>JBBMRE010000179.1:0-748292 GCA_037974335.1 Prionace glauca
TCACGTGCTCACTGTGTGTCTCTGTGTCTCTGTGTCTCAGTGTCTCAGTGTATCAGTGTGTCAGAGACTCAGTGTCTCTTTGTCTCTGTGTCTGAGTGTCTCTGTGCCCCAGTGTCACAGTCACTCAGTGTCTCAGTGTCTCTGTGTCTTGGTGCCTCAGTGTCTCAGTGTCTCAGATTATCAGTGTCTCAGTGTCTCAGTGAGTCTGTCTCAGTGTATCTGTGCCTCAGAATCTCTGTGCCTCAGTGTCTCTATGACTCTGTGGCTCAGTGTCTCAGAGTCTCAGTGTCTCTGTGCCTCAGTGTCTCATTGACTCAGTGTCCCCGAGTCTCAGTGTCTCTGTGTCTCAGTGTCTCGGTGTCTCAGTGTCTCAGTGTCTCTGTGTCTCAGAGTCTCAAAGTATGTGTGTCTCAGTGTCTCAGTGTCTCTGTGTCTCATTTTCTCAGACTCTCAGTGTCCCTGTGTCCCAGTGTCTCTGTGTCTCTGTGTCACAGAGAATCAGTGCCTCGGTGTCTCTCTGTCTGAGTGTATCTGTGCCTCAGTGTCACAGTGTCTCAGTGTTCAGCGTCTCAGAGTCTCAGTGTCTCTGTGTCTCAGTGTCTCTGTGCCTCAATGTCTCTGTGTCTCAGTGTCTCTGTGCCGCATAATCTCTATGTCTCAGTGTCTCTGTGTTTCAGTGTCTCAGTGTCTCAGAGTCTCAGTGTCTCAGGGTCTCAGATTCTCAGTGTCTCAGGGTCTCAGTGAATCTGTGTCTCAGAGTCTCAGTGTCTCAGAGTCTCAGGCTCTCTGTGCCTCAGTGTCTCTGGGTCTCAGTGTCTCAGTGTCTCAGTGCCTCAGTGTCTCAGTGTCTCTGTGTCTCTGTGTCTCAGAGTCTCAGTGTCTTAGAGTCTCAGTGTCTCAGAGTCTCAGTGTCTCAGTGTCTCAGTGTCTCTGTGTCTCAGAGTCTCAGTGTCTTATAGTCTCAGTGTCTCAGGGTCTCAGATTCTCAGTGTCTCAGAGTCTCAGAGTCTCAGTGTCTCAGAGTCTCAGTGTCTCAGTGTCTCAGTGTCTCAGTGTCTCTGTGTCTCAGTGGTCCTCAGAGTCTCAATGTCTCAGTGTCTCAGTGTCTCAGTGTCTCAGTGTCTCTGTGTCTCAGTGTCTGAGTTTCTCTGTGCCCCAGTGTCTCAGAGTCTCAGTGTCCCAGTGTCTCTGTGTCTCAGTGTCCCAGTGTCCCAGTGTCTCTGTGCCTCTGAGTCTCAGAGTCTCAGATTTTCAGTGTCTCAGAGTCTCAGTGTCTCTGTGTCACAGTGTCTCTGTGCCTCAGTGTCTCACTGCCTCAGCGTCTCAGAGTCTCCGTGTCCAAGTGTCTCTGTGTCTCAGTGTCTCAGAGTCATTGTGTCTCAGTGTCTCAGTGTCTCAAAGTCTTTATGTCTCAGTGTCTCAGTGTCTCTGACTCTCAGTGTCTCTGTGTCCAAGTGTCTCGGTGTCTCAGTGTCTCAGATTATCAGTGTCCTCAGTGTCTCAGTGAGTCTGTCTCAGTGTATCTGTGCCTCAGAATCTCTGTGCCTCAGTGTCTCTATGACTCTGTGGCTCAGTGTCTCAGAGTCTCAGTGTCTCTGTGCCTCAGTGTCTCATTGACTCAGTGTCCCCGAGTCTCAGTGTCTCTGTGTCTACAGTGTCTCGGTGTCTCAGTGTCTCAGTGTCTCTGTGTCCTCTGTGTCTCAGAGTCTCAAAGTATGTGTGTCTCAGTGTCTCTGTGTCTCATTTTCTCAGACTCTCAGTGTCCCCTGTGTCCCAGTGTCTCTGTGTCTCTGTGTCACAGAGAATCAGTGCCTCGGTGTCTCTCTGTCTGAGTGTATCTGTGCCTCAGTGTCACAGTGTCTCAGTGTTTCAGCGTCTCAGAGTCTCAGTGTCTCTGTGTCTCAGTGTCTCTGTGCCTCAATGTCTCAGTGTCTCAGTGCCTCAGTGTCTCAGTGTCTCTGTGTCTCAGAGTCTCAGTGTCTTAGAGTCTCAGTGTCTCAGAGTCTCAGTGTCTCAGTGTCTCAGTGTCTCTGTGTCTCAGAGTCTCAGTGTCTTATAGTCTCAGTGTCTCAGGGTCTCAGATTCTCAGTGTCTCAGAGTCTCAGTGTCTCAGAGTCTCAGAGGTCTCAGTGTCTCAGAGTCTCAGTGTCTCAGTGTCTCAGTGTCTCAGTGTCTCTGTGTCTCAGTGTCTCAGAGTCTCAATGTCTCAGTGTCTCAGTGTCTCAGTGTCTCAGTGTCTCTGTGTCTCAGTGTCTGAGTTTCTCTGTGCCCCAGTGTCTCAGAGTCTCAGTGTCCCAGTGTCTCTGTGTCTCAGTGTCCCAGTGTCCCAGTGTCTCTGTGCCTCTGAGTCTCAGAGTCTCAGATTTTCAGTGTCTCAGAGTCTCAGTGTCTCTGTGCCTCAGTGTCTCACTGCCTCAGCGTCTCAGAGTCTCCGTGTCCAAGTGTCTCTGTGTCTCAGTGTCTCAGAGTCATTGTGTCTCAGTGTCTCAGTGTCTCAAAGTCTTTATGTCTCAGTGTCTCAGTGTCTCTGACTCTCAGTGTCTCTGTGTCCAAGTGTCTCGGTGTCTCAGTGTCTCAGATTATCAGTGTCTCAGTGTCTCAGTGAGTCTGTCTCAGTGTATCTGTGCCTCAGAATCTCTGTGCCTCAGTGTCTCTATGACTCTGTGGCTCAGTGTCTCAGAGTCTCAGTGTCTCTGTGCCTCAGTGTCTCATTGACTCAGTGTCCCCGAGTCTCAGTGTCTCTGTGTCTCAGTGTCTCGGTGTCTCAGTGTCTCAGTGTCTCTGTGTCTCTGTGTCTCAGAGTCTCAAAGTATGTGTGTCTCAGTGTCTCTGTGTCTCATTTTCTCAGACTCTCAGTGTCCCTGTGTCCCAGTGTCTCTGTGCCTCAGTGTCACAGTGTCTCAGTGTTTCAGCGTCTCAGAGTCTCAGTGTCTCTGTGTCTCAGTGTCTCTGTGCCTCAATGTCTCTGTGTCTCAGTGTCTCTGTGCCGCATATTCTCTATGTCTCAGTGTCTCTGTGTTTCAGTGTCTCAGTGTCTCAGAGTCTCAGTGTCTCAGGATCTCAGATTCTCAGTGTCTCAGGGTCTCAGTGAATCTGTGTCTCTGTGTTCTCAGTGTCTGAGTGTCTCAGATTCTCAGTGTCTCAGAGTCTCAGTGTCTCAGTGTCTCAGGGTCTCAGTGTCTCAGAGTCTCAGGCTCTCTGTGCCTCAGTGTCTCTGTGTCTCAGAGTCTCAGTGTCTTAGAGTCTCAGTGTCTCAGAGTCTCAGTGTCTCAGTGTCTCTGTGTCTCAGAGTCTCAGTGTCTTAGAGTCTCAGTGTCTCAGGGGTCTCAGATTCTCAGTGTCTCAGAGTCTCAGTGTCTCAGAGTCTCAGAGTCTCAGTGTCTCAGAGTCTCAGTGTCCTCAGTGTCCCAATGTCTCTGTGTCTCAGTGTCTCAGAGTCTCAGTGTCTCTGTGTCTCAGTGTCTCTGTGTCTCAGAGTCTCAGTGTCCCAGTGTCTCTGTGTCTCAGTGTCCCAGTGTCCCAGTGCCTCTGTGCCTCTGAGTCTCAGAGTCTCAGATTTTCAGTGTCTCAGAGTCGCAGTGTCTCTGTGTCACAGTGTCTCTGTGCCTCAGTGTCTCACTGCCTCAGCGTCTCAGAGTCTCCGTGTCTCAGTGTCTCAGTGTCTCTGTGTCCTCAGTGTCTCAGTGTCTCTGTGTCTCAGTGTCTCGGGTCTCAGTGTATCTGTGTCTGTGAGTCTCAGACTCTCAGTGTGTCAGTGTGTCAGTGTCTCAGAGTCTCTGTGTCCCAGTGTCTCAGTGTCTCTGTGCCTCTGAGACTCTGAGTCTCAGAGTTTCAATGTCTCAGAGTCTCAGTGTCTCTGTGTCCACAGTTGCGTCAGCGTCTTAGAGACTCAGTGTCTCTTTATCTCTGAGTCTGAGTGTCTCTGTGCGTCAGTGTCTCAGAGTCTCAGTGTATCAGTGTCTCTGTGTCTCAGTGTCTCTGTGTCTCTGTGTCTCAGTGTCACAGTGTCTCAGTGTCTCTGACTCTCAGTGTCTCTGTGTCCAAGTGTCTCTGTGTCTCTGTGTCTCAGAGTCACAGTGTCTCTGTGTCTCTGTGTCTCAGTGTATCAGTGTCACAGTGTCTCAGTGTCTCTGTGTCTCAGTGTATCAGTGTCTGTGTGTCTCTCTGTCTGAGTGTCTCTGTGCCTCAGTGTCTCAGTGTCTCAGTTTCTCAGTATCTCAGTGTCTCTGTGTCTCAGTGTGTCAGTGTGTCAGAGACTCATTGTCTCTGTGTCTGAGTGTCTCTGTGCCTCAATGTCACAGTCACTCAGTGTCTCAGATTATCAGTGTCTCTCTGTCTCAGTGTATCAGTGTTTCTCTATCTCTGTGCCTCAGTGTCTCAGAGTCACTGTGTCTCAGTGTATCAGAGTCTCAGAGTCTCAGTGTCTCAGTGTCTTTGTGTTTCTGTGTCTCAGTGTATCAGCATCTCAGTGTCTCACTGTCTCAGAGACTCAGTGTCCCCTTTGTCTCTGTCTGAGTGTCTCTGTGCCTCAGTGTCTCAGTGTCTCTGTCTCTGTGTCTCAGTGCCCTCAGTGTCTCAGCGTCTCAAAGTATGTGTGTCTCAGTGTCTCAGTGTCTCTGTGTCTCATTTTCTCAGACTCTCAGTGTCTCTATGTCTCAGTGTTTCAGCGTCTTAGAGTCTCAGTGTCTCTGTGTCTCAGTGTCTCTGTGCCTCAGTGTCTCTGTGTCTCAGTGTCTCTGTGTCTCAGTGTCCTCTGTGTCTCAGTGTCTCCGTGCTGCATAATCTCTATGTCTCGGTGTCTCTGTGTCTCAGTGTCTCAGTGTCTCAGAGTCTCAGTGTCTCAGTGTCGCCGGGTCTCAGTGTCTCAGTGCCTCAGTGTCTCAGTGTGTCTGTGTCTCAGTGTCTCATTGCGGCAGTGTCTCAGAGTCACAGTGTCTCAGTGAATCTGTGTCTCTGTGTCTCTGTGTCTCAGTGCTCAGTGTCTCAGTGTCTCAGGGTCTCAGTGTCTCAGAGTCTCTGTGTCTCAGTGTCTCTGTGTCTCAGTGTCTCTGTGTCTCTGTGTCTCTGTGTCTCAGTGTCACAGTGTCTCAGTGTCTCTGTGTCTCAGTGTCTCTGTGCCTCATAGTCTCTGTGTCTCTGTGTCTCAGTGAATCTGAGTCTCAGAGTCTCAGAGTCTCAGTGTCTCAGAGACTCTGTGCCTTGGTGCCTCAGTGTCTTAGTGTCTCTGCGTCTCAGTCTATCAGACTCTCAGTGTCTCTGTGTCGCAGTGTCTCAGTGTCTCAGTGTCTCTGTGTCTCAGAGACTCAGTGTCTCTGCTTCACAGTGTCTCTGTGTCTCACTGTCTCAAAGTTTTGTGTCTCAGTTTCTCTGTGTCCAAGTGTCTCTGTGTCTCAGTGTCTCAGAGTCACTGTGTCTCAGTGTCTCTGAATCTCAGTGTCTCTGTGTCCAAGTGGTCTCTGTGTCTCAGTGTCTCTGTGTCTCTCTGTTTGAGTGTCTCTGTGCCTCAGTGTCACAGTGTCTCAGTGTCTCAGATTATCAGTGTCTCAGTGTCTCAGAGTCTCAGTGAGTCTGACTCTGTGTCTCTGTGTCTCAGTGTCTCTGTGCCTCAGTGTATCTGTGCCTCAGAGTCTCCGTGCCTCAGTGTCTCTATGTCTCTGTGTCTCAGTGTCTCTGTGCCTCAGTGTATCTGTGCCTCAGAGTCTCCGTGCCTCAGTGTCTCTGTGTCTCAGAGACTCAGTGTCTCTGTGCCTCAGTGTCTTATTATCTCAAAGTCTCAGTGTCTCAGTGTCTCTGTGTCACAGTGTCTCTGTGTCTCAGTGTCTCAAAGCTTTGTGTCTCAGTGTCTCTGTGTCTCAGTGTATCTGTGTCTCAGTGTCTCAAAGTCTTTGTGTCTCAGTGTCCCTGACTCTCAGTGTCTCAGTGTCTCAGGGTCTCAGTGTCTCAGGGTCTCAGTGTCTCAGAGTCTCAGGGTCTCAGTGCCTCAGTGTCTCAGTGTCTCAGAGTCACAGTGTCTCAGAGTCTCAGTGTCTCAGTGTCTCAGGGTTCAGTGTCTCAGTGACTCAGAGTCTCAGGGTCTCAGTGCCTCAGTGTCTCAGAGTCACAGTGTCTCAGTGAATCTGTGTCTCTGTGTCTCAGTGTCTCAGTGCCTCAGTGTCTCAGTGTCTCTGTGTCTGAGTGTCTCAGAATCACAGTGTCTCAGAGTCTCAGTGTCTCTGTGTCTCAGTGTCTCAGAGTCTCAGTGTCTCAGTGTCTCAGTGTCTCAGTGTCTCAGAGTCTCAGAGCCTCAGTGTCTCAGTTTCTCAGTGTCTCAGAGTCTCAGTGTCTTAGAGTCTCAGTGTCTCAGGGTCTCAGATTCTCAGTGTCTCAGAGTCTCAGTGTCTCAGTGTCTCAGTGTCTCTATGTCTCAGTGTCTCAGTGTCTCAGTGTCTCGATGTCTCAGTGTCACAGTGTCTCAGTGTCTCAGAGTCTCACTGTCTCTGTTTCTCAGTGTCTCAGTGTCTCAGAGTCTCAGTGTCTCTGTGCCTCAGTGTCTCAGTTTCTCAGTGTCTCAGTGTCTCTGTGTCTCAGTGTGTCAGAGTCTCAGTGTCTCAGTGCCTCTGTTTGTCAGTGTCTCAGAGTCTCAGAGTCTCAGTGTCTCAGTGTCTCTGTGTCTCAGTGTCTCAAAGTTTTGTGTCTCAGTGTTTCAGTGTATCTGTGTCTCAGTGTCTCAAAGTCTTTGTGTCTCAGTGTCTCAGTGTCCCTGACTCTCAGTGTCTCTGTGTCCAAGTGCTTCTGTGTCTAAGTGTCTGAGTGTCTCAGAGTCTCAGTTTCTCAGGGTCTCAGTGTCTCAGTGTCTCAGTGTCTCAGGGTCTCAGTGTCTCAGGGTCTCAGTGTCTCAGAGTCTCAGGGTCTCAGTGCCTCAGTGTCTCAGTGTCTCAGAGTCACAGTGTCTCAGAGTCTCAGTGTCTCAGGGTCTCAGTGTCTCAGTGACTCAGAGTCTCAGGGTCTCAGTGTCCCAGTGTCTCAGGGTCTCAGTGTCTCAGTGACTCAGAGTCTCAGGGTCTCAGTGTCTCAGTGACTCAGAGTCTCAGGGTCTCAGTGTCTCAGTGTCTCAGGGTCTCAGTGTCTCAGTGACTCAGAATCTCAGGGTCTCAGTGTCTCAGGGTCTCAGTGCCTCAGTGTCTCAGAGTCACAGTGTCTCAGTGAATCTGTGTCTCTGTGTCTCAGTGTCTCAGTGCCTCAGTGATTCAGTGTCTCTGTGTCTGAGTGTCTCAGAATCACAGTGTCTCAGAGTCTCAGTGTCTCTGTGTCTCAGTGTCTCAGAGTCTCAGTGTCTCAGTGTTTCAGTGTCTCAGTGTCTCAGTGTCTTAGAGTCTCAGTGTCTCAGAGTCTCAGAGCCTCAGTGTCTCAGTTTCTCAGTGTCTCAGAGTCTCAGTGTCTTAGAGTCTCAGTGTCTCAGGGTCTCAGATTCTCAGTGTCTCAGAGTCTCAGTGTCTCAGTGTCTCAGTGTCTCTATGTCTCAGTGTCTCAGTGTCTCAGTGTCTCGATGTCTCAGTGTCGCAGTGTCTCAGTGTCTCAGAGTTTCACTGTCTCTGTTTCTCAGTGTCTCAGTGTCTCAGAGTCTCAGTGTCTTAGAGTCTCAGTGTCTCAGGGTCTCAGATTCTCAGTGTCTCAGAGTCTCAGTGTCTCAGAGTCTCAGAGTCTCAGTGTCTCAGAGTCTCAGTGTCTCAGTGTCTCAATGTCTCTGTGTCTCAGTGTCTCAGAGTCTCAGTGTCTCTGTGTCTCAGTGTCTCTGTGTCTCAGAGTCTCAGTGTCCCAGTGTCTCTGTGTCTCAGTGTCCCAGTGTCCCAGTGTCTCTGTGCCTCTGAGTCTCAGAGTCTCAGATTTTCAGTGTCTCAGAGTCGCAGTGTCTCTGTGTCACAGTGTCTCTGTGCCTCAGTGTCTCACTGCCTCAGCGTCTCAGAGTCTCCGTGTCTCAGTGTCTCAGTGTCTCTGTGTCTCAGTGTCTCAGTGTCTCTGTGTCTCAGTGTCTCGTGTCTCAGTGTATCTGTGTCTGTGAGTCTCAGACTCTCAGTGTGTCAGTGTGTCAGTGTCTCAGAGTCTCTGTGTCCCAGTGTCTCAGTGTCTCTGTGCCTCTGAGACTCTGAGTCTCAGAGTTTCAATGTCTCAGAGTCTCAGTGTCTCTGTGTCACAGTGCGTCAGCGTCTTAGAGACTCAGTGTCTCTTTATCTCTGAGTCTGAGTGTCTCTGTGCGTCAGTGTCTCAGAGTCTCAGTGTATCAGTGTCTCTGTGTCTCAGTGTCTCTGTGTCTCTGTGTCTCAGTGTCACAGTGTCTCAGTGTCTCTGACTCTCAGTGTCTCTGTGTCCAAGTGTCTCTGTGTCTCTGTGTCTCAGAGTCACAGTGTCTCTGTGTCTCTGTGTCTCAGTGTATCAGTGTCACAGTGTCTCAGTGTCTCTGTGTCTCAGTGTATCAGTGTCTGTGTGTCTCTCTGTCTGAGTGTCTCTGTGCCTCAGTGTCTCAGTGTCTCAGTTTCTCAGTATCTCAGTGTCTCTGTGTCTCAGTGTGTCAGTGTGTCAGAGACTCATTGTCTCTGTGTCTGAGTGTCTCTGTGCCTCAATGTCACAGTCACTCAGTGTCTCAGATTATCAGTGTCTCTCTGTCTCAGTGTATCAGTGTTTCTCTATCTCTGTGCCTCAGTGTCTCAGAGTCACTGTGTCTCAGTGTATCAGAGTCTCAGAGTCTCAGTGTCTCAGTGTCTTTGTGTTTCTGTGTCTCAGTGTATCAGCATCTCAGTGTCTCACTGTCTCAGAGACTCAGTGTCCCTTTGTCTCTGTCTGAGTGTCTCTGTGCCTCAGTGTCTCAGTGTCTCTGTCTCTGTGTCTCAGTGTCTCTGTGTCTCTGTGTCTCTGTGTCTCAGTGTCACAGTGTCTCAGTGTCTCTGTGTCTCAGTGTCTCTGTGCCTCATAGTCTCTGTGTCTCTGTGTCTCAGTGAATCTGAGTCTCAGAGTCTCAGAGTCTCAGTGTCTCAGAGACTCTGTGCCTTGGTGCCTCAGTGTCTTAGTGTCTCTGCGTCTCAGTCTATCAGACTCTCAGTGTCTCTGTGTCGCAGTGTCTCAGTGTCTCAGTGTCTCAGTGTCTCTGTGTCTCAGAGACTCAGTGTCTCTGCTTCACAGTGTCTCTGTGTCTCAGTGTCTCAAAGTTTTGTGTCTCAGTTTCTCTGTGTCCAAGTGTCTCTGTGTCTCAGTGTCTCAGAGTCACTGTGTCTCAGTGTCTCTGAATCTCAGTGTCTCTGTGTCCAAGTGTCTCTGTGTCTCAGTGTCTCTGTGTCTCTCTGTCTGAGTGTCTCTGTGCCTCAGTGTCACAGTGTCTCAGTGTCTCAGATTATCAGTGTCTCAGTGTCTCAGAGTCTCAGTGAGTCTGACTCTGTGTCTCTGTGTCTCAGTGTCTCTGTGTCTCTGTGTCTCTGTGTCTCAGTGTCTCTGTGTCTCTGTGTCTCTGTGTCTCAGTGTCACAGTGTCTCAGTGTCTCTGTGTCTCAGTGTCTCTGTGCCTCATAGTCTCTGTGTCTCTGTGTCTCAGTGAATCTGAGTCTCAGAGTCTCAGAGTCTCAGTGTCTCAGAGACTCTGTGCCTTGGTGCCTCAGTGTCTTAGTGTCTCTGCGTCTCAGTCTATCAGACTCTCAGTGTCTCTGTGTCGCAGTGTCTCAGTGTCTCAGTGTCTCAGTGTCTCTGTGTCTCAGAGACTCAGTGTCTCTGCTTCACAGTGTCTCTGTGTCTCAGTGTCTCAAAGTTTTGTGTCTCAGTTTCTCTGTGTCCAAGTGTCTCTGTGTCTCAGTGTCTCAGAGTCACTGTGTCTCAGTGTCTCTGAATCTCAGTGTCTCTGTGTCCAAGTGTCTCTGTGTCTCAGTGTCTCTGTGTCTCTCTGTCTGAGTGTCTCTGTGCCTCAGTGTCACAGTGTCTCAGTGTCTCAGATTATCAGTGTCTCAGTGTCTCAGAGTCTCAGTGAGTCTGACTCTGTGTCTCTGTGTCTCAGTGTCTCTGTGCCTCAGTGTATCTGTGCCTCAGAGTCTCCGTGCCTCAGTGTCTCTATGTCTCTGTGTCTCAGTGTCTCACTGTCTTTGTGCCTCAGTGTCTCAGAGTCTCAGTGTCCCTGTGTCTCTGTGTCTCAGTGCCTCAGTGTCTCATTGACTCAGTGTCTCCGAGTCTCAGTGTCTCTGTGTCTCAGTGTCTCTGTGCCTCTGTATCTCACAGTCTCAGAGTCTCAGTTTCTCAGAGTCTCAGTGTCTCAGTTTCTCTGTGTCTCTGTGTCTCAGTGTCTCAGAGTCTCAGTGTTTCAGTGTGTCTTTGTCTCTGTGTCTGAGTGTCTCTGTGCCTCAGTGTCCCAGTGTCTCTGTCTCTGTGACTCAGCACCTCAGTGTCTCAGCGTCTCAAAGTATTTGTGTCTCAGTGTCTCAGTGTTTCTGTGTCTCATTTTCTCAGACTCTCAGTGTCACTGTGTCCCAGTGTCTCTGTGTCTATGTGTCACAGAGAATCAGTGCCTCGGTGTCTCTCTGTCTGAGTGTCTATGTGCCTCAGTGTCACAGTGTCACAGTGTCTCAGAGTCTCAGTGTCTCTGTGTCTCTGTGTCTCAGTGTCTCAGTGTATCAGTGTGTCAGAGACTCAGTGTCTCTTTGTCTCTGTGTCTGAGTGTCTCTGTGCCCCAGTGTCACAGTCACTCAGTGTCTCAGTGTCTCTGTGTCTTGGTGCCTCAGTGTCTCTGTGTCTCAGAGACTCAGTGTCTCTGCTTCACAGTGTCTCTGTGTCTCAGTGTCTCAAAGTTTTGTGTCTCAGTGTCTCTGTGTCCAAGTGTCTCTGTGTCTCAGTGTCTCAGAGTCACTGTGTCTCAGTGTCTCTGAATCTCAGTGTCTCTGTGTCCAAGTGTCTCTGTGTCTCAGTGTCTCTGTGTCTCTCTGTCTGAGTGTCTCTGTGCCTCAGTGTCACAGTGTCTCAGTGTCTCAGATTATCAGTGTCTCAGTGTCTCAGAGTCTCAGTGAGTCTGACTCTGTGTCTCTGTGTCTCAGTGTCTCTGTGCCTCAGTGTATCTGTGCCTCAGAGTCTCCGTGCCTCAGTGTCTCTATGTCTCTGTGTCTCAGTGTCTCACTGTCTTTGTGCCTCAGTGTCTCAGAGTCTCAGTGTCCCTGTGTCTCTGTGTCTCAGTGCCTCAGTGTCTCATTGACTCAGTGTCTCCGAGTCTCAGTGTCTCTGTGTCTCAGTGTCTCTGTGCCTCTGTATCTTACAGTCTCAGAGTCTCAGTTTCTCAGAGTCTCAGTGTCTCAGTTTCTCTGTGTATCTGTGTCTCAGTGTCTCAGAGTCTCAGAGTCTCAGTGTTTCAGTGTGTCTTTGTCTCTGTGTCTGAGTGTCTCTGTGCCTCAGTGTCCCAGTGTCTCTGTCTCTGTGACTCAGCACCTCAGTGTCTCAGCGTCTCAAAGTATTTGTGTCTCAGTGTCTCAGTGTTTCTGTGTCTCATTTTCTCAGACTCTCAGTGTCACTGTGTCCCAGTGTCTCTGTGTCTATGTGTCACAGAGAATCAGTGCCTCGGTGTCTCTCTGTCTGAGTGTCCCTGTGCCTCAGTGTCACAGTGTCACAGTGTCTCGAGTCTCAGTGTCTCTGTGTCTCTGTGTCTCAGTGTCTCAGTGTATCAGTGTGTCAGAGACTCAGTGTCTCTTTGTCTCTGTGTCTGAGTGTCTCTGTGCCCCAGTGTCACAGTCACTCAGTGTCTCAGTGTCTCTGTGTCTTGGTGCCTCAGTGTCTCAGTGTCTCAGATTATCAGTGTCTCAGTGTCTCAGTGAGTCTGTCTCAGTGTATCTGTGCCTCAGAATCTCTGTGCCTCAGTGTCTCTATGACTCTGTGGCTCAGTGTCTCAGAGTCTCAGTGTCTCTGTGCCTCAGTGTCTCATTGACTCAGTGTCCCCGAGTCTCAGTGTCTCTGTGTCTCAGTGTCTCGGTGTCTCAGTGTCTCAGTGTCTCTGTGTCTCAGAGTCTCAAAGTATGTGTGTCTCAGTGTCTCAGTGTCTCTGTGTCTCATTTTCTCAGACTCTCAGTGTCCCTGTGTCCCAGTGTCTCTGTGTCTCTGTGTCACAGAGAATCAGTGCCTCGGTGTCTCTCTGTCTGAGTGTATCTGTGCCTCAGTGTCACAGTGTCTCAGTGTTTCAGCGTCTCAGAGTCTCAGTGTCTCTGTGTCTCAGTGTCTCTGTGCCTCAATGTCTCTGTGTCTCAGTGTCTCTGTGCCGCATAATCTCTATGTCTCAGTGTCTCTGTGTTTCAGTGTCTCAGTGTCTCAGAGTCTCAGTGTCTCAGGGTCTCAGATTCTCAGTGTCTCAGGGTCTCAGTGAATCTGTGTCTCAGAGTCTCAGTGTCTCAGAGTCTCAGGCTCTCTGTGCCTCAGTGTCTCTGGGTCTCAGTGTCTCAGTGTCTCAGTGCCTCAGTGTCTCAGTGTCTCTGTGTCTCTGTGTCTCAGAGTCTCAGTGTCTTAGAGTCTCAGTGTCTCAGAGTCTCAGTGTCTCAGTGTCTCAGTGTCTCTGTGTCTCAGAGTCTCAGTGTCTTATAGTCTCAGTGTCTCAGGGTCTCAGATTCTCAGTGTCTCAGAGTCTCAGAGTCTCAGTGTCTCAGAGTCTCAGTGTCTCAGTGTCTCAGTGTCTCAGTGTCTCTGTGTCTCAGTGTCTCAGAGTCTCAATGTCTCAGTGTCTCAGTGTCTCAGTGTCTCAGTGTCTCTGTGTCTCAGTGTCTGAGTTTCTCTGTGCCCCAGTGTCTCAGAGTCTCAGTGTCCCAGTGTCTCTGTGTCTCAGTGTCCCAGTGTCCCAGTGTCTCTGTGCCTCTGAGTCTCAGAGTCTCAGATTTTCAGTGTCTCAGAGTCTCAGTGTCTCTGTGTCACAGTGTCTCTGTGCCTCAGTGTCTCACTGCCTCAGCGTCTCAGAGTCTCCGTGTCCAAGTGTCTCTGTGTCTCAGTGTCTCAGAGTCATTGTGTCTCAGTGTCTCAGTGTCTCAAAGTCTTTATGTCTCAGTGTCTCAGTGTCTCTGACTCTCAGTGTCTCTGTGTCCAAGTGTCTCGGTGTCTCAGTGTCTCAGATTATCAGTGTCTCAGTGTCTCAGTGAGTCTGTCTCAGTGTATCTGTGCCTCAGAATCTCTGTGCCTCAGTGTCTCTATGACTCTGTGGCTCAGTGTCTCAGAGTCTCAGTGTCTCTGTGCCTCAGTGTCTCATTGACTCAGTGTCCCCGAGTCTCAGTGTCTCTGTGTCTCAGTGTCTCGGTGTCTCAGTGTCTCAGTGTCTCTGTGTCTCTGTGTCTCAGAGTCTCAAAGTATGTGTGTCTCAGTGTCTCTGTGTCTCATTTTCTCAGACTCTCAGTGTCCCTGTGTCCCAGTGTCTCTGTGTCTCTGTGTCACAGAGAATCAGTGCCTCGGTGTCTCTCTGTCTGAGTGTATCTGTGCCTCAGTGTCACAGTGTCTCAGTGTTTCAGCGTCTCAGAGTCTCAGTGTCTCTGTGTCTCAGTGTCTCTGTGCCTCAATGTCTCAGTGTCTCAGTGCCTCAGTGTCTCAGTGTCTCTGTGTCTCAGAGTCTCAGTGTCTTAGAGTCTCAGTGTCTCAGAGTCTCAGTGTCTCAGTGTCTCAGTGTCTCTGTGTCTCAGAGTCTCAGTGTCTTATAGTCTCAGTGTCTCAGGGTCTCAGATTCTCAGTGTCTCAGAGTCTCAGTGTCTCAGAGTCTCAGAGTCTCAGTGTCTCAGAGTCTCAGTGTCTCAGTGTCTCAGTGTCTCAGTGTCTCTGTGTCTCAGTGTCTCAGAGTCTCAATGTCTCAGTGTCTCAGTGTCTCAGTGTCTCAGTGTCTCTGTGTCTCAGTGTCTGAGTTTCTCTGTGCCCCAGTGTCTCAGAGTCTCAGTGTCCCAGTGTCTCTGTGTCTCAGTGTCCCAGTGTCCCAGTGTCTCTGTGCCTCTGAGTCTCAGAGTCTCAGATTTTCAGTGTCTCAGAGTCTCAGTGTCTCTGTGCCTCAGTGTCTCACTGCCTCAGCGTCTCAGAGTCTCCGTGTCCAAGTGTCTCTGTGTCTCAGTGTCTCAGAGTCATTGTGTCTCAGTGTCTCAGTGTCTCAAAGTCTTTATGTCTCAGTGTCTCAGTGTCTCTGACTCTCAGTGTCTCTGTGTCCAAGTATCTCGGTGTCTCAGTGTCTCAGATTATCAGTGTCTCAGTGTCTCAGTGAGTCTGTCTCAGTGTATCTGTGCCTCAGAATCTCTGTGCCTCAGTGTCTCTATGACTCTGTGGCTCAGTGTCTCAGAGTCTCAGTGTCTCTGTGCCTCAGTGTCTCATTGACTCAGTGTCCCCGAGTCTCAGTGTCTCTGTGTCTCAGTGTCTCGGTGTCTCAGTGTCTCAGTGTCTCTGTGTCTCTGTGTCTCAGAGTCTCAAAGTATGTGTGTCTCAGTGTCTCTGTGTCTCATTTTCTCAGACTCTCAGTGTCCCTGTGTCCCAGTGTCTCTGTGCCTCAGTGTCACAGTGTCTCAGTGTTTCAGCGTCTCAGAGTCTCAGTGTCTCTGTGTCTCAGTGTCTCTGTGCCTCAATGTCTCTGTGTCTCAGTGTCTCTGTGCCGCATATTCTCTATGTCTCAGTGTCTCTGTGTTTCAGTGTCTCAGTGTCTCAGAGTCTCAGTGTCTCAGGATCTCAGATTCTCAGTGTCTCAGGGTCTCAGTGAATCTGTGTCTCTGTGTCTCAGTGTCTGAGTGTCTCAGATTCTCAGTGTCTCAGAGTCTCAGTGTCTCAGTGTCTCAGGGTCTCAGTGTCTCAGAGTCTCAGGCTCTCTGTGCCTCAGTGTCTCTGTGTCTCAGAGTCTCAGTGTCTTAGAGTCTCAGTGTCTCAGAGTCTCAGTGTCTCAGTGTCTCTGTGTCTCAGAGTCTCAGTGTCTTAGAGTCTCAGTGTCTCAGGGTCTCAGATTCTCAGTGTCTCAGAGTCTCAGTGTCTCAGAGTCTCAGAGTCTCAGTGTCTCAGAGTCTCAGTGTCTCAGTGTCCCAATGTCTCTGTGTCTCAGTGTCTCAGAGTCTCAGTGTCTCTGTGTCTCAGTGTCTCTGTGTCTCAGAGTCTCAGTGTCCCAGTGTCTCTGTGTCTCAGTGTCCCAGTGTCCCAGTGCCTCTGTGCCTCTGAGTCTCAGAGTCTCAGATTTTCAGTGTCTCAGAGTCGCAGTGTCTCTGTGTCACAGTGTCTCTGTGCCTCAGTGTCTCACTGCCTCAGCGTCTCAGAGTCTCCGTGTCTCAGTGTCTCAGTGTCTCTGTGTCTCAGTGTCTCAGTGTCTCTGTGTCTCAGTGTCTCGTGTCTCAGTGTATCTGTGTCTGTGAGTCTCAGACTCTCAGTGTGTCAGTGTGTCAGTGTCTCAGAGTCTCTGTGTCCCAGTGTCTCAGTGTCTCTGTGCCTCTGAGACTCTGAGTCTCAGAGTTTCAATGTCTCAGAGTCTCAGTGTCTCTGTGTCACAGTGCGTCAGCGTCTTAGAGACTCAGTGTCTCTTTATCTCTGAGTCTGAGTGTCTCTGTGCGTCAGTGTCTCAGAGTCTCAGTGTATCAGTGTCTCTGTGTCTCAGTGTCTCTGTGTCTCTGTGTCTCAGTGTCACAGTGTCTCAGTGTCTCTGACTCTCAGTGTCTCTGTGTCCAAGTGTCTCTGTGTCTCTGTGTCTCAGAGTCACAGTGTCTCTGTGTCTCTGTGTCTCAGTGTATCAGTGTCACAGTGTCTCAGTGTCTCTGTGTCTCAGTGTATCAGTGTCTGTGTGTCTCTCTGTCTGAGTGTCTCTGTGCCTCAGTGTCTCAGTGTCTCAGTTTCTCAGTATCTCAGTGTCTCTGTGTCTCAGTGTGTCAGTGTGTCAGAGACTCATTGTCTCTGTGTCTGAGTGTCTCTGTGCCTCAATGTCACAGTCACTCAGTGTCTCAGATTATCAGTGTCTCTCTGTCTCAGTGTATCAGTGTTTCTCTATCTCTGTGCCTCAGTGTCTCAGAGTCACTGTGTCTCAGTGTATCAGAGTCTCAGAGTCTCAGTGTCTCAGTGTCTTTGTGTTTCTGTGTCTCAGTGTATCAGCATCTCAGTGTCTCACTGTCTCAGAGACTCAGTGTCCCTTTGTCTCTGTCTGAGTGTCTCTGTGCCTCAGTGTCTCAGTGTCTCTGTCTCTGTGTCTCAGTGCCTCAGTGTCTCAGCGTCTCAAAGTATATGTGTCTCAGTGTCTCAGTGTCTCTGTGTCTCATTTTCTCAGACTCTCAGTGTCTCTATGTCTCAGTGTTTCAGCGTCTTAGAGTCTCAGTGTCTCTGTGTCTCAGTGTCTCTGTGCCTCAGTGTCTCTGTGTCTCAGTGTCTCTGTGTCTCAGTGTCTCTGTGTCTCAGTGTCTCCGTGCTGCATAATCTCTATGTCTCGGTGTCTCTGTGTCTCAGTGTCTCAGTGTCTCAGAGTCTCAGTGTCTCAGTGTCGCCGGGTCTCAGTGTCTCAGTGCCTCAGTGTCTCAGTGTGTCTGTGTCTCAGTGTCTCATTGCGGCAGTGTCTCAGAGTCACAGTGTCTCAGTGAATCTGTGTCTCTGTGTCTCTGTGTCTCAGTGCCTCAGTGTCTCAGTGTCTCAGGGTCTCAGTGTCTCAGAGTCTCTGTGTCTCAGTGTCTCTGTGTCTCAGTGTCTCTGTGTCTCTGTGTCTCTGTGTCTCAGTGTCACAGTGTCTCAGTGTCTCTGTGTCTCAGTGTCTCTGTGCCTCATAGTCTCTGTGTCTCTGTGTCTCAGTGAATCTGAGTCTCAGAGTCTCAGAGTCTCAGTGTCTCAGAGACTCTGTGCCTTGGTGCCTCAGTGTCTTAGTGTCTCTGCGTCTCAGTCTATCAGACTCTCAGTGTCTCTGTGTCGCAGTGTCTCAGTGTCTCAGTGTCTCTGTGTCTCAGAGACTCAGTGTCTCTGCTTCACAGTGTCTCTGTGTCTCACTGTCTCAAAGTTTTGTGTCTCAGTTTCTCTGTGTCCAAGTGTCTCTGTGTCTCAGTGTCTCAGAGTCACTGTGTCTCAGTGTCTCTGAATCTCAGTGTCTCTGTGTCCAAGTGTCTCTGTGTCTCAGTGTCTCTGTGTCTCTCTGTTTGAGTGTCTCTGTGCCTCAGTGTCACAGTGTCTCAGTGTCTCAGATTATCAGTGTCTCAGTGTCTCAGAGTCTCAGTGAGTCTGACTCTGTGTCTCTGTGTCTCAGTGTCTCTGTGCCTCAGTGTATCTGTGCCTCAGAGTCTCCGTGCCTCAGTGTCTCTATGTCTCTGTGTCTCAGTGTCTCTGTGCCTCAGTGTATCTGTGCCTCAGTGTCTCCGTGCCTCAGTGTCTCTGTGTCTCAGAGACTCAGTGTCTCTGTGCCTCAGTGTCTTATTATCTCAAAGTCTCAGTGTCTCAGTGTCTCTGTGTCACAGTGTCTCTGTGTCTCAGTGTCTCAAAGCTTTGTGTCTCAGTGTCTCTGTGTCTCAGTGTATCTGTGTCTCAGTGTCTCAAAGTCTTTGTGTCTCAGTGTCCCTGACTCTCAGTGTCTCAGTGTCTCAGGGTCTCAGTGTCTCAGGGTCTCAGTGTCTCAGAGTCTCAGGGTCTCAGTGCCTCAGTGTCTCAGTGTCTCAGAGTCACAGTGTCTCAGAGTCTCAGTGTCTCAGTGTCTCAGGGTCTCAGTGTCTCAGTGACTCAGAGTCTCAGGGTCTCAGTGCCTCAGTGTCTCAGAGTCACAGTGTCTCAGTGAATCTGTGTCTCTGTGTCTCAGTGTCTCAGTGCCTCAGTGTCTCAGTGTCTCTGTGTCTGAGTGTCTCAGAATCACAGTGTCTCAGAGTCTCAGTGTCTCTGTGTCTCAGTGTCTCAGAGTCTCAGTGTCTCAGTGTCTCAGTGTCTCAGTGTCTCAGAGTCTCAGAGCCTCAGTGTCTCAGTTTCTCAGTGTCTCAGAGTCTCAGTGTCTTAGAGTCTCAGTGTCTCAGGGTCTCAGATTCTCAGTGTCTCAGAGTCTCAGTGTCTCAGTGTCTCAGTGTCTCTATGTCTCAGTGTCTCAGTGTCTCAGTGTCTCGATGTCTCAGTGTCACAGTGTCTCAGTGTCTCAGAGTCTCACTGTCTCTGTTTCTCAGTGTCTCAGTGTCTCAGAGTCTCAGTGTCTCTGTGCCTCAGTGTCTCAGTTTCTCAGTGTCTCAGTGTCTCTGTGTCTCAGTGTGTCAGAGTCTCAGTGTCTCAGTGCCTCTGTTTGTCAGTGTCTCAGAGTCTCAGAGTCTCAGTGTCTCAGTGTCTCTGTGTCTCAGTGTCTCAAAGTTTTGTGTCTCAGTGTCTCAGTGTATCTGTGTCTCAGTGTCTCAAAGTCTTTGTGTCTCAGTGTCTCAGTGTCCCTGACTCTCAGTGTCTCTGTGTCCAAGTGCTTCTGTGTCTAAGTGTCTGAGTGTCTCAGAGTCTCAGTTTCTCAGGGTCTCAGTGTCTCAGTGTCTCAGTGTCTCAGGGTCTCAGTGTCTCAGGGTCTCAGTGTCTCAGAGTCTCAGGGTCTCAGTGCCTCAGTGTCTCAGTGTCTCAGAGTCACAGTGTCTCAGAGTCTCAGTGTCTCAGGGTCTCAGTGTCTCAGTGACTCAGAGTCTCAGGGTCTCAGTGTCCCAGTGTCTCAGGGTCTCAGTGTCTCAGTGACTCAGAGTCTCAGGGTCTCAGTGTCTCAGTGACTCAGAGTCTCAGGGTCTCAGTGTCTCAGTGTCTCAGGGTCTCAGTGTCTCAGTGACTCAGAATCTCAGGGTCTCAGTGTCTCAGGGTCTCAGTGCCTCAGTGTCTCAGAGTCACAGTGTCTCAGTGAATCTGTGTCTCTGTGTCTCAGTGTCTCAGTGCCTCAGTGATTCAGTGTCTCTGTGTCTGAGTGTCTCAGAATCACAGTGTCTCAGAGTCTCAGTGTCTCTGTGTCTCAGTGTCTCAGAGTCTCAGTGTCTCAGTGTTTCAGTGTCTCAGTGTCTCAGTGTCTTAGAGTCTCAGTGTCTCAGAGTCTCAGAGCCTCAGTGTCTCAGTTTCTCAGTGTCTCAGAGTCTCAGTGTCTTAGAGTCTCAGTGTCTCAGGGTCTCAGATTCTCAGTGTCTCAGAGTCTCAGTGTCTCAGTGTCTCAGTGTCTCTATGTCTCAGTGTCTCAGTGTCTCAGTGTCTCGATGTCTCAGTGTCGCAGTGTCTCAGTGTCTCAGAGTTTCACTGTCTCTGTTTCTCAGTGTCTCAGTGTCTCAGAGTCTCAGTGTCTTAGAGTCTCAGTGTCTCAGGGTCTCAGATTCTCAGTGTCTCAGAGTCTCAGTGTCTCAGAGTCTCAGAGTCTCAGTGTCTCAGAGTCTCAGTGTCTCAGTGTCTCAATGTCTCTGTGTCTCAGTGTCTCAGAGTCTCAGTGTCTCTGTGTCTCAGTGTCTCTGTGTCTCAGAGTCTCAGTGTCCCAGTGTCTCTGTGTCTCAGTGTCCCAGTGTCCCAGTGTCTCTGTGCCTCTGAGTCTCAGAGTCTCAGATTTTCAGTGTCTCAGAGTCGCAGTGTCTCTGTGTCACAGTGTCTCTGTGCCTCAGTGTCTCACTGCCTCAGCGTCTCAGAGTCTCCGTGTCTCAGTGTCTCAGTGTCTCTGTGTCTCAGTGTCTCAGTGTCTCTGTGTCTCAGTGTCTCGTGTCTCAGTGTATCTGTGTCTGTGAGTCTCAGACTCTCAGTGTGTCAGTGTGTCAGTGTCTCAGAGTCTCTGTGTCCCAGTGTCTCAGTGTCTCTGTGCCTCTGAGACTCTGAGTCTCAGAGTTTCAATGTCTCAGAGTCTCAGTGTCTCTGTGTCACAGTGCGTCAGCGTCTTAGAGACTCAGTGTCTCTTTATCTCTGAGTCTGAGTGTCTCTGTGCGTCAGTGTCTCAGAGTCTCAGTGTATCAGTGTCTCTGTGTCTCAGTGTCTCTGTGTCTCTGTGTCTCAGTGTCACAGTGTCTCAGTGTCTCTGACTCTCAGTGTCTCTGTGTCCAAGTGTCTCTGTGTCTCTGTGTCTCAGAGTCACAGTGTCTCTGTGTCTCTGTGTCTCAGTGTATCAGTGTCACAGTGTCTCAGTGTCTCTGTGTCTCAGTGTATCAGTGTCTGTGTGTCTCTCTGTCTGAGTGTCTCTGTGCCTCAGTGTCTCAGTGTCTCAGTTTCTCAGTATCTCAGTGTCTCTGTGTCTCAGTGTGTCAGTGTGTCAGAGACTCATTGTCTCTGTGTCTGAGTGTCTCTGTGCCTCAATGTCACAGTCACTCAGTGTCTCAGATTATCAGTGTCTCTCTGTCTCAGTGTATCAGTGTTTCTCTATCTCTGTGCCTCAGTGTCTCAGAGTCACTGTGTCTCAGTGTATCAGAGTCTCAGAGTCTCAGTGTCTCAGTGTCTTTGTGTTTCTGTGTCTCAGTGTATCAGCATCTCAGTGTCTCACTGTCTCAGAGACTCAGTGTCCCTTTGTCTCTGTCTGAGTGTCTCTGTGCCTCAGTGTCTCAGTGTCTCTGTCTCTGTGTCTCAGTGCCTCAGTGTCTCAGCGTCTCAAAGTATGTGTGTCTCAGTGTCTCAGTGTCTCTGTGTCTCATTTTCTCAGACTCTCAGTGTCTCTATGTCTCAGTGTTTCAGCGTCTTAGAGTCTCAGTGTCTCTGTGTCTCATTTTCTCAGACTCTCAGTGTCTCTATGTCTCAGTGTTTCAGCGTCTTAGAGTCTCAGTGTCTCTGTGTCTCAGTGTCTCTGTGCCTCAGTGTCTCTGTGTCTCAGTGTCTCTGTGTCTCAGTGTCTCTGTGTCTCAGTGTCTCCGTGCTGCATAATCTCTATGTCTCGGTGTCTCTGTGTCTCAGTGTCTCAGTGTCTCAGAGTCTCAGTGTCTCAGTGTCGCCGGGTCTCAGTGTCTCAGTGCCTCAGTGTCTCAGTGTGTCTGTGTCTCAGTGTCTCATTGCGGCAGTGTCTCAGAGTCACAGTGTCTCAGTGAATCTGTGTCTCTGTGTCTCTGTGTCTCAGTGCCTCAGTGTCTCAGTGTCTCAGGGTCTCAGTGTCTCAGAGTCTCTGTGTCTCAGTGTCTCTGTGTCTCAGTGTCTCTGTGTCTCTGTGTCAAGGTGTCTCAGTGTCACAGTGTCTCAGTGTCTCTGTGTCTCAGTGTCTCTGTGCCTCATAGTCTCTGTGTCTCTGTGTCTCAGTGAATCTGAGTCTCAGAGTCTCAGAGTCTCAGTGTCTCAGAGACTCTGTGCCTTGGTGCCTCAGTGTCTTAGTGTCTCTGCGTCTCAGTCTATCAGACTCTCAGTGTCTCTGTGTCGCAGTGTCTCAGTGTCTCAGTGTCTCTGTGTCTCAGAGACTCAGTGTCTCTGCTTCACAGTGTCTCTGTGTCTCAGTGTCTCAAAGTTTTGTGTCTCAGTTTCTCTGTGTCCAAGTGTCTCTGTGTCTCAGTGTCTCAGAGTCACTGTGTCTCAGTGTCTCTGAATCTCAGTGTCTCTGTGTCCAAGTGTCTCTGTGTCTCAGTGTCTCTGTGTCTCTCTGTTTGAGTGTCTCTGTGCCTCAGTGTCACAGTGTCTCAGTGTCTCAGATTATCAGTGTCTCAGTGTCTCAGAGTCTCAGTGAGTCTGACTCTGTGTCTCTGTGTCTCAGTGTCTCTGTGCCTCAGTGTATCTATGTCTCTGTGTCTCAGTGTCTCTGTGCCTCAGTGTATCTGTGCCTCAGAGTCTCCGTGCCTCAGTGTCTCTGTGTCTCAGAGACTCAGTGTCTCTGTGCCTCAGTGTCTTATTATCTCAAAGTCTCAGTGTCTCAGTGTCTCTGTGTCACAGTGTCTCTGTGTCTCAGTGTCTCAAAGCTTTGTGTCTCAGTGTCTCTGTGTCTCAGTGTATCTGTGTCTCAGTGTCTCAAAGTCTTTGTGTCTCAGTGTCTCAGTGTCCCTGACTCTCAGTGTCTCAGTGTCTCAGGGTCTCAGTGTCTCAGGGTCTCAGTGTCTCAGAGTCTCAGGGTCTCAGTGCCTCAGTGTCTCAGTGTCTCAGAGTCACAGTGTCTCAGAGTCTCAGTGTCTCAGTGTCTCAGGGTCTCAGTGTCTCAGTGACTCAGAGTCTCAGGGTCTCAGTGCCTCAGTGTCTCAGAGTCACAGTGTCTCAGTGAATCTGTGTCTCTGTGTCTCAGTGTCTCAGTGCCTCAGTGTCTCAGTGTCTCTGTGTCTGAGTGTCTCAGAATCACAGTGTCTCAGAGTCTCAGTGTCTCTGTGTCTCAGTGTCTCAGAGTCTCAGTGTCTCAGTGTCTCAGTGTCTCAGTGTCTCAGAGTCTCAGAGCCTCAGTGTCTCAGTTTCTCAGTGTCTCAGAGTCTCAGTGTCTTAGAGTCTCAGTGTCTCAGGGTCTCAGATTCTCAGTGTCTCAGAGTCTCAGTGTCTCAGTGTCTCAGTGTCTCTATGTCTCAGTGTCTCAGTGTCTCAGTGTCTCGATGTCTCAGTGTCACAGTGTCTCAGTGTCTCAGAGTCTCACTGTCTCTGTTTCTCAGTGTCTCAGTGTCTCAGAGTCTCAGTGTCTCTGTGCCTCAGTGTCTCAGTTTCTCAGTGTCTCAGTGTCTCTGTGTCTCAGTGTGTCAGAGTCTCAGTGTCTCAGTGCCTCTGTTTGTCAGTGTCTCAGAGTCTCAGAGTCTCAGTGTCTCAGTGTCTCTGTGTCTCAGTGTCTCAAAGTTTTGTGTCTCAGTGTCTCTGTGTCTCAGTGTATCTGTGTCTCAGTGTCTCAAAGTCTTTGTGTCTCAGTGTCTCAGTGTCCCTGACTCTCAGTGTCTCTGTGTCCAAGTGCTTCTGTGTCTAAGTGTCTGAGTGTCTCAGAGTCTCAGTTTCTCAGAGTCTCAGTGTCTCAGTGTCTCAGTGTCTCAGGGTCTCAGTGTCTCAGGGTCTCAGTGTCTCAGAGTCTCAGGGTCTCAGTGCCTCAGTGTCTCAGTGTCTCAGAGTCACAGTGTCTCAGAGTCTCAGTGTCTCAGGGTCTCAGTGTCTCAGTGACTCAGAGTCTCAGGGTCTCAGTGTCCCAGTGTCTCAGGGTCTCAGTGTCTCAGTGACTCAGAGTCTCAGGGTCTCAGTGTCTCAGTGACTCAGAGTCTCAGGGTCTCAGTGTCTCAGTGTCTCAGGGTCTCAGTGTCTCAGTGACTCAGAGTCTCAGGGTCTCAGTGTCTCAGGGTCTCAGTGCCTCAGTGTCTCAGAGTCACAGTGTCTCAGTGAATCTGTGTCTCTGTGTCTCAGTGTCTCAGTGCCTCAGTGTCTCAGTGTCTCTGTGTCTGAGTGTCTCAGAATCACAGTGTCTCAGAGTCTCAGTGTCTCTGTGTCTCAGTGTCTCAGAGTCTCAGTGTCTCAGTGTTTCAGTGTCTCAGTGTCTCAGTGTCTTAGAGTCTCAGTGTCTCAGAGTCTCAGAGCCTCAGTGTCTCAGTTTCTCAGTGTCTCAGAGTCTCAGTGTCTTAGAGTCTCAGTGTCTCAGGGTCTCAGATTCTCAGTGTCTCAGAGTCTCAGTGTCTCAGTGTCTCAGTGTCTCTATGTCTCAGTGTCTCAGTGTCTCAGTGTCTCGATGTCTCAGTGTCGCAGTGTCTCAGTGTCTCAGAGTTTCACTGTCTCTGTTTCTCAGTGTCTCAGTGTCTCAGAGTCTCAGTGTCACTGTGCCTCTGTGTATCAGTGTATCAGTGTCTCAGTGTCTCAGAGTCTCAGTGTCTCAGTGTCTCTGTGTCTCAGTGTGTCAGAGTCTCAGTGTCTCAGTGCCTCTGTTTGTCAGTGTCTCAGAGTCTCAGAGTCTCAGTGTCTCAGTGTCTCTGTGCCTCAGTGTCTCAGTTTCTCAGTGTCTCAGTGTCTCTGCGTCTCAGTGTGTCAGAGTCTCAGTGTATCAGTGTCTCTGTGTCTCAGTGTCTCTGTGTCTGATTTTCTCTGTGCCTCAATGTCACAGTCTCTCAGTGACTCAGAGTATCAGTGTCTCTCTGTTTCAGTGTCTCAGTGTTTCTCTATATCTGTGCCTCAGTGTCTCAGAATCTCAGTGCCCCAGTGTCTCAGAGTCTCAGAGTCGCAGTGTCTCAGTGTCTCTGTGCCTCAGTGTCTCAGTTACTTAGTGTCTCAGAGTCTCAGAGTCGCAGTATCTCAGTGTCTCTGTGTCTCAGTGTCTCAGAGTCTCAGTGTATCAGTATCTCTGAGTCTCAGTGTCTCTGTGTCTGAGTGTCTCTGTGCCTCAAAGTTCACAGTCTCTCAGTGTCCCAGAGTATCAGTGTCTCTCTCTGTCTCAGTGTTTCAGTGTTTCTCTATCTCTGTGCCTCAGTGTCTCAGAATCTCAGTGTCTCTGTGCATCAGTGTCTCAGAGTCTCAGTATTTCAGTGTCTCTGTGTCTCAGTGTATCAGTGTCACAGAGGCTCAGTGTCTCTGTTTCTCTGTGTCTCAGTGTCTCTGTGCCTCAGTGTCTCAGAGTCTCAGTGTCTCTGTGTCTCAGTGTCTCTGTGCCTCAGTGTCTCTGTTTCTCATTGTCTCAGTGTCTCAGTGTCTCAGTGTCTCAGTTTCTCTGTGTCGCATAGTCTCTATGTCTCTGTGTCTCAGTGTCTCAGTATCTCAGAGTCGCAGTGTCTCAGTGTCTCAGTGTATCAGCGTCTCAGTGTATCAGTGTCTCAGAGACTCAGTGTCTCTTTGTCTCTGTGTCTGAGTGTCTCAGAGTCTCAGCGTCTCAAAGTATTTGTGTCTCAGTGTCTCAGAGTCTCAGTGTCTCTTTGTCTCTGTTTCTCAGTGTCTCAATGTCTCTGTGACTCAGTGTCTCAGTGTCTCAGAGTCTCACCATCTCTGTGTCACATTGTCTCAGTGTTTCAGTGTCTCAGAGTCTCAGTGTCTCAGTGTCTCTGTGCCTCAGTGTCTCTGTGTCTCATTGTCTCTGTGTCTCAGTGTCTCAGTGTCTCAGAGTCGCAGTGTCTCAGTGTCTCAGTGTATCAGCGTCTCAGTGTATCAGTGTCTCAGAGACTCAGTGTCTCTTTGTCTCTGAGTCTGAGTGTCTCAGTGCCTCAGTGTCTCAGTGTCTCTGTGTCGCATTTTCTCAGACTCTCAGTGTTTCTGTGTCGCAGTGTCTCTGTGTCTCCGTGTCACAGAGAATCAGTGCCTCGGTGTCTCTCTGTCTGAGTGTCTCTGTGTCTCAGTGTCATAGTGTCTCAGTGTCTCAGATTATCAGTGTCTCAGTGTCTCAGAGTCTCAGTGAGTCTGTCTCTGTGTCTCTGTGGCTCAGTGTCTCTGTGCCTCAGTGTATCTGTGCCTCAGAGTCTCTGTGCCTCAGTGTCTCTATGTCTCTGTGTCTCAGTGTCTCACTGTCTCTGTGCCTCAGCGTCTCAGACTCTCAGTGTCACTGTGTCCCAGTGTCTCTGTGTCTCTCTGTCACAGAGAATCAGTGCCTTGGTTTCTCTCTGTCTGAGTGTCTCTGTGCCTCAGTGTCACAGTGTCTCAGTGTCTCAGAGTCTCAGTGTCTCTGTGTCTCTGTGTCTCAGTGTAACAGTTTGTCAGAGACTGTGTCTCTTTGTCTCTGTGTCTGAGTGTCTCTGTGCCCCAGTGTCACAGTGTCTCAGTGTCTCGTGTCTCAGTGTCTCTGTGCATCTGAGTCTCAGAGTCTCAGTGTGTCAGTGTGTCAGTGTCTCAGAGTCTCAGTGTCCCTTGTCCCAGTGTCTCTGTGCCTCTGAGTCTCAGAGATTCAGTGTCTCAGAGTCTCAGTGTCTCTGTGTCACAGTGTGTCAGCGTCTCAGAGACTCAGTGTCCCTTTGTCTCTGTGTCTGAGTTTCTCTGTGCCTCAGTGTCACAGTGTCTCACTGTCCCAGTGTCTCTGTGTGTAAGTGTCTCTGTGCCTCAGTGTCTCAGTGTCTCTGTGTCTCAGAGTCTCAGTGTCTCTGTGCCTCAGTGTCTCAGTGTCTCAGTTTCTCAGTGTCTCAGTGTCTCAGTGTGTCAGAGTCTCAGTGTCTCAGTGCCTCTGTTTGTCATTGTCTCAGAGTCTCAGAGTCTCAGTGTCTCAGTGTCTCTGTGCCTCAGTGTCTCAGTTTCTCAGTGTCTCAGTGTCTCTGCGTCTCAGTGTGTCAGAGTCTCAGTGTATCAGTGTCTCTGTGTCTCAGTGTCTCTGTGTCTGATTTTCTCTGTGCCTCAATGTCACAGTCTCTCAGTGACTCAGAGTATCAGTGTCTCAGTGTCTCAGGGTCTCAGTGTCTCAGTGTCTCAGAGTCTCAGGGTCTCAGTGTCTCAGTGTCTCTGTGTCTCAGAGTCTCAGAGCCTCAGTGTCTCAGTGTCTCAGTGTCTCTGTGTCTCAGTGTCTGAGAGTCTCAGTGTCTCAGAGTCTCAGTGTCTCAGTGTCCCAGTGTCCCAGTGTCTCTGTGCCTCTGAGTCTCAGAGTCTCAGATTTTCAGTGTCTCAGAGTCTCAGTGTCTCTGTGTCACAGTGTCTCTGTGCCTCAGTGTCTCACTGCCTCAGCGTCTCAGAGTCTCCGTGTCCAAGTGTCTCTGTGTCTCAGTGTCTCAGAGTCATTGTGTCTCAGTGTCTCAGTGTCTCAAAGTCTTTATGTCTCAGTGTCTCAGTGTCTCTGACTCTCAGTGTCTCTGTGTCCAAGTGTCTCGGTGTCTCAGTGTCTCAGATTATCAGTGTCTCAGTGTCTCAGTGAGTCTGTCTCAGTGTATCTGTGCCTCAGAATCTCTGTGCCTCAGTGTCTCTATGACTCTGTGGCTCAGTGTCTCAGAGTCTCAGTGTCTCTGTGCCTCAGTGTCTCATTGACTCAGTGTCCCCGAGTCTCAGTGTCTCTGTGTCTCAGTGCCTCGGTGTCTCAGTGTCTCAGTGTCTCTGTGTCTCTGTGTCTCAGAGTCTCAAAGTATGTGTGTCTCAGTGTCTCTGTGTCTCATTTTCTCAGACTCTCAGTGTCCCTGTGTCCCAGTGTCTCTGTGTCTCTGTGTCACAGAGAATCAGTGCCTCGGTGTCTCTCTGTCTGAGTGTATCTGTGCCTCAGTGTCACAGTGTCTCAGTGTTTCAGCGTCTCAGAGTCTCAGTGTCTCTGTGTCTCAGTGTCTCTGTGCCTCAATGTCTCAGTGTCTCAGTGCCTCAGTGTCTCAGTGTCTCTGTGTCTCTGTGTCTCAGAGTCTCAGTGTCTTAGAGTCTCAGTGTCTCAGAGTCTCAGTGTCTCAGTGTCTCAGTGTCTCTGTGTCTCAGAGTCTCAGTGTCTTATAGTCTCAGTGTCTCAGGGTCTCAGATTCTCAGTGTCTCAGAGTCTCAGTGTCTCAGAGTCTCAGAGTCTCAGTGTCTCAGAGTCTCAGTGTCTCAGTGTCTCAGTGTCTCAGTGTCTCTGTGTCTCAGTGTCTCAGAGTCTCAATGTCTCAGTGTCTCAGTGTCTCAGTGTCTCAGTGTCTCTGTGTCTCAGTGTCTGAGTTTCTCTGTGCCCCAGTGTCTCAGAGTCTCAGTGTCCCAGTGTCTCTGTGTCTCAGTGTCCCAGTGTCCCAGTGTCTCTGTGCCTCTGAGTCTCAGAGTCTCAGATTTTCAGTGTCTCAGAGTCTCAGTGTCTCTGTGCCTCAGTGTCTCACTGCCTCAGCGTCTCAGAGTCTCCGTGTCCAAGTGTCTCTGTGTCTCAGTGTCTCAGAGTCATTGTGTCTCAGTGTCTCAGTGTCTCAAAGTCTTTATGTCTCAGTGTCTCAGTGTCTCTGACTCTCAGTGTCTCTGTGTCCAAGTGTCTCGGTGTCTCAGTGTCTCAGATTATCAGTGTCTCAGTGTCTCAGTGAGTCTGTCTCAGTGTATCTGTGCCTCAGAATCTCTGTGCCTCAGTGTCTCTATGACTCTGTGGCTCAGTGTCTCAGAGTCTCAGTGTCTCTGTGCCTCAGTGTCTCATTGACTCAGTGTCCCCGAGTCTCAGTGTCTCTGTGTCTCAGTGTCTCGGTGTCTCAGTGTCTCAGTGTCTCTGTGTCTCTGTGTCTCAGAGTCTCAAAGTATGTGTGTCTCAGTGTCTCTGTGTCTCATTTTCTCAGACTCTCAGTGTCCCTGTGTCCCAGTGTCTCTGTGCCTCAGTGTCACAGTGTCTCAGTGTTTCAGCGTCTCAGAGTCTCAGTGTCTCTGTGTCTCAGTGTCTCTGTGCCTCAATGTCTCTGTGTCTCAGTGTCTCTGTGCCGCATAATCTCTATGTCTCAGTGTCTCTGTGTTTCAGTGTCTCAGTGTCTCAGAGTCTCAGTGTCTCAGGATCTCAGATTCTCAGTGTCTCAGGGTCTCAGTGAATCTGTGTCTCTGTGTCTCAGTGTCTGAGTGTCTCAGATTCTCAGTGTCTCAGAGTCTCAGTGTCTCAGTGTCTCAGGGTCTCAGTGTCTCAGAGTCTCAGGCTCTCTGTGCCTCAGTGTCTCTGTGTCTCAGAGTCTCAGTGTCTTAGAGTCTCAGTGTCTTATAGTCTCAGTGTCTCAGGGTCTCAGATTCTCAGTGTCTCAGAGTCTCAGTGTCTCAGAGTCTCAGAGTCTCAGTGTCTCAGTGTCTCAGTGTCTCAGTGTCTCTGTGTCTCAGTGTCTCAGTGTCTCAGAGTCTCAGTGTCTCTGTGTCTCAGTGTCTCTGTGTCTCAGAGTCTCAGTGTCCCAGTGTCTCTGTGTCTCAGTGTCCCAGTGTCCCAGTGTCTCTGTGCCTCTGAGTCTCAGAGTCTCAGATTTTCAGTGTCTCAGAGTCGCAGTGTCTCTGTGTCACAGTGTCTCTGTGCCTCAGTGTCTCACTGCCTCAGCGTCTCAGAGTCTCCGTGTCTCAGTGTCTCAGTGTCTCTGTGTCTCAGTGTCTCAGTGTCTCTGTGTCTCAGTGTCTCGTGTCTCAGTGTATCTGTGTCTGTGAGTCTCAGACTCTCAGTGTGTCAGTGTGTCAGTGTCTCAGAGTCTCTGTGTCCCAGTGTCTCAGTGTCTCTGTGCCTCTGAGACTCTGAGTCTCAGAGTTTCAATGTCTCAGAGTCTCAGTGTCTCTGTGTCACAGTGCGTCAGCGTCTTAGAGACTCAGTGTCTCTTTATCTCTGAGTCTGAGTGTCTCTGTGCGTCAGTGTCTCAGAGTCTCAGTGTATCAGTGTCTCTGTGTCTCAGTGTCTCAGTGTCTCTGTGTCTCTGTGTCTCAGTGTCACAGTGTCTCAGTGTCTCTGACTCTCAGTGTCTCTGTGTCCAAGTGTCTCTGTGTCTCTGTGTCTCAGAGTCACAGTGTCTCTGTGTCTCTGTGTCTCAGTGTATCAGTGTCACAGTGTCTCAGTGTCTCTGTGTCTCAGTGTATCAGTGTCTGTGTGTCTCTCTGTCTGAGTGTCTCTGTGCCTCAGTGTCTCAGTGTCTCAGTTTCTCAGTATCTCAGTGTCTCTGTGTCTCAGTGTGTCAGTGTGTCAGAGACTCATTGTCTCTGTGTCTGAGTGTCTCTGTGCCTCAATGTCACAGTCACTCAGTGTCTCAGATTATCATTGTCTCTCTGTCTCAGTGTCTCAGTGTTTCTCTATCTCTGTGCCTCAGTGTCTCAGAGTCACTGTGTCTCAGTGTATCAGAGTCTCAGAGTCTCAGTGTCTCAGTGTCTTTGTGTTTCTGTGTCTCAGTGTATCAGCATCTCAGTGTCTCACTGTCTCAGAGACTCAGTGTCCCTTTGTCTCTGTCTGAGTGTCTCTGTGCCTCAGTGTCTCAGTGTCTCTGTCTCTGTGTCTCAGTGCCTCAGTGTCTCAGCGTCTCAAAGTATGTGTGTCTCAGTGTCTCAGTGTCTCTGTGTCTCATTTTCTCAGACTCTCAGTGTCTCTATGTCTCAGTGTTTCAGCGTCTTAGAGTCTCAGTGTCTCTGTGTCTCAGTGTCTCTGTGCCTCAGTGTCTCTGTGTCTCAGTGTCTCTGTGTCTCAGTGTCTCTGTGTCTCAGTGTCTCCGTGCTGCATAATCTCTATGTCTCAGTGTCTCTGTGTCTCAGTGTCTCTGTGTCTCAGAGTCTCAGTGTCCCAGTGTCTCTGTGTCTCAGTGTCCCAGTGTCCCAGTGTCTCTGTGCCTCTGAGTCTCAGAGTCTCAGATTTTCAGTGTCTCAGAGTCGCAGTGTCTCTGTGTCACAGTGTCTCTGTGCCTCAGTGTCTCACTGCCTCAGCGTCTCAGAGTCTCCGTGTCTCAGTGTCTCAGTGTCTCTGTGTCTCAGTGTCTCAGTGTCTCTGTGTCTCAGTGTCTCGTGTCTCAGTGTATCTGTGTCTGTGAGTCTCAGACTCTCAGTGTGTCAGTGTGTCAGTGTCTCAGAGTCTCTGTGTCCCAGTGTCTCAGTGTCTCTGTGCCTCTGAGACTCTGAGTCTCAGAGTTTCAATGTCTCAGAGTCTCAGTGTCTCTGTGTCACAGTGCGTCAGCGTCTTAGAGACTCAGTGTCTCTTTATCTCTGAGTCTGAGTGTCTCTGTGCGTCAGTGTCTCAGAGTCTCAGTGTATCAGTGTCTCTGTGTCTCAGTGTCTCTGTGTCTCTGTGTCTCAGTGTCACAGTGTCTCAGTGTCTCTGACTCTCAGTGTCTCTGTGTCCAAGTGTCTCTGTGTCTCTGTGTCTCAGAGTCACAGTGTCTCTGTGTCTCTGTGTCTCAGTGTATCAGTGTCACAGTGTCTCAGTGTCTCTGTGTCTCAGTGTATCAGTGTCTGTGTGTCTCTCTGTCTGAGTGTCTCTGTGCCTCAGTGTCTCAGTGTCTCAGTTTCTCAGTATCTCAGTGTCTCTGTGTCTCAGTGTGTCAGTGTGTCAGAGACTCATTGTCTCTGTGTCTGAGTGTCTCTGTGCCTCAATGTCACAGTCACTCAGTGTCTCAGATTATCAGTGTCTCTCTGTCTCAGTGTATCAGTGTTTCTCTATCTCTGTGCCTCAGTGTCTCAGAGTCACTGTGTCTCAGTGTATCAGAGTCTCAGAGTCTCAGTGTCTCAGTGTCTTTGTGTTTCTGTGTCTCAGTGTATCAGCATCTCAGTGTCTCACTGTCTCAGAGACTCAGTGTCCCTTTGTCTCTGTCTGAGTGTCTCTGTGCCTCAGTGTCTCAGTGTCTCTGTCTCTGTGTCTCAGTGCCTCAGTGTCTCAGCGTCTCAAAGTATGTGTGTCTCAGTGTCTCAGTGTCTCTGTGTCTCATTTTCTCAGACTCTCAGTGTCTCTATGTCTCAGTGTTTCAGCGTCTTAGAGTCTCAGTGTCTCTGTGTCTCAGTGTCTCTGTGCCTCTGTCTCTGTGTCTCAGTGTCTCTGTGTCTCAGTGTCTCTGTGTCTCAGTGTCTCCGTGCTGCATAATCTCTATGTCTCGGTGTCTCTGTGTCTCAGTGTCTCAGTGTCTCAGAGTCTCAGTGTCTCAGTGTCGCCGGGTCTCAGTGTCTCAGTGCCTCAGTGTCTCAGTGTGTCTGTGTCTCAGTGTCTCATTGCGGCAGTGTCTCAGAGTCACAGTGTCTCAGTGAATCTGTGTCTCTGTGTCTCTGTGTCTCAGTGCCTCAGTGTCTCAGTGTCTCAGGGTCTCAGTGTCTCAGAGTCTCTGTGTCTCAGTGTCTCTGTGTCTCAGTGTCTCTGTGTCTCTGTGTCTCTGTGTCTCAGTGTCACAGTGTCTCAGTGTCTCTGTGTCTCAGTGTCTCTGTGCCTCATAGTCTCTGTGTCTCTGTGTCTCAGTGAATCTGAGTCTCAGAGTCTCAGAGTCTCAGTGTCTCAGAGACTCTGTGCCTTGGTGCCTCAGTGTCTTAGTGTCTCTGCGTCTCAGTCTATCAGACTCTCAGTGTCTCTGTGTCGCAGTGTCTCAGTGTCTCAGTGTCTCTGTGTCTCAGAGACTCAGTGTCTAAGCTTCACAGTGTCTCTGTGTCTCAGTGTCTCAAAGTTTTGTGTCTCAGTTTCTCTGTGTCCAAGTGTCTCTGTGTCTCAGTGTCTCAGAGTCACTGTGTCTCAGTGTCTCTGAATCTCAGTGTCTCTGTGTCCAAGTGTCTCTGTGTCTCAGTGTCTCTGTGTCTCTCTGTTTGAGTGTCTCTGTGCCTCAGTGTCACAGTGTCTCAGTGTCTCAGATTATCAGTGTCTCAGTGTCTCAGAGTCTCAGTGAGTCTGACTCTGTGTCTCTGTGTCTCAGTGTCTCTGTGCCTCAGTGTATCTGTGCCTCAGAGTCTCCGTGCCTCAGTGTCTCTATGTCTCTGTGTCTCAGTGTCTCTGTGCCTCAGTGTATCTGTGCCTCAGAGTCTCCGTGCCTCAGTGTCTCTGTGTCTCAGAGACTCAGTGTCTCTGTGCCTCAGTGTCTTATTATCTCAAAGTCTCAGTGTCTCAGTGTCTCTGTGTCACAGTGTCTCTGTGTCTCAGTGTCTCAAAGCTTTGTGTCTCAGTGTCTCTGTGTCTCAGTGTCTCTGTGTCTCAGTGTCTCAAAGTCTTTGTGTCTCAGTGTCTCAGTGTCCCTGACTCTCAGTGTCTCAGTGTCTCAGGGTCTCAGTGTCTCAGGGTCTCAGTGTCTCAGAGTCTCAGGGTCTCAGTGCCTCAGTGTCTCAGTGTCTCAGAGTCACAGTGTCTCAGAGTCTCAGTGTCTCAGTGTCTCAGGGTCTCAGTGTCTCAGTGACTCAGAGTCTCAGGGTCTCAGTGTCTCTGTGTCACAGTGTCTCTGTGTCTCAGTGTCTCAAAGTCTTTGTGTCTCAGTGTCTCAGTGTCCCTGACTCTCAGTGTCTCAGTGTCTCAGGGTCTCAGTGTCTCAGGGTCTCAGTGTCTCAGAGTCTCAGGGTCTCAGTGCCTCAGTGTCTCAGTGTCTCAGAGTCACAGTGTCTCAGAGTCTCAGTGTCTCAGTGTCTCAGGGTCTCAGTGTCTCAGTGACTCAGAGTCTCAGGGTCTCAGTGCCTCAGTGTCTCAGAGTCACAGTGTCTCAGTGAATCTGTGTCTCTGTGTCTCAGTGTCTCAGTGCCTCAGTGTCTCAGTGTCTCTGTGTCTGAGTGTCTCAGAATCACAGTGTCTCAGAGTCTCAGTGTCTCTGTGTCTCAGTGTCTCAGAGTCTCAGTGTCTCAGTGTCTCAGTGTCTCAGTGTCTCAGAGTCTCAGAGCCTCAGTGTCTCAGTTTCTCAGTGTCTCAGAGTCTCAGTGTCTTAGAGTCTCAGTGTCTCAGGGTCTCAGATTCTCAGTGTCTCAGAGTCTCAGTGTCTCAGTGTCTCAGTGTCTCTATGTCTCAGTGTCTCAGTGTCTCAGTGTCTCGATGTCTCAGTGTCACAGTGTCTCAGTGTCTCAGAGTCTCACTGTCTCTGTTTCTCAGTGTCTCAGTGTCTCAGAGTCTCAGTGTCTCTGTGCCTCAGTGTCTCAGTTTCTCAGTGTCTCAGTGTCTCTGTGTCTCAGTGTGTCAGAGTCTCAGTGTCTCAGTGCCTCTGTTTGTCAGTGTCTCAGAGTCTCAGAGTCTCAGTGTCTCAGTGTCTCTGTGTCTCAGTGTCTCAAAGTTTTGTGTCTCAGTGTCTCTGTGTCTCAGTGTATCTGTGTCTCAGTGTCTCAAAGTCTTTGTGTCTCAGTGTCTCAGTGTCCCTGACTCTCAGTGTCTCTGTGTCCAAGTGCTTCTGTGTCTAAGTGTCTGAGTGTCTCAGAGTCTCAGTTTCTCAGAGTCTCAGTGTCTCAGTGTCTCAGTGTCTCAGGGTCTCAGTGTCTCAGGGTCTCAGTGTCTCAGAGTCTCAGGGTCTCAGTGCCTCAGTGTCTCAGTGTCTCAGAGTCACAGTGTCTCAGAGTCTCAGTGTCTCAGGGTCTCAGTGTCTCAGTGACTCAGAGTCTCAGGGTCTCAGTGTCCCAGTGTCTCAGGGTCTCAGTGTCTCAGTGACTCAGAGTCTCAGGGTCTCAGTGTCTCAGTGACTCAGAGTCTCAGGGTCTCAGTGTCTCAGTGTCTCAGGGTCTCAGTGTCTCAGTGACTCAGAGTCTCAGGGTCTCAGTGTCTCAGGGTCTCAGTGCCTCAGTGTCTCAGAGTCACAGTGTCTCAGTGAATCTGTGTCTCTGTGTCTCAGTGTCTCAGTGCCTCAGTGTCTCAGTGTCTCTGTGTCTGAGTGTCTCAGAATCACAGTGTCTCAGAGTCTCAGTGTCTCTGTGTCTCAGTGTCTCAGAGTCTCAGTGTCTCAGTGTTTCAGTGTCTCAGTGTCTCAGTGTCTTAGAGTCTCAGTGTCTCAGAGTCTCAGAGCCTCAGTGTCTCAGTTTCTCAGTGTCTCAGAGTCTCAGTGTCTTAGAGTCTCAGTGTCTCAGGGTCTCAGATTCTCAGTGTCTCAGAGTCTCAGTGTCTCAGTGTCTCAGTGTCTCTATGTCTCAGTGTCTCAGTGTCTCGATGTCTCAGTGTCGCAGTGTCTCAGTGTCTCAGAGTTTCACTGTCTCTGTTTCTCAGTGTCTCAGTGTCTCAGAGTCTCAGTGTCACTGTGCCTCTGTGTATCAGTGTATCAGTGTCTCAGTGTCTCAGAGTCTCAGTGTCTCAGTGTCTCTGTGTCTCGGTGTGTCAGAGTCTCAGTGTCTCAGTGCCTCTGTTTGTCAGTGTCTCAGAGTCTCAGAGTCTCAGTGTCTCAGTGTCTCTGTGCCTCAGTGTCTCAGTTTCTCAGTGTCTCAGTGTCTCTGCGTCTCAGTGTGTCAGAGTCTCAGTGTATCAGTGTCTCTGTGTCTCAGTGTCTCTGTGTCTGATTTTCTCTGTGCCTCAATGTCACAGTCTCTCAGTGACTCAGAGTATCAGTGTCTCTCTGTTTCAGTGTCTCAGTGTTTCTCTATATCTGTGCCTCAGTGTCTCAGAATCTCAGTGCCCCAGTGTCTCAGAGTCTCAGAGTCGCAGTGTCTCAGTGTCTCTGTGCCTCAGTGTCTCAGTTACTTAGTGTCTCAGAGTCTCAGAGTCGCAGTATCTCAGTGTCTCTGTGTCTCAGTGTCTCAGAGTCTCAGTGTATCAGTATCTCTGAGTCTCAGTGTCTCTGTGTCTGAGTGTCTCTGTGCCTCAAAGTTCACAGTCTCTCAGTGTCCCAGAGTATCAGTGTCTCTCTCTGTCTCAGTGTTTCAGTGTTTCTCTATCTCTGTGCCTCAGTGTCTCAGAATCTCAGTGTCTCTGTGCATCAGTGTCTCAGAGTCTCAGTATTTCAGTGTCTCTGTGTCTCAGTGTATCAGTGTCACAGAGGCTCAGTGTCTCTGTTTCTCTGTGTCTCAGTGTCTCTGTGCCTCAGTGTCTCAGAGTCTCAGTGTCTCTGTGTCTCAGTGTCTCTGTGCCTCAGTGTCTCTGTTTCTCATTGTCTCAGTGTCTCAGTGTCTCAGTGTCTCTGTGTCTCAGTTTCTCTGTGTCGCATAGTCTCTATGTCTCTGTGTCTCAGTGTCTCAGTATCTCAGAGTCGCAGTGTCTCAGTGTCTCAGTGTATCAGCGTCTCAGTGTATCAGTGTCTCAGAGACTCAGTGTCTCTTTGTCTCTGTGTCTGAGTGTCTCAGAGTCTCAGCGTCTCAAAGTATTTGTGTCTCAGTGTCTCAGAGTCTCAGTGTCTCTTTGTCTCTGTTTCTCAGTGTCTCAATGTCTCTGTGACTCAGTGTCTCAGTGTCTCAGAGTCTCACCATCTCTGTGTCACATTGTCTCAGTGTTTCAGTGTCTCAGAGTCTCAGTGTCTCAGTGTCTCTGTGCCTCAGTGTCTCTGTGTCTCATTGTCTCTGTGTCTCAGTGTCTCAGTGTCTCAGAGTCGCAGTGTCTCAGTGTCTCAGTGTATCAGCGTCTCAGTGTATCAGTGTCTCAGAGACTCAGTGTCTCTTTGTCTCTGAGTCTGAGTGTCTCAGTGCCTCAGTGTCTCAGTGTCTCTGTGTCGCATTTTCTCAGACTCTCAGTGTTTCTGTGTCGCAGTGTCTCTGTATCTCCGTGTCACAGAGAATCAGTGCCTCGGTGTCTCTCTGTCTGAGTGTCTCTGTGTCTCAGTGTCATAGTGTCTCAGTGTCTCAGATTATCAGTGTCTCAGTGTCTCAGAGTCTCAGTGAGTCTGTCTCTGTGTCTCTGTGGCTCAGTGTCTCTGTGCCTCAGTGTATCTGTGCCTCAGAGTCTCTGTGCCTCAGTGTCTCTATGTCTCTGTGTCTCAGTGTCTCACTGTCTCTGTGCCTCAGCGTCTCAGACTCTCAGTGTCACTGTGTCCCAGTGTCTCTGTGTCTCTCTGTCACAGAGAATCAGTGCCTTGGTTTCTCTCTGTCTGAGTGTCTCTGTGCCTCAGTGTCACAGTGTCTCAGTGTCTCAGAGTCTCAGTGTCTCTGTGTCTCTGTGTCTCAGTGTAACAGTTTGTCAGAGACTGTGTCTCTTTGTCTCTGTGTCTGAGTGTCTCTGTGCCCCAGTGTCACAGTGTCTCAGTGTCTCGTGTCTCAGTGTCTCTGTGCATCTGAGTCTCAGAGTCTCAGTGTGTCAGTGTGTCAGTGTCTCAGAGTCTCAGTGTCCCTTGTCCCAGTGTCTCTGTGCCTCTGAGTCTCAGAGATTCAGTGTCTCAGAGTCTCAGTGTCTCTGTGTCACAGTGTGTCAGCGTCTCAGAGACTCAGTGTCCCTTTGTCTCTGTGTCTGAGTTTCTCTGTGCCTCAGTGTCACAGTGTCTCACTGTCCCAGTGTCTCTGTGTGTAAGTGTCTCTGTGCCTCAGTGTCTCAGTGTCTCTGTGTCTCAGAGTCTCAGTGTCTCTGTGCCTCAGTGTCTCAGTGTCTCAGTTTCTCAGTGTCTCAGTGTCTCAGTGTGTCAGAGTCTCAGTGTCTCAGTGCCTCTGTTTGTCATTGTCTCAGAGTCTCAGAGTCTCAGTGTCTCAGTATCTCTGTGCCTCAGTGTCTCAGTTTCTCAGTGTCTCAGTGTCTCTGCGTCTCAGTGTGTCAGAGTCTCAGTGTATCAGTGTCTCTGTGTCTCAGTGTCTCTGTGTCTGATTTTCTCTGTGCCTCAATGTCACAGTCTCTCAGTGACTCAGAGTATCAGTGTCTCAGTGTCTCAGGGTCTCAGTGTCTCAGTGTCTCAGAGTCTCAGGGTCTCAGTGTCTCAGTGTCTCTGTGTCTCAGAGTCTCAGAGCCTCAGTGTCTCAGTGTCTCAGTGTCTCTGTGTCTCAGTGTCTGAGAGTCTCAGTGTCTCAGAGTCTCAGTGTCTCAGTGTCCCAGTGTCCCAGTGTCTCTGTGCCTCTGAGTCTCAGAGTCTCAGATTTTCAGTGTCTCAGAGTCTCAGTGTCTCTGTGTCACAGTGTCTCTGTGCCTCAGTGTCTCACTGCCTCAGCGTCTCAGAGTCTCCGTGTCCAAGTGTCTCTGTGTCTCAGTGTCTCAGAGTCATTGTGTCTCAGTGTCTCAGTGTCTCAAAGTCTTTATGTCTCAGTGTCTCAGTGTCTCTGACTCTCAGTGTCTCTGTGTCCAAGTGTCTCGGTGTCTCAGTGTCTCAGATTATCAGTGTCTCAGTGTCTCAGTGAGTCTGTCTCAGTGTATCTGTGCCTCAGAATCTCTGTGCCTCAGTGTCTCTATGACTCTGTGGCTCAGTGTCTCAGAGTCTCAGTGTCTCTGTGCCTCAGTGTCTCATTGACTCAGTGTCCCCGAGTCTCAGTGTCTCTGTGTCTCAGTGTCTCGGTGTCTCAGTGTCTCAGTGTCTCTGTGTCTCTGTGTCTCAGAGTCTCAAAGTATGTGTGTCTCAGTGTCTCTGTGTCTCATTTTCTCAGACTCTCAGTGTCCCTGTGTCCCAGTGTCTCTGTGTCTCTGTGTCACAGAGAATCAGTGCCTCGGTGTCTCTCTGTCTGAGTGTATCTGTGCCTCAGTGTCACAGTGTCTCAGTGTTTCAGCGTCTCAGAGTCTCAGTGTCTCTGTGTCTCAGTGTCTCTGTGCCTCAATGTCTCAGTGTCTCAGTGCCTCAGTGTCTCAGTGTCTCTGTGTCTCTGTGTCTCAGAGTCTCAGTGTCTTAGAGTCTCAGTGTCTCAGAGTCTCAGTGTCTCAGTGTCTCAGTGTCTCTGTGTCTCAGAGTCTCAGTGTCTTATAGTCTCAGTGTCTCAGGGTCTCAGATTCTCAGTGTCTCAGAGTCTCAGTGTCTCAGAGTCTCAGAGTCTCAGTGTCTCAGAGTCTCAGTGTCTCAGTGTCTCAGTGTCTCAGTGTCTCTGTGTCTCAGTGTCTCAGAGTCTCAATGTCTCAGTGTCTCAGTGTCTCAGTGTCTCAGTGTCTCTGTGTCTCAGTGTCTGAGTTTCTCTGTGCCCCAGTGTCTCAGAGTCTCAGTGTCCCAGTGTCTCTGTGTCTCAGTGTCCCAGTGTCCCAGTGTCTCTGTGCCTCTGAGTCTCAGAGTCTCAGATTTTCAGTGTCTCAGAGTCTCAGTGTCTCTGTGCCTCAGTGTCTCACTGCCTCAGCGTCTCAGAGTCTCCGTGTCCAAGTGTCTCTGTGTCTCAGTGTCTCAGAGTCATTGTGTCTCAGTGTCTCAGTGTCTCAAAGTCTTTATGTCTCAGTGTCTCAGTGTCTCTGACTCTCAGTGTCTCTGTGTCCAAGTGTCTCGGTGTCTCAGTGTCTCAGATTATCAGTGTCTCAGTGTCTCAGTGAGTCTGTCTCAGTGTATCTGTGCCTCAGAATCTCTGTGCCTCAGTGTCTCTATGACTCTGTGGCTCAGTGTCTCAGAGTCTCAGTGTCTCTGTGCCTCAGTGTCTCATTGACTCAGTGTCCCCGAGTCTCAGTGTCTCTGTGTCTCAGTGTCTAGGTGTCTCAGTGTCTCAGTGTCTCTGTGTCTCTGTGTCTCAGAGTCTCAAAGTATGTGTGTCTCAGTGTCTCTGTGTCTCATTTTCTCAGACTCTCAGTGTCCCTGTGTCCCAGTGTCTCTGTGCCTCAGTGTCACAGTGTCTCAGTGTTTCAGCGTCTCAGAGTCTCAGTGTCTCTGTGTCTCAGTGTCTCTGTGCCTCAATGTCTCTGTGTCTCAGTGTCTCTGTGCCGCATAATCTCTATGTCTCAGTGTCTCTGTGTTTCAGTGTCTCAGTGTCTCAGAGTCTCAGTGTCTCAGGATCTCAGATTCTCAGTGTCTCAGGGTCTCAGTGAATCTGTGTCTCTGTGTCTCAGTGTCTGAGTGTCTCAGATTCTCAGTGTCTCAGAGTCTCAGTGTCTCAGTGTCTCAGGGTCTCAGTGTCTCAGAGTCTCAGGCTCTCTGTGCCTCAGTGTCTCTGTGTCTCAGAGTCTCAGTGTCTTAGAGTCTCAGTGTCTCAGAGTCTCAGTGTCTCAGTGTCTCTGTGTCTCAGAGTCTCAGTGTCTTAGAGTCTCAGTGTCTCAGGGTCTCAGATTCTCAGTGTCTCAGAGTCTCAGTGTCTCAGAGTCTCAGAGTCTCAGTGTCTCAGAGTCTCAGTGTCTCAGTGTCTCAATGTCTCTGTGTCTCAGTGTCTCAGAGTCTCAGTGTCTCTGTGTCTCAGTGTCTCTGTGTCTCAGAGTCTCAGTGTCCCAGTGTCTCTGTGTCTCAGTGTCCCAGTGTCCCAGTGTCTCTGTGCCTCTGAGTCTCAGAGTCTCAGATTTTCAGTGTCTCGGAGTCGCAGTGTCTCTGTGTCACAGTGTCTCTGTGCCTCAGTGTCTCACTGCCTCAGCGTCTCAGAGTCTCCGTGTCTCAGTGTCTCAGTGTCTCTGTGTCTCAGTGTCTCAGTGTCTCTGTGTCTCAGTGTCTCGTGTCTCAGTGTATCTGTGTCTGTGAGTCTCAGACTCTCAGTGTGTCAGTGTGTCAGTGTCTCAGAGTCTCTGTGTCCCAGTGTCTCAGTGTCTCTGTGCCTCTGAGACTCTGAGTCTCAGAGTTTCAATGTCTCAGAGTCTCAGTGTCTCTGTGTCACAGTGCGTCAGCGTCTTAGAGACTCAGTGTCTCTTTATCTCTGAGTCTGAGTGTCTCTGTGCGTCAGTGTCTCAGAGTCTCAGTGTATCAGTGTCTCTGTGTCTCAGTGTCTCTGTGTCTCTGTGTCTCAGTGTCACAGTGTCTCAGTGTCTCTGACTCTCAGTGTCTCTGTGTCCAAGTGTCTCTGTGTCTCTGTGTCTCAGAGTCACAGTGTCTCTGTGTCTCTGTGTCTCAGTGTATCAGTGTCACAGTGTCTCAGTGTCTCTGTGTCTCAGTGTATCAGTGTCTGTGTGTCTCTCTGTCTGAGTGTCTCTGTGCCTCAGTGTCTCAGTGTCTCAGTTTCTCAGTATCTCAGTGTCTCTGTGTCTCAGTGTGTCAGTGTGTCAGAGACTCATTGTCTCTGTGTCTGAGTGTCTCTGTGCCTCAATGTCACAGTCACTCAGTGTCTCAGATTATCAGTGTCTCTCTGTCTCAGTGTATCAGTGTTTCTCTATCTCTGTGCCTCAGTGTCTCAGAGTCACTGTGTCTCAGTGTATCAGAGTCTCAGAGTCTCAGTGTCTCAGTGTCTTTGTGTTTCTGTGTCTCAGTGTATCAGCATCTCAGTGTCTCACTGTCTCAGAGACTCAGTGTCCCTTTGTCTCTGTCTGAGTGTCTCTGTGCCTCAGTGTCTCAGTGTCTCTGTCTCTGTGTCTCAGTGCCTCAGTGTCTCAGCGTCTCAAAGTATGTGTGTCTCAGTGTCTCAGTGTCTCTGTGTCTCATTTTCTCAGACTCTCAGTGTCTCTATGTCTCAGTGTTTCAGCGTCTTAGAGTCTCAGTGTCTCAAAGTTTTGTGTCTCAGTGTCTCTGTGCCTCAGTGTCTCTGTGTCTCAGTGTCTCTGTGTCTCAGTGTCTCTGTGTCTCAGTGTCTCCGTGCTGCATAATCTCTATGTCTCAGTGTCTCTGTGTCTCAGTGTCTCTGTGTCTCAGAGTCTCAGTGTCCCAGTGTCTCTGTGTCTCAGTGTCCCAGTGTCCCAGTGTCTCTGTGCCTCTGAGTCTCAGAGTCTCAGATTTTCAGTGTCTCAGAGTCGCAGTGTCTCTGTGTCACAGTGTCTCTGTGCCTCAGTGTCTCACTGCCTCAGCGTCTCAGAGTCTCCGTGTCTCAGTGTCTCAGTGTCTCTGTGTCTCAGTGTCTCAGTGTCTCTGTGTCTCAGTGTCTCGTGTCTCAGTGTATCTGTGTCTGTGAGTCTCAGACTCTCAGTGTGTCAGTGTGTCAGTGTCTCAGAGTCTCTGTGTCCCAGTGTCTCAGTGTCTCTGTGCCTCTGAGACTCTGAGTCTCAGAGTTTCAATGTCTCAGAGTCTCAGTGTCTCTGTGTCACAGTGCGTCAGCGTCTTAGAGACTCAGTGTCTCTTTATCTCTGAGTCTGAGTGTCTCTGTGCGTCAGTGTCTCAGAGTCTCAGTGTATCAGTGTCTCTGTGTCTCAGTGTCTCTGTGTCTCTGTGTCTCAGTGTCACAGTGTCTCAGTGTCTCTGACTCTCAGTGTCTCTGTGTCCAAGTGTCTCTGTGTCTCTGTGTCTCAGAGTCACAGTGTCTCTGTGTCTCTGTGTCTCAGTGTATCAGTGTCACAGTGTCTCAGTGTCTCTGTGTCTCAGTGTATCAGTGTCTGTGTGTCTCTCTGTCTGAGTGTCTCTGTGCCTCAGTGTCTCAGTGTCTCAGTTTCTCAGTATCTCAGTGTCTCTGTGTCTCAGTGTGTCAGTGTGTCAGAGACTCATTGTCTCTGTGTCTGAGTGTCTCTGTGCCTCAATGTCACAGTCACTCAGTGTCTCAGATTATCAGTGTCTCTCTGTCTCAGTGTATCAGTGTTTCTCTATCTCTGTGCCTCAGTGTCTCAGAGTCACTGTGTCTCAGTGTATCAGAGTCTCAGAGTCTCAGTGTCTCAGTGTCTTTGTGTTTCTGTGTCTCAGTGTATCAGCATCTCAGTGTCTCACTGTCTCAGAGACTCAGTGTCCCTTTGTCTCTGTCTGAGTGTCTCTGTGCCTCAGTGTCTCAGTGTCTCTGTCTCTGTGTCTCAGTGCCTCAGTGTCTCAGCGTCTCAAAGTATGTGTGTCTCAGTGTCTCAGTGTCTCTGTGTCTCATTTTCTCAGACTCTCAGTGTCTCTATGTCTCAGTGTTTCAGCGTCTTAGAGTCTCAGTGTCTCTGTGTCTCATTTTCTCAGACTCTCAGTGTCTCTATGTCTCAGTGTTTCAGCGTCTTAGAGTCTCAGTGTCTCTGTGTCTCAGTGTCTCTGTGCCTCAGTGTCTCTGTGTCTCAGTGTCTCTGTGTCTCAGTGTCTCTGTGTCTCAGTGTCTCCGTGCTGCATAATCTCTATGTCTCGGTGTCTCTGTGTCTCAGTGTCTCAGTGTCTCAGAGTCTCAGTGTCTCAGTGTCGCCGGGTCTCAGTGTCTCAGTGCCTCAGTGTCTCAGTGTGTCTGTGTCTCAGTGTCTCATTGCGGCAGTGTCTCAGAGTCACAGTGTCTCAGTGAATCTGTGTCTCTGTGTCTCTGTGTCTCAGTGCCTCAGTGTCTCAGTGTCTCAGGGTCTCAGTGTCTCAGAGTCTCTGTGTCTCAGTGTCTCTGTGTCTCAGTGTCTCTGTGTCTCTGTGTCTCTGTGTCTCAGTGTCACAGTGTCTCAGTGTCTCTGTGTCTCAGTGTCTCTGTGCCTCATAGTCTCTGTGTCTCTGTGTCTCAGTGAATCTGAGTCTCAGAGTCTCAGAGTCTCAGTGTCTCAGAGACTCTGTGCCTTGGTGCCTCAGTGTCTTAGTGTCTCTGCGTCTCAGTCTATCAGACTCTCAGTGTCTCTGTGTCGCAGTGTCTCAGTGTCTCAGTGTCTCTGTGTCTCAGAGACTCAGTGTCTCTGCTTCACAGTGTCTCAGTGTCTCAGGGTCTCAGTGTCTCAGTGTCTCAGAGTCTCAGGGTCTCAGTGTCTCAGTGTCTCTGTGTCTCAGAGTCTCAGAGCCTCAGTGTCTCAGTGTCTCAGTGTCTCTGTGTCTCAGTGTCTGAGAGTCTCAGTGTCTCAGAGTCTCAGTGTCTCAGTGTCTCAGAGTCTCAGTGTCTTAGAGTCTCAGTGTCTTAGAGTCTCAGTGTCTCAGGGTCTCAGATTCACAGTGTCTCAGTGTCTCAGAGTCTCAGTGTCTCAGTGTCTCTGTGTCTCTGTGTCTGAGTGTCTCAGAGTCTCAGTGTCTCAGAGTCTCAGTGTCTCAGTGTCTCAGGGTCTCAGTGTCTCAGTGTCTCAGAGTCTCAGGGTCTCAGTGCCTCAGTGTCTCAGTGTCTCAGGGTCTCAGTGTCTCAGAGTCTCTGTGTCTCAGTGTCTCTGTGTCTCTGTGTCTCAGTGTCTCTGTGTCTCAGTGTCTCTGTGTCTCAGTGTCACAGTGTCTCAGTGTCTCTGTGTCTCAGTGTCTCTGTGCCTCATAGTCTCTGTGTCTCTGTGTCTCAGTGAATCTGAGTCTCAGAGTCTCAGAGTCTCAGTGTCTCAGAGACTCTGTGCCTTGGTGCCTCAGTGTCTTAGTGTCTCTGCGTCTCAGTCTATCAGACTCTCAGTGTCTCTGTGTCGCAGTGTCTCAGTGTCTCAGTGTCTCAGTGTCTCTGTGTCTCAGAGACTCAGTGTCTCTGCTTCACAGTATCTCTGTGTCTCAGTGTCTCAAAGTTTTGTGTCTCAGTGTCTCTGTGCCTCAGTGTCTCTGTGTCTCAGTGTCTCTGTGTCTCAGTGTCTCTGTGTCTCAGTGTCTCCGTGCTGCATAATCTCTATGTCTCAGTGTCTCTGTGTCTCAGTGTCTCTGTGTCTCAGAGTCTCAGTGTCCCAGTGTCTCTGTGTCTCAGTGTCCCAGTGTCCCAGTGTCTCTGTGCCTCTGAGTCTCAGAGTCTCAGATTTTCAGTGTCTCAGAGTCGCAGTGTCTCTGTGTCACAGTGTCTCTGTGCCTCAGTGTCTCACTGCCTCAGCGTCTCAGAGTCTCCGTGTCTCAGTGTCTCTGTGTCTCAGTGTCTCAGTGTCTCTGTGTCTCAGTGTCTCGTGTCTCAGTGAATCTGTGTCTGTGAGTCTCAGACTCTCAGTGTGTCAGTGTGTCAGTGTCTCAGAGTCTCTGTGTCCCAGTGTCTCAGTGTCTCTGTGCCTCTGAGACTCTGAGTCTCAGAGTTTCAATGTCTCAGAGTCTCAGTGTCTCTGTGTCACAGTGCGTCAGCGTCTTAGAGACTCAGTGTCTCTTTATCTCTGAGTCTGAGTGTCTCTGTGCGTCAGTGTCTCAGAGTCTCAGTGTATCAGTGTCTCTGTGTCTCAGTGTCTCTGTGTCTCTGTGTCTCAGTGTCACAGTGTCTCAGTGTCTCTGACTCTCAGTGTCTCTGTGTCCAAGTGTCTCTGTGTCTCTGTGTCTCAGAGTCACAGTGTCTCTGTGTCTCTGTGTCTCAGTGTATCAGTGTCACAGTGTCTCAGTGTCTCTGTGTCTCAGTGTATCAGTGTCTGTGTGTCTCTCTGTCTGAGTGTCTCTGTGCCTCAGTGTCTCAGTGTCTCAGTTTCTCAGTATCTCAGTGTCTCTGTGTCTCAGTGTGTCAGTGTGTCAGAGACTCATTGTCTCTGTGTCTGAGTGTCTCTGTGCCTCAATGTCACAGTCACTCAGTGTCTCAGATTATCAGTGTCTCTCTGTCTCAGTGTATCAGTGTTTCTCTATCTCTGTGCCTCAGTGTCTCAGAGTCACTGTGTCTCAGTGTATCAGAGTCTCAGAGTCTCAGTGTCTCAGTGTCTTTGTGTTTCTGTGTCTCAGTGTATCAGCATCTCAGTGTCTCACTGTCTCAGAGACTCAGTGTCCCTTTGTCTCTGTCTGAGTGTCTCTGTGCCTCAGTGTCTCAGTGTCTCTGTCTCTGTGTCTCAGTGCCTCAGTGTCTCAGCGTCTCAAAGTATGTGTGTCTCAGTGTCTCAGTGTCTCTGTGTCTCATTTTCTCAGACTCTCAGTGTCTCTATGTCTCAGTGTTTCAGCGTCTTAGAGTCTCAGTGTCTCTGTGTCTCAGTGTCTCTGTGCCTCAGTGTCTCTGTGTCTCAGTGTCTCTGTGTCTCAGTGTCTCTGTGTCTCAGTGTCTCCGTGCTGCATAATCTCTATGTCTCGGTGTCTCTGTGTCTCAGTGTCTCAGTGTCTCAGAGTCTCAGTGTCTCAGTGTCGCCGGGTCTCAGTGTCTCAGTGCCTCAGTGTCTCAGTGTGTCTGTGTCTCAGTGTCTCATTGCGGCAGTGTCTCAGAGTCACAGTGTCTCAGTGAATCTGTGTCTCTGTGTCTCTGTGTCTCAGTGCCTCAGTGTCTCAGTGTCTCAGGGTCTCAGTGTCTCAGAGTCTCTGTGTCTCAGTGTCTCTGTGTCTCAGTGTCTCTGTGTCTCTGTGTCTCTGTGTCTCAGTGTCACAGTGTCTCAGTGTCTCTGTGTCTCAGTGTCTCTGTGCCTCATAGTCTCTGTGTCTCTGTGTCTCAGTGAATCTGAGTCTCAGAGTCTCAGAGTCTCAGTGTCTCAGAGACTCTGTGCCTTGGTGCCTCAGTGTCTTAGTGTCTCTGCGTCTCAGTCTATCAGACTCTCAGTGTCTCTGTGTCGCAGTGTCTCAGTGTCTCAGTGTCTCTGTGTCTCAGAGACTCAGTGTCTCTGCTTCACAGTGTCTCAGTGTCTCAGGGTCTCAGTGTCTCAGTGTCTCAGAGTCTCAGGGTCTCAGTGTCTCAGTGTCTCTGTGTCTCAGAGTCTCAGAGCCTCAGTGTCTCAGTGTCTCAGTGTCTCTGTGTCTCAGTGTCTGAGAGTCTCAGTGTCTCAGAGTCTCAGTGTCTCAGTGTCTCAGAGTCTCAGTGTCTTAGAGTCTCAGTGTCTTAGAGTCTCAGTGTCTCAGGGTCTCAGATTCACAGTGTCTCAGTGTCTCAGAGTCTCAGTGTCTCAGTGTCTCTGTGTCTCTGTGTCTGAGTGTCTCAGAGTCTCAGTGTCTCAGAGTCTCAGTGTCTCAGTGTCTCAGGGTCTCAGTGTCTCAGTGTCTCAGAGTCTCAGGGTCTCAGTGCCTCAGTGTCTCAGTGTCTCAGGGTCTCAGTGTCTCAGAGTCTCTGCGTCTCAGTGTCTCTGTGTCTCTGTGTCTCAGTGTCTCTGTGTCTCTGTGTCTCTGTGTCTCAGTGTCACAGTGTCTCAGTGTCTCTGTGTCTCAGTGTCTCTGTGCCTCATAGTCTCTGTGTCTCTGTGTCTCAGTGAATCTGAGTCTCAGAGTCTCAGAGTCTCAGTGTCTCAGAGACTCTGTGCCTTGGTGCCTCAGTGTCTTAGTGTCTCTGCGTCTCAGTCTATCAGACTCTCAGTGTCTCTGTGTCGCAGTGTCTCAGTGTCTCAGTGTCTCTGTGTCTCAGAGACTCAGTGTCTCTGCTTCACAGTATCTCTGTGTCTCAGTGTCTCAAAGTTTTGTGTCTCAGTCTCTCTGTGTCCAAGTGTCTCTGTGTCTCAGTGTCTCAGAGTCACTGTGTCTCAGTGTCTCTGAATCTCAGTGTCTCTGTGTCCAAGTGTCTCTGTGTCTCAGTGTCTCTGTGTCTCTCTGTCTGAGTGTCTCTGTGCCTCAGTGTCACAGTGTCTCAGTGTCTCAGATTATCAGTGTCTCATTGTCTCAGAGTCTCAGTGAGTCTGACTCTGTGTCTCTGTGTCTCAGTGTCTCTGTGCCTCAGTGTATCTGTGCCTCAGATTCTCCGTGCCTCAGTGTCTCTATGTCTCTGTGTCTCAGTGTCTCACTGTCTCAGATTATCAGTGTCTCAGTGTCTCAGAGTCTCAGTGAGTCTGACTCTGTGTCTCTGTGTCTCAGTGTCTCTGTGCCTCAGTGTATCTGTGCCTCAGAGTCTCCGTGCCTCAGTGTCTCTATGTCTCTGTGTCTGAGTGTCTCAGAATCACAGTGTCTCAGAGTCTCAGTGTCTCATTGACTCAGTGTCTCCGAGTCTCAGTGTCTCTGTGTCTCAGTGTCTCTGTGCCTCTGTATCTCACAGTCTCAGAGTCTCAGTTTCTCAGAGTCTCAGTGTCTCAGTTTCTCTGTGTCTCTGTGTCTCAGTGTCTCAGAGTCTCAGTGTTTCAGTGTGTCTTTGTCTCTGTGTCTGAGTGTCTCTGTGCCTCAGTGTCCCAGTGTCTCTGTCTCTGTGACTCAGCACCTCAGTGTCTCAGCGTCTCAAAGTATTTGTGTCTCAGTGTTTCTGTGTCTATGTGTCACAGAGAATCAGTGCCTCGGTGTCTCTCTGTCTGAGTGTCTCTGTGCCTCAGTGTCACAGTGTCACAGTGTCTCAGAGTCTCAGTGTCTCTGTGTCTCTGTGTCTCAGTGTCTCAGTGTATCAGTGTGTCAGAGACTCAGTGTCTCTTTGTCTCTGTGTCTGAGTGTCTCTGTGCCCCAGTGTCACAGTCACTCAGTGCCTCAGTGTCTCTGTGTCTCAGAGACTCAGTGTCTCTGTGCCTCAGTGTCTTATTATCTCAAAGTCTCAGTGTCTCAGTGTCACAGTGTCTCTGTGTCTCAGTGTCTCAAAGTTTTGTGTCTCAGTGTATCTGTGTCTCAGTGTCTCAAAGTCTTTGTGTCTCAGTGTCTCAGTGTCCCTGACTCTCAGTGTCTCTGTGTCCAAGTGCTTCTGTGTCTAAGTGTCTGAGTGTCTCAGAGTCTGAGTGTCTCAGAGTCTCAGTGTCTCAGTGTCTCAGGGTCTCAGTGTCTCAGGGTCTCAGTGTCTCAGAGTCTCAGGGTCTCAGTGCCTCAGTGTCTCAGTGTCTCAGAGTCACAGTGTCTCAGAGTCTCAGTGTCTCAGTGTCTCAGGGTCTCAGTGTCTCAGTGACTCAGAGTCTCAGGGTCTCAGTGCCTCAGTGTCTCAGTGTCTCAGAGTCACAGTGTCTCAGTGAATCTGTGTCTCTGTGTCTCAGTGTCTCAGTGTCTCAGTGCCTCAGTGTCTCAGTGTCTCTGTGTCTGAGTGTCTCAGAATCACAGTGTCTCAGAGTCTCAGTGTCTCTATGTCTCAGTGTCTCAGAGTCTCAGTGTCTCAGTGTCTCAGTGTCTCAGTGTCTCAGAGTCTCAGAGCCTCAGTGTCTCAGTTTCTCAGTGTCTCAGAGTCTCAGTGTCTTAGAGTCTCAGTGTCTCAGGGTCTCAGATTCTCAGTGTCTCAGAGTCTCAGTGTCTCAGTGTCTCAGTGTCTCAGTGTCTCTATGTCTCAGTGTCTCAGTGTCTCAGTGTCTCAGTGTCTCGATGTCTCAGTGTCACAGTGTCTCAGTGTCTCAGAGTCTCACTGTCTCTGTTTCTCAGTGTCTCAGTGTCTCAGAGTCTCAGTGTCACTGTGCCTCTGTGTATCAGTGTATCAGTGTCTCAGTGTCTCAGAGTCTCAGTGTCTCTGTGCCTCAGTGTCTCAGTTTCTCAGTGTCTCAGTGTCTCTGTGTCTCTGTGCCTCAGTGTCTCAGTTTCTCAGTGTCTCAGTGTCTCTGTGTCTCAGTGTGTCAGAGTCTCAGTGTCTCAGTGTCTCTGTGTCTCAGTGTCTCAAAGTTTTGTGTCTCAGTGTCTCTGTGTCTCAGTGTATCTGTGTCTCAGTGTCTCAAAGTCTTTGTGTCTCAGTGTCTCAGTGTCCCTGACTCTCAGTGCTTCTGTGTCTAAGTGTCTGAGTGTCTCAGAGTCTCAGTGTCTCAGAGTCTCAGGGTCTCAGTGCCTCAGTGTCTCAGTGTCTCAGAGTCACAGTGTCTCAGTGAATCTGTGTCTCTGTGTCTCAGTGTCTCAGTGCCTCAGTGTCTCAGTGTCTCTGTGTCTGAGTTTCTCAGAATCACAGTGTCTCAGAGTCTCAGTGTCTCTGTGTCTCAGTGTCTCAGAGTCTCAGTGCCTCAGTGTCTCAGTGTCTCTGTGTCTGAGTTTCTCAGAATCACAGTGTCTCAGAGTCTCAGTGTCTCTGTGTCTCACTGTCTCAGAGTCTCAGAGCCTCAGTGTCTCAGTTTCTCAGTGTCTCAGAGTCTCAGTGTCTTAGAGTCTCAGTGTCTCAGGGTCTCAGATTCTCAGTGTCTCAGAGTCTCAGTGTCTCAGTGTCTCTATGTCTCAGTGTCTCAGTGTCTCAGTGTCTCAGTGTCTCAGTGTCTCGATGTCTCAGTGTCGCAGTGTCTCAGTGTCTCAGAGTTTCACTGTCTCTGTTTCTCAGTGTCTCAGAGTCTCAGTGTCACTGTGCCTCTGTGTATCAATGTATCAGTGTCTCAGTGTCTCAGAGTCTCAGTGTCTCTGTGCCTCAGTGTCTCAGTTTCTCAGTGTCTCAGTGTCTCTGTGTCTCAGTGTGTCAGAGTCTCAGTGTCTCAGTGCCTCTGTTTGTCAGTGTCTCAGAGTCTCAGAGTCTCAGTGTCTCAGTGTCTCTGTGCCTCAGTGTCTCAGTTTCTCAGTGTCTCAGTGTCTCTGCGTCTCAATGTGTCAGAGTCTCAGTGTCTCAGTGCCTCTGTTTGTCAGTGTCTCAGAGTCTCAGAGTCTCAGTGTCTCAGTGTCTCTGTGCCTCAGTGTCTCAGTGTCTCTGTGTCTCAGTGTCTCTGTGTCTGATTTTCTCTGTGCCTCAATGTCACAGTCTCTCAGTGACTCAGAGTATCAGTGTCTCTCTGTTTCAGTGTCTCAGTGTTTCTCTATATCTGTGCCTCAGTGTCTCAGAATCTCAGTGCCCCAGTGTCTCAGAGTCTCAGAGTCGCAGTGTCTCAGTGTCTCTGTGCCTCAGTGTCTCAGTTACTTAGTGTCTCAGAGTCTCTGTGTCTCAGTGTCTCAGAGTCTCAGTGTATCAGTGTCTCTGAGTCTCAGTGTCTCTGTGTCTGAGTGTCTCTGTGCCTCAAAGTTCACAGTCTCTCAGTGTCTCAGAGTATCAGTGTCTCTCTCTGTCTCAGTGTCTCAGTGTTTCTCTATCTCTGTGCCTCAGTGTCTCAGAATCTCAGTGTCTCTGTGCATCAGTGTCTCAGAGTCTCAGTATTTCAGTGTCTCTGTGTCTCAGTGTATCAGTGTCACAGAGGCTCAGTGTCTCTGTTTCTCTGTGTCTCAGTGTCTCTGTGCCTCAGTGTCTCAGTGTCTCAGAGTCTCAGTGTCTCTGTGTCTCAGTGTCTCTGTGCCTCAGTGTCTCTGTTTCTCATTGTCTCACTGTCTCAGTGTCTCTGTGTCTCAGTGTCTCTGTGTCTCAGTTTCTCTGTGTCGCATAGTCTCTATGTCTCTGTGTCTCAGTGTCTCAGTATCTCAGAGTCGCAGTGTCTCAGTGTCTCAGTGTATCAGCGTCTCAGTGTATCAGTGTCTCAGAGACTCAGTGTCTCTGTGTCTCTGTGTCTCAGTGTCTCAGTGTATCAGTGTGTCAGAGACTCAGTGTCTCTTTGTCTCTGTGTCTGAGTGTCTCTGTGCCCCAGTGTCACAGTCACTCAGTGTCTCAGTGTCTCTGTGTCTTGGTGCCTCAGTGTCTCTGTGTCTCAGAGACTCAGTGTCTCTGTGCCTCAGTGTCTTATTATCTCAAAGTCTCAGTGTCTCAGTGTCTCTGTGTCACAGTGTCTCTGTGTCTCAGTGTCTCTGTGTCTCAGTGTCTCAAAGTTTTGTGTCTCAGTGTCTCAGTGTCTCTGTGTCTCAGTGTCTCAGAGTCTCAGTGTCTCAGTGCCTCTGTTTGTCAGTGTCTCAGAGTCTCAGAGTCTCAGTGTCTCAGTGTCTCTGTGTCTCAGTGTCTCAAAGTTTTGTGTCTCAGTGTCTCAGGGTCTCAGTGTCTCAGGGTCTCAGTGTCTCAGAGTCTCAGGGTCTCAGTGCCTCAGTGTCTCAGTGTCTCAGAGTCTCAGTGTCTCAGTGTCTCAGGGTCTCAGTGTCTCAGTGACTCAGGGTCTCAGTGTCTCAGTGACTCAGAGTCTCAGGGTCTCAGTGCCTCAGTGTCTCAGTGTCTCAGAGTCACAGTGTCTCAGTGAATCTGTGTCTCTGTGTCTCAGTGTCTCAGTGCCTCAGTGTCTCAGTGTCTCTGTGTCTGAGTGTCTCAGAATCACAGTGTCTCAGAGTCTCAGTGTCTCTATGTCTCAGTGTCTCAGAGTCTCAGTGTCTCAGTGTCTCAGTGTCTCAGAGTCTCAGAGCCTCAGTGTCTCAGTTTCTCAGTGTCTCAGAGTCTCAGTGTCTTAGAGTCTCAGTGTCTCAGGGTCTCAGATTCTCAGTGTCTCAGAGTCTCAGTGTCTCAGTGTCTCAGTGTCTCAGTGTCTCTATGTCTCAGTGTCTCAGTGTCTCAGAGTCTCAGTGTCTCGATGTCTCAGTGTCACAGTGTCTCAGTGTCTCAGAGTCTCACTGTCTCTGTTTCTCAGTGTCTCAGTGTCTCAGAGTCTCAGTGTCACTGTGCCTCTGTGTATCAGTGTATCAGTGTCTCAGTGTCTCTGTGCCTCAATGTCTCAGTGTCTCAGAGTCTCAGTGTCACTGTGCCTCTGTGTCTCAGTGTCTCAGTGTCTCTGTGCCTCAGTGTCTCAGTTTCTCAGTGTCTCAGTGTCTCTGTGTCTCAGTGTCTCTGTGTCTCAGTGTCTCAAAGTTTTGTGTCTCAGTGTCTCTGTGTCTCAGTGTATCTGTGTCTCAGTGTCTCAAAGTCTTTGTGTCTCAGTGTCTCAGTGTCCCTGACTCTCAGTGTCTCTGTGTCCAAGTGCTTCTGTGTCTAAGTGTCTGAGTGTCTCAGAGTCTCAGTGTCTCAGAGTCTCAGTGTCTCAGAGTCTCAGTGTCTCAGAGTCACAGTGTCTCAGTGAATCTGTGTCTCTGTGTCTCAGTGTCTCAGTGTCTCAGTGTCTCAGTGTCTCAGTGTCTCTGTGTCTGAGTTTCTCAGAATCACAGTGTCTCAGAGTCTCAGTGTCTCTGTGTCTCAGTGTCTCAGAGTCTCAGTGTCTCAGTGTTTCAGTGTCTCAGTGTTTCAGAGTCTCAGTGTCTCAGTGTCTCAGGGTCTCAGTGTCTCAGTGTCTCAGTGTCTCAGAGTCACAGTGTCTCAGTGAATCTGTGTCTCTGTGTCTCAGTGTCTCAGTGTCTCAGTGTCTCAGTGTCTCAGTGTCTCTGTGTCTCAGTGTCTCAGTGTCTCAGGGTCTCAGATTCTCAGTGTCTCAGAGTCTCAGTGTCTCAGTGTCTCTATGTCTCAGTTTCTCAGTGTCTCAGTGTCTCTGCGTCTCAGTGTGTCAGAGTCTCAGTGTATCAGTGTCTCTGTGTCTCAGTGTCTCTGTGTCTGATTTTCTCTGTGCCTTAATGTCACAGTCTCTCAGTGACTCAGAGTATCAGTGCCTCAGTGTCTCAGAATCTCAGAATCTCAGTGCCCCAGTGTCTCAGAGTCTCAGAGTCTCAGTGTCTCAGTGTCTCTGAGTCTCAGTGTCTCAGTTACTTAGTGTCTCAGAGTCTCAGTGTCTCAGTGTATCAGTGTCTCAGAGACTCAGTGTCTCTTTGTCTCTGTGTCTGAGTGTCTCAGAGTCTCAGCGTCTCAAAGTATTTGTGTCTCAGTGTCTCAGAGTCTCAGTGTCTCTTTGTCTCTGTGTCACATTGTCTCAGTGTTTCAGTGTCTCAGAGTCTCAGTGTCTCAGTGTCTCTGTGCCTCAGTGTCTCTGTGTCTCATTGTCTCTGTGTCTCAGTGTCTCAGTGTCTCAGAGTCGCAGTGTCTCAGTGTCTCAGTGTATCAGCGTCTCAGTGTATCAGTGTCTCAGAGACTCAGTGTCTCTGTGTCGCATTTTCTCAGACTCTCAGTGTTTCTGTGTCGCAGTGTCTCTGTGTCTCCGTGTCACAGAGAATCAGTGCCTCGGTGTCTCTCTGTCTGAGTGTCTCTGTGTCTCAGTGTCATAGTGTCTCAGTGTCTCAGATTATCAGTGTCTCAGTGTCTCAGAGTCTAAGTGAGTCTGTCTCTGTGTCTCTGTGGCTCAGTGTCTCTGTGCCTCAGTGTATCTGTGCCTCAGAGTCTCTGTGCCTCAGTGTCTCTATGTCTCTGTGTCTCAGTGTCTCACTGTCTCTGTGCCTCAGCGTCTCAGACTCTCAGTGTCACTGTGTCCCAGTGTCTCTGTGTCTCTGTGTCACAGAGAATCAGTGCCTTGGTTTCTCTCTGTCTGAGTGTCTCTGTGCCTCAGTGTCACAGTGTCTCAGTGTCTCAGAGTCTCAGTGTCTCTGTGTCTCTGTGTCTCAGTGTAACAGTTTGTCAGAGACTGTGTCTCTTTGTCTCTGTGTCTGAGTGTCTCTGTGCCCCAGTGTCACAGTGTCTCAGTGTCTCGTGTCTCAGTGTCTCTGTGCATCTGAGTCTCAGAGTCTCAGTGTGTCAGTGTGTCAGTGTCTCAGAGTCTCAGTGTCCCTTGTCCCAGTGTCTCTGTGCCTCTGAGTCTCAGAGATTCAGTGTCTCAGAGTCTCAGTGTCTCTGTGTCACAGTGTGTCAGCGTCTCAGAGACTCAGTGTCCCTTTGTCTCTGTGTCTGAGTTTCTCTGTGCCTCAGTGTAACAGTGTCTCACTGTCCCAGTGTCTCTGTGTGTAAGTGTCTCTGTGCCTCAGTGTCTCAGTGTCTCTGTGTCTCAGAGTCTCAGTGTCTCTGTGCCTCAGTGTCTCAGTTTCTCAGTTTCTCAGTGTCTCAGTGTCTCTGTTTCTCAGTGTGTCAGAGTCTCAGTGTCTCAGTGCCTCTGTTTGTCATTGTCTCAGAGTCTCAGAGTCTCAGTGTCTCAGTGTCTCTGTGCCTCAGTGTCTCAGTTTCTCAGTGTCTCAGTGTCTCTGCGTCTCAGTGTGTCAGAGTCTCAGTGTATCAGTGTCTCTGTGTCTCAGTGTCTCTGTGTCTGATTTTCTCTGTGCCTCAATGTCACAGTCTCTCAGTGACTCAGAGTATCAGTGTCTCAGTGTCTCAGGGTCTCAGTGTCTCAGTGTCTCAGAGTCTCAGGGTCTCAGTGTCTCAGTGTCTCTGTGTCTCAGAGTCTCAGAGCCTCAGTGTCTCAGTGTCTCAGTGTCTCTGTGTCTCAGTGTCTTAGAGTCTCAGTGTCTCAGAGTCTCAGAGCCTCAGTGTCTCAGTGTCTCAATGTCTCAGAGTCTCAGTGTCTTAGAGTCTCAGTGTCTCAGATTCACAGTGTCTCAGAGTCTCAGTGTCTCAGAGTCTCAGTGTCTCAGTGTCTCAGGGTCTCAGTGTCTCAGTGTCTCAGAGTCTCAGGGTCTCAGTGCCTCAGTGTCTCAGTGTCTCAGAGTCTCAGTGAATCTGTGTCTCTGTGTCTCTGTGTCTCAGTGCCTCAGTTTCTCAGTGTCTCTGTGTCTGAGTGTCTCAGAGTCTCAGTGTCTTAGAGTCTCAGTGTCTCAGAGTCTCAGAGCCTCAGTGTCTCAGTGTCTCAGCGTCTCAGTGTCTCAGGGTCTCAGATTCTCAGTGTCTCAGTGTCTCAGAGTCTCAGTGTCTCAGTGTCTCTATGTCTCAGTGTCTCAGTGTCTCAGAGTCTCAATGTCTCAGTGTCGCAGTGTCTCAGTGTCTCAGAGTCTCAGTGTCTCTGTTTCTCAGTGTCTCAGAGTCTCAGAGTCTCAGTGTCTCAGTGTCTCAGAGTCTCAGTGTCTCAGTGTCTCAGTGTCTCAGAGTCTCAGTGTCTTAGAGTCTCAGTGTCTCAGTGTCTCAGGGTCTCAGAGTCTCAGGGTCTCAGTGCCTCAGTGTCTCAGTGTCTCAGAGTCACAGGGTCTCAGTGAATCTGTGTCTCTGTGTCTCAGTGCCTCAGTGTCTCAGTGTCTCTGTGTCTGAGTGTCTCAGAATCACAGTGTCTCAGAGTCTCAGTGTCTCTGTGTCTCAGAGTCTCAGTGTCTTAGAGTCTCAGTGTCTCAGAGTCTCAGAGCCTCAGTGTCTCAGTGTCTCAGTGTCTCAGTGTCTCAGTGTCTCAGAGTCTCAGTGTCTTAGAGTCTCAGTGTCTCAGGGTCTCAGATTCTCAGTGTCTCAGTGTCTCAGTGTCTCAGCGTCTCAGTGTCTCAGAGTCTCAATGTCTCAGTGTCGCACTGTCTCAGTGTCTCAGAGTCTCAGTGTCTCTGTTTCTCAGTGTCTCAGAGTCTCAGAGTCTCAGTGTCTCAGTGTCTCAGAGTCTCAGTGTCACTGTGTCTCTGTGTATCAGTGAATCAGTGTCTCAGTGTCTCAGAGTCTCAGTGTCTCTGTGCCTCAGTGTCTCAGTTTCTCAGTGTCTCAGTGTCTCTGTGTCTCAGTGTCTCAGTTTCTCAGTGTCTCAGTGTCTCTGTGTCTCAGTGTGTTGGTGTGTCAGAGTCTCAGTGTCTCAGTGTCTCAGTGCCTCTGTTTGTCAGTGTCTCAGAGTCTCAGAGTCACAGTGTCTCAGTGTCTCTGTGCCTCAGTGTCTCAGTGTCTCTCTGTCTGAGTGTCTCTGTGCCTCAGTGTCTCAGTGTCTCAGTTTCTCAGTATCTCAGTGGCTCTGTGTCTCAGTGTGTCAGTGTGTCAGAGACTCATTGTCTCTGTGTCTGAGTGTCTCTGTGCCTCAATGTCACAGTCACTCAGTGTCTCAGATTATCAGTGTCTCTCTGTCTCAGTGTCTCAGTGTTTCTCTATCTCTGTGCCTCAGTGTCTCAGAGTCACTGTGTCTCAGTGTATCAGAGTCTCAGAGTCTCAGTGTCTCAGTGTCTCTGTGTTTCTGTGTCTCAGTGTATCAGCATCTCAGTGTATCAGTGTCTCAGAGACTCAGTGTCTCTTTGTCTCTGTCTGAGTGTCTCTGTGCCTCAGTGTCTCAGTGTCTCTGTCTCTGTGTCTCAGTGCCTCAGTGTCTCAGCGTCTCAAAGTATGTGTGTCTCAGTGTCTCAGTGTCTCTGTGTCTCATTTTCTCAGACACTCAGTGTCTCTATGTCTCAGTGTTTCAGCGTCTTAGAGTCTCAGTGTCTCTGTGTCTCAGTGTCTCTGCGCCTCAGTGTCTCTGTGTCTCATTGTCTCTGTGTCTCAGTGTCTCTGTGTCTCAGTGTCTCTGTGCTGCATAATCTCTATGTCTCGGTGTCTCTGTGTCTCAGTGTCTCAGTGTCTCAGAGTCTCAGTGTCTCAGTGTCGCTGGGTCTCAGTGCCTCTGTGTCTCAGTGTCTCATTGCCTCAGTGTCTCAGTGTCTCAGGGTCTCAGTGTCTCAGAGTCTCTGTGTCTCAGTGTCTCTGTGTCTCTGTGTCTCTGTGTCTCTGTGTCTCAGTGTCACAGTGTCACAGTGTCTCAGTGTCTCTGTGTCTCAGTGTCTCCGTGCCTCATAGCCTCTGTGTCTCTGTGTCTCAGTGAATCTGAGTCTCAGAGTCTCAGAGTCTCAGTGTCTCAGAGACTCTGTGCCTTGGTGCCTCAATGTCTTAGTGTCTCTGCGTCTCAGTCTATCAGACTCTCAGTGTCTCTGTGTCGCAGTGTCTCAGTGTCTCAGTGTCTCTCTGTCTCAGAGACTCAGTGTCTCTGCTTCACAGTGTCTCTGTGTCTCAGTGTCTCAAAGTTTTGTGTCTCAGTCTCTCTGTGTCCAAGTGTCTCTGTGTCTCAGTGTCTCAGAGTCACTGTGTCTCAGTGTCTCTGAATCTCAGTGTCTCTGTGTCCAAGTGTCTCTGTGTCTCAGTGTCTCTGTGTCTCTCTGTCTGAGTGTCTCTGTGCCTCAGTGTCACAGTGTCTCAGTGTCTCAGATTATCAGTGTCTCAGTGTCTCAGAGTCTCAGTGAGTCTGTCTCTGTGTCTCAGTGTCTCTGTGTCTCTCTGCCTGAGTGTCTCTGTGCCTCAGTGTCACAGTGTCTCAGTGTCTCAGATTATCAGTGTCTCAGTGTCTCAGAGTCTCAGTTAGTCTGACTCTGTGTCTCTGTGTCTCAGTGTCTCTGTGCCTCAGTGTATCTGTGCCTCAGAGTCTCCGTGCCTCAGTGTCTATATGTCTCTGTGTCTCAGTGTCTCACTGTCTCTGTGCCTCAGTGTCTCAGAGTCTCAGTGTCCCTGTGTCTCTGTGTCTCAGTGTCTCAGTGTCTCAGAGTCTCAGTGTCTTAGAGTCTCAGTGTCTCAGGGTCTCAGATTCTCAGTGTCTCAGTGTCTCAGCGTCTCAGTGTCTCAGAGTCTCAATGTCTCAGTGTCGCACTGTCTCAGTGTCTCAGAGTCTCAGTGTCTCTGTTTCTCAGTGTCTCAGAGTCTCAGAGTCTCAGTGTCTCAGTGTCTCAGAGTCTCAGTGTCTCTGTGCCTCAGTGTCTCAGTTTCTCAGTGTCTCAGTGTCTCTGTGTCTCAGTGTGTTGGTGTGTCAGAGTCTCAGTGTCTCAGTGTCTCAGTGCCTCTGTTTGTCAGTGTCTCAGAGTCTCAGAGTCACAGTGTCTCAGTGTCTCTGTGCCTCAGTGTCTCAGTTTCTCAGTGTCTCAGTGTCTCTCTGTCTGAGTGTCTCTGTGCCTCAGTGTCTCAGTGTCTCAGTTTCTCAGTATCTCAGTGGCTCTGTGTCTCAGTGTGTCAGTGTGTCAGAGACTCATTGTCTCTGTGTCTGAGTGTCTCTGTGCCTCAATGTCACAGTCACTCAGAGTCTCAGATTATCAGTGTCTCTCTGTCTCAGTGTCTCAGTGTTTCTCTATCTCTGTGCCTCAGTGTCTCAGAGTCACTGTGTCTCAGTGTATCAGAGTCTCAGAGTCTCAGAGTCTCATTGTCTCAGTGTATCAGTGTCTCTGTGTCTCAGTGTCTCATTGCGGCAGTGTCTCAGAGTCTCAGGGTCTCAGTGTCTCAGAGTCTCTGTGTCTCTGTGTCTCAGTGTCTCAGTGTCTCAGTGTCTCAGGGTCTCAGTGTCTCAGAGTCTCTGTGTCTCTGTGTCTCTGTGTCTCTGTGTCTCAGTGTCTCTGTGTCTCTGTGTCTCTGTGTCTCAGTGTCACAGTGTCTCAGTGTCTCTGTGTCTCAGTGTCTCTGTGCCTCATAGTCTCTGTGTCTCTGTGTCTCAGTGAATCTGAGTCTCAGAGTCTCAGAGTCTCAGTGTCTCAGAGACTCTGTGCCTTGGTGCCTCAGTGTCTTAGTGTCTCTGCATCTCAGTCTATCAAACTCTCAGTGTCTCTGTGTCGCAGTGTCTCAGTGTCTCAGTGTCTCTCTGTCTCAGAGACTCAGTGTCTCTGCTTCACAGTGTCTCTGTGTCTCAGTGTCTCAAAGTTTTGTGTCTCAGTCTCTCTGTGTCCAAGTGTCTCTGTGTCTCAGTGTCTCAGAGTCACTGTGTCTCAGTGTCTCTGAATCTCAGTGTCTCTGTGTCCAAGTGTCTCTGTGTCTCAGTGTCTCTGTGTCTCTCTGTCTGAGTGTCTTTGTGCCTCAGTGTCACAGTGTCTCAGTGTCTCAGATTATCAGTGTCTCATTGTCTCAGAGTCTCAGTGAGTCTGACTCTGTGTCTCTGTGTCTCAGTGTCTCTGTGCCTCAGTGTATCTGTGCCTCAGAGTCTCCGTGCCTCAGTGTCTCTATGTCTCTGTGTCTCAGTGTCTCACTGTCTCTGTGCCTCAGTGTCTCAGTGTCTCAGAGTCTCAGTGTCTCTGTTTCTCAGTGTCTCAGAGTCTCAGAGTCTCAGTGTCTCAGTGTCTCAGAGTCTCAGTGTCTCTGTGCCTCAGTGTCTCAGTTTCTCAGTGTCTCAGTGTCTCTGTGTCTCAGTGTGTTGGTGTGTCAGAGTCTCAGTGTCTCAGTGTCTCAGTGCCTCTGTTTGTCAGTGTCTCAGAGTCTCAGAGTCACAGTGTCTCAGTGTCTCTGTGCCTCAGTGTCTCAGTTTCTCAGTGTCTCAGTGTCTCTCTGTCTGAGTGTCTCTGTGCCTCAGTGTCTCAGTGTCTCAGTTTCTCAGTATCTCAGTGGCTCTGTGTCTCAGTGTATCAGTGTCTCAGAGACTCAGTGTCTCTGTGTCTGAGTGTCTCTGTGCCTCAATGTCACAGTCACTCAGTGTCTCAGATTATCAGTGTCTCTCTGTCTCAGTGTCTCAGTGTTTCTCTATCTCTGTGCCTCAGTGTCTCAGAGTCACTGTGTCTCAGTGTATCAGAGTCTCAGAGTCTCAGTGTCTCAGTGTCTCTGTGTTTCTGTGTCTCAGTGTATCAGCATCTCAGTGTATCAGTGTCTCTGTGTCTCAGTGTCTCATTGCGGCAGTGTCTCAGAGTCTCAGGGTCTCAGTGTCTCAGAGTCTCTGTGTCTCTGTGTCTCAGTGTCTCAGTGTCTCAGTGTCTCAGGGTCTCAGTGTCTCAGAGTCTCTGTGTCTCTGTGTCTCTGTGTCTCTGTGTCTCAGTGTCTCTGTGTCTCTGTGTCTCTGTGTCTCTGTGTCTCAGTGTCACAGTGTCTCAGTGTCTCTGTGTCTCAGTGTCTCTGTGCCTCATAGTCTCTGTGTCTCTGTGTCTCAGTGAATCTGAGTCTCAGAGTCTCAGAGTCTCAGTGTCTCAGAGACTCTGTGCCTTGGTGCCTCAGTGTCTTAGTGTCTCTGCGTCTCAGTCTATCAGACTCTCAGTGTCTCTGTGTCGCAGTGTCTCAGTGTCTCAGTGTCTCTCTGTCTCAGAGACTCAGTGTCTCTGCTTCACAGTGTCTCTGTGTCTCAGTGTCTCAAAGTTTTGTGTCTCAGTCTCTCTGTGTCCAAGTGTCTCTGTGTCTCAGTGTCTCAGAGTCACTGTGTCTCAGTGTCTCTGAATCTCAGTGTCTCTGTGTCCAAGTGTCTCTGTGTCTCAGTGTCTCTGTGTCTCTCTGTCTGAGTGTCTCTGTGCCTCAGTGTCACAGTGTCTCAGTGTCTCAGATTATCAGTGTCTCATTGTCTCAGAGTCTCAGTGAGTCTGACTCTGTGTCTCTGTGTCTCAGAGTCTCCGTGCCTCAGTGTCTCTATGTCTCTGTGTCTCAGTGTCTCACTGTCTCTGTGCCTCAGTGTCTCAGAGTCTCAGTGTCCCTGTGTCTCTGTGTCTCAGTGCCTCAGTGTCTCATTGACTCAGTGTCTCCGAGTCTCAGTGTCTCTGTGTCTCAGTGTCTCTGTGCCTCTGTATCTCACAGTCTCAGAGTCTCAGTTTCTCAGAGTCTCAGTGTCTCAGTTTCTCTGTGTCGCTGTGTCTCAGTGTCTCAGAGTCTCAGTGTTTCAGTGTGTCTTTGTCTCTGTGTCTGAGTGTCTCTGTGCCTCAGTGTCCCAGTGTCTCTGTCTCTGTGACTCAGTGCCTCAGTGTCTCAGCGTCTCAAAGTATTTGTGTCTCAGTGTCTCAGTGTTTCTGTGTCTCATTTTCTCAGACTCTCAGTGTCACTGTGTCCCAGTGTCTCTGTGTCTCTGTGTCACAGAGAATCAGTGCCTCGGTGTCTCTCTGTCTGAGTGTCTCTGTGCCTCAGTGTCACAGTGTCACAGTGTCTCAGTGTCTCTTTGTCTCTGTGTCTGAGTGTCTCTGTGCCCCAGTGTCTTATTATCTCAAAGTCTCAGTGTCTCAGTGTCTCTGTGTCTCAGTGTCTCTGTGTCTCAGTGTCTCAAAGTTTTGTGTCTCAGTGTCTCTGTGTCTCAGTGTATCTGTGTCTCAGTGTCTCAAAGTCTTTGTGTCTCAGTGCCTCAGTGTCCCTGACTCTCAGTGTCTCTGTGTCCAAGTGCTTCTGTGTCTAAGTGTCTGAGTGTCTCAGAGTCTCAGTGTCTCAGAGTCTCAGTGTCTCAGAGTCTCAGTGTCTCAGTGTCTCAGGGTCTCAGTGTCTCAGGGTCTCAGTGTCTCAGAGTCTCAGGGTCTCAGTGCCTCAGTGTCTCAGAGTCACAGTGTCTCAGAGTCTCAGTGTCTCAGTGTCTCAGGGTCTCAGTGTCTCAGTGACTCAGAGTCTCAGGGTCTCAGTGCCTCAGTGTCTCAGTGTCTCAGAGTCACAGTGTCTCAGTGAATCTGTGTCTCTGTGTCTCAGTGTCTCAGTGCCTCAGTGTCTCAGTGTCTCTGTGTCTGAGTGTCTCAGAATCACAGTGTCTCAGAGTCTCAGTGTCTCTGTGTCTCAGTGTCTCAGAGTCTCAGTGTCTCAGTGTCTCAGTGTCTCAGTGTCTTAGAGTCTCAGTGTCTCAGAGTCTCAGAGCCTCAGTGTCTCAGTTTCTCAGTGTCTCAGAATCTCAGTGTCTTAGAGTCTCAGTGTCTCAGGGTCTCAGATTCTCAGTGTCTCTGAGTCTCAGTGTCTCAGTGTCTCTATGTCTCAGTGTCTCAGTGTATCGATGTCTCAGTGTCGCAGTGTCTCAGTGTCTCAGAGTCTCCCTGTCTCTGTTTCTCAGTGTCTCAGTGTCTCAGAGTCTCAGTGTCACTGTGCCTCTGTGTATCAGTGTATCAGTGTCTCAGTGTCTCAGAGTCTCAGTGTCTCTGTGCCTCAGTGTCTCAGTTTCTCAGTGTCTCAGTGTCTCTGTGTCTCAGTGTGTCAGAGTCTCAGTGTCTCAGTGCCTCTGTTTGTCAGTGTCTCAGGGTCTCAGAGTCTCAGTGTCTCAGTGTCTCTGTGCCTCAGTGTCTCAGTTTCTCAGTGTCTCAGTGTCTCTGCGTCTCAGTGTGTCAGAGTCTCAGTGTATCAGTGTCTCTGTGTCTCATTGTCTCTGTGTCTGATTTTCTCTGTGCCTCAATGTCACAGTCTCTCAGTGACTCAGAGTATCAGTGTCTCTCTGTTTCAGTGTCTCAGTGTTTCTCTATATCTGTGCCTCAGTGTCTCAGAATCTCAGTGTCTGTGTGTCTCAGTGTCTCAGAGTCTCAGAGTCGCAGTGTCTCAGAGTCTCAGAGTCTCAGAGTCTCAGAATCTCAGTGCCTCAGTGTCTCAGAGTCACAGAGTCGCAGTGTCTCAGTGTCTCTGTGCCTCAGTGTCTCAGTTTCTTAGTGTGTCAGAGTCTCTGTGTATCAGTGTCTCTGAGTCTCAGTGTCTCTGTGTCTGAGTGTCTCTGTGCCTCAAAGTTCACAGTCTCTCACTGTCTCAGAGTATCAGTGTCTCTCTCTGTGTTTCTCTATCTCTGTGCCTCAGTGTCTCAGAATCTCAGTGTCTCTGTGCATCAGTGTCTCAGAGTCTCAGTATTTCAGTGTCTCAGTGTATCAGTGTCAGAGAGGCTCAGTGTCTCTGTTTCTCTGTGTCTCAGTGTCTCTGTGCCTCAGTGTCTCAGTGTCTCTGTGCCTCAGTGTCTCTGTGTCTCAGTGTCTCTGTGTCTCAGTTTCTCTGTGTCGCATAGTCTCTATGTCTCTGTGTCTCAGTGTCTCAGTATCTCAGAGTCGCAGTGTCTCAGTGTCTCAGTGTATCAGCGTCTCAGTGTATCAGTGTCTCAGAGACTCAGTGTCTCTTTGTCTCTGTGTCTGAGTGTCTCTGTGCCTCAGTGTCTCAGTGTCTCTGTGTCTCAGTGCCTCAGAGTCTCAGCGTCTCAAAGTATTTGTGTCTCAGTATCTCAGTGTCTCAGTGTCTCAGAGTCTCAGTGTCTCTTTGTCTCTGTTTCTCAGTGTCTCAATGTCTCTGTGACTCAGTGTCTCAGTGTCTCAGAGTCTCACCATCTCTATGTCACATTGTCTCAGTGTTTCAGTGTCTCAGAGTCTCAGTGTTTCAGTGTCTCTGTGCCTCAGTGTCTCTGTGTCTCATTGTCTCTGTGTCTCAGTGTCTCAGTGTCTCAGTGTCTCAGAGTCGCAGTGTCTCAGTGTCTCAGTGTATCAGCGTCTCAGTGTATCAGTGTCTCAGAGACTCAGTGTCTCTTTGTCTCTGTGTCTGAGTGTCTCAGTGCCTCAGTGTCTCAGTGTCTCTGTGTCGCATTTTCTCAGACTCTCAGTGTTTCTGTGTCGCAGTGTCTCTGTGTCTCCGTGTCACAGAGAATCAGTGCCTCGGTGTCTCTCTGTCTGAGTGTCTCTGTGTCTCAGTGTCACAGTGTCTCAGTGTCTCAGATTATCAGTGTCTCAGTGTCTCAGAGTCTCAGTGAGTCTGTCTCTGTGTCTCTGTGGCTCAGTGTCTCTGTGCCTCAGTGTATCTGTGCCTCAGAGTCTCTGTGCCTCAGTGTCTCTATGTCTCTGTGTCTCAGTGTCTCACTGTCTCTGTGCCTCAGCGTCTCAGACTCTCAGTGTCACTGTGTCCCAGTGTCTCTGTGTCTCTGTGTCACAGAGAATCAGTGCCTCGGTTTCTCTCTGTCTGAGTGTCTCTGTGCCTCAGTGTCACAGTGTCTCAGTGTCTCAGAGTCTCAGTGTCTCTGTGTCTCTGTGTCTCTTTGTCTCAGTGTAACAGTTTGTCAGAGACTGTGTCTCTTTGTCTCTGTGTCTGAGTTTCTCTGTGCCCCAGTGTCACAGTGTCTCAGTGTCTCGTGTCTCAGTGTCTCTGTGCATCTGAGTCTCAGAGTCTCAGTGTGTCAGTGTTTCAGTGTCTCAGAGTCTCAGTGTCCCGTGTCCCAGTGTCTCTGTGCCTCTGAGTCTCAGAGATTCAGTGTCTCAGAGTCTCAGTGTCTCTGTGTCACAGTGTGTCAGCGTCTCAGAGACTCAGTGTCCCTTTGTCTCTGTGTCTGAGTTTCTCTGTGCCTCAGTGTCACAGTGTCTCACTGTCCCAGTGTCTCTGTGTGTAAGTTTCTCTGTGCCTCAGTGTCTCAGTGTCTCTGTGTCTCAGAGTCTCAGTGTCTCTGTGCCTCAGTGTCTCAGTTTCTCAGTTTCTCAGTGTCTCAGTGTCTCTGTGTCTCAGTGTGTCAGAGTCTCAGTGTCTCAGTGCCTCTGTTTGTCAGTGTCTCAGAGTCTCAGAGTCTCAGTGTCTCAGTGTCTCTGTGCCTCAGTGTCTCAGTTTCTCAGTGTCTCAGTGTCTCTGCGTCTCAGTGTGTCAGAGTCTCAGTGTATCAGTGTCTCTGTGTCTCAGTGTCTCTGTGTCTGATTTTCTCTGTGCCTCAATGTCACAGTCTCTCAGTGACTCAGAGTATCAGTGTCTCTCTGTTTCAGTCTCTCAGTGTTTCTCTATATCTGTGCCTCAGTGTCTCAGAATCTCAGTGTCTCTGTGCATCAGTGTCTCAGAGTCTCAGTATTTCAGTGTCTCTGTGTCTCAGTGTATCAGTGTCACAGAGGCTCAGTGTCTCTGTTTCTCTGTGTCTCAGTGTCTCTGTGCCTCAGTGTCTCAGTGTCTCAGAGTCTCAGTGTCTCTGTGTCTCAGTGTCTCTGTGCCTCAGTGTCTCTGTGTCTCATTGTCTCTGTGTCTCAGTGTCTCTGTGTCTCAGTGTCTCTGTGTCTCAGTTTCTCCGTGCCGCATAGTCTCTATGTCTCTGTGTCTCAGTGTCTCAGTATTTCAGAGTCGCAGTGTCTCAGTGTCTCAGTGTATCAGCGTCTCAGTGTATCAGTGTCTCAGAGACTCAGTGTCTCTTTGTCTCTGTGTCTCTGTGCCTCAGTGTCTCAGTGTCTCTGTCTCTGTGTCTCAGTGCCTCAGTGTCTCAGCGTCTCAAAGTATTTGTGTCTCAGTGTCTCAGTGTCTCAGAGTCTCAGTGTCTCTTTGTCTCTGTTTCTCAGTGTCTCAATGGGTCTGTGACTTAGTGTCTCAGTGTCTCAGAGTCTCACCCTCTCTGTGTCACATTGTCTCAGTGTTTCAGTGTCTCAGAGTCTCAGTGTCTCTGTGTCTCAGTGTCTCAGTGTCTCTGTGTCTCTGTGTCTCATTGTCTCTGTGTCTCAGTGTCTCAGAGTCGCAGTGTCTCAGTGTCTCAGTGTATCAGCGTCTCAGTGTATCAGTGTCTCAGAGACTCAGTGTCTCTTTGTCTCTGTGTCTGAGTGTCTCAGTGCCTCAGTGTCTCAGTGTCTCAGTGTCTCTGTGTCGCATTTTCTCAGACTCTCAGTGTTTCTGTGTCGCAGTGTCTCTGTGTCTCCGTGTCACAGAGAATCAGTGTCTCGGTGTCTCTCTGTCTGAGTGTCTCTGTGCCTCAGTGTCACAGTGTCTCAGTGTCTCAGATTATCAGTGTCTCAGTGTCTCAGAGTCTCAGTGAGTCTGTCTCTGTGTCTCTGTGGCTCAGTGTCTCTGTGCCTCAGTGTATCTGTGCCTCAGAGTCTCTGTGCCTCAGTGTCTCTATGTCTCTGTGTCTCAGTGTCTCACTGTCTCTGTGCCTCAGCGTCTCAGACTCTCAGTGTCTCTGTGTCTCAGTGCCTCATTGACTCAGTGTCTCCGAGTCTCAGTGTCTCTGTGTCTCAGTGTCTCTGTGCCTCTGTGTCTCAGAGTCTCAGAGTCTCAGTGTCTCTGTGTCTCAGTGTCTCAGTGTATCAGCGTCTCAGTGTATCAGAGACTCAGTGACTCTTTGTCTCTGTGCCTCAGTGTCTCAGTGACTCTGTCTCTGTGTCTCAGTGCCTCAGTGTCTCAGCGTCACAAAGTATTTGTGTCTCAGTGTCTCAGTGTCTCTGTTTCTTATTTTCTCAGACTCTCAGTGTCACTGTGTCCCAGTGTCTCTGTGTCTCTGTGTCACAGAGAATCAGTGCCTCGGTTTCTCTCTGTCTGAGTGTCTCTGTGCCTCAGTGTCACAGTGTCTCAGTGTCTCAGAGTCTCAGTGTCTCTGTGTCTCAGTGTAACAGTTTGTCAGAGACTGTGTCTCTTTGTCTCTGTGTCTGAGTGTCTCTGTGCCCCAGTGTCACAGTGTCTCAGTGTCTCTGTGCCTCTGAGTCTCAGAGTCTCAGTGTGTCAGTGTGTCAGTATCTCAGAGTCTCAGCGTCCCGTGTCCCAGTGTCTCTGTGCCTCTGAGTCTCAGAGATTCAGTGTCTCAGAGTCTCAGTGTCTCTGTGTCACAGTGTGTCAGCGTCTCAGAGACTCAGTGTCCCTTTGTATCTGTGTCTGAGTTTCTCTGTGCCTCAGTGTCACAGTGTCTCACTGTCCCAGTGTCTCTGTGTGTAAGTGTCTCTGTGCCTCAGTGTCTCAGTGTCTCTGTGTCTTTGTGTGTCAGTGTCTCTGTGTCTTAGTGTCTGTGTGTCTAAGTGTCTCAGTGTCTCTGTGTCTAAGTGTCTCAGTGTCTCTGTGTCTAAGTGTCTCTGAGTCACAGTGTCTCAGTGTCTCTATGCCTCAGTGTCTCAGTGTCTCAGAGTCTCTGTGTGTAAGTGTCTCTGTGCCTCAGTGTCTCAATGTCTCTGTGTCTTTGTGTGTCAGTGTCTCTGTGTCTTAGTGTCTCTGTGCCTCAATGTTTCAGTGCCTCAGTGTCTCAGAGTCTCAGTGTCTCAGTGTCTCTGTGTCTCAGTGTCTCTGTGTCTCTGTGTCTCAGTGTCACAGTGTATCTGTGTCAAAGTGTCTCTGTGTCTCTGTGTCTCAGAGTCACAGTGTCTCTGTGTCTCAGTGTATCAGTGTCTCTGTGTCTCTCTGTCTGAGTGTCTCTGTGCCTCAGTGTCTCAGTGTCTCAGTGTCTCTGTGCCTCAGAGTCTCAGAGTCTCTGTGTGTAAGTGTCTCTGTGCCTTAGTGTCTCAGTGTCTCTGTGTCTCAGTGTCTCTGTGCCTCAGTGTTTCACTGCCTCATGTCTCAGAGTCTCAGTGTCTCTGTGTCACATTGTGTCAGCGTCTCAGAGACTCAGTGTTTCTTTGTCTCTGAGTCTGTGTGTCTCTGCGCGTCACTGTCCCAGTGTCTCTGTGCCCCAGTGTCTCAGAGTCTCAGTGTCTCTGTGTCTCAGTGTCTCAGAGTCTCAGTGTCTCTGTGTCTCAGTGTCTCAGTGTCTCTGTGTCTCAGTGTCTCATTTCCTCAGTGTCTCAGAGTCTCAGAGTCTCAGTGTATCTGTGTCAAAGTGACTCTGTGTCTCTGTGTCTCAGAGTCACAGTGTCTCTGTGTCTCAGTGTATCAGTGTCTCTGTGTCTTTCTGTCTGAGTGTCTCTGTGCCTCAGTGTCTCAGTGTCTCTGTGCCTGGGTGTCTCATTGCCTCAGTGTCTCAGAGTCTCTATGTCTCAGTGTCTCAGTGTCTCAGAGTCACAGTGTCTCTGTGTCTCTCTGTCTGAGTGTCTCTGTGCCTCAGTGTCTCAAAGTCTCATTATCTCTGTGTCTCAGTGTCTCAGAGACTCAGTGTCTCTGTGTCTGAGTGTCTCAGTGTTTCTCTATCTCTGTGCCTCAGTGTCTCAGAGTCGCTGTGTCTCAGTGTGTCTGTGTCTCAATGTCTCTGTACCTCAGTGTCTCTTGCCTCAGTGTCTCAGAGTCTCAGAGTCTCAGTTTATCTGTGTTTCTGTGTCTCAGAGACTCAGTGTCTCTGTTTCTCTGTGTCTGAGTGTCTCTGTGGCTCAGTGTCACATTGTCTCAGTGTCTCAGATTATCAGTGTCTCAGAGTCTCAGTGACTCTGTGCCTCAGTGTCACAGTGTCTCAGTGTCTCAGAGTCTCAGTGTCTCAGTGTCTCTGTGTTTCAGTGTATCAGTGTGTCAGAGAATCAGTGTCCTTTTGTCTCTGTGTCTGAGTGTCTCTGTGCCTCAGTGTCTCAATGTCTCAGTGTCTGAGTGTCTCAAAGTCTTTGTGTCTCAGTGTCTGTGTCTCAGACTCTCAATGTCTCTGTGTCTCATTGTATCTGCGTCTCAGAGACTCAGTGTCTCAGAAACTCAGTGTCTCTGTGTCTCTGTATCTCAGAGTCTCAGAGTCTCTGTTTCTCAGTGTCTCAGTGTCTCTATGTTTCTGTGTTTCAGTGTCTCTGTGCCCCAGTGTCACAGTGTCTCAGTGTCTCGTGTCTCAGTGTCTCTGTGCCTCTGAGTCTCAGAGATTCAGTGTCTCAGAGTCTCAGTGTCTCTGTGCGTCATTGTCTCAGAGTCTCAGTGTCTCTGTGTCTCACTGTCTCAAAGTATTTGTATTCAGTGCCTCAGAGTCTCAGTGTCTCTGTGTCTAAGTGTCTCAGTGTCTCTGTGTCTAAGTGTCTCTGAGGCACAGTGTCTCAGTGCCTCAGTGTCTCAGTTTCTCAGAGTCTCTGTGTGTAAGTGTCTCTGTGACTCAGTGTCTCAGAGTCTCAGTGTCTCTGTGCCACAGTGTGTCAGTGTCTCAGAGACTCAGTGTCTCTTTTTCTCTGAGACTGAGTGTCTGTGTGCGTCACTGTCACAGTGTCTCAGTGTCCCAGTGTCTCTGTGCCTCAGTGTCTCAGAGTCTCAGTGTCTCTGTGTCTCAGTGTCTCAGAGTCTCAGTGTCTCTCTGTCCCAGTGTCTCTGTGTCTCTGTGCCTCAGTGACACATGGTCTCAGTGTCTCAGATTTCAGTGTCTCAGTGTCCAGTGTCTCAGAGTCTCACCGTCTCTGTGTCACAGTGTTTCAGCGTCTCAGAGTCTCAGTTTCTCTGTGTCTCATTGTCGCTGTGCCTCAGAGTCTCTGTGTCTCAGTGTCTCTGTGCCTCATAGTCTCTGTGTCTCAGTGTCTCAGAGACTCTGTGCATTGGTGCCACAGTGTCTTAGTGTCTCTGCGTCTCAGTCTATCAGACTCTCAGTGTCTCAGTGCCAAAGTGTCTCTGTGTCTCAGAGACCCAGTGTCTCAGTGTCTCAAAGTTTTGTGTCTCAGTGTGTCTGTGTCCAAGTGTCTCTGTGTCTCAGTGTCTCAGAGTCACTGTGTCACTGTGTCTCTGTGTCTCAGTGTCTCAAAGTCTTTGTGTCTCAGTGTCTCAGCGTCACAAAGTATTTACGTCTCAGTGTCTCAGTGTCTCTGTGTCTCATTTTCTCAGACTCTCAGTGTCTCTGTGGCCCACTGTCTCTGTGTCTCTGTGTCACAGATAATCAGTGCCTCGGTTTCTCTCTGTCTGAGTGTCTCTGTGCCTCAGTGTCACAGTGTCTCAGTGTCTCAGTGTCTCAGAGACTCAGTGTCTCTTTGTCTCTGTGTCTGAGTGTCTCTGTGCCCCAGTGTCACAGTGTCTCAGTGTCTCGTGTCTCAGTGTCTCTGTGCCTCTGAGTCTCAGTGTGTCAGTGTGTCAGTGTCTCTGTGCCTCTGAGTCTCAGAGTTTCAGTGTCTCAGAGTCTCAGTGTCTCTGTGTCACAGTGTGTCAGCGTCTCAGAGACTCAGTGTCCCTTTGTCTCTGTGTCTCTGAGTCTGAGTGTCTCTGTGCCTCAGGTCACAGTGTCTCAGTGTCCCAGTGTCTCTGTGCGTCATTGTCTCAGTGTCTCAGAGTCTCACTGTCTCAAAGTCTTTGTATTCAGTGCCTCAGAGTCTCAGAGTCTCTGTGTCTAAGTGTCTCGGTGTCTAAGTGTCTCTGAGTCGCAGTGTCTCAGTGTCTCTGTGCCTCAGTGTCTCAGTTTCTCAGAGTCTCTGTGTGTAAGTGTCTCTGTGCCTCAGTGTCTCAGAGTCTCAGTGTCTCTGTGTCACAGTGTGTCAGCGTCTCAGAGACTGTGTCTCTTTTTCTCTGAGACTGAGTGTCTCTGTGCGTCACTGTCACAGTGTCTCAGTGTCCCAGTGTCTCTGTGCCTCAGTGTCTCAGAGTCTCAGTGTCTCTGTGTCTCAGTGTCTCAGAATCTCAGTGTCTCTCTGTCCAAGTGTCTCTGTGTCTCTGTGCCTCAGTGTCACAGGGTCTCAGTGTCTCAGATTATCAGTGTCTCAGAGTCTTATTATCTCAGTGTCTCTGTGTCTCAGTGTCTCAGAGACTCAGTGTCTCTGTGTCTGAGTGTCTCTGTTCCTCAATGTCACAGTCTCTCAGTGTCTCAGATTATCAGTGTCTCTCTGTCTCAGTGTCTCAGTGTTTCTCTATCTCTGTGCCTCAGTGTCTCAGAGTCGCTGTGTCTCAGTGTGTCTGTGTCGCAGTGTCTCAGTGTCTCAGTGTCTCAGTGTTTCTTGCCTCAGTGTCTCGGAGTCTCAGAGTCTCAGTTTCTCTGTGTTTCTGTGTCTCAGTGTATCTGTGTCTCAGAGTCTCAGTGTCTCTGTGCCTAAGTGTCACAGTGTCTCAGTGTCTCAGATTATCAGTGTCTCAGAGTCTCTGTGTCTCAGTGTCTCTGTGTCTCTGTGTCTCAGTGTCTCAGAGACTCAGTGTCTTTGTGTCTGAGTGTCTCTGTTCCTCAATGTCACAGTCTCTCAGTGTCTCAGATTATCAGTGTCTCTCTGTCTCAGTGTCTCAGTGTTTCTCTATCTCTGTGCCTCAGTGTCTCAGAGTCGCTGTGTCTCAGTGTGTCTGTGTCGCAGTGTCTCAGTGTCTCAGTGTCACTGTGTCTCGGAGTCTCAGAGTCTCAGAGTCTCAGTTTCTCTGTGTTTCTGTGTCTCAGTGTATCTGTGTCTCAGAGGCTCAGTGTCACTGTTGCTCTGTGTCTGAGTGTCTCAGTGCCTAAGTGTCACAGTGTCTCAGTGTCTCAGATTATCAGTGTCTCAGTGTCTCAGTGTCTCATTGCCTCAGTGTCTCTGTGTCTCAGTGTCTCATTGCCTCAGTGTCTCAGAGTCTCTGTGTCTCAGTGTCTCTGTGTCTCTGTGTCTCTGTGTCTCAGTGTCTCTGTGTCTCTGTGTCTCTGTGTCTCAGTGTCTCTGTGTCTCAGTGTCTCATTGCCTCAGTGTCTCAGTGTCTCTGTGTCTCAGTGTCTCTGTGTCTCTGTGTCTCTGTGTCTCAGTGTCTCATTGCCTCAGTGTCTCAGAGTCTCTGTGTCTCAGTGTCTCTGTGTCTCTGTGTCTCAGTGTCTCTGTGTCTCAGTGTCTCATTGCCTCAGTGTCTCAGAGTCTCTGTGTCTCAGTGTCTCTGTGTCTCAGTGTCTCAGTGTCTCTGTGTCTCAGTGTCTCAGTGTCTCAGTGTCTCTGTGCCTCAGAGTCTCAGAGTCTCTGTGTGTAAGTGTCTCTGTGCCTTAGTGTCTCAGTGTCTCTGTGTCTCAGTGTCTCTGTGCCTCAGTGTTTCACTGCCTCATGTCTCAGAGTCTCAGTGTCTCTGTGTCACATTGTGTCAGCGTCTCAGAGACTCAGTGTCTCTTTGTCTCTGAGTCTGTGTGTCTCTGCGCGTCACTGTCCCAGTGTCTCTGTGCCCCAGTGTCTCAGAGTCTCAGTGTCTCTGTGTCTCAGTGTCTCAGTGTCTCTGTGTCTCAGTGTCTCATTTCCTCAGTGTCTCAGAGTCTCAGAGTCTCAGTGTATCTGTGTCAAAGTGACTCTGTGTCTCTGTGTCTCAGAGTCACAGTGTCTCTGTGTCTCAGTGTATCAGTGTCTCTGTGTCTTTCTGTCTGAGTGTCTCTGTGCCTCAGTGTCTGAGTGTCTCTGTGCCTGGGTGTCTCATTGCCTCAGTGTCTCAGAGTCTCTATGTCTCAGTGTCTCAGTGTCTCAGTGTCTCAGAGTCACAGTGTCTCTGTGTCTCTCTGTCTGAGTGTCTCTGTGCCTCAGTGTCTCAAAGTCTCATTATCTCTGTGTCTCTGTGTCTCAGTGTCTCAGAGACTCAGTGTCTCTGTGTCTGAGTGTCTCAGTGTTTCTCTATCTCTGTGCCTCAGTGTCTCAGAGTCGCTGTGTCTCAGTGTGTCTGTGTCTCAATGTCTCTGTACCTCAGTGTCTCTTGCCTCAGTGTCTCAGAGTCTCAGAGTCTCAGTTTCTCTGTGTTTCTGTGTCTCAGAGACTCAGTGTCTCTGTTTCTCTGTGTCTGAGTGTCTCTGTGGCACAATGTCACATTGTCTCAGTGTCTCAGATTATCAGTGTCTCAGAGTCTCAGTGACTCTGTGCCTCAGTGTCACAGTGTCTCAGTGTCTCAGAGTCTCAGTGTCTCAGTGTCTCTGTGTCTCTGTGTTTCAGTGTATCAGTGTGTCAGAGAATCAGTGTCCTTTTGTCTCTGTGTCTGAGTGTCTCTGTGCCTCAGTGTCTCAATGTCTCAGTGTCTGAGTGTCTCAAAGTCTTTGTGTCTCAGTGTCTGTGTCTCAGACTCTCAATGTCTCTGTGTCTCATTGTCTCTGCGTCTCAGAGACTCAGTGTCTCAGAAACTCAGTGTCTCTGTGTCTCTGTATCTCAGAGTCTCAGAGTCTCTGTTTCTCAGTGTCTCAGTGTCTCTATGTTTCTGTGTTTCAGTGTCTCTGTGCCCCAGTGTCACAGTGTCTCAGTGTCTCGTGTCTCAGTGTCTCTGTGCCTCTGAGTCTCAGAGATTCAGTGTCTCAGAGTCTCAGTGTCTCTGTGCGTCATTGTCTCAGAGTCTCAGTGTCTCTGTGTCTCACTGTCTCAAAGTATTTGTATTCAGTGCCTCAGAGTCTCAGTGTCTCTGTGTCTAAGTGTCTCAGTGTCTCTGTGTCTAAGTGTCTCTGAGTCACAGTGTCTCAGTGCCTCAGTGTCTCAGTTTCTCAGAGTCTCTGTGTGTAAGTGTCTCTGTGACTCAGTGTCTCAGAGTCTCAGTGTCTCTGTGTCACAGTGTGTCAGCGTCTCAGAGACTGTGTCTCTTTTTCTCTGAGACTGAGTGTCTCTGTGCGTCACTGTCACAGTGTCTCAGTGTCCCAGTGTCTCTGTGCCTCAGTGTCTCAGAGTCTCAGTGTCTCTGTGTCTCAGTGTCTCAGAATCTCAGTGTCTCTCTGTCCAAGTGTCTCTGTGTCTCTGTGCCTCAGTGTCACAGGGTCTCAGTGTCTCAGATTATCAGTGTCTCAGAGTCTTATTATCTCAGTGTCTCTGTGTCTCAGTGTCTCAGAGACTCAGTGTCTCTGTGTCTGAGTGTCTCTGTTCCTCAATGTCACAGTCTCTCACTGTCTCAGATTATCAGTGTCTCTCTGTCTCAGTGTCTCAGTGTTTCTCTATCTCTGTGCCTCAGTGTCTCAGAGTCGCTGTGTCTCAGTGTGTCTGTGTCGCAGTGTCTCAGTGTCTCAGTGTCTCAGAGTTTCTTGCCTCAGTGTCTCGGAGTCTCAGTGTCTCAGTTTCTCTGTGTTTCTGTGTCTCAGTGTATCTGTGTCTCAGAGTCTCAGTGTCTCTGTGCCTAAGTGTCACAGTGTCTCAGTGTCTCAGATTATCAGTGTCTCAGAGTCTCTGTGTCTCAGTGTCTCTGTGTCTGAGTGTCTCTGTGCCCCAGTGTCACAGTGTCTCAGTGTCTCTGTGCCTCTGAGTCTCAGAGTCTCAGTGTGTCAGTGTGTCAGTATCTCAGAGTCTCAGTGTCCCGTGTCCCAGTGTCTCTGTGCCTCTGAGTCTCAGAGATTCAGTGTCTCAGAGTCTCAGTGTCTCTGTGTCACAGTGTGTCAGCGTCTCAGAGACTCAGTGTCCCTTTGTATCTGTGTCTGAGTTTCTCTGTGCCTCAGTGTCACAGTGTCTCACTGTCCCAGTGTCTCTGTGTGTAAGTGTCTCTGTGCCTCAGTGTCTCAGTGTCTCTGTGTCTTTGTGTGTCAGTGTCTCTGTGTCTTAGTGTCTCTGTGTCTAAGTGTCTCAGTGTCTCTGTGTCTAAGTGTCTCAGTGTCTCTGTGTCTAAGTGTCTCTGAGTCACAGTGTCTCAGTGTCTCTATGCCTCAGTGTCTCAGTGTCTCAGAGTCTCTGTGTGTAAGTGTCTCTGTGCCTCAGTGTCTCAATGTCTCTGTGTCTTTGTGTGTCAGTGTCTCTGTGTCTTAGTGTCTCTGTGCCTCAATGTTTCAGTGCCTCAGTGTCTCAGAGTCTCAGTGTCTCAGTGTCTCAGTGTCTCTGTGTCTCAGTGTCTCTGTGTCTCTGTGTCTCAGTGTCACAGTGTATCTGTATCAAAGTGTCTCTGTGTCTCTGTGTCTCAGAGTCACAGTGTCTCTGTGTCTCAGTGTATCAGTGTCTCTGTGTCTCTCTGTCTGAGTGTCTCTGTGCCTCAGTGTCTCAGTGTCTCAGTGTCTCAGTGTCTCTGTGTCTCAGTGTCTCAGTGTCTCAGTGTCTCTGTGCCTCAGAGTCTCAGAGTCTCTGTGTGTAAGTGTCTCTGTGCCTTAGTGTCTCAGTGTCTCTGTGTCTCAGTGTCTCTGTGCCTCAGTGTTTCACTGCCTCATGTCTCAGAGTCTCAGTGTCTCTGTGTCACATTGTGTCAGCGTCTCAGAGACTCAGTGTCTCTTTGTCTCTGAGTCTGTGTGTCTCTGCGCGTCACTGTCCCAGTGTCTCTGTGCCCCAGTGTCTCAGAGTCTCAGTGTCTCTGTGTCTCAGTGTCTCAGAGTCTCAGTGTCTCTGTGTCTCAGTGTCTCAGTGTCTCTGTGTCTCAGTGTCTCATTTCCTCAGTGTCTCAGAGTCTCAGAGTCTCAGTGTATCTGTGTCAAAGTGACTCTGTGTCTCTGTGTCTCAGAGTCACAGTGTCTCTGTGTCTCAGTGTATCAGTGTCTCTGTGTCTTTCTGTCTGAGTGTCTCTGTGCCTCAGTGTCTCAGTGTCTCTGTGCCTGGGTGTCTCATTGCCTCAGTGTCTCAGAGTCTCTATGTCTCAGTGTCTCAGTGTCTCAGAGTCACAGTGTCTCTGTGTCTCTCTGTCTGAGTGTCTCTGTGCCTCAGTGTCTCAGTGTCTCAAAGTCTCATTATCTCTGTGTCTCTGTGTCTCAGTGTCTCAGAGACTCAGTGTCTCTGTGTCTGAGTGTCTCAGTGTTTCTCTATCTCTGTGCCTCAGTGTCTCAGAGTCGCTGTGTCTCAGTGTGTCTGTGTCTCAATGTCTCTGTACCTCAGTGTCTCTTGCCTCAGTGTCTCAGAGTCTCAGAGTCTCAGTTTCTCTGTGTTTCTGTGTCTCAGAGACTCAGTGTCTCTGTTTCTCTGTGTCTGAGTGTCTCTGTGGCACAATGTCACATTGTCTCAGTGTCTCAGATTATCAGTGTCTCAGAGTCTCAGTGACTCTGTGCCTCAGTGTCACAGTGTCTCAGTGTCTCAGAGTCTCAGTGTCTCAGTGTCTCTGTGTCTCTGTGTTTCAGTGTATCAGTGTGTCAGAGAATCAGTGTCCTTTTGTCTCTGTGTCTGAGTGTCTCTGTGCCTCAGTGTCTCAATGTCTCAGTGTCTGAGTGTCTCAAAGTCTTTGTGTCTCAGTGTCTGTGTCTCAGACTCTCAATGTCTCTGTGTCTCATTGTCTCTGCGTCTCAGAGACTCAGTGTCTCAGAAACTCAGTGTCTCTGTGTCTCTGTATCTCAGAGTCTCAGAGTCTCTGTTTCTCAGTGTCTCAGTGTCTCTATGTTTCTGTGTTTCAGTGTCTCTGTGCCCCAGTGTCACAGTGTCTCAGTGTCTCGTGTCTCAGTGTCTCTGTGCCTCTGAGTCTCAGAGATTCAGTGTCTCAGAGTCTCAGTGTCTCTGTGCGTCATTGTCTCAGAGTCTCAGTGTCTCTGTGTCTCACTGTCTCAAAGTATTTGTATTCAGTGCCTCAGAGTCTCAGTGTCTCTGTGTCTAAGTGACTCAGTGTCTCTGTGTCTAAGTGTCTCTGAGTCACAGTGTCTCAGTGCCTCAGTGTCTCAGTTTCTCAGAGTCTCTGTGTGTAAGTGTCTCTGTGACTCAGTGTCTCAGAGTCTCAGTGTCTCTGTGCCACAGTGTGTCAGTGTCTCAGAGACTCAGTGTCTCTTTTTCTCTGAGACTGAGTGTCTGTGTGCGTCACTGTCACAGTGTCTCAGTGTCCCAGTGTCTCTGTGCCTCAGTGTCTCAGAGTCTCAGTGTCTCTGTGTCTCAGTGTCTCAGAGTCTCAGTGTCTCTCTGTCCCAGTGTCTCTGTGTCTCTGTGCCTCAGTGACACATGGTCTCAGTGTCTCAGATTTCAGTGTCTCAGTGTCCAGTGTCTCAGAGTCTCACCGTCTCTGTGTCACAGTGTTTCAGCGTCTCAGAGTCTCAGTTTCTCTGTGTCTCATTGTCGCTGTGCCTCAGAGTCTCTGTGTCTCAGTGTCTCTGTGCCTCATAGTCTCTGTGTCTCAGTGTCTCAGAGACTCTGTGCATTGGTGCCACAGTGTCTTAGTGTCTCTGCGTCTCAGTCTATCAGACTCTCAGTGTCTCAGTGCCAAAGTGTCTCTGTGTCTCAGAGACCCAGTGTCTCAGTGTCTCAAAGTTTTGTGTCTCAGTGTGTCTGTGTCCAAGTGTCTCTGTGTCTCAGTGTCTCAGAGTCACTGTGTCACTGTGTCTCTGTGTCTCAGTGTCTCAAAGTCTTTGTGTCTCAGTGTCTCAGCGTCACAAAGTATTTGCGTCTCAGTGTCTCAGTGTCTCTGTGTCTCATTTTCTCAGACTCTCAGTGTCTCTGTGTCCCACTGTCTCTGTGTCTCTGTGTCACAGATAATCAGTGCCTCGGTTTCTCTCTGTCTGAGTGTCTCTGTGCCTCAGTGTCACAGTGTCTCAGTGTCTCAGTGTCTCAGAGACTCAGTGTCTCTTTGTCTCTGTGTCTGAGTGTCTCTGTGCCCCAGTGTCACAGTGTCTCAGTGTCTCGTGTCTCAGTGTCTCTGTGCCTCTGAGTCTCAGAGTCTCAGTGTGTCAGTGTCTCAGTGTCTCTGTGCCTCAGTGTCTCAGTTTCTCAGAGTCTCTGTGTGTAAGTGTCTCTGTGCCTCAGTGTCTCAGAGTCTCAGTGTCTCTGTGTCACAGTGTGTCAGCGTCTCAGAGACTGTGTCTCTTTTTCTCTGAGACTGAGTGTCTCTGTGCGTCACTGTCACAGTGTCTCAGTGTCCCAGTGTCTCTGTGCCTCAGTGTCTCAGAGTCTCAGTGTCTCTGTGTCTCAGTGTCTCAGAATCTCAGTGTCTCTCTGTCCAAGTGTCTCTGTGTCTCTGTGCCTCAGTGTCACAGGGTCTCAGTGTCTCAGTTTATCAGTGTCTCAGAGTCTTATTATCTCAGTGTCTCTGTGTCTCAGTGTCTCAGAGACTCAGTGTCTCTGTGTCTGAGTGTCTCTGTTCCTCAATGTCACAGTCTCTCACTGTCTCAGATTATCAGTGTCTCTCTGTCTCAGTGTCTCAGTGTTTCTCTATCTCTGTGCCTCAGTGTCTCAGAGTCGCTGTGTCTCAGTGTGTCTGTGTCGCAGTGTCTCAGTGTCTCAGTGTCTCAGTGTTTCTTGCCTCAGTGTCTCGGAGTCTCAGAGTCTCAGTTTCTCTGTGTTTCTGTGTCTCAGTGTATCTGTGTCTCAGAGTCTCAGTGTCTCTGTGCCTAAGTGTCACAGTGTCTCAGTGTCTCAGATTATCAGTGTCTCAGAGTCTCTGTGTCTCAGTGTCTCTGTGTCTCTGTGTCTCAGTGTCTCAGAGACTCAGTGTCTTTGTGTCTGAGTGTCTCTGTTCCTCAATGTCACAGTCTCTCAGTGTCTCAGATTATCAGTGTCTCTCTGTCTCAGTGTCTCAGTGTTTCTCTATCTCTGTGCCTCAGTGTCTCAGAGTCGTTGTGTCTCAGTGTGTCTGTGTCGCAGTGTCTCAGTGTCTCAGTGTCACTGTGTCTCGGAGTCTCAGAGTCTCAGAGTCTCAGTTTCTCTGTGTTTCTGTGTCTCAGTGTATCTGTGTCTCAGAGGCTCAGTGTCACTGTTGCTCTGTGTCTGAGTGTCTCAGTGCCTAAGTGTCACAGTGTCTCAGTGTCTCAGATTATCAGTGTCTCAGTGTCTCAGTGTCTCATTGCCTCAGTGTCTCTGTGTCTCAGTGTCTCATTGCCTCAGTGTCCCAGAGTCTCTGTGTCTCAGTGTCTCTGTGTCTCTGTGTCCCTGTGTCTCAGTGTCTCTGTGTCTCAGTGTCTCATTGCCTCAGTGTCTCAGAGTCTCTGTGTCTCAGTGTCTCTGTGTCTCTGTGTCTCTGTGTCTCAGTGTCTCTGTGTCTCAGTGTCTCATTGCCTCAGTGTCTCAGAGTCTCTGTGTCTCAGTGTCTCAGTGTCTCAGTGTCTCTGTGTCTCTGTGTCTCAGTGTCTCATTGCCTCAGTGTCTCAGAGTCTCTGTGTCTCAGTGTCTCTGTGTCTCAGTGTCTCTGTGTCTCAGTGTCACAGTGTCTCAGTGTATCTGTGTCAAAGTGTTTCTGTGTCTCTGTGTCTCAGAGTCACAGTGTCTCTGTGCCTCAGTATCTCAGTGTCTCAGTGTCTCTGTGCCTCAGTGTCTCATTGCCTCAGTGTCTCAGAGTCTCAGTGTTTCAGTTTCTCAGTGTCTCTGTGTCTCTGTGTCTCTGTGTCTTAGTGTCTCTGTGTCTCTGTGTCTCAGAGTCACAGTGTCTCTGTGTTTCTCTGTCTGAGTGTCTCTGTGCCTCAGTGTCTCAGTGTCTCAAAGTCTCATTATCTCAGTGTCTCTGTGTCTCAGTGTCTCAGAGACTCAGTGTCTCTGTGTCTGAGTGTCTCTGTGCCTCAATGTCACAGTCTTTCAGTGTCTCAGATTATCAGTGTCTCTCTGTCTCAGTGTCTCAGTGTTTCTCTACCTCTGTGCCTCAGTGTCTCAGAGTCGCTGTGTCTCAGTGTGTCTGTTTTTCAATGTCTCTGTACCTCAGTGTCTCTTGCCTCAGTGTCTCAGAGTCTCAGAGTCTCAGTTTCTCTGTGTTTCTGTGTCTCAGAGACTCAGTGTCTCTGTTTCTCTGTGTCTGAGTGTCTCTGTGCCTCAGTGTCACATTGTCTCAGTGTCTCAGATTATCAGTGTCTCAGAGTCTCAGTGACTCTGTGCCTCAGTGTCACAGTGTCTCAGTGTCTCAGAGTCTCAGTGTCTGAGAGTCTCAGTGTCTCTGTGTCTCTGTGTTTCAGTGTATCAGTGTGTCAGAGACTCAGTGTCCTTTTGTCTCTGTGTCTGAGTGTCTCTGTGCCTCAGTGTCTCAATGTCTCAGTGTCTGAGTGTCTCAAAGTCTTTGTGTCTCAGTGTCTGTGTCTCAGACTCTCAATGTCTCTGTGTCTCAGTGTCTCTGTGTCTCAGAGACTCAGTGTCTCTGCGTCTCAGAAACTCAGTGTCTCTGTGTCTCTGTATCTCAGAGTCTCAGAGTCTGTGTTTCTCAGTGTCTCAGTGTCTCTATGTTTCTGTGTCTCAGTGTCTCTGTGCCTCAGTGTCTGAGAGTCTCAGTGTCTCTGTGTGTCAGTGTCTCTGTGTCTCAGTGTCTCTTTGCGTCAGTGTCTGTGTGCCTCAGTGTCCAGTGTCTCAGAGTCTCACCGTCTCTGTGTCACAGTGTTTCAGCGTCTCAGAGTCTCAGTGTCACTGTGTCTCTTTGTCGCTGTGCCTCAGAGTCTCTGTGTCTCAGTGTCTCTGTACCTCATAGTCTCTGTTTCTCTGTGTCTCAGTGAATCTGAGTCTCAGAGTCTCAGAGTCTCAGTGTCTCAGAGACTCTGTGTCTTGGTGCCTCAGTGTCTTAGTGTCTCTGCGTCTCAGTCTATCAGACTCTCAGTGTCTCTGTGTCGCAGTGTCTCAGTGCCTCAGTGTCTCTGTGTCGCAGTGTCTCAGTGCCAAAGTGTCTCTGTGTCTCAGAGACTCAGTGTCTCAGTGTCTCAAAGTTTTGTGTCTCAGTGTCTCTGTGTCCAAGTGTCTCTGTGTCTCAGAGTCACTGTGTCTCTGTGTCTCTGTGTCTCAGTGTCTCAGTGTCTCAAAGTCTTTGTGTCTCAGTGTCTCAGCGTCACAAATTATGTGTGTCTCAGTGTTTCAGTGTCTCTGTGTCGCATTTTCTCAGACTCTCAGTGTCTCTGTGTCCCACTGTCTCTGTGTCTCTGTGTCACAGAGAATCAGTGCCTCGGTTTCTCTCTGTTTGAGTGTCTCTGTGCCTCAGTGTCACAGTGTCTCAGTGTCTCAGAGTCTCAGTGTCTTTGTGTCTCTGTGTCTCAGTGTATCATTGTGTCAGAGACTCAGTGTCTCTTTGTCTCTGTATCTGAGTGTCTCTGTGCCCCAGTGTCTCGTGTCTCAGTGTCTCTGTGCCTCTGAGTCTCAGAGTCTCAGTGTGTCAGTGTGCCAGTGTCTCAGAGTCTCAGTGTCCCAATGTCCCAGTGTCTCTGTGCCTCTGAGTCTCAGAGATTCAGTGTCTCAGAGTCTCAGTGTCTCTGTGTCACAGTGTGTCAGCGTCTCAGAGACTCAGTGTCCCTTTGTCTCTGAGTCTGAGTGTCTCTGTGCCTCATGTCACAGTGTCTCAGTGTCTCTGTGTCTCACTGTCTCAAAGTCTTTGTATTCAGTGCCTCAGAGTCTCAGTGTCTCTGTGTCTAAGTGTCTCAGTGTCTCTGTGTCTAAGTGTCTCTGAGTCACAGTGTCTCAGTGTCTCTGTGCCTCAGTGTCTCAGTTTCTCAGAGTCTCTGTGTGTAAGTGTCTCTGTGCCTCAGTGTCTCAGTGTCTCTGTGTCTTTTTGTGTCAGTGTCTCTGTGTCTCAGTGTCTCTGTGCCTCAGTGTTTCACTGCCTCAGTGTCTCAGCGTCTCAGTGTCTCTGTGTCACAGCGTGTCAGCGTCTCAGAGACTCAGTGTCTCTTTTTCTCTGAGACTGAGTGTCTCTGTGCGTCACTGTCAGTGTCTCAGTGTCCCAGTGTCTCTGTGTCTCAGTGTCTCAGAGTCTCATTGTCTCAGTGTCTCAGTGTCTCTGTGCCTCAGTGTCTCATTGCCTCAGTGTCTCAGAGTCTCTGTGTCTCAGTGTCTCAGTGTCTCTGTGTCTCAGTGTCTCATTGCCTCAGTGTCTCAGAGTCTCTGTGTATCAGTGTCTCTGTGTCTCTGTGTCTCAGTGTCTCAGTGTATCTGTGTCAAAGTGTCTCTGTGTCTCAGAGTCACAGTGTCTCTGTGTCTCTGTGTCTCAGTGTATCAGTGTCTCTTTGTCTTTCTGTCTGAGTGTCTCTGTGCCTCAGTGTCTCAGTGTCTCTGTGCCTCAGTGTCTCATTGTCTCAGTGTCTCAGAGTCTCAATGTCTCAGTGTCTCTGTGTCTCTGTGTCTCAGTGTCTCTGTGTCTCAGTGTCTCAGAGACTCAGTGTCTCTGTGTCTGAGTGTCTCTGTGCCTCAATGTCACAGTCTCTCAGTGTCTCAGATTATCAGTGTCTCTCTGTCTCAGTGTCTCAGTGATTCTCTATCTCTGTGCCTCAGTGTCTCAGAGTCGCTGTGTCTCAGTGTGTCTGTTTCTCAATGTCTCTGTACCTCAGTGTCTCTTGCCTCAGTGTCTCAGAGTCTCAGAGTCTCAGTTTCTCTGTGTTTCTGTGTCTCAGAGACTCAGTGTCTCTGTTTCTCTGTGTCTGAGTGTCTCTGTAGCTCAGTGTCACATTGTCTCAGTGTCTCAGATTATCAGTGTCTCAGAGTCTCAATGAATCTGTGTCTCAGTGTCACAGTTTCTCAGTGTCTCAGTGTCTCAGTATCTCAGAGTCTCAGTGTCTCTGTGTCTCTGTGTTTCAGTGTATCAGTGTGTCAGAGACTCAGTGTCCTTTTGTCTCTGTGTCTGAGTGTCTCTGTGCCTCAGTGTCTCAATGTCTCAGTGTCTGAGTGTCTCAAAGTCTTTGTGTCTCAGTGTCTGTGTCTCAGACTCTCAATGTCTCTGTGTCTCAGTGTCTCTGCGTCTCAGAGACTCAGTGTCTCTGTGTCTCAGAAACTCAGTGTCTCTGTGTCTCTGTATCTCAGAGTCTCAGAGTCTCTGTTTCTCAGTGTCTCTATGTTTCTGTGTCTCAGTGTCTCTGTGCCTCAGTGTCTGAGAGTCTCAGTGTCTCTGTGTGTCAGTGTCTCTGTGTCTCAGTGTCTCTTTGCGTCAGTGTCTATGTGCCTCAGTGTCCAGTGTCTCAGAGTCTCACCGTCTCTGTGTCACAGTGTTTCAGCGTCTCAGAGTCTCAGTTTCTCTGTGTCTCATTGTCGCTGTGCCTCAGAGTCTCTGTGTCTCAGTGTCTCTGTGCCTCATAGTCTCTGTGTCTCAGTGTCTCAGAGACTCTGTGCATTGGTGCCACAGTGTCTTAGTGTCTCTGCGTCTCAGTCTATCAGACTCTCAGTGTCTCAGTGCCAAAGTGTCTCTGTGTCTCAGAGACCCAGTGTCTCAGTGTCTCAAAGTTTTGTGTCTCGGTGTGTCTGTGTCCAAGTGTCTCTGTGTCTCAGTGTCTCAGAGTCACTGTGTCACTGTGTCTCTGTGTCTCAGTGTCTCAAAGTCTTTGTGTCTCAGTGTCTCAGCGTCACAAAGTATTTGCGTCTCAGTGTCTCAGTGTCTCTGTGTCTCATTTTCTCAGACTCTCAGTGTCTCTGTGGCCCACTGTCTCTGTGTCTCTGTGTCTTTGTGTGTCAGTGTCTCTGTGTCTCAGTGTCTCTGTGCCTCAGTGTCTCAGTTTCTCAGAGTCTCTTTGTGGAAGTGTCTCTGTGCCTCTGTGCCTCAGTGTCTCTGTGTCTCTGTGTCTTTGTGTGTCAGTGTCTCTGTGTCTCAGTGTCTCTGTGCCTCAGTGTTTCACTGCCTCAGTGTCTCAGAGACTCAGTGTCTCTGTGTCACAGTGTGTCAGCGTCTCAGAGACTCAGTGTCCCTTTCTCTCTGAGTCTGAGTGTCTCTGTGTCTCAGTGTCTCAGTGTCTCTGTGTCTCACTGTCTCAAAGTCTTTGTATTCAGTGCCTCAGAGTCTCAGTGTCTCTGTGTCTAAGTTCTCAGTGTCTCTGTGCCTCAGTGTCTCAGTTTCTCAGAGTCTCTGTGTGTAAGTGTCTCTGTGCCTCAGTGTCTCAGAGACTCAGTGTCTCTGTGTCACAGTGTGTCAGCGTCTCAGAGACTCAGTGTCTCTTTTTCTCTGAGACTGAGTGTCTCTGTGCGTCACTGTCACAGTGTCTCAGTGTCCCAGTGTCTCTGTGCCTCAGTGTCTCAGAGTCTCAGTGTCTCTCTGTCCAAGTGTCTCTGTGTCTCTGTGCCTCAGTGACACATGGTCTCAGTGTCTCAGATTATCAGTGTCTCAGTGTCTCAGAGTCTTATTATCTCAGTGTCTCTGTGTCTCAGTGTCTCAGAGACTCAGTGTCTCTGTGTCTGAGTGTCTCTGTTCCTCAATGTCACAGTCTCTCAGTGTCTCAGATTATCAGTGTCTCTCTGTCTCAGTGTCTCAGTGTTTCTCTATCTCTGTGCCTCAGTGTCTCAGAGTCGCTGTGTCTCAGTCTGTCTGTGTCGCAGTGTCTCAGTGTCTCAGTGTCTCTTGCCTCAGTGTCTCGGAGTCTCAGAGTCTCAGAGTCTCAGTTTCTCTGTGTTTCTGTGTCTCAGTGTATCTGTGTCTCAGAGGCTCAGTGTCTATGTTGCTCTGTGTCTGAGTGTCTCAGTGCTTAAGTGTCACAGTGTCTCAGTGTCTCAGATTATCAGTGTCTCAGAGTCTCAGAGTCTCAGTGTCTCTGTGTCTCAGTGTCTCTGTGTCTCAATGTCTCTGTGTCTCAGTGTCACAGTGTCTCAGTGTATCTGTGTCAAAGTGTCTCTGTGTCTCTGTGTCTCACAGTCACAGTGTCTCTTTGTCTCTGTGTCTCTATGCCTCAGTGTCTCAGTGTCTCAGAGACGCTGTGTCTCAGTGTGTCTGTTTCTCAATGTCTCTGTACCTCAGTGTCACTTGCCTCAGTGTCTCAGAGTCTCAGAGTCACTGTGTTTATGTGTCTCAGAGACTCAGTGTCTCTGTTTCTCTGTGTCTGAGTGTCTCTGTGCCTCAGTGTCACATTGTCTCAGTGTCTCAGATTATCAGTGTCTCAGAGTCTCAGTGACTCTGTGCCTCAGTGTCACAGTGTCTCAGTGTCTCAGAGTCTCAGTGTCTGAGAGTCTCAGTGTCTCTGTGTCTCTGTGTTTCAGTGTATCAGTGTGTCAGAGACTCAGTGTCCTTTTGTCTCTGTGTCTGAGTGTCTCTGTGCCTCAGTGTCTCAATGTCTCAGTGTCTGAGTGTCTCAAAGTCTTTGTGTCTCAGTGTCTGTGTCTCAGACTCTCAATGTCTCTGTGTCTCAGTGTCTCTGCGTCTCAGAGACTCAGTGTCTCTGTGTCTCAGAAACTCAGTGTCTCTGTGTCTCTGTATCTCTGAGTCTCAGAGTCTGTGTTTCTCAGTGTCTCAGTGTCTCTATGTTTCTGTGTCTCAGTGTCTCTGTGCCTCAGTGTCTGAGAGTCTCAGTGTCTCTGTGTGTCAGTGTCTCTGTGTCTCAGTATCTCTTTGCGTCAGTGTCTGTGTGCCTCAGTGTCCAGTGTCTCAGAGTCTCACCGTCTCTGTGTCACAGTGTTTCAGCGTCTCAGAGTCTCAGTGTCTCTGTGTCTCATTGTCGCTGTGCCTCAGAGTCTCTGTGTCTCAGTGTCTCTGTGTCTCAGTGTCTCTGTGCCTCATAGTTTCTGTGTCTCTGTGTCTCAGTGAATCTGAGTCTCAGAGTCTCAGAGTCTCAGTGTCTCAGAGACTCTGTGTCTTGGTGCCTCAGTGTCTTAGTGTCTCTGCGTCTCAGTCTATCAGACTCTCAGTGTCTCTGTGTCGCAGTGTCTCACTGCCTCAGTGTCTCTGTGTCGCAGTGTCTCAGTGCCAAAGTGTCTCTGTGTCTCAGAGACTCAGTGTCTCAGTGTGTCAAAGTTTTGTGTCTCAGTGTCTCTGTATCCAAGTGTCTCTGTGTCTCAGTGTCTCAGAGTCACTGTGTCTCTGTGTCTCTGTGTCTCAGTGTCTCAGTGTCTCAAAGTCTTTGTGTCTCAGTGTCTCTGCGTCACAAATTATGTGTGTCTCAGTGTCTCAGTGTCTCTGTGTCGCATTTTCTCAGACTCTCAGTGTCTCTGTGTCCCACTGTCTCTGTGTCTCTGTGTCACAGAGAATCAGTGCCTCGGTTTCTCTCTGTCTGAGTGTCTCTGTGCCTCAGTGACACAGTGTCTCAGTGTCTCAGAGTCTCAGTGTCATTGTGTCTCTGTGTCTCAGTGTATCATTGTGTCAGAGACTCAGTGTCTCATTGTCTCTGTATCTGAGTGTCTCTGTGCCCCAGTGTCTCAGTGTCTCAGTGTCTCGTGTCTCAGAGTCCCTGTGCCTCTGAGTCTCAGAGTCTCAGTGTGTCAGTGTGCCAGTGTCTCAGAGTTTCAGTATCCCAATGTCCCAGTATCTCTGTGCCTCTGAGTCTCAGAGATTCAGTGTCTCAGAGTCTCAGTGTCTCTGTGTCACAGTGTGTCAGCGTCTCAGAGACTCAGTGTCCCTTTGTCTCTGAGTCTGAGTGTCTCTGTGCCTCATGTCACAGTGTCTAAGTGTCTCAGTGTCTCTGTGTCTAAGTGTCTCTGAGTCACAGTGTCTCAGTGTCTCTGTGCCTCAGTGTCTCAGTTTCTCAGAGTCTCTGTGTGTAAGTGTCTCTGTGCCTCAGTGTCTCAGTGTCTCTGTGTCTTTGTGTGTCAGTGTCTCTGTGTCTCAGTGTCTCTGTGCCTCAGTGTTTCACTGCCTCAGTGTCTCAGTGACTCAGTGTCTCTGTGTCACAGTGTGTCAGCGTCTCAGAGACTCAGTGTCCCTTTGTCTCTGAGTCTGAGTGTCTCTGTGCCTCATGTGTCATTGTCTCAGTGTCTCTGTGTCTCACTGTCTCAAAGTCTTTGTATTCAGTGCCTCAGAGTCTCAGTGTCTCTGTGTCTAAGTTCTCAGTGTCTCTGTGCCTCAGTGTCTCAGTTTCTCAGAGCCTCTGTGTGTAAGTGTCTCTGTGACTCAGTGTCTCAGAGTCTCAGTGTCTCTGTGTCACAGTGTGCCAGCGTCTCAGAGACTCAGTGTCTCTTTTTCTCTGAGACTGAGTGTCTCTGTGCGTCACTGTCACAGTGTCTCAGTGTCCCAGTGTCTCTGTGCCTCAGTGTCTCAGAGTCTCAGTGTCTCTGTGTCTCAGTGTCTCAGAGTCTCAGTGTCTCTCTGTCCAAGTGTCTCTGTGTCTCTGTGCCTCAGTGACACATGGTCTCAGTGTCTCAGATTATCAGTGTCTCAGTGTCTCAAAGTCTTATTATCTCAGTGTCTCTGTGTCTCAGTGTCTCAGAGACTCAGTGTCTCTGTGTCTGAGTGTCTCTGTTCCTCAATGTCACAGTCTCTCAGTGTCTCAGATTATCAGTGTCTCTCTGTCTCAGTGTCTCAGTGTTTCTCTATCTCTGTGCCTCAGTGTCTCAGAGTCGCTGTGTCTCAGTGTGTCTGTGTCGCAGTGTCTCAGTGTCTCAGTGTCTCTTGCCTCAGTGTCTTGGAGTCTCAGAGTCTCAGAGTCTCAGTTTCTCTGTGTTTCTGTGTCTCAGTGTATCTGTGTCTCAGAGGCTCAGTGTCTATGTTGCTCTGTGTCTGAGTGTCTCAGTGCCTAAGTGTCACAGTGTCTCAGTGTCTCAGATTATCAGTGTCTCAGCGTCTCAGTGTCTCAGTGTCTCAGTGTCTCTGTGTCTCATTGCCTCAGTGTCTCAGAGTCTCTGTGTCTCAGTGTCTCTGTGTCTCTGTGTCTCTGTGTCTCTGTGTCTCTGTGTCTCAGTGTCTCTGTGTCTCAGTGTCACAGTGTCTCAGTGTATCTGTGTCAAAGTGTCTCTGTGTCTCTGTGTCTCACAGTCACAGTGTCTCTGTGTCTCTGTGTCTCAGTGTCTCTATGTTTCTGTGTCTCAGTGTCTCTGTGCCTCAGTGTCTGAGAGTCTCAGTGTCTCTGTGTGTCAGTGTCTCTGTGTCTCAGTATCTCTTTGCGTCAGTGTCTGTGTGCCTCAGTGTCCAGTGTCTCAGAGTCTCACCGTCTCTGTGTCACAGTGTTTCAGCGTCTCAGAGTCTCAGTGTCTCTGTGTCTCATTGTCGCTGTGCCTCAGAGTCTCTGTGTCTCAGTGTCTCTGTGTCTCAGTGTCTCTGTGCCTCATAGTTTCTGTGTCTCTGTGTCTCAGTGAATCTGAGTCTCAGAGTCTCAGAGTCTCAGTGTCTCAGAGACTCTGTGTCTTGGTGCCTCAGTGTCTTAGTGTCTCTGCGTCTCAGTCTATCAGACTCTCAGTGTCTCTGTGTCGCAGTGTCTCACTGCCTCAGTGTCTCTGTGTCGCAGTGTCTCAGTGCCAAAGTATCTCTGTGTCTCAGAGACTCAGTGTCTCTGTGCCTCAGTGTCTCTGTGCCTCAGTGTCTCAGTGTCTCAAAGTCTCATTATCTCAGTGTCTCTGTGTCTCTGTGTCTCAGTGTCTCAGAGACTCAGTGTCTCTGTGTCTGAGTGTCTCTGTGCCTCAATGTCACAGTCTTTCAGAGTCTCAGATTATCAGTGTCTCTCTGTCTCAGTGTCTCAGTGTTTATCTATCTCTGTGCCTCAGTGTCTCAGAGACGCTGTGTCTCAGTTTGTCTGTTTCTCAATGTCTCTGTACCTCAGTGTCTCTTGCCTCAGTGTCTCAGAGTCTCAGAGTCTCAGAGTCTCAGTTTCTCTGTGTTTCTGTGTCTCAGAGACTCAGTGTCTCTGTTTCTCTGTGCCTGAGTGTCTCTGTGCCTCAGTGTCACATTGTCTCAGTGTCTCAGATTATCAGTGTCTCAGAGTCTCAGTGACTCTGTGCCTCAGTGTCACAGTGTCTCAGTGTCTCAGAGTCTCAGTGTCTGAGAGTCTCAGTGTCTCTGTGTCTCTGTGTTTCAGTGTATCAGTGTGTCAGAGACTCAGTGTCCTTTTGTCTCTGTGTCTGTGTGTCTCTGTGCCTCAGTGTTCAATGTCTCAGTGTCTGAGTGTCTCAAAGTCTTTGTGTCTCAGTGTCTGTGTCTCAGTCTCTCAATGTCTCTGTGTCTCAGTGTCTCTGCGTCTCAGAGACACAGTGTCTCTGTGTCTCAGAAACTCAGTGTCTCTGTGTCTCTGTATCTCAGAGTCTCAGAGTCTGTGTTTCTCAGTGTCTCTATGTTTCTGTGTCTCAGTGTCTCTGTGCCTCAGTGTCTGAGAGTCTCAGTGTCTCTGTGTGTCAGTGTCTCTCTGTCTCAGTGTCTCTTTGCATCAGTGTCTGTGTGCCTCAGTGTCCAGTGTCTCAGAGTCTCACCGTCTCTGTGTCTCATTGTCGCTGTGCCTCAGAGTCTCTGTGTCTCAGTGTCTCTGTGTCTCAGTGTCTCTGTGCCTCATAGTCTCCGTGTCTCTGTGTCTCAGTGAATCTGAGTCTCAGAGTCTCAGAGTCTCAGTGTCTCAGAGACTCTGTGCCTTGGTGCCTCAGAGTCTTAGTGTCTCTGCGTCTCAGTCTATCAGACTCTCAGTGTGTCTGTGTCGCAGTGTCTCAGTGCCAAAGTGTCTCTGTGTCTCAGAGATTCAGTGTCTCAGTGTCTCAATGTCTCAAAGTTTTGTGTCTCAGTGTCTCTGTGTCCAAGTGTCTCTGTGTCTCAGAGTCTCAGAGTCACTGTGTCTCTGTGTCTCTGTGTCTCAGTGTCTCAAAGTCTTTGTGTCTCAGTGTCTCAGCGTCACAAAGTATTTGTGTCTCAGTGTCTCAGTGTCTCTGTGTCGCATTTTCTCAGTCTCTCAGTGTCTCTGTGTCCCACTGTCTCTGTGTCTCTGTGTCACAGAGAATCAGTGCCTCGGTTTCTCTCTGAGTGTCTCTGTGCCTCAGTGTCACAGTGTCTCAGTGTCTCAGAGTCTCAGGGTCTCTGTGTCTCTGTGTCTCTGTGTCTCAGTGTATCATTGTGTCAGAGACTCAGTGTATCTTTGTCTCTGTGTCTGAGTGTCTCTGTGCCCCAGTGTCACAGTCACTCAGTGTCTCAGTGTCTCTGTGTCTCAGTGTCTCTGTGCCTCTGAGTCTCAGAGTCTCAGTGTGTCAGTGTGTCAGTGTCTCAGAGTCTCAGTGTCCCAATGTCCCAGTGTCTCTGTGCCTCTGAGTCTCAGAGATTCAGTGTCTCAGAGTCTGAGTGTCTCTGTGTCACAGTGTGTCAGCGTCTCAGAGACTCAGTGTCTCTTTGTCTCTGAGTCTGAGTGTCTCTGTGCCTCATGTCACAGTGTCTCAGTGTCTCAGTGTCTCTGTGCGTCATTGTCTCAGAGTCTCAGTGACTCTGTGTCTCACTGTCTCAAAGTCTATGTATTCAGTGCCTCAGAGTCTCAGTGTCTCTGTGTCTAAGTGTCTCAGTGTCTCTGTGTCTAAGTGTCTCTGAGTCACAGTGTCTCAGTGTCTCTGTACCTCAGTGTCTCAGTTTCTCAGAGTCTCTGTGTGTAAGTGTCTCTGTGCCTCAGTGTCTCAGTGTCTCTGTGTCTTTGTGTGTCAGTGTCTCTGTGTCTCAGTGTCTCTGTGCCTCAGTGTTTCACTGCCTCAGTGTTTCAGAGACTCAGTGTCTCTGTGTCACAGTGTGTCAGCGTCTCAGAGACTCAGTGTCTCTTTTTCTCTGAGACTGAGTGTCTCTGTGCGTCACTGTCACGGTGTCTCAGTGTCCCAGTGTCTCTGTGCCTCAGTGTCTCAGAGTCTCAGTGTCTCTGTGTCTCAGTGTCTCAGAGTCTCAGTGTCTCTGTTTCTCAGTGTCTCAGTGTCTCTGTGCCTCAGTGTCTCATTGCCTCGGTGTCTCAGAGTCTCTGTGTCTCTGTGTCTCAGTGTCACAGAGTCTCAGTGCATCTGTGTCTCAGTGTCTCAGTGTCTCTGTGTCTCTGTGTCACAGTGTCTCAGTGTATCTGTGTCTCAGTGTCTCAGTGTCTCTGTGTCTCAGTGTATCTGTGTCTCTGTGTCTCAGAGTCTCTGTGTCTCAGTGTCTCTGTGTATCTGTGTCTCTGTGTCTCAGTGTCTCTGTGTCTCTGTGTCTCAGAAACTCAGTGTCTCTGTGTCTGAGTGTCTCTGTGCCTCAATGTCACAGTCTCTCAGTGTCTCAGATTATCAGTGTCTCTCTGTCTCAGTGTCTCAGTGTTTCTCTATCTCTGTGCCTCAGTGTCTCAGAGTCGCTGTGTCTCAGTGTGTCTGTTTCTCAATGTCTCTGTACCTCAGTGCCTCTTGCCTCAGTGTCTCAGAGTCTCAGAGTCTCTGAGTCTCAGTTTCTCTGTGTTTCTGTGTCTCAGAGACTCAGTGTCTCTGTTTCTCTGTGTCTCTCTCTCTCGGTCCCTGTCTCTCTCTCTCAGTTTCAGTGTCTCTGTCGGTCCCTGTGACTCTCTCGATACCTGTGTCTCACTCGGTGCCTGTCACTCTCTCGGTCCCTGTGTCTCACTCGGTCCCTGTGTCTCTCTCTCTCGGACCCTGTCTCTCTCTCTCTCGGTCACTGTGTCTCTCTCGGTCCCTGTCTCTCTCTCTCGTCACTGTGTCTCTCTCGGTCCCTGTCTCTCTCTCTCGGTCACTGTGTCTCACTCGGTCCCTGTGTCTCTCTCTCGGTCCCTGTGTCTCTCTCTCTCGGTCCCTGTCTCTCTCTCTCAGTTTCAGTGTCTCTGTCGGTCCCTGTGACTCTCTCGATACCTGGCTCTCACTCGGTCCCTATCACTCTCTCGGTCCCGGTGTCTCTCTCGGTCCCTGTGTCTCTCTCTTGTTCCCTGTGTCTTTCTCGGTCCCTGTGTCTCACTCGGTCCCTGTGTCTCACCCGGTCCCTGTCTCTCTCTCTCAGTCCCTGTTTCTCTCTCTCTGTCCCGGTGTCTCTCTCTCTCGGTCACTGTGGCTCTCTTGGTCCCTGTGTCTCTCTCGGTCCTGGTGTGTCTCTTGGTCCCTGTGTCTCTCCCGGTCCCTGTCTCTCTCTCTCTCAGTCCCTGTGACTCTCTCTCGGTCCCTATCTCTCTCTGTCCCGGTGTCTCTCTCTCGGTCACTGTGTCTCTCTCTCAGTCCGTGTGTCTCTCTCGGTCCCTGTATCTATCTCTCACACCTGTGTCTCTCTCGGTCCTGGTGTCTCTCTTGGTCCCTGTGACTCGCTAAGTCCCTGAGTCTCTCACTCGGTCCCTGTGTCTCTCTCTCGGTCCCTGTGTCTCTCTCTCGGTCCCTGTGACTCTCTCAGTCCCTGTGTCTCTCTCGGTCCCTGTGTCTCTCTCACGGTCCCTGTGTCTCTCTCGGTCACTGTGTCTCTCTCGGTCCCTGTGACTCGCTAAGTCCCTGAGTCTCTCACTCGGTCCCTGTGTCTCTCTCTCGGTCCCTGTGTCTCTCTCCCTCGGTCCCTGTGTCTCTCTCGGTCCCTGTGTCTCTCTCTCTCGGTCCCTGTGTATCTCTCGGTCGCTGTGTCTCACTCGGTCCCTGTGTCTCTCTCGGTACATGTGTCTCCCTCTCACCCCTGTGTCTCACTCGGTCCCTGTGTCTCTCCCGGTCCCTGTCTCTCTCTCTCAGTCCCTGTGTCTCTCCCTCTGTGCTGGTGTCTCTCTCTCGGTCACTGTGTCTCTCTCTCGGTCCCAGTGTCTCTCTCTCGGTCCCTGTGTCTCTCTCGGTCCCTGTATCTCTCTCTCACCTCTGTGTCTCTCTTAGTCTTGGTGTCTCTCTCGGTCACTGTGTCTCTCTCTCGGTCCCTGTGTCTCTCTCTCTCGGTCCCTATCTCTCTCTGTTCCGGTGTCTCTCTCTCGGTCACTGTGTCTCTCTCTCAGTCCGTGTGTCTCTCTCGGCCCCTGTATCTATCTCTCACACCTGTGTCTCTCTCGGTCCTGGTGTCTCTCTTGGTCCCTATGTCTCTCTATCAGTCCCTGTGTCTCTCTCTCAGTCACTGTGTCTCTCTCTCGGTCCCTGTGTCTCTCTCACGGTCCCTGTGTCTCTCTCGGTCACTGTGTCTCTCTCGGTCCCTGTGACTCGCTAAGTCCCTGAGTCTCTCACTCGGTCCCTGTGTCTCTCTCTCGGTCCCTGTGTCTCTCTCTCTCGGTCCCTATCTCTCTCTGTTCCGGTGTCTCTCTCTCGGTCACTGTGTCTCTCTCTCAGTCCGTGTGTCTCTCTCGGCCCCTGTATCTATCTCTCACACCTGTGTCTCTCTCGGTCCTGGTGTCTCTCTTGGTCCCTATGTCTCTCTATCAGTCCCTGTGTCTCTCTCTCAGTCACTGTGTCTCTCTCTCGGTCCCTGTGTCTCTCTCACGGTCCCTGTGTCTCTCTCGGTCCCTGTGTCTCTCTCTCTCTCGGTCCCTGTGTATCTCTCGGTCGCTGTGTCTCACTCGGTCCCTGTGTCTCTCTCGGTCCATGTGTCTCCCTCTCACCTCTGTGTCTCTCTTAGTCTTGGTGTCTCTCTCGGTCCCTGTCTCTCTCTCTCAGTCCCTGTGTCTCTCCCTCTGTGCTGGTGTCTCTCTCTCGGTCACTGTGTCTCTCTCTCGGTCCCTGTGTCTCTCTCTCGGTCCCTGTGTCTCTCTCGGTCCCTGTATCTCTCTTGGTCCTTGTGTCTCACTCGGTCCCTGTGTCTCTCTCGGTCCCTGTATCTCTCTCTCACCTCTGTGTCTCTCTTAGTCTTGGTGTCTCTCTCGGTCACTGTGTCTCTCTCTCGGTCCCTGTGTCTCTCTCGGTCCCTGTGTCTCTCACTCGGTCCCTGTGTCTCTCTCTCGGTCCCTGTGTCTCTCTCCCTCGGTCCCTGTGTCTCTCTCGGTCCCTGTGTCTCTCTCTCTCGGTCCCTGTGTCTCTCTCGGTCGCTGTGTCTCTCTTTCTGTCCCTGTGTGTCTCTCTCTCAGTCCCTGTGTCTCTCTCGGTCACCGTCTCGCTCTCGGTCCCTGTGTCTCTCTCGGTCCCTGTGTCTTTTCGGTCCCTGTGTCTCACTCGGTCCCTGTGTCTCTCTCGGTCCTTGTGTCCCTCTCTCGGTCCCTTTGTCTCTCTCTCTCTCAGTCCCTGTGTCTCTCTCGGTCACTATCTCTCTCTCAGTCCCTGTGTCTCTCTCGGTCCATGTGTCTCTCTCTTGTTCCCTGTGTCTTACTCGGTCCCTGTGTCTCACTCGGTCCCGGTGTCTCTCTCTCAGTTTCAGTGTCTCTCTCGGTCCCTGTGTCTCTGTCTTGTTCCCTGTGTCTTACTCGGTCCCTGTGTCTCACTCGGTCCCTGTGTCTCTCTCGGTCACTGTGTCTCTCTCGGTCCTTGTGTCTCTCTCTCAGTCACTGTGTCTTTCTCGGTCACTGTCTCTCTCTCAGTCCCTGTGTCTCTCTCTCTCGGACCCTGTCTCTCTCTCTCTCTCGGTCCCTGTCTCTCTCTCTCGGTCATTGAGTTTCTCTCGGTCCCTGTGTCTCTGTCTCGGTCCCTGTGTCTCTCTCGGTCCTGGTGTCTCTCTCGGTCCCTGTGTCTCTCTCTTGCTCCCTGTGTCTTTCTCGGTCCCTGTGTCTCTCTCTCAGTCCCTGTGTCTCTCTCTCGGTCCCGGTGTCTCTCTCTCGGTCACTGTGACTCTCTCTCGGTCCCTGTGTCTCTCTTGGTCCCTGTGTCTCTCTCGGTCACTGTATCTCTCTCTCACCCCTGTGTCTCGCTCGGTCCCTGTGTCTTTCTCGGTCCCTGTGTCTCTCCCGGTCCCTGTCTCTCTCTCAGTCCCTGTGTCTCTCTCTCGGTCCCTGTGTCTCTCACTCGGTCCCTGTGTCTCTCTCTCGGTCCCTGTGTCTCTCACTCGGTCCCTGTGTCTCTCACTCGGTCCCTGTGTCTGTCTCTCAGTCCCTGTGTCTCTCTGTCGGTCGCTGTGTCTCTCTCTTGGCCCCTGTGTCTCTCTCGCTCCCTGTCTTTCTCTCTCGGACGATTGTGTCTCTCTCGCTCAGTCCCTGTGTCTCTCTCGCTCCCTGTCTTTCTCTCTCGGTCTCTGTGTCTCTCTCTCGGTCCCTGTGTCTCACTCTGTCCCTGTCTCTCTCTCGGTCCTTGTGTCTCTCACGGTCCCTGTGTCTCTCTCTCGGTCCCTGTGTCTCTCACTCGGTCCCTGTGTCTCTCTCGGTCCCTGTTTCTCTCACTCTCGGTCCCAGTGTCTGTCTCGGTCCCTGTGTCTCACTCGGTCCCTGTGTCTCTCTCGGTCCATGTGTCTCCCACACACCCCTGTGTCTCACTCGGTCCCTGTGTCTCTCTCGGTCCTTGTGTCTCTCTCTCGGTCCCTGTGTCTCTCTCTCTCAATCCCTGTGTCTCTCTCGGTCACTGTCTCGCTCTCGGTCCCTGTGTCTCTCTCCGTCCCTGTGTCTCTTTCGGTCCATGTGTCTCACTCAGTCCCTGTCTCTCTCTCGGTCCCTGTGTCTCTCTCTCGGTCCCTGTGTCTCTCTCTCTCTCAGTCCCTGTGTCTCTCTCGGACACTATCTCTCTCTTGGTCCTTGTGTCTCTCTCTCGGTCCCTGTGTCTCCCTCTCTCAATCCCTGTGTCTCCCTCGGTCCCTGTGTCTCTGTCTTGTTCCCTGTGTCTTACTCGGTCCCTGTGTCTCACTCGGTCCCTGTGTCTCTCTCGGTCACTGTGTCTCTCTCGGTCCCTGTGTCTCTGTCTTGTTCCCTGTGTCTTACTCGGTCCCTGTTTCTCACTCGGTCCCTGTGTCTCACTCTGTCCCTGTGTCTCTCCCGGTCCCTGTCTCTCTCTCTCTCAGTCGCTGTGTCTCTCTCTCTGTCCCGGTGTCTCTCTCTCGGTCACTGTGTCTCTCTCTCGGTCCCTGTGTCTCTCTTGGTCCCTGTGTCTCTCTCGGTCCCTGTATCTCTCTCTCACACCTGTGACTCTCTCGGTCCCTGTGTCACTCTCTCGGTCCCTGTGTCTCTCTCTCAGTCCCTGTGTCTCTCTCTCGGTCCCTGTGTCTCTCTCAGTCCCTGTGTCTCTCTCTGTCCCTGTGTCTCACTCTCGGTCCCTGTGTCTCTCACTCGGTCTCTGTGTCTCTCTCAGTCCCTGTGTCTCTCTCGGTCCCTGTGTCTCTCTCGGTCGCTGTTTCTCTCTCACCCCTGTGTCTCTCTCGGTCCCTGTGTCTTTCTCGGTCCCTGTGTCTCTCCCGGTCCCTGTCTCTCTCTCAGTCCCTGTGTCTCTCTCTCGGTCCCTGTGTCTCTCACTCGGTCCCTGTGTCTCTCTCTCTCGGTCCCTGTGTCTCTCACTCGGTCCCTGTGTCTCTCACTCGGTCCCTGTGTCTGTCTCTCAGTCCCTGTGTCTCTCTGTCGGTCGCTGTGTCTCTCTTGGCCCCTGTGTCTCTCTCAGTCACTGTGTCTCTCTCGCTCCCTGTCTTTCTCTCTCGGACGATTGTGTCTCTCTCTCTCGGTCCCTGTGTCTCACTCTGTCCCTGTCTCTCTCTCGGTCCCTGTGGCTCTCTCTCGGTCTCTGTGTCTCTCCCGGTCCCTGTCTCTCTCTCTCAGTCCCTGTGTCTCTTTCTCTGTCCCGGTGTCTCTCTCTCGGTCACTGTTTCTCTCTCTCGGTCCCTGTGTCTCTCTTGGTCCCTTTGTCTCTCTCGGTCCCTGTATCTCTCTCTCACCCCTGTGTCTCTCTCGGTCCTGGTGTGTCTCTTGGTCCCTGTGTCTCTCCCGGTCCCTGTCTCTCTCTCTCTCAGTCCCTGTGTCTCTCTCTCGGTCCCTGTATCTCTCTCTCTCGGTCCCTATCTCTCGCTGTCCCGGTGTCTCTCTCTCGGTCACTGTGTCTCTCTCGGCCCCTGTGTCTCTCTCGGTCCTGGTGTGTCTCTTGGTCCCTATGTCTCTCTATCAGTCCCGGTGTCTCTCTCTCAGTCACTGTGTCTCTCTCTCAGTCACTGTGTCTCTCTCTCGGTCACTGTGTCTCTCTCGGTCCCTGTGTCTCTCTCGGTCCTTGTGTCTCTCTCTCTCGGTCCCTGTGTCTCCCTCTCACCCCTGTGTTTCACTCGGTCCCTATGTCTCTCTCGGTCCCCGTGTCTCTCTCGCTCCCTGTCTTTCTCTCTCGGACGATTGTGTCTCTCTCTCGGTCCCTGTGTCTCTCTCTCTCGGTCCCTGTGTCTCTCTCGGTCCCGGTGTCTCTCTCGGTCCCTGTGTCTCTCTCTTGTTCCCTGTGTCTCACCCGGTCCCTGTCTCTCTCTCTCAGTCCCTGTTTCTCTCTCTCTGTCCCGGTGTCTCTCTCTCGGTCACTATGTCTCTCTCGGTCCCTGTATCTCTCTCTCACCCCTGTGTCTCTCTCGGTCCTGGTGTGTCTCTTGGTCCCTGTGTCTCTCCCGGTCCCTGTCTCTCTCTCTCTCAGTCCCTGTGTCTCTCTCTCGGTCCCTGTGTCTCTCTCTCTCGGTCCCTGTGTCTCTCTCTCGGTCACTGTGTCTCTCTCTCAGTCCGTGTGTCTCTCTCGGTCCCTGTATCTCTCTCTCACCCCTGTGTCTCTCTCGGTCCTGGTGTCTCTCTTGGTTCCTATGTCTCTCTATCAGTCCCAGTGTCTCTCTCTCGGTCCCTGTGTCTCTCTCTCTCGGTCCCTGTGTCTCTCTATCGGTCCCTGTGACTCTCTCAGTCCCTGTGTCTCTCTCGGTCCCTGTGTCTCTCTCTCGGTCCCTGTGTCTCTCTCGGTCACTGTGTCTCTCTCGGTCCCTGTCACTCTCTCAGTCCCTGTGTCTCTCACTCGGTCCCTGTGTCTCTCTCGGTCCCTGTTTCTCTCTCCCTCGGTCCCAGTGTCTCTCTCGGTCCCTGTGTCTCACTCGGTCCCTGTGTCTCTCTCGGTCCATGTGTCTCCCACTCACCCCTGTGTCTCACTCGGTCCCTGTGTCTCTCTCGGTCACTGTCTCGCTCTCGGTCCCTGTGTCTCTCTCTGTCCCTGTGTCTCTTTCGGTCCATGTGTCTCACTCAGTCTCTGTGTCTCTCTCGGTCCTTGTGTCTCTCTCTCGGTCCCTGTGTCTCTCTCTCTCTCAGTCCCTGTGTCTCTCTCGGTCACTATCTCTCTCTTGGTCCTTGTGTCTCTCTCTCGGTCCCTGTGTCTCTCTCTCTCAATCCCTGTGTCTCTCTCGGTCCCAGTGTCTCTGTCTTGTTCCCTGTGTCTTACTCGGTCCCTGTGTCTCACTCGGTCCCTGTGTCTCTCTCGGTCACTGTGTCTCTCTCGGTCCCTGTGTCTCTGTCTTGTTCCCTGTGTCTTACTCGGTCCCTGTGTCTCACTCGGTCCCTGTGTCTCACTCTGTCCCTGTGTCTCTCCCGGTCCCTGTCTCTCTCTCTCTCAGTCCCTGTGTCTCTCTCTCTGTCCCGGTGTCTCTCTCTCGGTCACTGTGTCTCTCTTGGTCCCTGTGTCTCTCTCGGTCCCTGTATCTCTCTCTCACACCTGTGACTCTCTCGGTCCCTGTGTCACTCTCTCGGTCCCTGTGTCTCTCTCTCAGTCCCTGTGTCTCTCTCTCGGTCCCTGTGTCTCTCTCAGTCCCTGTGTCTCTCTCTGTCCCTGTGTCTCACTCTCGGTCCCTGTGTCTCTCACTCGGTCTCTGTGTCTCTCTCAGTCCCTGTGTCTCTCTCGGTCCCTGTGTCTCTCTCGGTCGCTGTGTCTCTCTCAGTCCCTGTGTCTCTCTCTCGGTCGCAGTGTCACACTTGGCCCCTGTGTCTCTCTCAGTCCCTGTGTCTCTCTCGCTCCCTGTCTTTATCTCTCGGACGATTGTGTCTCTCTCTCTCGGTCCCTGTGTCTCACTCTGTCCCTGTGTCTCTCCCGGTCCCTGTCTCTCTCTCTCAGTCCCTGTGTCTCTTTCTCTGTCCCGGTGTCTCTCTCTCGATCACTGTGTCTCTCTCTCGGTCCCTGTGTATCTCTTGGTCCCTTTGTCTCTCTCGGTCCCTGTATCTCTCTCTCACCCCTGTGTCTCTCTCGGTCCTGGTGTGTCTCTTGGTCCCTGTGTCTCTCCCGGTCCCTGTCTCTCTCTCAGTCCCTGTGTCTCTCTCTCGGTCCCTGTATCTCTCTCTCGGTCACTGTGTTTCTCTCAGTCCCTGTGTCTCTGTCTCGGTCCCTGTGTCTCTCTCGGTCCCGGTGTCTCTCTCGGTCCCTGTGTCTCTCTCTTGCTCCCTGTGTCTTTCTCGGTCCCTGTGTCTCTCTCGGTCCCTGTGTCTCTTTCTCAGTCCCTGTGTCTCTCTCGGTCCCTGTGTCTCTCTCTCAGTTTCAGTGTCTCTCTCGGTCCTTGTATCTCTCTCTTGTTCCCTGTGTCTTTCTCGGTCCCTGTGTCTCACTCGGTCCCTGTGTCTCTCTCGGTCCTTGTGTCTCTTTCGGTCCATGTGTCTCTCTCAATCCCTGTGTCTCTCTCTCTCGGTCCCTGTGACTCTCTCAGTCCCTGTGTCTCTCTCTGTCCCTGTGTCTCTCTCTGGGTCCCTGTGTTTCTCTCAGTCACTGTGTCTCTCTAGGTCCCTGTGTCTCTCTCAGACACTGTGTCTCTCTATGTCCCTGTGTCTCTCTCAGTCACTGTGTCTCTCTCGGTCCCTGTGTCTCTCTCGGTCACTGTGTCTCTCTCGGTCCCTGTGTCTCTCTCGGTCCCTGTGAATCGCTCAGTCCCTGTGTCTCTCACTCTGTCCCTGTGTCTCTCTCTCGGTCCCTGTGTCTCTCTCCCTCGGTCTCTGTGTCTCTCTCGGTCCCTGTGTCTCTCTCTCTCGGTCCCTGAGTCTCTCTCCCTCAGTCCCTGTGTCTCTCTCGGTCCCTGTGTCTCTCTCTCTCGGTCCCTGTGTCTCTCTCGGTCGCTGTGTCTCACTCGGTCCCTGTGTCTCTCTTTCTCGGTCCCTGTGTCTCTCTCCCTTGGTCCCTGTGTCTCTCTCGGTCCCTGTGTCTCTCTTTCTCGGTCCCTGTGTCTCTCTCCCTCGGTCCCTGTGTCTCTCTCGGTCCCTGTGTCTCTCTCTCTCAGTCCCTGTGTCTCTCTCTCTCTCGGTCCCTGTGTCTCTCTCGGTCGCTGTGTCTCACTCGGTCCCTGTGTCTCTCTCGGTCCCTGTGTCTCTCTCCCTCGGTCCCTGTGTCTCTCTCGGTCCCTGTGTCTCTCTCTCTCTCGGTCCCTGTGTCTCTCTCGGTCCCTGTGTCTCTCTCGGTCACTGTGTCTCTCCCGGTCCCTGTCTCTCTCTCTCAGTCCCTGTGTCTCTCTCTCGGTCCCTGTGTCTCTCTCCCTCGGTCCCTGTGTCTCTCTCGGTCCCTGTGTCTCTCTCTCTCGGTCCCTGTGTATCTCTCGGTCGCTGTGTCTCACTCGGTCCCTGTGTCTCTCTCGGTCCATGTGTCTCCCTCTCACCGCTGTGTCTCATTCGGTCCCTGTCTCTCTCTCTCAGTCCCTGTGTCTCTCCCTCTGTGCTGGTGTCTCTCTCTCGGTCACTGTGTCTCTCTCTCGGTCCCTGTGTCTCTCTCTCGGTCCCTGTGTCTCTCTCGGTCCCTGTATCTCTCTCTCACCTCTGTGTCTCTCTTAGTCTTGGTGTCTCTCTCGGTCACTGTGTCTCTCTCTCGGTCCCTGTGTCTCTCTCGGTCCCTCTGTCTCTCACTCGGTCCCTGTGTCTCTCTCTCGGTCCCTGTGTCTCTCTCCCTCGGTCCCTGTGTCTCTCTCGGTCCCTGTGTCTCTCTCTCTCGGTCCCTGTGTCTCTCTCGGTCGCTGTGTCTCACTCGGTCCCTGTGTCTCACTCGGTCCCTGTGTCTCTCTTTCTGTCCCTGTGTCTCTCTCAGTCCCTGTGTCTCTCTCGGTCCTTGTGTCTCTCTCTCGGTCCCTGTGTGTCTCTCTCTCAGTCCCTGTGTCTCTCTCGGTCACCGTCTCGCTCTCGGTCCCTGTGTCTCTCTCAGTCCCTGTGTCTTTTCGGTCCCTGTGTCTCACTCGGTCCCTGTGTCTCTCTCGGTCCTTGTGTCCCTCTCTCGATCCCTTTGTCTCTCTCTCTCTCAGTCCCTGTGTCTCTCTCGGTCACTATCTCTCTCTCGGTCCCTGTGTCTCTCTCGGTCCATGTGTCTCTCTCTTGTTCCCTGTGTCTTACTCGGTCCCTGTGACTCACTCGGTCCCGGTGTCTCTCTCTCAGTTTCAGTGTCTCTCTCGGTCCCTGTGTCTCTGTCTTGTTCCCTGTGTCTTACTCGGTCCCTGTGTCTCACTCGGTCCCTGTGTCTCTCTCGGTCACTGTGTCTCTCTCGGTCCTTGTGTCTCTCTCTCAGTCACTGTATCTTTCTCGGTCACTGTCTCTCTCTCAGTCCCTGTGTCTCTCTCTCTCGGACCCTGTCTCTCTCTCTCTCTCGGTCCCTGTCTCTCTCTCTCGGTCACTGAGTTTCTCTCGGTCCCTGTGTCTCTGTCTCGGTCCCTGTATCTCTCTCTCACCCCTGTGTCTCTCTCGGTCCCTGTGTCTCTCCCGGTCCCTGTCTCTCTCTCAGTCCCTGTGTCTCTCTCTCGGTCCCTGTGTCTCTCACTCGGTCCCTGTGTCTCTCTCTCGGTCCCTGTGTCTCTCACTCGGTCCCTGTGTCTCTCACTCGGTCCCTGTGTCTGTCTCTCAGTCCCTGTGTCTCTCTGTCGGTCGCTGTGTCTCTCTTGGCCCCTGTGTCTCTCTCAGTCCCAGTGTCTCTCTCGCTCCCTGTCTTTATCTCTCGGACGATTGTGTCTCTCTCTCTCGGTCCCTGTGTCTCACTCTGTCCCTGTGTCTCTCCCGGTCCCTGTCTCTCTCTCTCTCAGTCCCTGTGTCTCTTTCTCTGTCCCGGTGTCTCTCTCTCGGTCACTGTGTCTCTCTCTCGGTCCCTGTGTCTCTCTTGGTCCCTTTGTCTCTCTCGGTCCCTGTATCTCTCTCTCACCCCTGTGTCTCTCTCGGTCCTGGTGTGTCTCTTGGTCCCTGTGTCTCTCCCGGTCCCTGTCTCTCTCTCAGTCCCTGTGTCTCTCTCTCGGTCCCTGTATCTCTCTCTCGGTCACTGTGTTTCTCTCAGTCCCTGTGTCTCTGTCTCGGTCCCTGTGTCTCTCTCGGTCCCGGTGTCTCTCTCGGTCCCTGTGTCTCTCTCTTGCTCCCTGTGTCTTTCTCGGTCCCTGTGTCTCTCTCGGTCCCTGTGTCTCTTTCTCGGTCCCTGTGTCTCTCTCGGTCCCTGTGTCTCTCTCTCAGTTTCAGTGTCTCTCTCGGTCCTTGTATCTCTCTCTTGTTCACTGTGTCTTTCTCGGTCCCTGTGTCTCACTCGGTCCCTCTGTCTCTCTCTCGGTCCCTGTGTCTCACTCGGTACCTGTGTCTCTCTCGGTCCTTGTGTCTCTTTCGGTCCATGTGTCTCTCTCAGTCCCTGTGTCTCTCTCTCTCGGTCCCTGTGACTCTCTCAGTCCCTGTGTCTCTCTCTGTCCCTGTGTCTCTCTCTGGGTCCCTGTGTTTCTCTCAGTCACTGTGTCTCTCTAGGTCCCTGTGACTCTCTCAGTCACTGTGTCTCTCTATGTCCCTGTGTCTCTCTCAGTCACTGTGTCTCTCTCGGTCCCTGTGTCTCTCTCAGTCACTGTGTCTCTCTTGGTCCCTGTGTCTCTCTCGGTCCCTGTGAATCGCTCAGTCCCTGTGTCATTCACTCTGTCCCTGTGTCTCTCTCTCGGTCCCTGTGTCTCTCTCCCTCGGTCTCTGTGTCTCTCTCGGTCCCTGTGTCTCTCTCTCTCGGTCCCTGTGTCTCTCTCCCTCAGTCCCTGTGTCTCTCTCGGTCCCTCTGTCTCTCTCTCTCGGTCCCTGTGTCTCTCTCGGTCGCTGTGTCTCACTCGGTCCCTGTGTCTCTCTCGGTCCCTGTGTCTCTCTCGGTCCCTGAGTCTCTCTCCCTCGGTCCCTGTGTCTCTCTCGGTCCCTGTGTCTCTCTTTCTCGGTCCCTGTGTCTCTCTCCCTCGGTCCCTGTGTCTCTCTCGGTCCCTGTGTCTCTCTCTCTCAGTCCCTGTGTCTCTCTCTCTCTCGGTCCCTGTGTCTCTCTCGGTCGGTGTGTCTCACTCGGTCCCTGTGTCTCTCTCCCTCGGTCCCTGTGTCTCTCTCGGTCCCTGTGTCTCTCTTTCTCGGTCCCTGTGTCTCTCTCCCTCGGTCCCTGTGTCTCTCTCGGTCCCTGTGTCTCTCTCTCTCAGTCCCTGTGTCTCTCTCTCTCTCGGTCCCTGTGTCTCTAACTCGGTCCCTGTGTCTCTCTCGGTCCCTGTGTCTCTCTCCCTCGGTCCCTGTGTCTCTCTCGGTCCCTGTGTCTTTCTCTCTCGGTCCCTGTGTCTCTCTCGGTCGCTGTGTTGACTCGGTCCCTGTGTCTCTCTCGGTCCCTGTGTCTTTCTCTCTCTCGGTCCCTGTGTCTCTCTCGGTTGCTGTGTGTCACTCGGTCCCTGTGTCTCTCTCGGTCCCTGTGTCTCTCTCTCTCGGTCCCTGTGTCTCTCTTGGTCCCTGTGACTCGCTAAGTCCCTGAGTCTCTCACTCGGTCCCTGTGTCTCTCTCTCTGTCCCTGTGTCTCTCTCCCTCGGTCCCTGTGTCTCTCTCGGTCCCTGTGTCTCTCTCTCTCGGTCCCTGTGTATCTCTCGGTCGCTGTGTCTCACTCGGTCCCTGTGTCTCTCTCGGTCCATGTGTCTCCCTCTCACCGCTGTGTCTCACTCGGTCCCTGTGTCTCTCCCGGTCCCTGTCTCTCTCTCTCAGTCCCTGTGTCTCTCCCTCTGAGCTGATGTCTCTCTCTCGGTCCCTGTGTCTCTCACTCGGTCCCTGTGTCTCTCTCTCGGTCCCTGTGTCTCTCTCCCTCGGTCCCTGTGTCTCTCTCGGTCCCTGTGTCTCTCTCTCTCGGTCCCTGTGTCTCTCTCGGTCGCTGTGTCTCACTCGGTCCCTGTGTCTCACTCGGTCCCTGTGTCTCTCTTTCTGTCCCTGTGTCTCTCTCAGTCCCTGTGTCTCTCTCGGTCCTTCTGTCTCTCTCTCGGTCCCTGTGTGTCTCTCTCTCAGTCCCTGTGTCTCTCTCGGTCACCGTCTCGCTCTCGGTCCCTGTGTCTCTCTCGGTCCCTGTATCTCTCTCTCACCTCTGTGTCTCTCTTAGTCTTGGTGTCTCTCTCGGTCACTGTGTCTCTCTCTCGGTCCCTGTGTCTCTCTCGGTCCTTGTGTCCCTCTCTCGGTCCCTTTGTCTCTCTCTCTCTCAGTCCCTGTGTCTCTCTCGGTCACTATCTCTCTCTCGGTCCCTGTGTCTCTCTCGGTCCATGTGTCTCTCTCTTGTTCCCTGTGTCTTACTCGGTCCCTGTGTCTCACTCGGTCCCTGTGTCTCTCTCGGTCACTGTGTCTCTCTCGGTCCTTGTGTCTCTCTCTCAGTCCCTGTGTCTCTCTCTCGGTCACTGAGTTTCTCTCGGTCCCTGTGTCTCTGTCTCGGTCCCTGTGTCTCTCTCTCGGTCACTGAGTTTCTCTCGGTCCCTGTGTCTCTGTCTCGGTCCCTGTGTCTCTCTCGGTCCCGGTGTCTCTCTCGGTCCCTGTGTCTCTCTCTTGCTCCCTGTGTCTTTCTCGGTCCCTGTGTCTCTCCCGGTCCCTGTCTCTCTCTCAGTCCCTGTGTCTCTCTCTCGGTCCCGGTGTCTCTCTCTCGGTCACTGTGACTCTCTCTCGGTCCCTGTGTCTCTCTTGGTCCCTGTGTCTCTCTCGGTCACTGTATCTCTCTCTCACCCCTGTGTCTCTCTCGGTCCCTGTGTCTTTCTCGGTCCCTGTGTCTCTCCCGGTCCCTGTCTCTCTCTCAGTCCCTGTGTCTCTCTCTCGGTCCCTGTGTCTCTCACTCGGTCCCTGTGTCTTTCTCTCGGTCCCTGTGTCTCTCACTCGGTCCCTGTGTCTCTCACTCGGTCCCTGTGTCTGTCTCTCAGTCCCTGTGTCTCTCTGTCGGTCGCTGTGTCTCTCTCTTGGCCCCTATGTCTCTCTCAGTTCCTGTGTCTCTCTCGCTCCCTGTCTTTCTCTCTCGGACAATTGTGTCTCTCTCTCTCGGTCCCTGTGTCTCACTCTGTCCCTGTCTCTCTCTCGGTCCCTGTGTCTCTCACGGTCCCTGTGTCTCTCTCTCGGTCCCTGTGTCTCTCACTCGGTCCCTGTGTCTCTCTCGGTCCCTGTTTCTCTCACTCTCGGTCCCAGTGTCTGTCTCGGTCCCTGTGTCTCACTCGGTCCCTGTGTCTCTCTCGGTCCATGTGTCTCCCACTCACCCCTGTGTCTCACTCGGTCCCTGTGTCTCTCTCGGTCCTTGTGTCTCTCTCTCGGTCCCTGTGTCTCTCTCTCTCAATCCCTGTGTCTCTCTCGGTCACTGTCTCGCTCTCGGTCCCTGTGTCTCTCTCCGTCCCTGTGTCTCTTTCGGTCCATGTGTCTCACTCAGTCCCTGTGTCTCTCTCGGTCCTTGTGTCTCTCTCTCGGTCCCTGTGTCTCTCTCTCTCTCAGACCCTGTGTCTCTCTCGGTCACTGTCTCTCTCTTGGTCCTTGTGTCTCTCTCGGTCCCTGTGTCTCTGTCTTGTTCCCTGTGTCTTACTCGGTCCCTGTGTCTCACTCGGTCCCTGTGTCTCTCTCGGTCACTGTGTCTCTCTCGGTCCCTGTGTCTCTGTCTTGTTCCCTGTGTCTTACTCGGTCCCTGTGTCTCTCCCGGTCCCTGTCTCTCTCTCTCTCTGTCCTGGTGTCTCTCTCTCTGTCCCGGTGTCTCTCTCTCGGTCACTGTGTCTCTCTCTCGGTCCCTGTGTCTCTCTTGGTCCCTGTGTCTCTCTCGGTCCCTGTATCTCTCTCTCACACCTGTGACTCTCTCGGTCCCTGTGTCACTCTCTCGGTCCCTGTGTCTCTCTCTCAGTCCCTGTGTCTCTCTCTCGGTCCCTGTGTCTCACTCTCGGTCCCTGTGCCTCTCACTCGGTCTCTGTGTCTCTCTCAGTCCCTGTGTCTCTCTCGGTCCCTGTGTCTCTCTCTCGGTCGCTGTGTCACTCTTGGCCCCTGTGTCTCTCTCAGTCCCTGTGTCTCTCTCGCTCCCTGTCTTTATCTCTCGGACGATTGTGTCTCTCTCTCTCGGTCCCTGTGTCACTCTCTTGGTCCCTGTGTCTCTCTCTCAGTCCCTGTGTCTCTTTCTCTGTCCCGGTGTCTCTCTCTCGGTCCCTGTGTCTCTGTCTCGGTCCCTGTGTCTCTATCGGTCGCGGTGTCTCTCTCGGTCCCTGTGTCTCTCTCTTGCTCCCTGTGTCTTTCTCGGTCCCTGTGTCTCTCTCGGTCCCTGTGTCTCTTTCTCGGTCCCTGTGTCTCTCTCGGTCCCTGTGTCTCTCTCTCAGTTTCAGTGTCTCTCTCGGTCCTTGTATCTCTCTCTTGTTCCCTGTGTCTTTCTCGGTCCCTGTGTCTCACACGGTCCCTGTGTCTCTCTCGGTCCTTGTGTCTCTTTCGGTCCATGTGTCTCTCTCAGTCCCTGTGTCTCTCTCTCTCGGTCCCTGTGACTCTCTCAGTCCCTGTGTCTCTCTCTGTCCCTGTGTCTCTCTCTGGGTCCCTGTGTTTCTCTCAGTCACTGTGTCTCTCTATGTCCCTGTGTCTCTCTCAGTCACTGTGTCTCTCTATGTCCCTGTGTCTCTCTCAGTCACTGTGTCTCTCTCGGTCCCTGTGTCTCTCTCGGTCACTGTGTCTCTCTTGGTCCCTGTGTCTCTCTCGGTCCCTGTGAATCGCTCAGTCCCTGTGTCTCTCACTCTGTCCCTGTGTCTCTCTCTCGGTCCCTGTGTCTCTCTCCCTCGGTCTCTGTGTCTCTCTCGGTCCCTGTGTCTCTCTCTCTCGGTCCCTGTGTCTCTCTCCCTCAGTCCCTGTGTCTCTCTCGGTCCCTGTGTCTCTCTCTCTCGGTCCCTGTGTCTCTCTCGGTCGCTGTGTCTCACTCGGTTCCTGTGTCTCTCTCGGTCCCTGTGTCTCTCTCCCTCGGTCCCTGTGTCTCTCTCGGTCCCTGTGTCTCTCTTTCTCGGTCCCTGTGTCTCTCTCCCTCGGTCCCTGTGTCTCTCTCGGTCCCTGTGTCTCTCTCTCTCAGTCCCTGTGTCTCTCTCTCTCTCGTTCCCTGTGTCTCTCTCGGTCGCTGTGTCTCACTCGGTCCCTGTGTCTCTCTCGGTCCCTGTGTCTCTCTCCCTCGGTCCCTGTGTCTCTCTCGGTCCCTGTGTCTGTCTCTCTCGGTCCCTGTGTCTCTCTCGGTCACTGTGTCTCTCTCGGTCCCTGTGTCTCTCTCGGTCCCTGTGAATCGCTCAGTCCCTGTGTCTCTCACTCTGTCCCTGTGTCTCTCTCTCGGTCCCTGTGTCTCTCTCCCTCGGTCTCTGTGTCTCTCTCGGTCCCTGTGTCTCTCTCTCTCGGTCCCTGTGTCTCTCTCCCTCAGTCCCTGTGTCTCTCTCGGTCCCTGTGTCTCTCTCTCTCGGTCCCTGTGTCTCTCTCGGTCGCTGTGTCTCACTCGGTCCCTGTGTCTCTCTCGGTCACTGTGTCTCTCTCCCACGGTCCCTGTGTCTCTCTCGGTCCCTGTGTCTGTCTCTCTCGGTCCCTGTGTCTCACTCGGTCCCTGTGTCTCTCTCGGTCCCTGTGTCTCTCTCTCTCTCGGTCCCTGTGTCTCTCTCGGTCGCTGTGTCTCACTCGGTCCCTGTGTCTCTCTCGGTCCCTGTGTCTCTCTCTCTCGGTCCCTGTGTCTCTCTCGGTCGCTGTGTCTCACTCGGTCCCTGTGTCTCTCTCGGTCCCTGTGTCTCTCTCTCTCCGTCCCTGTGTCTCTCTCCCTCGGTCCCTGTGTCTCTCTCGGTCCCTGTGTCTCTCTCTTGTTCCCTGTGTCTCATCCGGTCCCTGTCTCTCTCTCTCAGTCCCTGTTTCTCTCTCTCTGTCCCGGCGTCTCTCTCTCGGTCACTATGTCTCTCTCGGTCCCTGTATCTCTCTCTCACCCCTGTGTCTCTCTCGTTCCCTGTGTCTCTCTCTCGGTCCCTGTGTCTCTCTCGGTCCCTGTATCTCTCTCTCACCCCTGTGTCTCTCTCGGTCCTGGTGTCTCTCTCTCTCAGTCCCTGTGTCTCTCTCTCGGTCCCTGTGTCTCTCTCTCGGTCACTGTGTCTCTCTCTCAGTCCGTGTGTCTCTCTCGGTCCCTGTATCTATCTCTCACCCCTGTGTCTCTCTCGGTCCTGGTGTCTCTCTTGGTTCCTATGTCTCTCTATCAGTCCCAGTGTCTCTCTCTCGGTCCCTGTGTCTCTCTCTCTCGGTCCCTGTGTCTCTCTATCGGTCCCTGTGACTCTCTCAGTCCCTGTGTCTCTCTCGGTCCCTGTGTCTCTCTCTCGGTCCCTGTGTCTCTCTCGGTCACTGTGTCTCTCTTGGTCCCTGTCACTCTCTCAGTCCCTGTGTCTCTCACTCGGTCCCTGTGTCTCTCTCGGTCCCTGTTCCTCTCTCTCTCGGTCCCAGTGTCTGTCTCGGTCCCTGTGTCTCTCTCGGTCCATGTGTCTCCCACTCACCCCTGTGTCTCACTCGGTCCCTGTGTCTCTCTCGGTCCTTGTGTCTCTCTCTCTCGGTCCCTGTGTCTCTCTCTCGGTCACTGTCTCGCTCTCGGTCCCTGTGTCTCTTTCGGTCCATGTGTCTCACTCAGTCCCTGTGTCTCTCTCGGTCCTTGTGTCTCTCTCTCGGTCCCTGTGTCTCTCTCTCTCTCAGTCCCTGTGTCTCTCTCGGTCACTATCTCTCTCTTGGTCCTTGTGTCTCTCTCTCGGTCCCTGTGTCTCTCTCTCTCAATCCCTGTGTCTCTCTCGGTCCCTGTGTCTCACTCGGTCCCTGTGTCTCTCTCGGTCACTGTGTCTCACTCTGTCCCTGTGTCTCTCTCGGTCCCTGTCTCTCTCTCTCTCAGTCCCTGTGTCTCTCTCTCTGTCCCGGTGTCTCTCTCTCGGTCACTGTGTCTCTCTCTCGGTCCCTGTGTCTCTCTCAGTCCCTGTGTCTCTCTCTGTCCCTGTGTCTCACTCTCGGTCCCTGTGTCTCTCACTCGGTCTCTGTGTCTCTCTCAGTCCCTGTGTCTCTCTCGCTCCCTGTCTTTATCTCTCGGACGATTGTGTCTCTCTCTCTCGGTCCCTGTGTCTTACTCGGTCCCTGTGTCTCACTCGGTCCCTGTGTCTCACTCTGTCCCTGTGTCTCTCCCGGTCCCTGTCTCTCTCTCTCTCAGTCCCTGTGTCTCTTTCTCTGTCCCGGTGTCTCTCTCTCGGTCACTGTGTCTCTCTCTCGGTCCCTGTGTCTCTCTTGGTCCCTTTGTCTCTCTCGGTCCCTGTATCTCTCTCTCACCCCTGTGTCTCTCTCGGTCCTGGTGTGTCTCTTGGTCCCTGTGTCTCTCCCGGTCCCTGTCTCTCTCTCAGTCCCTGTGTCTCTCTCTCGGTCCCTGTATCTCTCTCTCGGTCACTGTGTTTCTCTCAGTCCCTGTGTCTCTGTCTCGGTCCCTGTGTCTCTCTCGGTCCCGGTGTCTCTCTCGGTCCCTGTGTCTCTCTCTTGCTCCCTGTGTCTTTCTCGGTCCCTGTGTCTCTCTCGGTCCCTGTGTCTCTTTCTCGGTCCCTGTGTCTCTCTCGGTCCCTGTGTCTCTCTCTCAGTTTCAGTGTCTCTCTCGGTCCTTGTATCTCTCTCTTGTTCCCTGTGTCTTTCTCGGTCCCTGTGTCTCACTCGGTCCCTGTGTCTCTCTCGGTCCTTGTGTCTCTTTCGGTCCATGTGTCTCTCTCAGTCCCTGTGTCTCTCTCTGTCCCTGTGTCTCTCTCTGGGTCCCTGTGTTTCTCTCAGTCCCTGTGTCTCTCTCTCGGTCCCTGTCTCTCTCTCGGTCCCTGTGACTCTCTCAGTCCCTGTGTCTCTCTCTGTCCCTGTGTCTCTCTCTGGGTCCCTGTGTTTCTCTCAGTCACTGTGTCTCTCTCGGTCCCTGTGTCTCTCTCAGTCACTGTGTCTCTCTATGTCCCTGTGTCTCTCTCGGTCACTGTGTCTCTCTTGGTCCCTGTGTCTCTCTCGGTCCCTGTGAATCGCTCAGTCCCTGTGTCTCTCACTCTGTCCCTGTGTCTCTCTCTCGGTCCCTGTGTCTCTCTCCCTCGGTCCCTGTGTCTCTCTCGGTCCCTGTGTCTCTCTCTCTCAGTCCCTGTGTCTCTCTCTCTCTCGGTCCCTGTGTCTCTCTCGGTCGCTGTGTCTCACTCGGTCCCTGTGTCTCTCTCGGTCCCTGTGTCTCTCTCCCTCGGTCCCTGTGTCTCTCTCGGTCCCTGTGTCTTTCTCTCTCGGTCCCTGTGTCTCTCTCGGTCGCTGTGTCTCACTCGGTCCCTGTGTCTCTCTCGGTCCCTGTGTCTCTCTCTCTCTCGGTCCCTGTGTCTCTCTCGGTCGCTGTGTCTCACTCGGTCCCTGTGTCTCTCTCGGTCCCTGTGTCTCTCTCTCTCGGTCCCTGTGTCTCTCTCGGTCGCTGTGTGTCACTCGGTCCCTGTGTCTCTCTCGGTCCCTGTGTCTCTCTCTCTCGGTCCCTGTGTCTCTCTCCCTCGGTCCCTGTGTCTCTCTCGGTCCCTGTGTCTCTCTCTCTCGGTCCCTGTGTCTCTCTCGGTCGCTGTGTCTCACTCGGTCCCTATGTCTCTCTCGGTCCTTGTGTCTCTCTCTCTCGGTCACTGTGTCTCTCTCTCTCAGTCTCTGTGTCTCTCTCGCTCACTGTCTCTCTCTCGGTCCCTGTGTCTCTTTCGGTCCCTGTGTCTCTCTCGGTCCCTGTGTCTCTCTCGGTCCCTGTCACTCTCTCGGTGCCTGTGGCTCACTCGGTCCCTGTGTCTCACTCTAGGTCTTTGTGTCTCTCTCAGTCCCTGTGTCTCTCTCTCGGTCCCTGTGTCTCTCTCGGTCCCTGTGTCTCTCTCGGTCCCTGTGTCTCTCTCGGTCCCGGTGCCTCTCTCGGTCCCTGTGTCTCTCTCGGTCCCGGTGCCTCTCTCGGTCCCTGTGTCTCACTCTGGGTCTTTGTGTCTCTCTCAGTCCCTGTGTCTTTCTCGGTCCCTGTTTCTCACTCGGTCCCTGTGTCTCTCCCGGTCCCTGTCTCTCTCTCAGTCCCTGTGTCTCTCTCTCTCTGTCCCGGTGTCTCTCTCTCGGTCACTGTGTCTCTCTCTCGGTCCCTGTGTCTCTCTTGGTCACTGTGTCTCTCTCGGTCCCTGTATCTCTCTCTCACCCCTGTGTCTCTCTCGGTCCCTGTGTCTCTCTCTCAGTCCCTGAGTCTCTCTCTCGGTCCCTGTGTCTCTCTCAGTCCCTGTGTCTCTCTCTCAGTCCCTGTGTCTCTCTCTCGGTCCCTGTGTCTCACTCGGTCCCGGTGTCTCTCTCAGTGCCTGTGTCTCTCTCTCGGTCGCTGTGTCTCTCTTGGCCCCAGTATCTCTCTCGGTCCCTGTCTCTCTCTCTCGGTCCCTGATTCTCTCTCGGTTCCTATCTCTCTTTCGGTCCCTGTGTCTCTCTCAGTCCCTGTGTCTCTCTCCCTCTCAGTCCCTGTGTCTCTCTCTCGGTCCCTGTGTCTCTCTCTCTCGGTCCCTGTGTCTCTCTCGGTCCCTGTGTCTCTCTCGGTCCCTGTGAATCGCTCAGTCCCTGTGTCTCTCACTCTGTCCCTGTGTCTCTCTATCGGTCCCTGTGTCTCTCTCCCTCGGTCTCTGTGTCTCTCTCGGTCCCTGTGTCTCTCTCTCTCGGTCCCTGTGTCTCTCTCCCTCAGTCCCTGTGTCTCTCTCGGTCCCTGTGTCTCTCTCTCTCGGTCCCTGTGTCTCTCTCGGTCGCTGTGTCTCACTCGGTCCCTGTGTCTCTCTCGGTCCCTGTGTCTCTCTCCCTCGGTCCCTGTGTCTCTCTCGGTCCCTGTGTCTCTCTTTCTCGGTCCCTGTGTCTCTCTCCCTCGGTCCCTGTGTCTCTCTCGGTCCCTGTGTCTCTCTCTCTCAGTCCCTGTGTCTCTCTATCTCTCGGTCCCTGTGTCTCTCTCGGTCGCTGTGTCTCACTCGGTCCCTGTGTCTCTCTCGGTCCCTGTGTCTCTCTCCCTCGGTCCCTGTGTCTCTCTCGGTCCCTGTGTCTCTCTCTCTCGGTCCCTGTGTCTCTCTCGGTCGCTGTGTCTCACTCGGACCCTGTGTCTCTCTCGGTCCCTGTGTCTCTCTCTCTCGGTCCCTGTGTCTCTCTCGGTCAGTGTCTCGCTCTCGGTCCCTGTGTCTCTCTCTCTCAGTCCCTGTGTCTCTCTCGGTCGCTGTGTCTCACTCGGACCCTGTGTCTCTCTCGGTCCCTGTGTCTCTCTCTCTCGGTCCCTGTGTCTCGCTCTTGGTCCCTGTGTCTCTCTCCTTCCCTGTGTCTCTCTCGGTCCCTGTGTCTCTCTCTCTCAGTCCCTGTGTCTCTCTCGCTCACTGTCTCTCTCTCGGTCCCTGTGTCTCTTTCGGTCCCTGTGTCTCTCTCGGTCCCTGTGTCTCTCTCGGTCCCTGTCACTCTCTCGGTGCCTGTGGCTCACTCGGTCCCTGTGTCTCACTCTAGGTCTTTGTGTCTCTCTCAGTCCCTGTGTCTCTCTCTCGGTCCCTGTGTCTCTCTCGGTCCCTGTGTCTCTCTCGGTCCCTGTGTCTCTCTCGGTCCCGGTGTCTCTCTCGGTCCCTGTGTCTCTCTCTTGCTCCCTGTGCCTTTCTCGGTCCCTGTTTCTCACTCGGTCCCTGTGTCTCTCCCGGTCCCTGTGTCTCTCTCCCTCGGTCTCTGTGTCTCTCTCGGTCCCTGTGTCTCTCTCTCTCGGTCCCTGTGTCTCTCTCCCTCAGTCCCTGTGTCTCTCTCTCTCGGTCCCTGTGTCTCTCTCGGTCCCTGTGTCTCTCCCGGTCCCTGTGAATCGCTCAGTCCCTGTGTCTCTCACTCTGTCCCTGTGTCTCTCTATCGGTCCCTGTGTCTCTCTCCCTCGGTCTCTATGTCTCTCTCGGTCCCTGTGTCTCTCTCTCTCGGTCCCTGTGTCTCTCTCGGTCCCTGTGTCTCTCTCGGTCGCTGTGTCTCACTCGGTCCCTGTGTCTCTCTCGGTCCCTGTGTCTCTCTCCCTCGGTCCCTGTGTCTCTCTCGGTCCCTGTGTCTCTCTTTCTCGGTCCCTGTGTCTCTCTCCCTCGGTCCCTGTGTCTCTCTCGGTCCCTGTGTCTCTCTCTCTCAGTCCCTGTGTCTCTCTCTCTCTCGGTCCCTGTGTCTCTCTCGGTCGCTGTGGCTCACTCGGTCCCTGTGTCTCTCTCGGTCCCTGTGTCTCTCTCCCTCGGTCCCTGTGTCTCTCTCGGTCCCTGTGTCTCTCTCTCTCGGTCCCTGTGTCTCTCTCGGTCGCTGTGTCTCACTCGGACCCTGTGTCTCTCTCGGTCCCTGTGTCTCTCTCTCTCGGTCCCTGTGTCTCTCTCCCTCGGTCCCTGTGTCTCTCTCGGTCGCTGTGTCTCACTCGGTCCCTGTGTCTCTCTCTCTCGGTCCCTGTGTCTCTCTCGGTCGCTGTGTCTCACTCGGTCCCTGTGTCTCTCTCGGTCCTTGTGTCTCTCTCTCTCGGTCACTGTGTCTCTCTCGGTCAGTGTCTCGCTCTCGGTCCCTGTGTCTCTCTCTCTCAGTCCCTGTGTCTCTCTCGCTCACTGTCTCTCTCTCGGTCCCTGTGTCTCTTTCGGTCCCTGTGTCTCTCTCGGTCCCTGTGTCTCTCTCGGTCCCTGTCACTCTCTCGGTGCCTGTGGCTCACTCGGTCCCTGTGTCTCACTCTAGGTCTTTGTGTCTCTCTCAGTCCCTGTGTCTCTCTCTCGGTCCCTGTGTCTCTCTCGGTCCCTGTGTCTCTCTCGGTCCCTGTGTCTCTCTCGGTCCCGGTGTCTCTCTCGGTCCCTGTGTCTCTCTCTTGCTCCCTGTGCCTTTCTCGGTCCCTGTTTCTCACTCGGTCCCTGTGTCTCTCCCGGTCCCTGTCTCTCTCTCAGTCCCTGTGTCTCTCTCTCTCTGTCCCGGTGTCTCTCTCTCGGTCACTGTGTCTCTCTCTCGGTCCCTGTGTCTCTCTCGGTCCCTGTATCTCTCTCTCACCCCTGTGTCTCTCTCGGTCCCTGTGTCTCTCTCTCAGTCCCTGAGTCTCTCTCTCGGTCCCTGTGTCTCTCTCAGTCCCTGTGTCTCTCTCGGTCCCTGTGTCTCTCTCTCGGTCCCTGTGTCTCACTCGGTCCCGGTGTCTCTCTCAGTGCCTGTGTCTCTCTCTCGGTCGCTGTGTCTCTCTTGGCCCCAGTATCTCTCTCAGTCCCTGTCTCTCTCTCTTAGTCCCTGTGTCTCTCTCTCAGTCCCTGTGTCTCTCTCTCTCGGTCCCTGTCTCTCTCTCGGTTCCTATCTCTCTTTCGGTCCCTGTGTCTCTCTCAGTCCCTGTGTCTCTCTCTCTCTCAGTCCCTGTGTCTCTCTCTCGGTCCCTGTGTCTCTCTCTCTCGGTCCCTGTGTCTCTCTCGGTCCCTGTGTCTCTCTCTCGGTCCATGTGTCTCTCTCGGTCCCTGTGTCTCTCTCTCTCAGTCCCTGTGTCTCTCTCTCGGTCCCTGTGTCTCTCTCTCAGTCCCTGTGTCTCTCCCGGTCCCTGTGTGTCTCCCTCTCGGTCCCTGTGTCTCAGATTGTCAGTGTCTCAGAGTCTCAGTGACTCTGTGCCTCAGTGTCACAGTGTCTCAGTGTCTCAGAGTCTCAGTGTCTCAGTGTCTCTGTGTTTCAGTGTATCAGTGTGTCAGAGAATCAGTGTCTCTTTATCTCTGTGTCTGAGTGTCTCTGTGCCTCAGTGTCTCAGTGTCTCTGTGTCTCAGTGTCTCAAAGTCTTTGTGTCTCAGTGTCTGTGTCTCAGACTCTCAATGTCTCTGTGTCTCAGTGTCTCTGTGTCTCTGTGTCTCAGAGACTCAGTGTCTCTGTGTCTCAGAAACTCAGTGTCTCTGTGTCTCTGTATCTCAGAGTCTCACAGTCTCTGTTTCTCAGTGTCTCAGTGTCTCTATGTCTCTGTGTCACAGTGTCTCAGAGACTCAGTGTCTCTGTGCCTCAGTATCTCTGTGACTCAGTGTCTTAGTATCTCAAAGTCTCAGTGTTTCAGTGTCTCTGTGTCACAGTGTCTCTGTGTCTCAGTGTCTCAAAGTTTTGTGTCTCAGTGTCTCTGTGTCCAAGTGTCTCTGTGTCTCAGTGTCTCAGAGTCATTGTGTCTCAGTGTCTCTGTGTCTCAGTGTCTCAGTTTCTCAAAGTCTTTATGTCTCAGTGTCTCAGTGTCTCTGACTCTCAGTGTCTCTGTGTCCAAGTGTCTCGGTGTCTCAGTGTCTCAGATTATCAGTGTCTCAGTGTCTCAGTGAGTCTGTCTCAGTGTATCTGTGCCTCAGAATCTCTGTGCCTCGGTGTCTCTATGACTCTGTGGCTCAGTGTCTCAGAGTCTCAGTGTCCCCGAGTCTCAGTGTCTCTGTGTCTCAGTGTCTCGGTGTCTCAGTGTCTCTGTGTCTCAGAGTCTCAAAGTATGTGTGTCTCAGTGTGTCAGTGTCTCTGTGTCTCATTTTCTCAGACTCTCAGTGTCCCTGTGTCCCAGTGTCTCTGTGTCTCTGTGTCACAGAGAATCAGTGCCTCGGTGTCTCTCTGTCTGAGTGTATCTGTGCCTCAGTGTCACAGTGTCTCAGTGTTTCAGCGTCTCAGAGTCTCAGTGTCTCTGTGTCTCAGTGTCTCTGTGCCTCAATGTCTCTGTGTCTCAGTGTCTCTGTGCCGCATAATCTCTATGTCTCAGTGTCTCTGTGTTTCAGTGTCTCAGTGTCTCAGAGTCTCAGTGTCTCAGGGTCTCAGGGTCTCAGATTCTCAGTGTCTCAGGGTCTCAGTGAATCTGTGTCTCAGAGTCTCAGTGTCTCAGAGTCTCAGTGTCTCAGTGTCTCAGGGTCTCAGTGTCTCAGAGTCTCAGGCTCTCTGTGCCTCAGTGTCTCTGGGTCTCCATGTCTCAGTGTCTCAGTGCCTCAGTGTCTCAGTGTCTCTGTGTCTCTGTGTCTCAGAGTCTCAGTGTCTTAGAGTCTCAGTGTCTCAGAGTCTCAGTGTCTCAGTGTCTCAGTGTCTCTGTGTCTCAGAGTCTCAGTGTCTTATAGTCTCAGTGTCTCAGGGTCTCAGATTCTCAGTGTCTCAGAGTCTGTGTCTCAGAGTCTCAAAGTCTCAGTGTCTCAGAGTCTCAGTGTCTCAGTGTCTCAGTGTCTCTGTGTCTCAGTGTCTCAGAGTCTCAATGTCTCAGTGTCTCAGTGTCTCAGTGTCTCTGTGTCTCAGTGTCTCTGTGTCTCAGTGTATCAGTGTGTCAGAGACTCAGTGTGTCTTTGTCTCAGTGTCTGAGTTTCTCTGTGCCCCAGTGTCTTAGAGTCTCAGTGTCCCAGTGTCTCTGTGCCTCTGAGTCTCTTGAGTCTCAGATTTTCAGTGTCTCAGAGTCTCAGTGTCTCTGTGTCACAGTGTCTCTGTGCCTCAGTGTCTCACTGCCTCAGCGTCTCAGAGTCTCCGTGTCCAAGTGTCTCTGTGTCTCAGTGTCTCAGTGTCTCTGTGTCTCTGTGTCTCAGAGTCTCAGTGTCTTAGAGTCTCAGTGTCTCAGAGTCTCAGTGTCTCAGTGTCTCAGTGTCTCTGTGTCTCAGAGTCTCAGTGTCTTATAGTCTCAGTGTCTCAGGGTCTCAGATTCTCAGTGTCTCAGAGTCTGTGTCTCAGAGTCTCAAAGTCTCAGTGTCTCAGAGTCTCAGTGTCTCAGTGTCTCAGTGTCTCTGTGTCTCAGTGTCTCAGAGTCTCAATGTCTCAGTGTCTCAGTGTCTCAGTGTCTCTGTGTCTCAGTGTCTCTGTGTCTCAGTGTATCAGTGTGTCAGAGACTCAGTGTCTCTTTGTCTCAGTGTCTGAGTTTCTCTGTGCCCCAGTGTCTTAGAGTCTCAGTGTCCCAGTGTCTCTGTGCCTCTGAGTCTCTTGAGTCTCAGATTTTCAGTGTCTCAGAGTCTCAGTGTCTCTGTGTCACAGTGTCTCTGTGCCTCAGTGTCTCACTGCCTCAGCGTCTCAGAGTCTCCGTGTCCAAGTGTCTCTGTGTCTCAGTGTCTCAGAGTCATTGTGTCTCAGTGTCTCTGTGTCTCAGTGTCTCAGTGTCTCAGTGTCTCAAAGTCTTTATGTCTCAGTGTCTATGACTCTCAGTGTCTCTGTGTCCAAGTGTCTCGGTGTCTCAGTGTCTCAGATTATCAGTGTCTCAGTGTCTCAGTGAGTCTGTCTCAGTGTATCTGTGCCTCAGAATCTCTGTGCCTCAGTGTCTCTATGACTCTGTGGCTCAGTGTCTCAGAGTCTCAGTGTCTCTGTGTCCCAGTGTCTCTGTGTCTCTGTGTCACAGAGAATCAGTGCCTCGGTGTCTCTCTGTCTGAGTGTATCTGTGCCTCAGTGTCACAGTATCTCAGTGTTTCAGCGTCTCAGAGTCTCAGTGTCTCTGTGTCTCAGTGTCTCTGTGCCTCAATGTCTCTGTGTCTCAGTGTCTCTGTGCCGCATAATCTCTATGTCTCAGTGTCTCTCTGTTTCAGTGTCTCAGTGTCTCAGAGTCTCAGTGTCTCAGGATCTCAGATTCTCAGTGTCTCAGGGTCTCAGTGAATCTGTGTCTCAGAGTCTCAGTGTCTGAGTGTCTCAGATTCTCAGTGTCTCAGAGTCTCAGTGTCTCAGTGTCTCAGGGTCTCAGTGTCTCAGAGTCTCAGACTCTCTGTGCCTCAGTGTCTCTGTGTCTCAGAGTCTCAGTGTCTTAGAGTCTCAGTGTCTCAGAGTCTCAGTGTCTCAGTGTCTGAGTGTCTCTGTGTCTCAGAGTCTCAGTGTCTTAGAGTCTCAGTGTCTCAGGGTCTCAGATTCTCAGTGTCTCAGAGTCTCAGTGTCTGAGTCTCAGAGTCTCAGTGTCTCAGAGTCTCAGTGTCTCAGTGTCTCAATGTCTCTGTGTCTCAGTGTCTCAGAGTCTCAGTGTCTCAGTGTCTCTGTGTCTCAGTGTATCAGTGTGTCAGAGACTCAGTGTCTCTTTGTCTCTGTGTCTGAGTGTCTCTGTGCGCCAGTGTCTCAGAGTCTCAGTGTCTCAGTGTCTCAGTGTCCCAGTGTCCCAGTGTCTCTGTGCCTCTGAGTCTCAGAGTCTCAGATTTTCAGTGTCTCAGAGTCTCAGTGTCTCTGTGTCACAGTGTCTCTGTGCCTCAGTGTCTCACTGCCTCAGCGTCTCAGAGTCTCCGTGTCTCAGTGTCTCAGTGTCTCTGTGTCTCAGTGTCTCAGTGTCTCTGTGTCTCAGTGTCTCGTGTCTCAGTGTATCTGTGTCTGTGAGTCTCAGACTCTCAGTGTGTCAGTGTGTCAGTGTCTCAGAGTCTCTGTGTCCCAGTGTCTCAGTGTCTCAGTGTCTCAGTGTCTCTGTGTCACTGTGTCTCAGAGTCTCAAAGTATGTGTGTCTCAGTGTCTCTGTGTCTCATTTTCTCAGACTCTCAGTGTCCCTGTGTCCCAGTGTCTCTGTGTCACAGAGAATCAGTGCCTCGGTGTCTCTCTGTCTGAGTGTATCTGTGCCTCAGTGTCACAGTATCTCAGTGTTTCAGCGTCTCAGAGTCTCAGTGTCTCTGTGTCTCAGTGTCTCTGTGCCTCAATGTCTCTGTGTCTCAGTGTCTCTGTGCCGCATAATCTCTATGTCTCAGTGTCTCTGTGTTTCAGTGTCTCAGTGTCTCAGAGTCTCAGTGTCTCAGGATCTCACATTCTCAGTGTCTCAGGGTCTCAGTGAATCTGTGTCTCTGTGTCTCAGTGTCTGAGTGTCTCAGATTCTCAGTGTCTCAGAGTCTCAGTGTCTCAGTGTCTCAGAGTCTCAGGCTCTCTGTGCCTCAGTGTCTCTGTGTCTCAGAGTCTCAGTGTCTTAGAGTCTCAGTGTCTCAGAGTCTCAGTGTCTCAGTGTCTCAGTGTCTCAGTGTCTCTGTGTCTCAGAGTCTCAGTGTCTTAGAGTCTCAGTGTCTCAGGGTCTCAGATTCTCAGTGTCTCAGAGTCTCAGTGTCTCAGAGTCTCAGAGTCTCAGTGTCTCAGAGTCTCAGTGTCTCAGTGTCTCAATGTCTCTGTGTCTCAGTGTCTCAGAGTCTCAGTGTCTCAGTGTCTCAGTGTCTCTGTGTCTCAGTGTATCAGTGTGTCAGAGACTCAGTGTCTCTTTGTCTTTGTGTCTGAGTGTCTCTGTGCGCCAGTGTCTCAGAGTCTCAGTGTCCCAGTGTCTCTGTGTCTCAGTGTCCCAGTGTCCCAGTGTCTCTGTGCCTCTGAGTCTCAGAGTCTCAGATTTTCAGTGTCTCAGAGTCTCAGTGTCTCTGTGTCACAGTGTCTCTGTGCCTCAGTGTCTCACTGCCTCAGCGTCTCAGAGTCTCCGTGTCTCAGTGTCTCAGTGTCTCTGTGTCTCAGTGTCTCAGTGTCTCTGTGTCTCAGTGTCTCGTGTCTCAGTGTATCTGTGTCTGTGAGTCTCAGACTCTCAGTGTGTCAGTGTCTCAGTGTCTCAGAGTCTCTGTGTCCCAGTGTCTCAGTGTCTCTGTGCCTCTGAGTCTCAGAGTCTCAGAGTTTCAATGTCTCAGAGTCTCAGTGTCTCTGTGTCACAGTGCGTCAGCGTCTTAGAGACTCAGTGTCTCTTTATCTCTGAGTCTGAGTGTCTCTGTGCCTCAGTGTCACAGCGTCTCAGTGTCCCAGTGTCTCTGTGCGTCAGTGTCTCAGAGTCTCAGTGTATCAGTGTCTCTGTGTCTCAGTGTCTCTGTGTCTCTGTGTCTCAGTGTCACAGTGTCTCAGTGTCTCTGACTCTCAGTGTCTCTGTGTCCAAGTGTCTCTGTGTCTCTGTGTCTCAGAGTCACAGTGTCTCTGTGTCTCTGTGTCTCAGTGTATCAGTGTCACAGTGTCTCAGTGTCTCTGTGTCTCAGTGTATCAGTGTCTGTGTGTCTCTCTGTCTGAGTGTCTCTGTGCCTCAATGTCACAGTCACTCAGTGTCTCAGATTATCAGTGTCTCTCTGTCTCAGTGTCTCAGTGTTTCTCTATCTCTGTGCCTCAGTGTCTCAGAGTCACTGTGTCTCAGTGTATCAGAGTCTCAGAGTCTCAGTGTCTCAGTGTCTCGATGTCTCAGAGACTCAGTGTCCCTTTGTCTCTGTCTGAGTGTCTCTGTGCCTCAGTGTCTCAGTGTCTCTGTCTCTGTGTCTCAGTGTCTCAGTGTCTCTGTGTCTCATTTTCTCAGACTCTCAGTGTCTCAGTGTTTCAGCGTCTTAGAGTCTCAGTGTCTCTGTGTCTCAGTGTCTCTGTGCCTCAGTGTCTCTGTGTCTCAGTGTCTCTCTGTCTCAGTGTCTCCGTGCTGCATAATCTCTATGTCTCGGTGTCTCTGTGTCTCAGTGTCTCAGTGTCTCAGAGTCTCAGTGTCTCAGTGTCGCCGGGTCTCAGTGTCTCAGTGCCTCAGTGTCTCAGTGTGTCTGTGTCTCAGTGTCTCATTGCGGCTGTGTCTCAGAGTCACAGTGTCTCAGTGAATCTGTGTCTCTGTGTCTCTGTGTCTCAGTGCCTCTGTGTCTCAGTGTCTCAGTGTCTCTGTGTCTCAGTGTCTCTGTGTCTCTGTGTCTCTGTGTCTCAGTGTCTCAGAGACTCAGTGTCTCTGTGCCTCAGTGTCTTATTATCTCAAAGTCTCAGTGTCTCAGTGTCTCTGTGTCACAGTGTCTCTGTGTCTCAGTGTCTCTGTGTCTCAGTGTCTCAAAGTCTTTGTGTCTCAGTGTCTCAGTGTCCCTGACTCTCAGTGTCTCTGTGTCCAAGTGCTTCTGTGTCTAAGTGTCTGAGTGTCTCAGAGTCTCAGTGTCTCAGAGTCTCAGTGTCTCAGAGTCTCAGTGTCTCAGTGTCTCAGGGTCTCAGGGTCTCAGTGTCTCAGAGTCTCAGGGTCTCAGTGCCTCAGTGTCTCAGTGTTTCAGAGTCACAGTGTCTCAGAGTCTCGGTGTCTCAGTGTCTCAGGGTCTCAGTGTCTCAGTGACTCAGAGTCTCAGGGTCTCAGTGCCTCAGTGTCTCAGTGTCTCAGAGTCACAGTGTCTCAGTGAATCTGTGTCTCTGTGTCTCAGTGCCTCTGTGTCTGAGTGTCTCAGAATCACAGTGTCTCAGAGTCTCAGTGTCTCTGTGTCTCAGTGTCTCAGAGTCTCAGTGTCTCAGTGTTTCAGTGTCTCAGTGTCTCAGTGTCTTAGAGTCTCAGTGTCTCAGAGTCTCAGAGCCTCAGTGTCTCAGTTTCTCAGTGTCTCAGAGTCTCAGAGCCTCAGTGTCTCAGTTTCTCAGTGTCTCAGAGTCTCAGTGTCTTAGAGTCTCAGTGTCTCAGGGTCTCAGATTCTCAGTGTCTCAGAGTCTCAGTGTCTCAGTGTCTCTATGTCTCAGTGTCTCAGTGTCTCAGTGTCTCGATGTCTCAGTGTCGCAGTGTCTCAGTGTCTCAGAGTTTCATTGTCTCTGTTTCTCAGTGTCTCAGTGTCTCAGAGTCTCAGTGTCACTGTGCCTCTGTGTATCAGTGTATCAGTGTCTCAGTGTCTCAGTGTCTCAGTGTCTCTGTGCCTCAGTGTCTCATTTTCTCAGTGTCTCAGTGTCTCAGTGTCTCTGTTTGTCAGTGTCTCAGAGTCTCAGAGTCTCAGTGTCTCAGTGTCTCTGTGCCTCAGTGTCTCAGTTTCTCAGTGTCTCAGTGTCTCTGCGTCTCAGTGTGTCAGAGTCTCAGTGTCTCAGTGTCTCTGTGTCTCAGTGTCTCAGTGTCTCAGTGTCTCAAAGTCTTTATGTCTCAGTGTCTATGACTCTCAGTGTCTCTGTGTCCAAGTGTCTCGGTGTCTCAGTGTCTCAGATTATCAGTGTCTCAGTGTCTCAGTGAGTCTGTCTCAGTGTATCTGTGCCTCAGAATCTCTGTGCCTCAGTGTCTCTATGACTCTGTGGCTCAGTGTCTCAGAGTCTCAGTGTCTCTGTGTCCCAGTGTCTCTGTGTCTCTGTGTCACAGAGAATCAGTGCCTCGGTGTCTCTCTGTCTGAGTGTATCTGTGCCTCAGTGTCACAGTATCTCAGTGTTTCAGCGTCTCAGAGTCTCAGTGTCTCTGTGTCTCAGTGTCTCTGTGCCTCAATGTCTCTGTGTCTCAGTGTCTCTGTGCCGCATAATCTCTATGTCTCAGTGTCTCTCTGTTTCAGTGTCTCAGTGTCTCAGAGTCTCAGTGTCTCAGGATCTCAGATTCTCAGTGTCTCAGGGTCTCAGTGAATCTGTGTCTCAGAGTCTCAGTGTCTGAGTGTCTCAGATTCTCAGTGTCTCAGAGTCTCAGTGTCTCAGTGTCTCAGGGTCTCAGTGTCTCAGAGTCTCAGACTCTCTGTGCCTCAGTGTCTCTGTGTCTCAGAGTCTCAGTGTCTTAGAGTCTCAGTGTCTCAGAGTCTCAGTGTCTCAGTGTCTGAGTGTCTCTGTGTCTCAGAGTCTCAGTGTCTTAGAGTCTCAGTGTCTCAGGGTCTCAGATTCTCAGTGTCTCAGAGTCTCAGTGTCTGAGTCTCAGAGTCTCAGTGTCTCAGAGTCTCAGTGTCTCAGTGTCTCAATGTCTCTGTGTCTCAGTGTCTCAGAGTCTCAGTGTCTCAGTGTCTCTGTGTCTCAGTGTATCAGTGTGTCAGAGACTCAGTGTCTCTTTGTCTCTGTGTCTGAGTGTCTCTGTGCGCCAGTGTCTCAGAGTCTCAGTGTCTCAGTGTCTCAGTGTCCCAGTGTCCCAGTGTCTCTGTGCCTCTGAGTCTCAGAGTCTCAGATTTTCAGTGTCTCAGAGTCTCAGTGTCTCTGTGTCACAGTGTCTCTGTGCCTCAGTGTCTCACTGCCTCAGCGTCTCAGAGTCTCCGTGTCTCAGTGTCTCAGTGTCTCTGTGTCTCAGTGTCTCAGTGTCTCTGTGTCTCAGTGTCTCGTGTCTCAGTGTATCTGTGTCTGTGAGTCTCAGACTCTCAGTGTGTCAGTGTGTCAGTGTCTCAGAGTCTCTGTGTCCCAGTGTCTCAGTGTCTCAGTGTCTCAGTGTCTCTGTGTCACTGTGTCTCAGAGTCTCAAAGTATGTGTGTCTCAGTGTCTCTGTGTCTCATTTTCTCAGACTCTCAGTGTCCCTGTGTCCCAGTGTCTCTGTGTCACAGAGAATCAGTGCCTCGGTGTCTCTCTGTCTGAGTGTATCTGTGCCTCAGTGTCACAGTATCTCAGTGTTTCAGCGTCTCAGAGTCTCAGTGTCTCTGTGTCTCAGTGTCTCTGTGCCTCAATGTCTCTGTGTCTCAGTGTCTCTGTGCCGCATAATCTCTATGTCTCAGTGTCTCTGTGTTTCAGTGTCTCAGTGTCTCAGAGTCTCAGTGTCTCAGGATCTCACATTCTCAGTGTCTCAGGGTCTCAGTGAATCTGTGTCTCTGTGTCTCAGTGTCTGAGTGTCTCAGATTCTCAGTGTCTCAGAGTCTCAGTGTCTCAGTGTCTCAGAGTCTCAGGCTCTCTGTGCCTCAGTGTCTCTGTGTCTCAGAGTCTCAGTGTCTTAGAGTCTCAGTGTCTCAGAGTCTCAGTGTCTCAGTGTCTCAGTGTCTCAGTGTCTCTGTGTCTCAGAGTCTCAGTGTCTTAGAGTCTCAGTGTCTCAGGGTCTCAGATTCTCAGTGTCTCAGAGTCTCAGTGTCTCAGAGTCTCAGAGTCTCAGTGTCTCAGAGTCTCAGTGTCTCAGTGTCTCAATGTCTCTGTGTCTCAGTGTCTCAGAGTCTCAGTGTCTCAGTGTCTCAGTGTCTCTGTGTCTCAGTGTATCAGTGTGTCAGAGACTCAGTGTCTCTTTGTCTTTGTGTCTGAGTGTCTCTGTGCGCCAGTGTCTCAGAGTCTCAGTGTCCCAGTGTCTCTGTGTCTCAGTGTCCCAGTGTCCCAGTGTCTCTGTGCCTCTGAGTCTCAGAGTCTCAGATTTTCAGTGTCTCAGAGTCTCAGTGTCTCTGTGTCACAGTGTCTCTGTGCCTCAGTGTCTCACTGCCTCAGCGTCTCAGAGTCTCCGTGTCTCAGTGTCTCAGTGTCTCTGTGTCTCAGTGTCTCAGTGTCTCTGTGTCTCAGTGTCTCGTGTCTCAGTGTATCTGTGTCTGTGAGTCTCAGACTCTCAGTGTGTCAGTGTCTCAGTGTCTCAGAGTCTCTGTGTCCCAGTGTCTCAGTGTCTCTGTGCCTCTGAGTCTCAGAGTCTCAGAGTTTCAATGTCTCAGAGTCTCAGTGTCTCTGTGTCACAGTGCGTCAGCGTCTTAGAGACTCAGTGTCTCTTTATCTCTGAGTCTGAGTGTCTCTGTGCCTCAGTGTCACAGCGTCTCAGTGTCCCAGTGTCTCTGTGCGTCAGTGTCTCAGAGTCTCAGTGTATCAGTGTCTCTGTGTCTCAGTGTCTCTGTGTCTCTGTGTCTCAGTGTCACAGTGTCTCAGTGTCTCTGACTCTCAGTGTCTCTGTGTCCAAGTGTCTCTGTGTCTCTGTGTCTCAGAGTCACAGTGTCTCTGTGTCTCTGTGTCTCAGTGTATCAGTGTCACAGTGTCTCAGTGTCTCTGTGTCTCAGTGTATCAGTGTCTGTGTGTCTCTCTGTCTGAGTGTCTCTGTGCCTCAATGTCACAGTCACTCAGTGTCTCAGATTATCAGTGTCTCTCTGTCTCAGTGTCTCAGTGTTTCTCTATCTCTGTGCCTCAGTGTCTCAGAGTCACTGTGTCTCAGTGTATCAGAGTCTCAGAGTCTCAGTGTCTCAGTGTCTCGATGTCTCAGAGACTCAGTGTCCCTTTGTCTCTGTCTGAGTGTCTCTGTGCCTCAGTGTCTCAGTGTCTCTGTCTCTGTGTCTCAGTGTCTCAGTGTCTCTGTGTCTCATTTTCTCAGACTCTCAGTGTCTCAGTGTTTCAGCGTCTTAGAGTCTCAGTGTCTCTGTGTCTCAGTGTCTCTGTGCCTCAGTGTCTCTGTGTCTCAGTGTCTCTCTGTCTCAGTGTCTCCGTGCTGCATAATCTCTATGTCTCGGTGTCTCTGTGTCTCAGTGTCTCAGTGTCTCAGAGTCTCAGTGTCTCAGTGTCGCCGGGTCTCAGTGTCTCAGTGCCTCAGTGTCTCAGTGTGTCTGTGTCTCAGTGTCTCATTGCGGCTGTGTCTCAGAGTCACAGTGTCTCAGTGAATCTGTGTCTCTGTGTCTCAGTGCCTCTGTGTCTCAGTGTCTCAGTGTCTCTGTGTCTCAGTGTCTCTGTGTCTCTGTGTCTCTGTGTCTCAGTGTCTCAGAGACTCAGTGTCTCTGTGCCTCAGTGTCTTATTATCTCAAAGTCTCAGTGTCTCAGTGTCTCTGTGTCACAGTGTCTCTGTGTCTCAGTGTCTCTGTGTCTCAGTGTCTCAAAGTCTTTGTGTCTCAGTGTCTCAGTGTCCCTGACTCTCAGTGTCTCTGTGTCCAAGTGCTTCTGTGTCTAAGTGTCTGAGTGTCTCAGAGTCTCAGTGTCTCAGAGTCTCAGTGTCTCAGAGTCTCAGTGTCTCAGTGTCTCAGGGTCTCAGGGTCTCAGTGTCTCAGAGTCTCAGGGTCTCAGTGCCTCAGTGTCTCAGTGTTTCAGAGTCACAGTGTCTCAGAGTCTCGGTGTCTCAGTGTCTCAGGGTCTCAGTGTCTCAGTGACTCAGAGTCTCAGGGTCTCAGTGCCTCAGTGTCTCAGTGTCTCAGAGTCACAGTGTCTCAGTGAATCTGTGTCTCTGTGTCTCAGTGCCTCTGTGTCTGAGTGTCTCAGAATCACAGTGTCTCAGAGTCTCAGTGTCTCTGTGTCTCAGTGTCTCAGAGTCTCAGTGTCTCAGTGTTTCAGTGTCTCAGTGTCTCAGTGTCTTAGAGTCTCAGTGTCTCAGAGTCTCAGAGCCTCAGTGTCTCAGTTTCTCAGTGTCTCAGAGTCTCAGAGCCTCAGTGTCTCAGTTTCTCAGTGTCTCAGAGTCTCAGTGTCTTAGAGTCTCAGTGTCTCAGGGTCTCAGATTCTCAGTGTCTCAGAGTCTCAGTGTCTCAGTGTCTCTATGTCTCAGTGTCTCAGTGTCTCAGTGTCTCGATGTCTCAGTGTCGCAGTGTCTCAGTGTCTCAGAGTTTCACTGTCTCTGTTTCTCAGTGTCTCAGTGTCTCAGAGTCTCAGTGTCACTGTGCCTCTGTGTATCAGTGTATCAGTGTCTCAGTGTCTCAGTGTCTCAGTGTCTCTGTGCCTCAGTGTCTCATTTTCTCAGTGTCTCAGTGTCTCAGTGTCTCTGTTTGTCAGTGTCTCAGAGTCTCAGAGTCTCAGTGTCTCAGTGTCTCTGTGCCTCAGTGTCTCAGTTTCTCAGTGTCTCAGTGTCTCTGCGTCTCAGTGTGTCAGAGTCTCAGTGTATCAGTGTCTCTGTGTCTCAGTGTCTCTGTGTCTGATTTTCTCTGTGCCTCAATGTCACAGTCTCTCAGTGACTCAGAGTATCAGTGTCTCTCTGTTTCAGTGTCTCAGTGTTTCTCTATATCTGTGCCTCAGTGTCTCAGAATCTCAGTGCCCCAGTGTCTCAGAGTCTCAGAGTCGCAGTGTCTCAGTGTCTCTGTGCCTCAGTGTCTCAGTTACTTAGTGTCTCAGAGTCTCAGTGTATCAGTGTCTCTGAGTCTCAGTGTCTCTGTGTCTGAGTGTCTCTGTGCCTCAAAGTTCACAGTCTCTCAGTGTCCCAGAGTATCAGTGTCTCTCTCTGTCTCAGTGTCTCAGTGTTTCTCTATCTCTGTGCCTCAGTGTCTCAGAATCTCAGTGTCTCTGTGCATCAGTGTCTCAGAGTCTCAGTATTTCAGTGTCTCTGTGTCTCAGTGTATCAGTGTCACAGAGGCTCAGTGTCTCTGTTTCTCTGTGTCTCAGTGTCTCTGTGCCTCAGTGTCTCAGTGTCTCAGAGTCTCAGTATCTCTGTGTCTCAGTGTCTCTGTGCCTCAGTGTCTCTGTTTCTCATTGTCTCAGTGTCTCAGTGTCTCTGTGTCTCAGTGTCTCTGTGTCTCAGTTTCTCTGTGTCGCATAGTCTCTATGTCTCTGTGTCTCAGTGTCTCAGTATCTCAGAGTCGCAGTGTCTCAGTGTCTCAGTGTATCAGCGTCTCAGTGTATCAGTGTCTCAGAGACTCAGTGTCTCTTTGTCTCTGTGTCTGAGTGTCTCAGAGTCTCAGCGTCTCAAAGTATTTGTGTCTCAGTGTCTCAGAGTCTCAGTGTCTCTTTGTCTCTGTTTCTCAGTGTCTCAATGTCTCTGTGACTCAGTGTCTCAGTGTCTCAGAGTCTCACCATCTCTGTGTCACATTGTCTCAGTGTATCAGTGTCACAGAGGCTCAGTGTCTCTGTTTCTCTGTGTCTCAGTGTCTCTGTGCCTCAGTGTCTCAGTGTCTCAGAGTCTCAGTATCTCTGTGTCTCAGTGTCTCTGTGCCTCAGTGTCTCTGTTTCTCATTGTCTCAGTGTCTCAGTGTCTCTGTGTCTCAGTGTCTCAGTTTCTCTGTGTCGCATAGTCTCTATGTCTCTGTGTCTCAGTGTCTCAGTATCTCAGAGTCGCAGTGTCTCAGTGTCTCAGTGTATCAGCGTCTCAGTGTATCAGTGTCTCAGAGACTCAGTGTCTCTTTGTCTCTGTGTCTGAGTGTCTCAGAGTCTCAGCGTCTCAAAGTATTTGTGTCTCAGTGTCTCAGAGTCTCAGTGTCTCTTTGTCTCTGTTTCTCAGTGTCTCAATGTCTCTGTGACTCAGTGTCTCAGTGTCTCAGAGTCTCACCATCTCTGTGTCACATTGTCTCAGTGTTTCAGTGTCTCAGAGTCTCAGTGTCTCAGTGTCTCTGTGCCTCAGTGTCTCTGTGTCTCATTGTCTCAGTGTCTCACTGTCTCTGTGCCTCAGCGTCTCAGACTCTCAGTGTCACTGTGTCCCAGTGTCTCTGTGTCTCTGTGTCACAGAGAATCAGTGCCTTGGTTTCTCTCTGTCTGAGTGTCTCTGTGCCTCAGTGTCACAGTGTCTCAGTGTCTCAGAGTCTCAGTGTCTCTGTGTCTCTGTGTCTCAGTGTAACAGTTTGTCAGAGACTGTGTCTCTTTGTCTCTGTGTCTGAGTGTCTCTGTGCCCCAGTGTCACAGTGTCTCAGTGTCTCTGTGCATCTGAGTCTCAGAGTCTCAGTGTGTCAGTGTGTCAGTGTCTCAGAGTCTCAGTGTCCCTTGTCCCAGTGTCTCTGTGCCTCTGAGTCTCAGAGATTCAGTGTCCCAGAGTCTCAGTGTCTCTGTGTCACAGTGTGTCAGCGTCTCAGAGACTCAGTGTCCCTTTGTCTCTGTGTCTGAGTTTCTCTGTGCCTCAGTGTCACAGTCACTCAGTGTCTCACTGTCCCAGTGTCTCTGTGTGTAAGTGTCTCTGTGCCTCAGTGTCTCAGTGTCTCTGTGTCTCAGAGTCTCAGTGTCTCTGTGCCTCAGTGTCTCAGTTTCTCAGTTTCTCAGTGTCTCAGTGTCTCTGTGTCTCAGAGTCTCAGAGTCTCAGTGTCTCTGTGCCTCAGTGTCTCAGTTTCTCAGTGTCTCAGTGTCTCTGCGTCTCAGTGTGTCAGAGTCTCAGTGTATCAGTGACTCTGTGTCTCAGTGTCTCTGTGTCTGATTTTCTCTGTGCCTCAATGTCACAGTCTTTCAGTGACTCAGAGTATCAGTGTCTCTCTGTTTCAGTGTCTCAGTGTTTCTCTATATCTGTGTCTCAGTGTCTCAGGGTCTCAGTGTCTCAGTGTCTCAGAGTCTCAGAGCCTCAGTGTCTCAGTGTCTCAGTGTCTCTGTGTCTCAGTGTCTTAGAGTCTCAGTGTCTCAGAGTCTCAGAGCCTCAGTGTCTCAGTGTCTCAATGTCTCAGAGTCTCAGTGTCTTAGAGTCTCAGTGTCTCAGGGTCTCAGATTCACAGTGTCTCAGTGTCTCAGAGTCTCAGTGTCTCAGTGTCTCTGTGTCTCTGTGTCTGAGTGTCTCAGAGTCTCAGTGTCTCAGAGTCTCAGTGTCTCAGTGTCTCAGTGTCTCAGTGTCTCAGAGTCTCAGGGTCTCAGTGCCTCAGTGTCTCAGTGTCTCAGGGTCTCAGTGTCTCAGAGTCTCTGTGTCTCAGTGTCTCTGTGTCTCTGTGTCTCAGTGTCTCTGTGTCTCTGTGTCTCAGTGTCACAGTGTCTCAGTGTCTCTGTGTCTCAGTGTCTCTGTGCCTCATAGTCTCTGTGTCATTGTGTCTCAGTGAATCTGAGTCTCAGAGTCTCAGAGTCTCAGTGTCTCAGAGACTCTGTGCCTTGGTGCCTCAGTGTCTTAGTGTCTCTGCGTCTCAGTCTATCAGACTCTCAGTGTCTCTGTGTCGCAGTGTCTCAGTGTCTCAGTGTCTCTGTGTCTCAGAGACTCAGTGTCTCTGCTTCACAGTGTCTCTGTGTCTCAGTGTCTCAAAGTTTTGTGTCTCAGTCTCTCTGTGTCCAAGTGTCTCTGTGTCTCAGTGTCTCAGAGTCACTGTGTCTCAGTGTCTCTGAATCTCAGTGTCTCTGTGTCCAAGTGTCTCAGTGTCTCTGTGTCTCTCTGTCTGAGTGTCTCTGTGCCTCAGTGTCACAGTGTCTCAGTGTCTCAGATTATCAGTGTCTCAGTGTCTCAGAGTCTCAGTGAGTCTGACTCTGTGTCTCTGTGTCTCAGTGTCTCTGTGCCTCAGTGTATCTGTGCCTCAGAGTCTCCGTGCCTCAGTGTCTCTATGTCTCTGTGTCTCAGTGTCTCACTGTCTCTGTGCCTCAGTGTCTCAGAGTCTCAGTGTCCCTGTGTCTCTGTGTCTCAGTGCCTCAGTGTCTCATTGACTCAGTGTCTCCGAGTCTCAGTGTCTCTGTGTCTCAGTGTCTCTGTGCCTCTGTATCTCACAGTCTCAGAGTCTCAGTTTCTCAGAGTCTCAGTGTCTCAGTTTCTCTGTGTCTCTGTGTCTCAGTGTCTCAGAGTCTCAGTGTTTCAGTGTGTCTTTGTCTCTGTGTCTGAGTGTCTCTGTGCCTCAGTGTCCCAGTGTCTCTGTCTCTGTGACTCAGCACCTCAGTGTCTCAGCGTCTCAAAGTATTTGTGTCTCAGTGTTTCTGTGTCTCATTTTCTCAGACTCTCAGTGTCACTGTGTCCCAGTGTCTCTGTGTCTATGTGTCACAGAGAATCAGTGCCTCGGTGTCTCTCTGTCTGAGTGTCTCTGTGCCTCAGTGTCACAGTGTCACAGTGTCACAGTGTCTCAGAGTCTCAGTGTCTTTGTGTCTCTGTGTCTCAGTGTCTCAGTGTATCAGTGTGTCAGAGACTCAGTGTCTCTTTGTCTCTGTGTCTGAGTGTCTCTGTGCTCCAGTGTCACAGTCACTCAGTGTCTCAGTGTCTCTGTGTCTTGGTGCCTCAGTGTCTCTGTGTCTCAGAGACTCAGTGTCTCTGTGCCTCAGTGTCTCAGAGTTTTGTGTCTCAGTGTCTCTGTGTCTCAGTGTATCTGTGTCTCAGTGTCTCAAAGTCTTTGTGTCTCAGTGTCTCTGTGTCTCAGTGTATCTGTGTCACAGTGTCTCTGTGTCTCAGTGTCTCAAAGTTTTGTGTCTCAGTGTCTCTGTGTCTCAGTGTATCTGTGTCTCAGTGTCTCAAAGTCTTTGTGTCTCAGTGTCTCAGTGTCCCTGACTCTCAGTGTCTCTGTGTCCAAATGCTTCTGTGTCTAAGTGTCTGAGTGTCTCAGAGTCTCAGTGTCTCAGAGTCTCAGTGTCTCAGTGTCTCAGAGTCTCAGTGTCTCAGGGTCTCAGTGTCTCAGAGTCTCAGGGTCTCAGTGCCTCAGTGTCTCAGTGTCTCAGAGTCACAGTGTCTCAGAGTCTCTGTGTCTCAGTGACTCAGAGTCTCAGGGTCTCAGTGCCTCAGTGTCTCAGTGTCTCAGAGTCACAGTGTCTCAGTGAATCTGTGTCTCTGTGTCTCAGTGTCTCAGTGCCTCAGTGTCTCAGTGTCTCTGTGTCTGAGTGTCTCAGAATCACAGTGTCTCAGAGTCTCAGTGTCTCTGTGTCTCAGTGTCTCAGAGTCTCAGTGTCTCAGTGTCTCAGTGTCTCAGTGTCTCAGAGTCTCAGAGCCTCAGTGTCTCAGTTTCTCAGTGTCTCAGTGTCTTAGAGTCTCAGTGTCTCAGGGTCTCAGATTCTCAGTGTCTCAGAGTCTCAGTGTCTCAGTATCTCAGTGTCTCAGTTTCTCAGTGTCTCTATGTCTCAGTGTCTCAGTGTCTCGATGTCTCAGTGTCACAGTGTCTCAGAGTCTCACTGTCTCTGTTTCTCAGTGTCTCAGTGTCTCAGAGTCTCAGTGTCACTGTGCCTCTGTGTATCAGTGTATCAGTGTCTCAGTGTCTCAGAGTCTCAGTGTCTCTGTGCCTCAGTGTCTCAGTTTCTCAGTGTCTCAGTGTCTCTGTGTCTCAGTGTGTCAGAGTCTCAGTGTCTCAGTGCCTCTGTTTGTCAGTGTCTCAGAGTCTCAGAGTCTCAGTGTCTCAGTGTCTCTGTGTCTCAGTGTCTCAAAGTTTTGTGTCTCTGTGTCTCAGTGTATCTGCGTCTCAGTGTCTCAAAGTCTTTGTGTCTCAGTGTCTCAGTGTCCCTGACTCTCAGTGTCTCTGTGTCCAAGTGCTTCTGTGTCTAAGTGTCTGAGTGTCTCAGAGTCTCAGTGTCTCAGAGTCTCAGTGTCTCAGTGTCTCAGGGTCTCAGTGTCTCAGGGTCTCAGTGTCTCAGAGTCTCAGGGTCTCAGTGCCTCAGTGTCTCAGTGTCTCAGAGTCACAGTGTCTCAGTGAATCTCTGTCTCTGTGTCTCTGTGTCTCAGTGTCTCAGTGTCTCTGTGTCTCATTGTCTCTGTGTCTCAGTGTCTCAGTGTCTCAGTGTCTCAGAGTCGCAGTGTCTCAGTGTCTCAGTGTATCAGCGTCTCAGTGTATCAGTGTCTCAGAGACTCAGTGTCTCTTTGTCTCTGTGTCTGAGTGTCTCTGTGTCGCATTTTCTCAGACTCTCAGTGTTTCTGTGTCGCAGTGTCTCTGTGTCTCCGTGTCACAGAGAATCAGTGCCTCGGTGTCTCTCTGTCTGAGTGTCTCTGTGTCTCAGTGTCATAGTGTCTCAGTGTCTCAGATTATCAGTGTCTCAGTGTCTCAGAGTCTCAGTGAGTCTGTCTCTGTGTCTCTGTGGCTCAGTGTCTCTGTGCCTCAGTGTATCTGTGCCTCAGAGTCTCTGTGCCTCAGTGTCCCTATGTCTCTGTGTCTCAGTGTCTCACTGTCTCTGTGCCTCAGCGTCTCAGACTCTCAGTGTCACTGTGTCCCAGTGTCTCTGTGTCTCTGTGTCACAGAGAATCAGTGCCTTGGTTTCTCTCTGTCTGAGTGTCTCTGTGCCTCAGTGTCACAGTGTCTCAGTGTCTCAGAGTCTCAGTGTCTCTGTGTCTCTGTGTCTCTGTGTCTCAGTGTAACAGTTTGTCAGAGACTGTGTCTCTTTGTCTCTGTGTCTGATGTCTCTGTGCCCCAGTGTCACAGTGTCTCAGTGTCTCGTGTCTCAGTGTCTCTGTGCATCTGAGTCTCAGAGTCTCAGTGTGTCAGTGTGTCAGTGTCTCAGAGTCTCAGTGTCCCTTGTCCCAGTGTCTCTGTGCCTCTGAGTCTCAGAGATTCAGTGTCTCAGAGTCTCAGTGTCTCTGTGTCACAGTGTGTCAGCGTCTCAGAGACTCAGTGACCCTTTGTCTCTGTGTCTGAGTTTCTCTGTGCCTCAGTGTCACAGTGTCTCACTGTCCCAGTGTCTCTGTGTGTAAGTGTCTCTGTGCCTCAGTGTCTCAGTGTCTCTGTGTCTCAGAGTCTCAGTGTCTCTGTGCCTCAAAGTCTCTGTGTCTCTGTGTCTCAGTGAATCTGAGTCTCAGAGTCTCAGTGTCTCAGAGACTCTGTGCCTTGGTGCCTCAGTGTCTTAGTGACTCTGCGTCTCAGTCTATCAGACTCTCAGTGTCTCTGAGTCTCAGTGTCTCAGTGTCTCTGTGTCTCAGAGACTCAGTGTCTCTGCTTCACAGTGTCTCTGTGTCTCAGTGTCTCAAAGTTTTGTGTCTCAGTCTCTCTGTGTCCAAGTGTCTCTGTGTCTCAGTGTCTCAGAGTCACTGTGTCTCAGTGTCTCTGAATCTCAGTGTCTCTGTGTCCAAGTGTCTCTGTGTCTCAGTGTCTCTGTGTCTCTCTGTCTGAGTGTCTCTGTGCCTCAGTGTCACAGTGTCTCAGTGTCTCAGATTATCAGTGTCTCAGTGTCTCAGAGTCTCAGTGAGTCTGTCTCTGTGTCTCAGTGTCTCTGTGTCTCTCTGCCTGAGTGTCTCTGTGCCTCAGTGTCACAGTGTCTCAGTGTCTCAGATTATCAGTGTCTCAGTGTCTCAGAGTCTCAGTGAGTCTGACTCTGTGTCTCTGTGTCTCAGTGTCTCTGTGCCTCAGTGTATCTGTGCCTCAGAGTCTCCGTGCCTCAGTGTCTCTATGTCTCTGTGTCTCAGTGTCTCACTGTCTCTGTGCCTCAGTGTATCTGTGCCTCAGAGTCTCCGTGCCTCAGTGTCCCTGTGTCTCTGTGTCTCAGTGTCTCAGTGTCTCAGAGTCTCAGTGTCTTAGAGTCTCAGTGTCTCAGGGTCTCTGATTCTCAGTGTCTCAGTGTCTCAGCGTCTCAGTGTCTCAGAGTCTCAATGTCTCAGTGTCGCACTGTCTCAGTGTCTCAGAGTCTCAGTGTCTCTGTTTCTCAGTGTCTCAGAGTCTCAGAGTCTCAGAGTCTCAGTGTCTCAGTGTCTCAGAGTCTCAGTGTCTCTGTGCCTCAGTGTCTCAGTTTCTCAGTGTCTCAGTGTCTCTGTGTCTCAGTGTGTTGGTGTGTCAGCGTCTCAGTGTCTCAGTGTCTCAGTGCCTCTGTTTGTCAGTGTCTCAGAGTCTCAGAGTCACAGTGTCTCAGTGTCTCTGTGCCTCAGTGTCTCAGTTTCTCAGTGTCTCAGTGTCTCTCTGTCTGAGTGTCTCTGTGCCTCAGTGTCTCAGTGTCTCAGTTTCTCAGTATCTCAGTGGCTCTGTGTCTCAGTGTGTCAGTGTGTCAGAGACTCATTGTCTCTGTGTCTGAGTGTCTCTGTGCCTCAATGTCACAGTCACTCAGTGTCTCAGATTATCAGTGTCTCTCTGTCTCAGTGTCTCAGTGTTTCTCTATCTCTGTGCCTCAGTGTCTCAGAGTCACTGTGTCTCAGTGTCTCTGTGTTTCTGTGTCTCAGTGTATCAGCATCTCAGTGTATCAGTGTCTCAGAGACTCAGTGTCTCTTTGTCTCTGTCTGAGTGTCTCTGTGCCTCAGTGTCTCAGTGTCTCTGTCTCTGTGTCTCAGTGCCTCAGTGTCTCAGCGTCTCAAAGTATGTGTGTCTCAGTGTCTCAGTGTCTCTGTGTCTCATTTTCTCAGACACTCAGTGTCTCTATGTCTCAGTGTTTCAGCGTCTTAGAGTCTCAGTGTCTCTGTGTCTCAGTGTCTCTGTGCCTCAGTGTCTCTGTGTCTCAGAGTCTCAGTGTCTCAGTGTCTCTGTGTCTCAGTGTCTCTGTGCTGCATAATCTCTATGTCTCGGTGTCTCTGTGTCTCAGTGTCTCAGTGTCTCAGAGTCTCAGTGTCTCAGTGTCGCCGGGTCTCAGTGTCGCCGGGTCTCAGTGTCTCATTGCGGCAGTGTCTCAGGGTCTCAGTGTCTCAGAGTCTCTGTGTCTCTGTGTCTCAGTGTCTCTGTGTCTCTGTGTCTCTGTGTCTCTGTGTCTCAGTGTCTCTGTGCCTCATAGTCTCTGTGTCTCTGTGTCTCAGTGAATCTGAGTCTCAGAGTCTCAGTGTCTCAGAGACTCTGTGCCTTGGTGCCTCAGTGTCTTAGTGTCTCTGCGTCTCAGTCTATCAGACTCTCAGTGTCTCTGTGTCGCAGTGTCTCAGTGTCTCAGTGTCTCTCTGTCTCAGTGACTCAGTGTCTCTGCTTCACAGTGTCTCTGTGTCTCAGTGTCTCAAAGTTTTGTGTCTCAGTCTCTCTGTGTCCAAGTGTCTCTGTGTCTCAGTGTCTCAGAGTCACTGTGTCTCAGTGTCTCTGAATCTCAGTGTCTCTGTGTCCAAGTGTCTCTGTGTCTCAGTGTCTCTGTGTCTCTCTGTCTGAGTGTCTCTGTGCCTCAGTGTCACAGTGTCTCAGTGTCTCAGATTATCAGTGTCTCAGTGTCTCAGAGTCTCAGTGAGTCTGACTCTGTGTCTCAGTGTCTCAGAGTCTCAGTGTCTCAGTGTCTCAGTGTCTCAGTGTCTCAGAGTCTCAGAGCCTCAGTGTCTCAGTTTCTCAGTGTCTCAGTGTCTTAGAGTCTCAGTGTCTCAGGGTCTCAGATTCTCAGTGTCTCAGAGTCTCAGTGTCTCAGTATCTCAGTGTCTCAGTTTCTCAGTGTCTCTATGTCTCAGTGTCTCAGTGTCTCGATGTCTCAGTGTCACAGTGTCTCAGAGTCTCACTGTCTCTGTTTCTCAGTGTCTCAGTGTCTCAGAGTCTCAGTGTCACTGTGCCTCTGTGTATCAGTGTATCAGTGTCTCAGTGTCTCAGAGTCTCAGTGTCTCTGTGCCTCAGTGTCTCAGTTTCTCAGTGTCTCAGTGTCTCTGTGTCTCAGTGTGTCAGAGTCTCAGTGTCTCAGTGCCTCTGTTTGTCAGTGTCTCAGAGTCTCAGAGTCTCAGTGTCTCAGTGTCTCTGTGTCTCAGTGTCTCAAAGTTTTGTGTCTCTGTGTCTCAGTGTATCTGCGTCTCAGTGTCTCAAAGTCTTTGTGTCTCAGTGTCTCAGTGTCCCTGACTCTCAGTGTCTCTGTGTCCAAGTGCTTCTGTGTCTAAGTGTCTGAGTGTCTCAGAGTCTCAGTGTCTCAGAGTCTCAGTGTCTCAGTGTCTCAGGGTCTCAGTGTCTCAGGGTCTCAGTGTCTCAGAGTCTCAGGGTCTCAGTGCCTCAGTGTCTCAGTGTCTCAGAGTCACAGTGTCTCAGTGAATCTCTGTCTCTGTGTCTCTGTGTCTCAGTGTCTCAGTGTCTCTGTGTCTCATTGTCTCTGTGTCTCAGTGTCTCAGTGTCTCAGTGTCTCAGAGTCGCAGTGTCTCAGTGTCTCAGTGTATCAGCGTCTCAGTGTATCAGTGTCTCAGAGACTCAGTGTCTCTTTGTCTCTGTGTCTGAGTGTCTCTGTGTCGCATTTTCTCAGACTCTCAGTGTTTCTGTGTCGCAGTGTCTCTGTGTCTCCGTGTCACAGAGAATCAGTGCCTCGGTGTCTCTCTGTCTGAGTGTCTCTGTGTCTCAGTGTCATAGTGTCTCAGTGTCTCAGATTATCAGTGTCTCAGTGTCTCAGAGTCTCAGTGAGTCTGTCTCTGTGTCTCTGTGGCTCAGTGTCTCTGTGCCTCAGTGTATCTGTGCCTCAGAGTCTCTGTGCCTCAGTGTCCCTATGTCTCTGTGTCTCAGTGTCTCACTGTCTCTGTGCCTCAGCGTCTCAGACTCTCAGTGTCACTGTGTCCCAGTGTCTCTGTGTCTCTGTGTCACAGAGAATCAGTGCCTTGGTTTCTCTCTGTCTGAGTGTCTCTGTGCCTCAGTGTCACAGTGTCTCAGTGTCTCAGAGTCTCAGTGTCTCTGTGTCTCTGTGTCTCAGTGTAACAGTTTGTCAGAGACTGTGTCTCTTTGTCTCTGTGTCTGATGTCTCTGTGCCCCAGTGTCACAGTGTCTCAGTGTCTCGTGTCTCAGTGTCTCTGTGCATCTGAGTCTCAGAGTCTCAGTGTGTCAGTGTGTCAGTGTCTCAGAGTCTCAGTGTCCCTTGTCCCAGTGTCTCTGTGCCTCTGAGTCTCAGAGATTCAGTGTCTCAGAGTCTCAGTGTCTCTGTGTCACAGTGTGTCAGCGTCTCAGAGACTCAGTGACCCTTTGTCTCTGTGTCTGAGTTTCTCTGTGCCTCAGTGTCACAGTGTCTCACTGTCCCAGTGTCTCTGTGTGTAAGTGTCTCTGTGCCTCAGTGTCTCAGTGTCTCTGTGTCTCAGAGTCTCAGTGTCTCTGTGCCTCAAAGTCTCTGTGTCTCTGTGTCTCAGTGAATCTGAGTCTCAGAGTCTCAGTGTCTCAGAGACTCTGTGCCTTGGTGCCTCAGTGTCTTAGTGACTCTGCGTCTCAGTCTATCAGACTCTCAGTGTCTCTGAGTCTCAGTGTCTCAGTGTCTCTGTGTCTCAGAGACTCAGTGTCTCTGCTTCACAGTGTCTCTGTGTCTCAGTGTCTCAAAGTTTTGTGTCTCAGTCTCTCTGTGTCCAAGTGTCTCTGTGTCTCAGTGTCTCAGAGTCACTGTGTCTCAGTGTCTCTGAATCTCAGTGTCTCTGTGTCCAAGTGTCTCTGTGTCTCAGTGTCTCTGTGTCTCTCTGTCTGAGTGTCTCTGTGCCTCAGTGTCACAGTGTCTCAGTGTCTCAGATTATCAGTGTCTCAGTGTCTCAGAGTCTCAGTGAGTCTGTCTCTGTGTCTCAGTGTCTCTGTGTCTCTCTGCCTGAGTGTCTCTGTGCCTCAGTGTCACAGTGTCTCAGTGTCTCAGATTATCAGTGTCTCAGTGTCTCAGAGTCTCAGTGAGTCTGACTCTGTGTCTCTGTGTCTCAGTGTCTCTGTGCCTCAGTGTATCTGTGCCTCAGAGTCTCCGTGCCTCAGTGTCTCTATGTCTCTGTGTCTCAGTGTCTCACTGTCTCTGTGCCTCAGTGTATCTGTGCCTCAGAGTCTCCGTGCCTCAGTGTCCCTGTGTCTCTGTGTCTCAGTGTCTCAGTGTCTCAGAGTCTCAGTGTCTTAGAGTCTCAGTGTCTCAGGGTCTCTGATTCTCAGTGTCTCAGTGTCTCAGCGTCTCAGTGTCTCAGAGTCTCAATGTCTCAGTGTCGCACTGTCTCAGTGTCTCAGAGTCTCAGTGTCTCTGTTTCTCAGTGTCTCAGAGTCTCAGAGTCTCAGAGTCTCAGTGTCTCAGTGTCTCAGAGTCTCAGTGTCTCTGTGCCTCAGTGTCTCAGTTTCTCAGTGTCTCAGTGTCTCTGTGTCTCAGTGTGTTGGTGTGTCAGCGTCTCAGTGTCTCAGTGTCTCAGTGCCTCTGTTTGTCAGTGTCTCAGAGTCTCAGAGTCACAGTGTCTCAGTGTCTCTGTGCCTCAGTGTCTCAGTTTCTCAGTGTCTCAGTGTCTCTCTGTCTGAGTGTCTCTGTGCCTCAGTGTCTCAGTGTCTCAGTTTCTCAGTATCTCAGTGGCTCTGTGTCTCAGTGTGTCAGTGTGTCAGAGACTCATTGTCTCTGTGTCTGAGTGTCTCTGTGCCTCAATGTCACAGTCACTCAGTGTCTCAGATTATCAGTGTCTCTCTGTCTCAGTGTCTCAGTGTTTCTCTATCTCTGTGCCTCAGTGTCTCAGAGTCACTGTGTCTCAGTGTCTCTGTGTTTCTGTGTCTCAGTGTATCAGCATCTCAGTGTATCAGTGTCTCAGAGACTCAGTGTCTCTTTGTCTCTGTCTGAGTGTCTCTGTGCCTCAGTGTCTCAGTGTCTCTGTCTCTGTGTCTCAGTGCCTCAGTGTCTCAGCGTCTCAAAGTATGTGTGTCTCAGTGTCTCAGTGTCTCTGTGTCTCATTTTCTCAGACACTCAGTGTCTCTATGTCTCAGTGTTTCAGCGTCTTAGAGTCTCAGTGTCTCTGTGTCTCAGTGTCTCTGTGCCTCAGTGTCTCTGTGTCTCAGAGTCTCAGTGTCTCAGTGTCTCTGTGTCTCAGTGTCTCTGTGCTGCATAATCTCTATGTCTCGGTGTCTCTGTGTCTCAGTGTCTCAGTGTCTCAGAGTCTCAGTGTCTCAGTGTCGCCGGGTCTCAGTGTCGCCGGGTCTCAGTGTCTCATTGCGGCAGTGTCTCAGGGTCTCAGTGTCTCAGAGTCTCTGTGTCTCTGTGTCTCAGTGTCTCTGTGTCTCTGTGTCTCTGTGTCTCTGTGTCTCAGTGTCTCTGTGCCTCATAGTCTCTGTGTCTCTGTGTCTCAGTGAATCTGAGTCTCAGAGTCTCAGTGTCTCAGAGACTCTGTGCCTTGGTGCCTCAGTGTCTTAGTGTCTCTGCGTCTCAGTCTATCAGACTCTCAGTGTCTCTGTGTCGCAGTGTCTCAGTGTCTCAGTGTCTCTCTGTCTCAGTGACTCAGTGTCTCTGCTTCACAGTGTCTCTGTGTCTCAGTGTCTCAAAGTTTTGTGTCTCAGTCTCTCTGTGTCCAAGTGTCTCTGTGTCTCAGTGTCTCAGAGTCACTGTGTCTCAGTGTCTCTGAATCTCAGTGTCTCTGTGTCCAAGTGTCTCTGTGTCTCAGTGTCTCTGTGTCTCTCTGTCTGAGTGTCTCTGTGCCTCAGTGTCACAGTGTCTCAGTGTCTCAGATTATCAGTGTCTCAGTGTCTCAGAGTCTCAGTGAGTCTGACTCTGTGTCTCTGTGTCTCAGTGTCTCTGTGCCTCAGTGTATCTGTGCCTCAGAGTCTCCGTGCCTCAGTGTCTCTATGTCTCTGTGTCTCAGTGTCTCACTGTCTCTGTGCCTCAGTGTCTCAGAGTCTCAGTGTCCCTGTGTCTCTGTGTCTCAGTGCCTCAGTGTCTCATTGACTCAGTGTCTCAGAGTCTCAGTGTCTCTGTGTCTCAGTGTCTCTGTGCCTCTGTATCTCACAGTCTCAGAGTCTCAGTTTCTCAGAGTCTCAGTGTCTCAGTTTCTCTGTGTCTCTGTGTCTCAGTGTCTCAGAGTCTCAGTGTTTCAGTGTGTCTTTGTCACTGTGTCTGAGTGTCTCTGTGCCTCAGTGTCCCAGTGTCTCTGTCTCTGTGACTCAGTGCCTCAGTGTCTCAGCGTCTCAAAGTATTTGTGTCTCAGTGTCTCAGTGTTTCTGTGTCTCATTTTCTCAGACTCTCAGTGTCACTGTGTCCCAGTGTCTCTGTGTTTATGTGTCACAGATAATCAGTGCCTCGGTGTCTCTCTGTCTGAGTGTCTCTGTGCCTCAGTGTCACAGTGTCACAGTGTCTCAGTGTCTCTGTGTCTCTGTGTCTCAGTGTCTCAGTGTATCAGTGTGTCAGAGACTCACTGTCTCTTTGTCTCTGTGTCTGAGTGTCTCTGTGCCCCAGTGTCTTATTATCTCAAAGTCTCAGTGTCTCTGTGTCACAGTGTCTCTGTGTCTCAGTGTCTCAAAGTTTTGTGTCTCAGTGTCTCTGTGTCTCAGTGTATCTGTGTCTCAGTGTCTCAAAGTCTTTGTGTCTCAGTGACTCAGTGTCCCTGACTCTCAGTGTCTCTGTGTCCAAGTCCTTCTGTGTCTAAGTGTCTGAGTGTCTCAGAGTCTCAGTGTCTCAGAGTCTCAGTGTCTCAGAGTCTCAGTGTCTCAGTGTCTCAGGGTCTCAGTGTCTCAGAGTCTCAGGGTCTCAGTGCCTCAGTGTCTCAGTGTCTCAGAGTCACAGTGTCTCAGAGTCTCAGTGTCTCAGTGTCTCAGGGTCTCAGTGTCTCAGTGACTCAGAGTCTCAGGGTCTCAGTGCCTCAGTGTCTCAGTGTCTCAGAGTCACAGTGTCTCAGTGAATCTGTGTCTCTGTGTCTCAGTGTCTCAGTGCCTCAGTGTCTCAGTGTCTCTGTGTCTGAGTGTCTCAGAATCACAGTGTCTCAGAGTCTCAGTGTCTCTGTGTCTCAGTGTCTCAGAGTCTCAGTGTCTCAGTGTCTCAGAATCTCAGTGTCTTAGAGTCTCAGTGTCTCAGAGTCTCAGAGCCTCAGTGTCTCAGTTTCTCAGTGTCTCAGAATCTCAGTGTCTTAGAGTCTCAGTGTCTCAGGGTCTCAGATTCTCAGTGTCTCTGAGTCTCAGTGTCTCAGTGTCTCAGTGTCTCTATGTCTCAGTGTCTCAGTGTCTCAGTGTATCGATGTCTCAGTGTCGCAGTGTCTCAGTGTCTCAGTGTCTCACTGTCTCTGTTTCTCAGTGTCTCAGTGTCTCAGAGTCTCAGCGTCACTGTGCCTCTGTGTATCAGTGTATCAGTGTCTCAGTGTCTCAGAGTCTCAGTGTCTCTGTGCCTCAGTGTCTCAGTTTCTCAGTGTCTCAGTGTCACTGTGTCTCAGTGTGTCAGAGTCTCAGTGTCTCAGTGCCTCTGTTTGTCAGTGTCTCAGAGTCTCAGAGTCTCAGTGTCTCAGTGTCTCTGTGCCTCAGTGTCTCAGTTTCTCAGTGTCTCAGTGTCTCTGCGTCTCAGTGTGTCAGAGTCTCAGTGTATCAGTGTCTCTGTGTCTCAGTGTCTCTGTGTCTGATTTTCTCTGTGCCTCAATGTCACAGTCTCTCAGTGACTCAGAGTATCAGTGTCTCTCTGTTTCAGTGTCTCAGTGCTTCTCTATATCTGTGCCTCAGTGTCTCAGAATCTCAGTGTCTCTGTGCATCAGTGTCTCAGAGTCTCAGTATTTCAGTGTCTCTGTGTCTCAGTGTATCAGTGTCACAGAGGCTCAGTGTCTCTGTTTCTCTGTGTCTCAGTGTCTCAGTGTCTCAGAGTCTCAGTGTCTCTGTGTCTCAGTGTCTCTGTGCCTCAGTGTCTCTGTGTCTCATTGTCTCTGTGTCTCAGTGTCTCAGTGTCTCAGTGTCTCTGGGTCTCAGTTTCTCCGTGCCGCATAGTCTCTATGTCTCTGTGTCTCAGTGTCTCAGTATTTCAGAGTCGCAGTGTCTCAGTGTCTCAGTGTATCAGCGTCTCAGTGTATCAGTGTCTCAGAGACTCAGTGTCTCTTTGTCTCTGTGTCTGAGTGTCTCTGTGCCTCAGTGTCTCAGTGTCTCTGTCTCTGTGTCTCAGTGCCTCAGTGTCTCAGCGTCTCAAAGTATTTGTGTCTCAGTGTCTCAGTGTCTCAGTGTCTCAGAGTCTCAGTGTCTCTTTGTCTCTGTTTCTCAGTGTCTCAATGGGTCTGTGACTCAGTGTCTCAGTGTCTCAGAGTCTCAGTGTCTCTGTGTCTCAGTGTCTCTGTGTCTCAGTGTCTCAGTGTCTCATTGTCTCTGTGTCTCAGTGTCTCTGTGTCTCATTGTCTCTGTGTCTCAGTGTCTCAGTGTCTCAGAGTCGCAGTGTCTCAGTGTCTCAGTGTATCAGCGTCTCAGTGTATCAGTGTCTCAGAGACTCAGTGTCTCTTTGTCTCTGTGTCTGAGTGTCTCAGTGCCTCAGTGTCTCAGTGTCTCAGTGTCTCAGTGTCTCTGTGTCGCATTTTCTCAGACTCTCAGTGTTTCTGTGTCGCAGTGTCTCTGTGACTCCGTGTCACAGAGAATCAGTGCCTCGGTGTCTCTCTGTCTGAGTGTCTCTGTGCCTCAGTGTCACAGTGTCTCAGTGTCTCAGATTATCAGTGTCTCAGTGTCTCAGAGTCTCAGTGAGTCTGTCTCTGTGTCTCTGTGGCTCAGTGTCTCTGTGCCTCAGTGTATCTGGGCCTCAGAGTCTCTGTGCCTCAGTGTCTCTATGTCTCTGTGTCTCAGTGTCTCACTGTCTCTGTGCCTCAGCGTCTCAGAGTCTCAGTGTCTCTGTGTCTCAGTGCCTCATTGACTCAGTGTCTCCGAGTCTCAGTGTCTCTGTGTCTCAGTGTCTCTGTGCCTCTGTGTCTCAGAGTCTCAGAGTCTCTGTGTCTCAGTGTCTCAGTGTATCAGCGTCTCAGTGTATCAGAGACTCAGTGACTCTTTGTCTCTGTGCCTCAGTGTCTCAGTGACTCTGTCTCTGTGTCTCAGTGTCTCAGTGTCTCTGTTTCTTATTTTCTCAGACTCTCAGTGTCACTGTGTCCCAGTGTCTCTGTGTCTCTGTGTCACAGAGAATCAGTGCCTTGGTTTCTCTCTGTCTGAGTGTCTCTGTGCCTCAGTGTCACAGTGTCTCAGTGTCTCAGAGTCTCAGTGTCTCTGTGTCTCAGTGTAACAGTTTGTCAGAGACTGTGTCTCTTTGTCTCTGTGTCTGAGTGTCTCTGTGCCCCAGTGTCACAGTGTCTCAGTGTCTCTGTGCCTCTGAGTCTCAGTGTGTCAGTGTGTCAGTGTCTCAGAGTCTCAGTGTCCCGTGTCCCAGTGTCTCTGTGCCTCTGAGTCTCAGAGATTCAGTGTCTCAGAGTCTCAGTGTCTCTGTGTCACAGTGTGTCAGCGTCTCAGAGACTCAGTGTCCCTTTGTATCTGTGTCTGAGTTTCTCTGTGCCTCAGTGTCACAGTGTCTCACTGTCCCAGTGTCTCTGTGTGTAAGTGTCTCTGTGCCTCAGTGTCTCAGTGTCTCTGTGTCTTTGTGTGTCAGTGTCTCTGTGTCTTAGTGTCTCTGTGTCTAAGTGTTTCAGTGTCTCTGTGTCTAAGTGTCTCAGTGTCTCTGTGTCTAAGTGTCTCTGAGTCACAGTGTCTCAGTGTCTCTATGCCTCAGTGTCTCAGTGTCTCAGAGTCTCTGTGTGTAAGTGTCTCTGTGCCTCAGTGTCTCTGTGTCTTTGTGTGTCAGTGTCTCTGTGTCTTAGTGTCTCTGTGCCTCAATGTTTCAGTGCCTCAGTGTCTCAGAGTCTCAGTGTCTCAGTGTCTCAGTGTCTCTGTGTCTCTGTGTCTCTGTGTCTCAGTGTCACAGTGTATCTGTGTCAAAGTGTCTCTGTGTCTCTGTGTCTCAGAGTCACAGTGTCTCTGTGTCTCAGTGTATCAGTGTCTCTGTGTCTCTCTGTCTGAGTGTCTCTGTGCCTCAGTGTCTCAGTGTCTCAGTGTCTCTGTGTCTCAGTGTCTCAGTGTCTCAGTGTCTCAGTGTCTCAGTGTCTCTGTGCCTCAGAGTCTCAGAGTCTCTGTGTGTAAGTGTCTCTGTGCCTTAGTGTCTCAGTGTCTCTGTGTCTCAGTGTCTCTGTGCCTCAGTGTTTCACTGCCTCATGTCTCAGAGTCTCAGTGTCTCTGTGTCACATTGTGTCAGCGTCTCAGAGACTCAGTGTCTCTTTGTCTCTGAGTCTGTGTGTCTCTGCGCGTCACTGTCCCAGTGTCTCTGTGCCCCAGTGTCTCAGAGTCTCAGTGTCTCAGAGTCTCAGTGTCTCTGTGTCTCAGTGTCTCAGAGTCTCAGTGTCTCTGTGTCTCAGTGTCTCAGTGTCTCTGTGTCTCAGTGTCTCATTTCCTCAGTGTCTCAGAGTCTCAGTCTCAGTGTATCTGTGTCAAAGTGACTCTGTGTCTCTGTGTCTCAGAGTCACAGTGTCTCTGTGTCTCAGTGTATCAGTGTCTCTGTGTCTTTCTGTCTGAGTGTCTCTGTGCCTCACTGTCTCAGTGTCTCTGTGCCTGGGTGTCTCATTGCCTCAGTGTCTCAGAGTCTCTATGTCTCAGTGTCTCAGAGTCACAGTGTCTCTGTGTCTCTCTGTCTGAGTGTCTCTGTGCCTCAGTGTCTCAGTGTCTCAAAGTCTCATTATCTCTGTGTCTCTGTGTCTCAGTGTCTCAGAGACTCAGTGTCTTTGTGTCTGAGTGTCTCAGTGTTTCTCTATCTCTGTGCCTCAGTGTCTCAGAGTCGCTGTGTCTCAGTGTGTCTGTGTCTCAATGTCTCTGTACCTCAGTGTCTCTTGCCTCAGTGTCTCAGAGTCTCAGAGTCTCAGTTTCTCTGTGTTTCTGTGTCTCAGAGACTCAGTGTCTCTGTTTCTCTGTGTCTGAGTGTCTCTGTGGCACAATGTCACATTGTCTCAGTGTCTCAGATTATCAGTGTCTCAGAGTCTCAGTGACTCTGTGCCTCAGTGTCACAGTGTCTCAGTGTCTCAGAGTCTCAGTGTCTCAGTATCTCTGTGTCTCTGTGTTTCAGTGTATCAGTGTGTCAGAGAATCAGTGTCCTTTTGTCCCTGTGTCTGAGTGTCTCTGTGCCTCAGTGTCTCAATGTCTCAGTGTCTGAGTGTCTCAAAGTCTTTGTGTCTCAGTGTCTGTGTCTCAGACTCTCAATGTCTCTGTGTCTCATTGTCTCTGCGTCTCAGAGACTCAGTGTCTCAGAAACTCAGTGTCTCTGTGTCTCTGTATCTCAGAGTCTCAGAGTCTCTGTTTCTCAGTGTCTCAATGTTTCTGTGTTTCAGTTTCTCTGTGCCCCAGTGTCACAGTGTCTCAGTGTCTCGTGTCTCAGTGTCTCTGTGCCTCTGAGTCTCAGAATCTCAGTGTGTCAGTGTGTCTGTGTCTCTGTGCCTCTGAGTCTTCGAGATTCAGTGTCTCAGAGTCTCAGTGTCTCTGTGCGTCATTGTCTCAGAGTCTCAGTGTCTCTGTGTCTCACTGTCTCAAAGTATTTGTATTCAGTGCCTCAGAGTCTCAGTGTCTCTGTGTCTAAGTGTCTCAGTGTCTCTGTGTCTAAGTGTCTCTGAGTCACAGTGTCTCAGTGCCTCAGTGTCTCAGTTTCTCAGAGTCTCTGTGTGTAAGTGTCTCTGTGCCTCAGTGTCTCAGAGTCTCAGTGTCTCTGTGCCACAGTGTGTCAGCGTCTCAGAGACTCAGTGTCTCTTTTTCTCTGAGACTGAGTGTCTGTGTGCGTCACTGTCACAGTGTCTCAGTGTCCCAGTGTCTCTGTGCCTCAGTGTCTCAGAGTCTCAGTGTCTCTGTGTCTCAGTGTCTCAGAGTCTCAGTGTCTCTCTGTCCCAGTGTCTCTGTGTCTCTGTGCCTCAGTGACACATGGTCTCAGTGTCTCAGATTTCAGTGTCTCAGTGTCTCAGAGTCTTATTATCTCAGTGTCTCTGTGTCTCAGTGTCTCAGAGACTCAGTGTCTTTGTGTCTGAGTGTCTCTGTTCCTCAATGTCACAGTCTCTCAGTGTCTCAGATTATCAGTGTCTCTCTGTCTCAGTGTCTCAGTGTTTCTCTATCTCTGTGCCTCAGTGTCTCAGAGTCGCGGTGTCTCAGTGTGTCTGTGTCGCAGTGTCTCAGTGTCTCAGTGTCACTGTGTCTCGGAGTCTCAGAGTCTCAGAGTCTCAGTTTCTCTGTGTTTCTGTGTCTCAGTGTATCTGTGTCTCAGAGGCTCAGTGTCACTGTTGCTCTGTGTCTGAGTGTCTCAGTGGCTAAGTGTCACAGTGTCTCAGTGTCTCAGATTATCAGTGCCTCAGTGTCTCTGTGTCTCAGTGTCTCATTGCCTCAGTGTCTCAGAGTCTCTGTGTCTCTGTGTCTCTGTGTCTCAGTGTCTCTGTGTCTCAGTGTCACAGTGTCTCAGTGTATCTGTGTCAAAGTGTTTCTGTTTCTCTGTGTCCCAGAGTCACAGTGTCTCTGTGCCTCAGTATCTCAGTGTCTCTGTGCCTCAGTGTCTCAGAGTCTCAGTGTTTCAGTTTCTCAGTGTCTCTGTGTCTCTGTGTCTTAGTGTCTCTGTGTCTCTGTGTCTCAGAGTCACAGTGTCTCTGTGTTTCTCTGTCTGAGTGTCTCTGTGCCTCAGTGTCTCAGTGTCTCAAAGTCTCATTATCTCAGTGTCTCTGTGTCTCAGTGTCTCAGAGACTCAGTGTCTCTGTGTCTGAGTGTCTCTGTGCCTCAATGTCACAGTCTTTCAGTGTCTCAGATTATCAGTGTCTCTCTGTCTCAGTGTCTCAGTGTTTCTCTATCTCTGTGCCTCAGTGTCTCAGAGTCGCTGTGTCTCAGTGTGTCTGTTTTTCAATGTCTCTGTACCTCAGTGTCTCTTGCCTCAGTGTCTCAGAGTCTCAGAGTCTCAGTTTCTCTGTGTTTCTGTGTCTCAGAGACTCAGTGTCTCTGTTTCTCTGTGTCTGAGTGTCTCTGTGCCTCAGTGTCACATTGTCTCAGTGTCTCAGATTATCAGTGTCTCAGAGTCTCAGTGACTCTGTGCCTCAGTGTCACAGTGTCTCAGTGTCTCAGAGTCTCAGTGTCTGAGAGTCTCAGTGTCTCTGTGTCTCTGTGTTTCAGTGTATCAGTGTGTCAGAGACTCAGTGTCCTTTTGTCTCTGTGTCTGAGTGTCTCTGTGCCTCAGTGTCTCAATGTCTCAGTGTCTGAGTGTCTCAAAGTCTTTGTGTCTCAGTGTCTGTGTCTCAGACTCTCAATGTCTCTGTGTCTCAGTGTCTCTGTGTCTCAGAGACTCAGTGTCTCTGCGTCTCAGAAACTCAGTGTCTCTGTGTCTCTGTATCTCAGAGTCTCAGAGTCTGTGTTTCTCAGTGTCTCAGTGTCTCTATGTTTCTGTGTCTCAGTGACTCTGTGCCTCAGTGTCTGAGAGTCTCAGTGTCTCTGTGTGTCAGTGTCTCTGTGTCTCAGTGTCTCTTTGCGTCAGTGTCTGTGTGCCTCAGTGTCCAGTGTCTCAGAGTCTCACCGTCTCTGTGTCACAGTGTTTCAGCGTCTCAGAGTCTCAGTGTCACTGTGTCTCTTTGTCGCTGTGCCTCAGAGTCTCTGTGTCTCAGTGTCTCTGTGTCTCAGTGTCTCTGTACCTCATAGTCTCTGTTTCTCTGTGTCTCAGTGAATCTGAGTCTCAGAGTCTCAGATTCTCAGTGTCTCAGAGACTCTGTGTCTTGGTGCCTCAGTGTCTTAGTGTCTCTGCGTCTCAGTCTATCAGACTCTCAGTGTCTCTGTGTCGCAGTGTCTCAGTGCCTCAGTGTCTCTGTGTCGCAGTGTCTCAGTGCCAAAGTGTCTCTGTGTCTCAGAGACTCAGTGTCTCAGTGTCTCAAAGTTTTGTGTCTCAGTGTCTCTGTGTCCAAGTGTCTCTGTGTCTCAGTGTCTCAGAGTCACTGTGTCTCTGTGTCTCTGTGTCTCAGTGTCTCAGTGTCTCAAAGTCTTTGTGTCTCAGTGTCTCAGCGTCACAAATTATGTGTGTCTCAGTGTTTCAGTGTCTCTGTGTCGCATTTTCTCAGACTCTCAGTGTCTCTGTGTCCCACTGTCTCTGTGTCTCTGTGTCACAGAGAATCAGTGCCTCGGTTTCTCTCTGTCTGAGTGTCTCTGTGCCTCAGTGTCACAGTGTCTCAGTGTCTCAGAGTCTCAGTGTCTTTGTGTCTCTGTGTCTCAGTGTATCATTGTGTCAGAGACTCAGTGTCTCTTTGTCTCTGTATCTGAGTGTCTCTGTGCCCCAGTGTCTCAGTGTCTCGTGTCTCAGTGTCTCTGTGCCTCTGAGTCTCAGAGTCTCAGTGTGTCAGTGTGCCAGTGTCTCAGAGTCTCAGTGTCCCAATGTCCCAGTGTCTCTGTGCCTCTGAGTCTCAGAGATTCAGTGTCTCAGAGTCTCAGTGTCTCTGTGTCACAGTGTGTCAGCGTCTCAGAGACTCAGTGTCCCTTTGTCTCTGAGTCTGAGTGTCTCTGTGCCTCATGTCACAGTGTCTCAGTGTCTCTGTGTCTCACTGTCTCAAAGTCTTTGTATTCAGTGCCTCAGAGTCTCAGTGTCTCTGTGTCTAAGTGTCTCAGTGTCTCTGTGTCTAAGTATCTCTGAGTCACAGTGTCTCAGTGTCTCTGTGCCTCAGTGTCTCAGTTTCTCAGAGTCTCTGTGTGTAAGTGTCTCTGTGCCTCAGTGTCTCAGTGTCTCTGTGTCATTGTGTGTCAGTGTCTCTGTGCCTCAGTGTCTCTGTGCCTCAGTGTTTCACTGCCTCAGTGTCTCAGCGTCTCAGTGTCTCTGTGTCAGAGCGTGTCAGCGTCTCAGAGACTCAGTGTCTCTTTTTCTCTGAGACTGAGTGTCTCTGTGCGTCACTGTCAGTGTCTCAGTGTCTCAGTGTCTCTGTGCCTCAGTGTCTCATTGCCTCAGTGTCTCAGAGTCTCTGTGTCTCAGTGTCTCAGTGTCTCTGTGTCTCAGTGTCTCATTGCCTCAGTGTCTCAGAGTCTCTGTGTCTCAGTGTCTCTGTGTCTCTGTGTCTCAGTGTCTCAGTGTATCTGTGTCAAAGTGTCTCTGTGTCTCTGTGTCTCAGTGTATCAGTGTCTCTTTGTCTTTCTGTCTGAGTGTCCCTGTGCCTCAGTGTCTCAGTGTCTCTGTGCCTCAGTGTCTCATTGTCTCAGTGTCTCAGAGTCTCAGTGTCTCAGTGTCTCTGTGTCTCTGTGTCTCTGTGTCTCAGTGTCTCTGTGTCTTAGTGTCTCAGAGACTCAGTGTCTCTGTGTCTGAGTGTCTCTGTGCCTCAATGTCACAGTCTCTCAGTGTCTCAGATTATCAGTGTCTCTCTGTCTCAGTGTCTCAGTGATTCTCTATCTCTGTGCCTCAGTGTCTCAGAGTCGCTGTGTCTCAGTGTGTCTGTTTCTTAATGTCTCTGTACCTCAGTGTCTCTTGCCTCAGTGTCTCAGAGTCTCAGAGTCTCAGTTTCTCTGTGTTTCTGTGTCTCAGAGACTCAGTGTCTCTGTTTCTCTGTGTCTGAGTGTCTCTGTGGCTCAGTGTCACATTGTCTCAGTGTCTCAGATTATCAGTGTCTCAGAGTCTCAGTGAATCTGTGCCTCAGTGTCACAGATTCTCAGTGTCTCAGTGTCTCAGTATCTCAGAGTCTCAGTGTCTCTGTGTCTCTGTGTTTCAGTGTATCAGTGTGTCAGAGACTCAGTGTCCTTTTGTCTCTGTGTCTGAGTGTCTCTGTGCCTCAGTGTCTCAATGTCTCAGTGTCTGAGTGTCTCAAAGTCTTTGTGTCTCAGTGTCTGTGTCTCAGACTCTCAATGTCTCTGTGTCTCAGTGTCTCTGCGTCTCAGAGACTCAGTGTCTCTGTGTCTCAGAAACTCAGTGTCTCTGTGTCTCTGTATCTCAGAGTCTCAGAGTCTCTGTTTCTCAGTGTCTCTATGTTTCTGTGTCTCAGTGTCTCTGTGCCTCAGTGTCTGAGAGTCTCAGTGTCTCTGTGTGTCAGTGTCTCTGTGTCTCAGTGTCTCTTTGCGTCAGTGTCTATGTGCCTCAGTGTCCAGTGTCTCAGAGTCTCACCGTCTCTGTGTCACAGTGTTTCAGCGTCTCAGAGTCTCAGTTTCTCTGTGTCTCATTGTCGCTGTGCCTCAGAGTCTCTGTGTCTCAGTGTCTCTGTGCCTCATAGTCTCTGTGTCTCAGTGTCTCAGAGACTCTGTGCATTGGTGCCACAGTGTCTTAGTCTCTCTGCGTCTCAGTCTATCAGACTCTCAGTGTCTCAGTGCCAAAGTGTCTCTGTGTCTCAGAGACCCAGTGTCTCAGTGTCTCAAAGTTTTGTGTCTCAGTGTGTCTGTGTCCAAGTGTCTCTGTGTCTCAGTGTCTCAGAGTCACTGTGTCTCTGTGTCTCAGTGTCTCAAAGTCTTTGTGTCTCAGTGTCTCAGCGTCACAAAGTATTTGCGTCTCAGTGTCTCAGTGTCTCTGTGTCTCATTTTCTCAGACTCTCAGTGTCTCTGTGTCCCACTGTCTCTGTGTCTCTGTGTCACAGATAATCAGTGCCTCGGTTTCTCTCTGTCTGACTGTCTCTGTGCCTCAGTGTCACAGTGTCTCAGTGTCTCTGTGTCTGAGTGTCTCTGTGCCTCAATGTCACAGTCTCTCACTGTCTCAGATTATCAGTGTCTCTCTGTCTCAGTGTCTCAGTGTTTCTCTATCTCTGTGCCTCAGTGTCTCAGAATCGCTGTGTCTCAGTGTGTCTGTGTCTCAATGTCTCTGTACCTCAGTGTCTCTTGCCTCTGTGTCTCAGAGTCACAGAGTCTCAGAGTCTCAGTGTCTCTGTGTCTCTGTGTCTCTGTGTCTCTGTGTCTCAGTGTCTCTGTGCCTCAGTGTTTCACTGCCTCAGTGTCTCAGAGTCTCAGTGTCTCTGTGTCACAGTTTGTCAGCGTCTCAGAGACTCAGTGTCTCTTTGTCTCTGAGTCTGAGTGTCTCTGTGCGTCACTGTCACAGTGTCTCAGTGTCCCAGTGTCTCAGTGTCTCTGTGTCTCAGTGTCTCATTGCCTCAGTGTCTCAGAGTCTCTGTGTCTCAGTGTCTCTATGTCTCAGTGTCTCTGTGTCTCTGTGTCTCAGAGTCACAGTGTCTCTGTGTCTCAGTGTATCAGTGTCTCTGTGTCTTTCTGTCTGAGTGTCTCTGTGCCTCAGTGTCTCAGTGACTCTGTGCCTCAGTGTCTCATTGCCTCAGTGTCTCAGAGTCTCTGTGTCTCAGTGTCTCAGTGTCTCTGTGTATCTGTGTCTCTGTGTCTCAGTGTCTCTGTGTCTCAGAAACTCAGTGTCTCGGTGTCTGAGTGTCTCTGTGCCTCAATGTCACAGTCTCTCAGTGTCTCAGATTATCAGTGTCTCTCTGTCTCAGTGTCTCAGTGTTTCTCTATCTCTGTGCCTCAGTGTCTCAGAGTCGCTGTGTCTCAGTGTGTCTGTGTCTCAGTGTCTCTGTACCTCAGTGTCTCTTGCCTCAGTGTCTCAGAGTCTCAGTTTCTCTGTGTTTCTGTGACTCAGAGACTCAGTGTCTCTGTTTCTCTGTGTCTGAGTGTCTCTGTGCCTCAGTGTCACATTGTCTCAGTGTCTCAGAGTCTCAGTGTCTGAGAGTCTCAGTGTCTCTGTGTCTCTGTGTTTCAGTGTATCAGTGTGTCAGAGACTCAGTGTCCTTTTGTCTCTGTGTCTGAGTGTCTCTGTGCCTCAGTGTCTCAATGTCTCAGTGTCTGAGTGTCTCAAAGTCTTTGTGTCTCAGTGTCTGTGTGTCTCAGTGTCTCTGTGTCTCAGAGACTCAGTGTCTCTGTGTCTCAGAAACTCAGTGTCTCTGTGTCTCTGTATCTCAGAGTCTCAGAGTCTCTGTTTCTCAGTGTCTCAGTGTCTCTATGTTTCTGTGTCTCAGTGTCTCTGTGCCTCAGTGTCTGAGAGTCTCAATGTCTCTGTGTGTCAGTGTCTCTGCGTCTCAGTGTCTCTTTGCATCAGTGTCTGTGTGCCTCAGTGTCCAGTGTCTCAGAGTCTCACCGTCTCTGTGTCTCATTGTCACTGTGCTTCAGAGTCTCTGTGTCTCAGTGTCTCTGTGTCTCAGTGTCTCTCTGCCTCATAGTCTCTGTGTCTCTGTGTCTCAGTGAATCTGAGTCTCAGAGTCTCAGAGTCTCAGTGTCTCAAAGACTCTGTGTCTTGGTGTCTCAGTGTCTTAGTGTCTCTGCGTCTCAGTCTATCAGACTCTCAGTTTCTCAGTGTCTCAGTGTCTCAGGGTCTCAGTCTCTCAGTCTCTCATTGTATCAGTCTCTCAGTCTCTCTGTGTCTCAGTGTCTCAGTGTCTCAGGTTCTCAGTGTCTCAGGGTCTCAGTGTCTCAGGGTCTCAGTCTCTCAGTCTCTCAGTCTCTCAGTCTCTCAGTGTCTCAGTGCCTCAGTGTCTCAGGGTCTCAGTGTCTCAGGGTCTCAGTGTCTCAGGATCACAGGGCCATATTCTCTCACGCCCTCAGTCTCACAGTCTCTCTGGGTCTGTGGGTCTCAGTCTCTCAGTCTCTCAGTGTCTCAGTATCTCAGTGTCTCAGGGTCTCAGTGTCTCAGTGTCACAGGATCTCAGGGTCTCAGGGTCTCAGTGTCTCAGTGTCTCATTGTCTCAGGGTCTCAGTGTCTCAGTGTCTCAGTATCTCAGGGTCTCAGTGTCTCAGTGTCTCAGTGTTTCAGGGTCTCAGTGTCTCAGTGTTTCAGGGTCTCAGTGTCTCAGGATCTCAGTGTCTCAGTGTCTCAGTGTCTCAGTGTCTCTGGGTCTCAGGATCTCAGTGCCTCAGTGTCTCAGGGTCTCAGGGTCTCAGTTTCTCAGGTCTCAGTGTCTCAGTGTCTCAGGGTCTCAGTGTCTCAGTGTCCCAGTGTCTCAGTCTCTCCATCTCTCAGTCGCTCAGTCTCTCAGTCTTTCAGTGTATCAGTCTCTCAGTTTCATTCTCTCAGTGTCTCAGTGTCTCAGTGTCTCAGGGTCTCAGTGTCTCAGTGTCACAGTGTCTCAGTGTCCCAGTGTTTCTGTGCCTCAGTGTCTCAGAGTCTCAGTGTCTCTGTGTCTCAGTGTCTCAGAGTCTCAGTTTCTCTGTGTCTCAGTGTCTCAGTGTCATCAGTGCCTCATTGCCTCAGTGTCTCAGAGTCTCAGTGTCTCAGTGTCTCTGTGTCTCTGTGTCTCAGTGTCTCTGTGTCTCAGTGTCACAGTGCCTCAGTGTATCTGTGTCAAAGTGTCTCTGTGTCTCTGTGTCTCAGAGTCACAGTGTCTCTGTGTCTTTCTGTCCGAGTTTCTCTGTGCCTCAGTGTCTCAGTGTATCAGTGTCTCTGTGCCTCAGTGTCTCATTGCCTCAGTGTCTCATAGTCTCTGTGTTTCTGTGTCTCTGTGTCTCTGTGTCTGTGTCTCTGTGTCTCTGTGTCTCAGAGTCACAGTGTCTCTGTGTCTCTCTGTCTGAGTGTCTCTGTGCCTCAGTGTCTCTGTGTCTCAGAGACTCAGTGTCTCTGTGTCTCAGTGTCTCAGAGTCTCAGTGTCTCTGTGTCTCAGAGACTCAGTGTCTCTGTGTCTCAGAGACTCAGTGTCTCTGTGTCTCAGTGTCTCAGAGTCTCAGTGTCTCTGTGTCTCAGTGTCTCAGTGTCTCTGTGTCTCTATGTCTCAGTGTCTCTGTGCCTCAGTGTCTCATTGCCTCAGTGTCTCAGAGTCTCTGTGTCTCAGTGTCTCAGAGCCTCTGTGTGTAAGTGTCTCTGTGCCTCAGTGTCTCTGTGTCTTTGTGTGTCAGGGTCTCTGTGTCTCAGTGTCTCTGTGCCTCAGTGTTTCACTGCCTCAGTGTCTCAGAGTCTCAGTGTTTCTGTGTCACAGTTTCTCTTTGTCTCTGAGTCTGAGTGTCTCTGTGCGTCACTGTCACAGTGTCTCAGTGTCCCAGTGTCTCAGTGTCTCTGTGTCTCAGTGTCTCATTGCCTCAGTGTCTCAGAGTCTCTGTGTCTCAGTGTCTCTGTGTCTCTGTGTCTCTGTGTCTCAGAGTCACAGTGTCTCTGTGTCTCAGTGTATCAGTGTCTCTGTGTCTTTCTGTCTGAGTGTCTCTGTGCCTCAGTGTCTCAGTGTCTCAGTGACTCTGTGCCTCAGTGTCTCATTGCCTCAGTGTCTCAGAGTCTCTGTGTCTCAGTGTCTCAGTGTCTCTGTGTATCTGTGTCTCTGTGTCTCAGTGTCTCTGTGTCTCTGCGTCTCAGAAACTCAGTGTCTCTGTGTCTGAGTGTCTCTGTGCCTCAATGTCACCGTCTCTCAGTGTCTCAGATTATCAGTGTCTCTCTGTCTCAGTGTCTCAGTGTTTCTCTATCTCTGTGCCTCAGTGTCTCAGAGTCGCTGTGTCTCAGTGTGTCTGTTTCTCAATGTCTCTGTACCTCAGTGTCTCTTGCCTCAGTGTCTCAGAGTCTCAGAGTCTCAGAGTCTCGGAGTCTCAGTTTCTCTGTGTTTCTGTGTCTCAGAGACTCAGTGTCTCTGTTTCTCGGTGTCTGAGTGTCTCTGTGCCTCAGTGTCACATTGTCTCAGTGTCTCAGAGTCTCAGTGTCTCAGAGTCTCAGTGTCTCTGTGTCTCAGTGTCTCAGAGTCTCTGTGTTTCAGTGTATCAGTGTGTCAGAGACTCAGTGTCCTTTTGTCTCTGTGTCTGAGTGTCTCTGTGCCTCAGTGTCTCAATATCTCAGTGTCTGAGTGTCTCAAAGTCTTTGTGTCTCAGTGTCTGTGTGTCTCAGTGTCTCTGCGTCTCAGAGACTCAGTGTCTCTGTGTCTCAGAAACTCAGTGTCTCTGTGTCTCTGTATCTCAGAGTCTCAGAGTCTCAGTGTCTCAGAGTTTCAGTGTCTCTATGTTTCTGTGTTTCAGTGTCTCTGTGCCTCAGTGTCTGAGAGTCTCAGTGTCTCTCTATGTGTCAGTGTCTCTGCGTCTCAGTGTCTCTTTGCATCATAGAATGGGTAGCATAGAACCCTACAGTGCAGAAACAGGCCCTTCGGCCCATCGAGTCTGCACCGAACACAATCCCACCCAGACCCTATCCCCATATCCCTACACATTTACCTGCTAATCCCTCTAACCTACACATACCAGGACACTAAGGGGCAATTTTAGCATAGCCAATGAACCTAACCCGCACATCTTTGGACTGTGGGAGGAAACCGGAGCACCCGGAGAAAACCCACGCAGACACGAGGAGAATGTGCAAACTCCACACAGACAGTGACCCGAGCCGGGAATCGAACCCAGGACCCTGGAGCTGTGAAGCAGCAGTGCTAACCACTGTGCTACCGTGCCGCCCTAAGTGTCCGTGTGCCTCAGTGTCCAGTGTCTCAGAGTCTCAACGTCTCTGTGTCTCATTGTCGCTGTGCCTCATAGTCTCTGTGTCTCTGTGTCTCAGGATCACAGGGCCATATTCTCTCACGCCCTCAGTCTCACAGTCTCTCTGGGTCTGTGGGTCTCAGTCTTTCAGTCTCTCAGTGTCTCAGTATCTCAGTGTCTCAGGGTCTCAGGGTCTCAGGGTCTCAGTGTCTCAGTGTCTCAGTGTCTCAGGGTCTCAGTGTCTCAGTGTCTCAGTGTTTCAGGGTCTCAGTGTCTCAGTGTTTCAGGGTCTCAGTGTCTCAGGATCTCAGTGTCTCAGTGTCTCTGGGTCTCAGGACCTCAGTGCCTCAGTGTCTCAGGGTCTCAGGGTCTCAGTTTCTCAGGTCTCAGTGTCTCAGTGTCTCAGGGTCTCAGTGTCTCAGTGTCCCAGTGTCTCAGTCTCTCCATCTCTCAGTCTCTCAGTCGCTCAGTCTCTCAGTCTCTCAGTCTTTCAGTGTATCAGTCTCTCAGTTTCATTCTCTCAGTGTCTCAGTGTCTCAGTGTCTCAGGGTCTCAGTGTCTCAGGGTCACAGTGTCTCAGGGTCTCAGTCTCTCAGTCTCTCAGTCTCACAGTCACTCAGTCGCTCAGTCGCCCAGTCCCTCAATCTCTCAGTGTATCAGTCTCTCAGTCTCTCAGTGTCTCAGGGTCTCAGTGTCTCAGGGTGTCAGTGTCTCAGTGTCTCAGGGTCTCAGTGTCGCTGTGTCTCATTCTCTCAGTCTCTCAGTTTCTCAGTGTCTCAGTGTCTCAGTGTCTCAGGGTCTCAGGGTCTCAGTGTCTCACTGTCTCAGTATCTCAGGGTCTCAGTGCCACAGGGTCTCAGTCTCTCAGTCTCTCATTCTCTCATTGTAACAGTCTCTCAGTCTCTCAGTGTCTCAGTGTCTCAGGTTCTCAGTGTCTCAGGGTCTCAGTGTCTCAGGGTCTCAGGGTCTCAGTGTCTCTGGATCTCATGGCCTTAGTCTCTCGTGCCCTCAGTCTCTCAGTCTCTCTGGGTCTCAGGGTCTCTGGGTCTCAGTCTCTCAGTCTCTCAGTGTCTCAGTCTTTCCATCTCGCAGACTCTCAGTCGCTCAGTCTCTCAGTCTCTCAGTCACTCAGTCGCTCAGTCGCTCAGTCTCTCAGTCTCTCAGTGTATCAGTCTCTCAGTGTCTCAGTGTGTCATGGTCTCTGGGTCTCAATGTCTCAGTGTCTCAGTGTCTCAGGGTCTCAGGGTCTCAGGGTCTCAGTGTCAGTGTCTCAGTGTCTCAGGGTCTCAGTGTCTCTGGGTCTCTGGGTCTCAGTCTCTCAGTCTCTCAGTTTCTCAGTTTCTCAGTGTCTCAGTGTCTCAGGGTCTCAGTCTCTCAGTCTCTCAGTCTCTCATTGTATCAGTCTCTCAGTCTCTCTGTGTCTCAGTGTCTCAGGTTCTCAGTGTCTCAGGGTCTCAGTGTCTCAGGGTCTCAGTGTCTCAGGGTCTCAGTCTCTCAGTCTCTCAGTCTCTCAGTGCCTCAGTGTCTCAGGGTCTCAGTGTCTCAGGGTCTCAGTGTCTCAGTGTCTCAGTGGCTCTTGGTCTCAGTATCTCAGAGTCTCAGGGTTACAGTCACTCAGTGTCTCAGTGTCTCAGTGTCTCAGCGTCTCAGTGTCTCAGGATCACAGGGCCATATTCTCTCATGCCCTCAGTCTCACAGTCTCTCTGGGCCTGTGGGTCTCAGTCTCTCAGTCTCTCAGTGTCTCAGTATCTCAGTGTCTCTGGGTCTCTGGGTCTCAATCTCTCAGTGTCTCAGTGTCTCAGGGTCTCAGGGTCTCAGTGTCTCAGGGTCTCAGTGTCTCAGTGTCTCAGTGGCTCATGGTCTCAGTGTCTCAGAGTCTCAGGGTTACAGTCTCTCAGTGTCTCAGTGTCTCAGGGTCTCAGGGTCTCAGTGTCTCAGGGTCTTATTCTCTCAGTCACTCTGTCTCTCAGTGTCTCAGTGCCTCAGGGTCTCTGGGTCTCAGTCTCTCAATGTCTCAGTGTCTCAGGGATTCAGCGTCTCAGTGTCTCAGGGTCAAAGTGTCTCAGGGTCTCAAGGTCTTAGGGTCTCAGAGTCTCAGGGTCTCAGGGTCTCAGTCTCTCAGCGTCTCAGTCTCTCAGTCTCTCAGTCTCTCTGTCTCTCAGGGTCTCAGTGTCTCAGTCTCTCAGGGTCTCATTGCCTCAGTGTCTCTGGGTCTCAGCGTCTCAGGGTCTCAGGGTCTCAGTGTCTCAGGGTCTCAGTCTTTCAGTCTCTCAGTCTCTCTGTCTCTCAGTCTCTCAGTGTCTCAGTGTCTCAGGGTTTCAGTCTCAAGTGGCCTCAGTGTATCAGTCTCTCCGTCTCTCAGTCTCTCAGTCGCTCAGCCTCTCAGTCTTTCTGTGTATCAGTCTCTCAGTCCCATTCTCTCAGTGTCTCAGGGTCTAAGTGCCTCAGTGTCTCAGGGCCACAGTTACTCAGTGTCTCAGTCTCTCAGTCGCTCAGTCTCTCAGTCTCATTCTCTCTGTGTCTCAGTGTCTCAGGCTCTCTGGGTCTCCGGGTCTCAGTGTCTCAGTGCCTCAGTGCCTCAGTGTCTCAGTGTCTCATGGTCTCAGGGTCTCAGTGTCTCAGGGTCTCAGTGTCTCAGGGTCTCAGTGTCTCAGTGTCTCTGTGTTTCAGGGTCTCAGTGTCTCAGGTCTCAGTGTCTCAGGGTCTCAGGGTCTCAGTGTCTCAGGTCTCAGTGTCTCATTGTCTCAGTCTCTCAGTCTTTCTGTGTATCAGTGTCTCAGTGTCTCAGTCTCTCAGTCTCTCAGTGTATCAGTCTCTCAGTGTCTCAGTGTCTCAGGCTCTCTGGGTCTCAGGGTCTCAGTGTCTCAGTGTCTCAGTGCCTCAGTGTCTCAGTGTCTCAGTGTTTCAGGGTCTCAGTGTCTCAGTGCCTCAGTGTCTCAGGGTCTCAGGTTATCAGTGTCTCAGGTTCACAGTGTCTCAGTGTCTCAGTCTCTTAGTCTCTCAGTCTCTCAGTATCTCAGTCACTCAGTCGCTCAGTCTCTCAGTGTATCAGTCTCTCAGTCTCTCAGTGTCTCAGGGTCTCAGTGTCTCAGTGCCTTAGTCTCTCATGCCCTCATTCTCTCAGTCTCTCAGTGCCTCAGGGTCTCTGGGTCTCAGTCTCTCAGTCTCTCATTCTCTCATTGTATCAGTCTCTCAGTGTCTCAGGTTCTCAGTGTCTCAGTGTCTAAGGGTCTCAGTGTCTCAGGCTCTCAGGGTCTCAGTGTCTCAGTGTCTCATTGTATCAGGGTCTCAGTGTCTCAGGGTCTCAGGGTCGCAGGGTCTCAGTGTCTCAGGGTCTCAGGGTCTCAGTGTCTCAGGGTCCCAGTGTTTCAGTCTCTCCATCTCTCAGTCTCTCAGTCGCTAAGTCTCTCAGTCTTTCTGTGTATCAGTCTCTCAGTCTCATCCTCTCAGTGTCTCAGTGTTTGCGTGTCTCAGTGTCTCAGGGTCACAGTGTCTCAGTCTCTCAGTCTCTCAGTCTTTCTGTGTATCAGTCTCTCAGTCTCATTCTCTCAGTGTCTCAGTGTCTCAGTGTTTCAGTGTCTCAGGGTCTCAGTGTGTCAGGGTCTCAGTGTCTCAGGGTCTCAGTGTCTCAGGGTCTCAGTGTCTCTCAGTCTCTCACTGTCTCAGGGTCTCAGGGTCACAGGGTCTCAGTGTCTCAGGGTCTCAGGGTCTCAGTGTCTCTGGGTCTCAGTCTCTCAGTTTCTCCGTGTCTCAGTGCCTCAGTGTCACCGTGTCTCAGTGTCTCTGTGTCTCTGTGTCTCAGGGTCTCAGGGTTACAGTCTCTCAGTGTCTCAGTGTCTCAGGGTCTCAGGGTCTCAGTGTCTCAGGGTCTTATTCTCTCAGTCACTCTGTCTCTCAGTGTCTCAGTGCCTCAGGGTCTCTGGGTCTCAGTCTCTCAGTGTCTCAGTGTCTCAGGGTCTCAGGATCTCAGGGATTCAGCGTCTCAGTGTCTCAGGGTCAAAGTGTCTCAGGGTCTCAGACCTTAGGGTCTTCGGGTCTCAGTCTCTCAGCGTCTCAGTCTCTCAGTCTCTCAGTCTCTCTGTCTCTCAGGGTCTCAGTGTCTCAGGGTCTCAGAGTCTCAGTGTCTCAGGGTCTCAGTCTTTCAGTCTCTCAGTCTCTCAGTGTCTCAGTGTCTCAGTGTCTCAGGGTTTCAGTCTCAAGGGGCCTCAGTGTCTCAGTGTCTCAGGGTCACAGCGTCTCAGTCTCTCAGTCTCTCAGTCTTTCTGTGTATCAGTCTCTCAGTCTCATTCTCTCAGTGTCTCAGTGTCTCAGTGTTTCTGTGTCTCAGGGTCTCAGTGTGTCAGGGTCTCAGTGTCTCAGGGTCTCAGTGTCTCTCAGTCTCTCACTGTCTCAGAGTCTCAGGGTCACAGGGTCTCAGTGTCTCAGTGTCTCAGGGTCTCAGTGTCTCTGGGTCTCAGTCTCTCAGTTTCTCCGTGTCTCAGTGCCTCAGTGTCTCCGTGTCTCAGTGTCTCAGTGTCTCTGTGTCTCAGGGTCTCATGGTTCCAGTCTCTCAGTGTCTCAGGGTCTCAGGGTCTCAGTGTCTCAGGGTCTTATTCTCTCAGTCACTCTGTCTCTCAGTGTCTCAGTGCCTCAGGGTCTCTGGGTCTCAGTGTCTCAGTGTCTCAGGGTCTCAGGGTCTCAGGGATTCAGCGTCTCAGTGTCTCAGGGTCAAAGTGTCTCAGGGTCTCAAGGTCTTAGGGTCTCAGGGTCTCAGAGTCTCAGTGTCTCAGGGTCTCAGTCTCTCAGCGTCTCAGTCTCTCAGTCTCTCAGTCTCTCTGTCTCTCAGGGTCTCAGTGTCTCAGTCTCTCAGGTTCTCAGTGTCTCTGGGTCTCAGCGTCTCAGTGTCTCAGTGTCTCAGAGTCTCAGGGTCTCAGTGTCTCAGTGTCTCAGAGTCTCAGGGTCTCAGTGTCTCAGGGTCTCAGTCTTTCAGTCTCTCAGTCTCTCAGTCTCTCAGTCTTTCTGTGTATCAGTCTCTCAGTCTCATTCTCTCAGTGTCTCAGTGTCTCAGGGTTTCAGTGTCAAGGGGCCTCAGTGTCTCAGTCTCTCCGTCTCTCAGTCTCTCAGTCGCTCAGTCTCTCAGTCTTTCTGTGTATCAGTCTCTCAGTCTCATTCTCTCAGTGTCTCAGTGTCTCAGTTTCTCAGTGTCTCAGTCTCTCAGTCTCTCAGTCGCTCAGTCTCTCAGTCTCATTCTCTCTGTGTCTCAGTGTCTCAGGCTCTCTGGGTCTCAGGGTCTCAGTGTCTCAGTGTCTCAGTGCCTCAGTGCCTCAGTGTCTCAGTGTCTCATGGTCTCAGGGTCTCAGTGTCTCAGGGTCTCAGTGTCTCAGGGTCTCAGTGTCTCGGTGTCTCTGTGTTTCAGGGTCTCAGTGTCTCAGTGTCTCAGTGTCTCAGTGTCTCAGGGTCTCAGGGACTCAGGGTCTCAGGGTCTCAGTGTCTCAGGTCTCAGTGTCTCAGGGTCTCAGGGTCTCAGTGTTTCAGGTCTCAGTGTCTCAGTGTCTCAGTGGCTCATGGTCTCAGTGTCTCAGAGTCTCAGGGTTACAGTCTCTCAGTGTCTCAGTGTCTCAGGGTCTCAGGGTCTCAGTGTCTCAGGGTCTTATTCTCTCAGTCACTCTGTCTCTCAGTGTCTCAGTGCCTCAGGGTCTCTGGGTCTCAGTCTCTCAGTGTCTCAGTGTCTCAGGGTCTCAGGGATTCAGCGTCTCAGTGTCTCAGGGTCAAAGTGTCTCAGGGTCTCAAGGTCTTAGGGTCTCAGGGTCTCAGAGTCTCAGGGTCTCAGGGTCTCAGTCTCTCAGCGTCTCAGTCTCTCAGTCTCTCTGTCTCTCAGGGTCTCAGTGTCTCAGTCTCTCAGGGTCTCATTGCCTCAGTGTCTCTGGGTCTCAGCGTCTCAGGGTCTCAGGGTCTCAGTGTCTCAGGGTCTCAGTCTTTCAGTCTCTCAGTCTCTCTGTCTCTCAGTCTCTCAGTGTCTCAGTGTCTCAGTGTCTCAGGGTTTCAGTCTCAAGTGGCCTCAGTGTATCAGTCTCTCCGTCTCTCAGTCTCTCAGTCGCTCAGCCTCTCAGTCTTTCTGTGTATCAGTCTCTCAGTCCCATTCTCTCAGTGTCTCAGGGTCTCAGTGCCTCAGTGTCTCAGGGCCACAGTTACTCAGTGTCTCAGTCTCTCAGTCGCTCAGTCTCTCAGTCTCATTCTCTCTGTGTCTCAGTGTCTCAGGCTCTCTGGGTCTCCGGGTCTCAGTGTCTCAGTGCCTCAGTGCCTCAGTGTCTCAGTGTCTCATGGTCTCAGGGTCTCAGTGTCTCAGGGTCTCAGTGTCTCAGGGTCTCAGTGTCTCAGTGTCTCTGTGTTTCAGGGTCTCAGTGTCTCAGGTCTCAGTGTCTCAGGGTCTCAGGGTCTCAGTGTCTCAGGTCTCAGTGTCTCATTGTCTCAGTCTCTCAGTCTTTCTGTGTATCAGTGTCTCAGTGTCTCAGTCTCTCAGTCTCTCAGTGTATCAGTCTCTCAGTGTCTCAGTGTCTCAGGCTCTCTGGGTCTCAGGGTCTCAGTGTCTCAGTGTCTCAGTGCCTCAGTGTCTCAGTGTCTCAGTGTTTCAGGGTCTCAGTGTCTCAGTGCCTCAGTGTCTCAGGGTCTCAGGTTATCAGTGTCTCAGGTTCACAGTGTCTCAGTGTCTCAGTCTCTTAGTCTCTCAGTCTCTCAGTATCTCAGTCACTCAGTCGCTCAGTCTCTCAGTGTATCAGTCTCTCAGTCTCTCAGTGTCTCAGGGTCTCAGTGTCTCAGTGCCTTAGTCTCTCATGCCCTCATTCTCTCAGTCTCTCAGTGCCTCAGGGTCTCTGGGTCTCAGTCTCTCAGTCTCTCATTCTCTCATTGTATCAGTCTCTCAGTGTCTCAGGTTCTCAGTGTCTCAGTGTCTAAGGGTCTCAGTGTCTCTGGCTCTCAGGGTCTCAGTGTCTCAGTGTCTCATTGTATCAGGGTCTCAGTGTCTCAGGGTCTCAGGGTCGCAGGGTCTCAGTGTCTCAGTGTCTCAGGGTCTCAGTGTCTCAGGGTCCCAGTGTCTCAGTCTCTCCATCTCTCAGTCTCTCAGTCGCTAAGTCTCTCAGTCTTTCTGTGTATCAGTCTCTCAGTCTCATCCTCTCAGTGTCTCAGTGTTTGCGTGTCTCAGGGTCTCAGTGTCTCAGTGTCTCAGGGTCACAGTGTCTCAGTCTCTCAGTCTTTCTGTGTATCAGTCTCTCAGTCTCATTCTCTCAGTGTCTCAGTGTTTCAGTGTCTCAGGGTCTCAGTGTATCAGGGTCTCAGTGTCTCAGGGTCTCAGTGTCTCAGGGTCTCAGTGTCTCTCAGTCTCTCACTGTCTCAGGGTCTCAGGGTCACAGGGTCTCAGTGTCTCAGGGTCTCAGGGTCTCAGTGTCTCTGGGTCTCAGTCTCTCAGTTTCTCCGTGTCTCAGTGCCTCAGTGTCACCGTGTCTCAGTGTCTCTGTGTCTCTGTGTCTCAGGGTCTCAGGGTTACAGTCTCTCAGTGTCTCAGTGCCTCAGGGTCTCTGGGTCTCAGTCTCTCAGTGTCTCAGTGTCTCAGGGTCTCAGGATCTCAGGGATTCAGCGTCTCAGTGTCTCAGGGTCAAAGTGTCTCAGGGTCTCAGACCTTAGGGTCTTCGGGTCTCAGTCTCTCAGCGTCTCAGTCTCTCAGTCTCTCTGTCTCTCAGGGTCTCAGTGTCTCAGGGTCTCAGAGTCTCAGTGTCTCAGGGTCTCAGTCTTTCAGTCTCTCAGTCTCTCAGTCTCTCAGTGTCTCAGTGTCTCAGTGTCTCAGGGTTTCAGTCTCAAGGGGCCTCAGTGTCTCAGTGTCTCAGGGTCACAGCGTCTCAGTCTCTCAGTCTCTCAGTCTTTCTGTGTATCAGTCTCTCAGTCTCATTCTCTCAGTGTCTCAGTGTCTCAGTGTTTCTGTGTCTCAGGGTCTCAGTGTGTCAGGGTCTCAGTGTCTCAGGGTCTCAGTGTCTCTCAGTCTCTCACTGTCTCAGAGTCTCAGGGTCACAGGGTCTCAGTGTCTCAGTGTCTCAGGGTCTCAGTGTCTCTGGGTCTCAGTCTCTCAGTTTCTCCGTGTCTCAGTGCCTCAGTGTCTCCGTGTCTCAGTGTCTCAGTGTCTCTGTGTCTCAGGGTCTCATGGTTACAGTCTCTCAGTGTCTCAGTGTCTCAGGGTCTCAGGGTCTCAGTGTCTCAGGGTCTTATTCTCTCAGTCACTCTGTCTCTCAGTGTCTCAGTGCCTCAGGGTCTCTGGGTCTCAGTGTCTCAGTGTCTCAGGGTCTCAGGGTCTCAGGGATTCAGCGTCTCAGTGTCTCAGGGTCAAAGTGTCTCAGGGTCTCAAGGTCTTAGGGTCTCAGGGTCTCAGAGTCTCAGTGTCTCAGGGTCTCAGTCTCTCAGCGTCTCAGTCTCTCAGTCTCTCTGTCTCTCAGGGTCTCAGTGTCTCAGTCTCTCAGGGTCTCAGTGTCTCTGGGTCTCAGCGTCTCAGTGTCTCAGTGTCTCAGAGTCTCAGGGTCTCAGTGTCTCAGGGTCTCAGTCTTTCAGTCTCTCAGTCTCTCAGTCTCTCAGTCTCTCAGTCTTTCTGTGTATCAGTCTCTCAGTCTCATTCTCTCAGTGTCTCAGTGTCTCAGGGTTTCAGTGTCAAGGGGCCTCAGTGTCTCAGTCTCTCCGTCTCTCAGTCTCTCAGTCGCTCAGTCTCTCAGTCTTTCTGTGTATCAGTCTCTCAGTCTCATTCTCTCAGTGTCTCAGTGTCTCAGTTTCTCAGTGTCTCAGTCTCTCAGTCTCTCAGTCGCTCAGTCTCTCAGTCTCATTCTCTCTGTGTCTCAGTGTCTCAGGCTCTCTGGGTCTCAGGGTCTCAGTGTCTCAGTGTCTCAGTGCCTCAGTGCCTCAGTGTCTCAGTGTCTCATGGTCTCAGGGTCTCAGTGTCTCAGGGTCTCAGTGTCTCAGGGTCTCAGTGTCTCAGTGTCTCTGTGTTTCAGGGTCTCAGTGTCTCAGTGTCTCAGTGTCTCAGGGTCTCAGGGTCTCAGGGTCTCAGTGTCTCTGGTCTCAGTGTCTCAGGGTCTCAGGGTCTCAGTGTTTCAGGTCTCAGTGTCTCAGTGTCTCATTGTCTCAGTCTCTCAGTCTTTCTGTGTATCAGTGTCTCAGTGTCTCAGTCTCTCAGTCTCTCAGTGTCTCAGTGTCTCAGGCTCTCTGGGTCTCAGGGTCTCAGTGTCTCAGTGTCTCAGTGCCTCAGTGTCTCAGTGTCTCAGTGTTTCAGGGTCTCAGTGTCTCAGGGTCTCAGGTTCTCAATGTCTCAGGTTCACAGTGTCTCAGTGTCTCAGTCTCTCAGTCTCTCAGTCTCTCAGTATCTCAGTCACTCAGTCGCTCAGTCTCTCAGTGTATCAGTCTCTCAGTCTCTCAGTGTCTCAGGGTCTCAGTGTCTCAGTGTCTCAGGGTCTCAGGGTCTCAGTGCCTTAGTCTCTCATGCCCTCATTCTCTCAGTCTCTCAGTGCCTCAGGGTCTCTGGGTCTCAGTCTCTCAGTCTCTCATTCTCTCATTGTATCAGTCTCTCAGTGACTCAGTGTCTCAGGTTCTCAGTGTCGAAGGGTCTCAGTGTCTCAGGCTCTCAGGGTCTCAGTGTCTCAGTGTCTCATTGTCTCAGGGTCTCAGTGTCTCAGGGTCTCAGGGTCTCAGTCTCTCAGTGTATCAGGGTCTCAGTGTCTCAGGCTCTCAGGGTCTCAGTGTCTCAGTGTCTCATTGTCTCAGGGTCTCAGGGTCTCAGGGTCGCGGGGTCTCAGTGTCTCAGGGTCTCAGTGTCTCAGGGTCCCAGTGTCTCAGTCTCTCCATCTCTCAGTCTCTCAGTCGCTAAGTCTCTCAGTCTGTCAGTCTTTCTGTGTATCAGTCTCTCAGTCTCATTCTCTCAGTGTCTCAGTGTTTGCGTGTCTCAGGGTCTCAGTGTCTCAGGGTCACAGTGTCTCAGTCTCTCAGTCTTTCTGTGTATCAGTCTCTCAGTCTCATTCTCTCAGTGTCTCAGTGTCTCAGTGTTTCAGTGTCTCAGGGTCTCAGTGTATCAGGGCCTCAGTGTCTCAGGGTCTCATTGTCTCTCAGTCTCTCACTGTCTCAGGGTCTCAGGGTCACAGGGTCTCAGTGTTTCAGGGTCTCAGGGTCTCAGTGTCTCTGGGTCTCAGTCTCTCAGTTTCTCCGTGTCTCAGTGCCTCAGTGTCTCCGTGTCTCAGTGTCTCAGTGTCTCTGTGTCTCAGGGTCTCAGTGTCTCACTGTCTCAGTATCTCAGGGTCTCAGTGCCTCAGGATCTCAGGTTCTCAGTCTCTCATTCACTCATTGTATCAGTCTCTCAGTCTCTCAGTTCCTCAGTGACTCAGGTTCTCAGTGTCTCAGGGTCTCAGTGCCTCAGTGTCTCAGTCTCTCAGTGTCTCAGGTTCTCAGTGTCCCAGGGTCTCAGGGACTCAGGGTCTCAGAGTCTCAGTCTCTCAGTCTCTCAGTCTCTCAGTGTATCAGTCTCTCAGTCTCTCGGTGTCTCAGTGTCTCAGGGTCTCAGTGTCTCAGTGTCTCAGTGTCTCAGTGTCTCAGGGTCTCAGTGTCTCAGGGTCTCAGTGTCTCAGTGTCTCCGGGTCTCAGTGTCTCAGTGTCTCAGTGTCTAAGGGTCTCAGTGTCTCAGGCTCTCAGGGTCTCAGTGTCTCAGTGTCTCATTGTCTCAGGGTCTCAGTGTCTCAGGGTCTCAGTGTCTCAGTGTCTCAGGCTCGCAGGGTCTCAGTGTCTCAGTGTCTCATTGTCTCAGGGTCTCAGTGTCTCAGGGTCTCAGGGTGGCAGGGTCTCAGTGTCTCAGTGTCTCAGGGTCTCAGTGTCTCAGGGTCCCAGTGTCTCAGTCTCTCCATCTCTCAGTCTCTCAGTCGCTAAGTCTCTCAGTCTCTCAGTCTTTCTGTGTATCAGTCTCTCAGTCTCATTCTCTCAGTGTCTCAGTGTTTGCGTGTCTCAGTGTCTCAGTGTCTCAGGGTCACAGTGTCTCAGTGTTTCAGTGTCTCAGGGTCTCAGTGTGTCAGGGTCTCAGTGTCTCAGGGTCTCAGTGTCTCTCAGTCTCTCACTGTCTCAGGGTCACAGTGTCTCAGTGTTTCAGTGTCTGGGGGCCTCAGTCTCTCAGTCTCTCAGTTTCTCGTGTCTCAGTGCCTCAGTGTCTCCGTGTCTCAGTGTCTCAGTGTCTCTGTGTCTCAGGGTCTCAGTGTCTCACTGTCTCAGTTTCTCAGGGTCTCAGTGCCTCAGGATCTCAGGGTCTCAGTCTCTCAGTCTCTCATTCACTCATTGTATCAGTCTCTCAGTCTCTCAGTGTCTCAGGTTCTCAGTGTCTCAGGGTCTCAGTGCCTCAGTGTCTCAGTCTCTCAGTGTCTCAGGTTCTCAGTGCCCCAGGGTCTCAGGGACTCAGGGTCTCAGAGTCTCAGTCTCTCAGTCTCTCAGTCTCTCAGTGTCTCAGGTTCTCAGTGTCTCAGGGTCTCAGTGCCTCCGTGTCTCAGTGACTCAGGGTCTCAGTGTCTCAGGGTCTCAGTGTCTCAGTGTCTCAGGGTCTCCGGGTCTCTGTGTCACAGGGTTTCAGGGTCTCAGTCTCACAGTCTCTCAGGGTCTCTGGGTCTCAGTCTCTCAGTCTCTCAGTGTCTCAGGGTCTCAGGGTCTCAGGGTCTCAGAGTCTCAGTCTCGCAGTCTCTCAGTGTCCCAGGGTCTCAGGGTCTCAGGGTCTCAGAGTCTCAGTCTCTCAGTCTCTCAGTCTCTCAGTGTCTCAGGGTCTCAGGGTCTCAGGGTCTCAGAGACTCAGTCTCTCAGTCTCTCAGGGTCTCAGTGTCTCAGGATCTCAGGTTCTCAGGTTCACAGTGTCTCAGGGTCTCTGGGTCTCAGTGTCTCTGCCTCTCAGTGTCTCAGGGTCTCAGGGTCTCAGGGTCTCTGGGTCTCAGTCTCTCAGTCTCTCAGTGTCTCAGTGTCTCTGGGTCTCAGGGTTTCAGTGTCTCAGTGTCTCAGGGTCTCAGGATCTCAGTGTCTCAGTGTCTCAGGGTCTCAGGGTCTCAGTCTCTCAGTCTCACAGTGTCTCAGGGTCTCAGGGTCTCAGTGTCTCAGTGTCTCAGGGTCTCAGGGTCTCAATGTCTCAGTGTCTCATTGTCTCAGGGTCTCAGGGTCTCAGTGTCTCAGGGTCTCTGGGTCCCAGTGTCGCAGAGTCTCAGAGTCTCAGTGTTTCAGGGTCTCTGGGTCTCAGGGCCACTGTTTCACTGGGTCTCAGTGTCTCAGGGTCACTGTGTCTCAGGGTCTCAGAGTCTCAGTGTCTCATGTCCCAGTATCTCAGGGTCTCAGTGTCTCAGTGTCTCAGGATCTCAGGGTCTCAGTGTCTCAGGATCTCAGGGCCTTAGTCTCTCATGCCCTCAGTCTCTCTGGGTCTCTTGGTCTCTGGTCTCAGTCTCTCAGTCTCTCAGTGTCTCAGTGTCTCAGTGTCTCAGGGTCTCAGTGTCTCAGTGTCTCAGTGTCTCAGGATCTCAGGGTCTCAGTGTCTCAGTGTCTCAGTGTCTCATTGTCTCAGGGTCTCAGTCTCTCAGTCTCTCATTCACTCATTGTATCAGTCTCTCAGTGTCTCAGGTTCTCAGTGTCTCAGGGTCTCAGTGCCTCGGTGTCTCAGTCTCTCAGTGTCTCAGGTTCTCAGTGTCCCAGGGTCTCAGGGACTCAGGGTCTCAGAGTCTCAGTCTCACAGTCTCTCAGTCTCTCAGTGTATCAGTCTCTCAGTGTCTCAGTGTCTCAGTGTCTCAGGGTCTCAGTGTCTCAGTGTCTCAGTGTCTCAGGGTCTCAGTGTCTCAGGCTCTCAGGGTCTCAGTGTCTCAGTGTCTCATTGTCTCAGGGTCTCAGTGTCTCAGGGTCTCAGGGTCTCAGTGTCTCAGTGACTCAGGGTCTCAGTGTCTCAGGCTCTCAGGGTCTCAGTGTCTCAGTGTCTCATTGTCTCAGGGTCTCAGTGTCTCACGGTCTCAGGGTCGCAGGGTCTCAGTGTCTCAGTGTCTCAGGGTCCCAGTGTCTCAGGGTCCCAGTGTCTCAGTCTCTCCATCTCTCAGTCTCTCAGTCGCTAAGTCTCTCAGTCTCTCAGTCTTTCTGTGTATCAGTCTCTCAGTCTCATTCTCTCAGTGTCTCAGTGTTTGCGTGTCTCAGGGTCTCAGTGTCTCAGTGTCTCAGGGTCACAGTGTCTCAGTCTCTCAGTCTCTCAGTCTCATTCTCTCAGTGTCTCAGTGTCTCAGTGTTTCAGTGTCTCAGGGTCTCAGTGTGTCAGGGTCTCAGTGTCTCAGGGTCTCAGTGTCTCTCAGTCTCTCACTGTCTCAGGGTCTCAGGGTCACAGGGTCTCAGCGTCTCAGGGTCTCAGTGTCTCTGGGTCTCAGTCTCTCAGTTTCTCCGTGTCTCAGTGCCTCAGTGTCTCCGTGTCTCAGTGTCTCAGTGTCTCTGTGTCTCAGGGTCTCAGGGTTACAGTCTCTCAGTGTCTCAGTGTCTCAGTGTCTCAGGGTCTCAGGGTCTCAGTGTCTCAGGGTCTTATTCTCTCAGTCACTCTGTCTCTCAGTGTCTCAGTGCCTCAGGGTCTCTGGGTCTCAGTCTCTCAGTGTCTCAGGGTCTCAGGGATTCAGCGTCTCAGTGTCTCAGGGTCAAAGTGTCTCAGGGTCTCAAGGTCTTAGGGTCTCAGGGTCTCAGAGTCTCAGGGTCTCAGGGTCTCAGTCTCTCAGCGTCTCAGTCTCTCAGTCTCTCAGTCTCTCAGTCTCTCTGTCTCTCAGGGTCTCAGTGTCTCAGTCTCTCAGGGTCTCAGTGTCTCTGGGTCTCAGCGTCTCAGTGTCTCATTGTCTCAGTGTCTCAGTGTCTCAGGGTCTCAGGGTCTCAGTGTCTCAGGGTCTCAGTCTTTCAGTCTCTCAGTCTCTCAGTCTCTCAGTCTCTCAGTCTCTCAGTCTTTCTGTGTATCAGTCTCTCAGTCTCATTCTCTCAGTGTCTCAGTGTCTCAGGGTTTCAGTGTCAAGGGGCCTCAGTGTCTCAGTCTCTCCGTCTCTCAGTCTCTCAGTCGCTCAGTCTCTCAGTCTTTCTGTGTATCAGTCTCTCAGTCTCATTCTCTCAGTGTCTCAGTTTCTCAGTGTCTCAGTCTCTCAGTCTCTCAGTCGCTCAGTCTCTCAGTCTCATTCTCTCTGTGTCTCAGTGTCTCAGGCTCTCTGGGTCTCAGGGTCTCAGTGTCTCAGTGTCTCAGTGCCTCAGTGTCTCAGTGTCTCAGTGTCTCAGAGTTTCAGGGTCTCAGTGTCTCAGTGCCTCAGTGTCTCAGGGTCTCAGGTTATCAGTGTCTCAGGTTCACAGTGTCTCAGTGTCTCAGTCTCTCAGTCTCTCAGTATCTCAGTCACTCAGTCGCTCAGTCTCTCAGTCTCTCAGTCTCTCAGTCTCTCAGTGTCTCAGTGTCTCAGTGTCTCAGGGTCTCAGGGTCTCAGTGCCTTAGTCTCTCATGCCCTCATTCTCTCAGTCTCTCAGTGCCTCAGGGTCTCTGGGTCTCAGTCTCTCAGTGCCTCAGTGCCTCAGTGTCTCAGTGTCTCATGGTCTCAGGGTCTCAGTGTCTCAGGGTCTCAGTGTCTCAGGGTCTCAGTGTCTCAGTGTCTCTGTGTTTCAGGGTCTCAGTGTCTCAGTGTCTCAGGGTCTCAGGGTCTCAGGGTCTCAGTGTCTCAGGTCTCAGTGTCTCAGGGTCTCAGGGTCTCAGTGTCTCAGGTCTCAGTGTATCAGTGTCTCATTGTCTCAGTCTCTCAGTCTTTCTGTGTATCAGTGTCTCAGTGTCTCAGTCTCTCAGTCTCTCAGTGTCTCAGTGTCTCAGGATCTCTGGGTCTCAGGGTCTCAGTGTCTCAGAGTCTCAGTGCCTCAGTGTCTCAGTGTCTCAGTGTTTCAGGGTCTCAGTGTCTCAGTGCCTCAGTGTCTCAGGGTCTCAGGTTATCACTTTCTCAGGTTCACAGTGTCTCAGTGTCTCAGTCTCTCAGTCTCTCAGTATCTCAGTCACTCAGTCGCTCAGTCTCTCAGTGTATCAGTCTCTCAGTCTCTCAGTGTCTCAGGGTCTCAGTGTCTCAGTGTCTCAGGGTCTCAGTGCCTTAGTCTCTCATGCCCTCATTCTCCCAGTCTCTCAGTGCCTCAGGGTCTCTGGGTCTCAGTCTCTCAGTCTCCCATTCTCTCATTGTATCAGTCTCTCAGTGACTCAGTGTCTCAGGTTCTCAGTGTCTCAGTGTCTAAGGGTCTCAGTGTCTCAGGCTCTCAGGGTCTCAGTGTCTCAGTGTCTCATTGTCTCAGGGTCTCAGTGTCTCAGGGTCTCAGTCTCTCAGTGTATCAGGGTCTCAGTGTCTCAGGCTCTCAGGGTCTCAGTGTTTCAGTGTCTCATTGTCTCAGGGTCTCAGGGTCTCAGGGTCTCAGTGTCTCAGGGTCTCAGTGTCTCAGGGTCCCAGTGTCTCAGTCTCTCCATCTCTCAGTCTCTCAGTCGCTAAGTCTCTCAGTCTCTCAGTCTATCTGTGTATCAGTCTCTCAGTCTCATTCTCTCAGTGTCTCAGTGTTTGCCTGTCTCAGGGTCTCAGGGTCTCAGTGTCTCAGGGTCACAGTGTCTCAGTCTCTCAGTCTTTCTGTGTATCAGTCTCTCAGTCTCATTCTCTCAGTGTCTCAGTGTTTCAGTGTCTCAGGGTCTCAGTGTATCAGGGCCTCAGTGTCTCAGGGTCTCAGTGTCTCTCAGTCTCTCACTGTCTCAGGGTCTCAGGGTCACAGGGTCTCAGTGTCTCAGGGTCTCAGGGTCTCAGTGTCTCTGGGTCTCAGTCTCTCAGTTTCTCCGTGTCTCAGTGCCTCAGTGCCTCAGTGTCTCCGTGTCTCAGTGTCTCTGTGTCTCAGGGTCTCAGTGTCTCACTGTCTCAGTATCTCAGGGTCTCAGTGCCTCAGGATCTCAGGTTCTCAGTCTCTCAGTCTCTCATTCACTCATTGTATCAGTCTCTCAGTTCCTCAGTGTCTCAGGTTCTCAGTGTCTCAGGGTCTCAGTGCCTCAGTGTCACAGTCTCTCAGTGTCTCAGGTTCTCAGTGTCCCAGGGTCTCAGGGACTCAGGGTCTCAGAGTCTCAGTCTCTCAGTCTCTCAGTCTCTCAGTGTATCAGTCTCTCAGTCTCTCGGTGTCTCAGTGTCTCAAGGTCTCAGTGTCTCAGTGTCTCAGTGTCTCAGTGTCTCAGTGTCTCAGGGTCTCAGTGTCTCAGGGTCTCAGTGTCTCAGTGTCTCCTGGTCTCAGTGTCTCAGTGTCTAAGGGACTCAGTGTCTCAGGCTCTCAGGGTCTCAGTGTCTCAGTGTCTCATTGTCTCAGGGTCTCAGTGTCTCAGGGTCTCAGGGTGGCAGGGTCTCAGTGTCTCAGTGTCTCAGGGTCTCAGTGTCTCAGTGTTCCAGTGTCTCAGTCTCTCCATCTCTCAGTCTCTCAGTCGCTAAGTCTCTCAGTCTCTCAGTCTTTCTGTGTATCAGTCTCTCAGTCTCATTCTCTCAGTGTCTCAGTGTTTTTGTGTCTCAGGGTCTCAGTGTCTCAGTGTCTCAGGGTCACAGTGTCTCAGTGTTTCAGTGTCTCAGGGTCTCAGTGTGTCAGGGTCTCAGTGTCTCAGGGTCTCAGTGTCTCTCAGTCTCTCACTGTCTCAGGGTCTCAGGGTCACAGTGTCTCAGTGTTTCAGTGTCTCTGGGTCTCAGTCTCTCAGTCTCTCAGTTTCTCGTGTCTCAGTGCCTCAGTGTCTCCGTGTCTCAGTGTCTCAGTGTCTCTGTGTCTCAGGGTCTCAGTGTCTCACTGTCTCAGTATCTCAGGGTCTCAGTGCCTCAGGATCTCAGGGCCTCAGTCTCTCAGTCTCTCAGTCTCTCATTCACTCATTGTATCAGTCTCTCAGTCTCTCAGTGTCTCAGTTTCTCAGTGTCTCAGGGTCTCAGTGCCTCAGTGTCTCAGTCTCTCAGTGTCTCAGGTTCTCAGTGTCCCAGGGTCTCAGGGACTCAGGGTCTCAGAGTCTCAGTCTCTCAGTGTCTCAGTGTCTCAGTTTCTCAGTCTCTCAGGGTCTCTGGGTCTCAGTCTCTCAGTCTCTCAGTGTCTCAGGGTCTCAGGTCTCAGAGTCTCAGTCTCTCAGTCTCTCAGTGTCTCAGGGTCTCAGGGTCTCAGGGTCTCAGAGTCTCAGTCTCTCAGTCTCTCAGTCTCTCAGTCTCTCAGTGTCTCAGGGTCTCAGGGTCTCAGGGTCTCAGAGACTCAGTCTCTCAGTCTCTCAGGGTCTCAGTGTCTCAGGATCTCAGGTTCTCAGGTTCACAGTGTCTCAGGGTCTCTGGGTCTCAGTGTCTCTGGGTCGCATGGTCTCAGGGTCTCTGGGTCTCAGTCTCTCAGTCTCTCAGTGTCTCAGTGTCTCTGGGTCTCAGGGTTTCAGTGTCTCAGTTTCTCAGTGTCTCAGGGTCTCAGTGTCTCAGGGTCTCTGGGTCTCAGTGTCTCAGTGTCTCAGTGTCTCAGTGTCTCAGTGTCTCAGGATCGCAGGGTCTCAGGGTCACAGTGTCTCAGTGTCTCAGGGTCTCAGGATCTCAGTGTCTCAGTGTCTCAGGGTCTCAGGGTCTCAGTCTCTCAGTCTCTCAGTGTCTCAGGGTCTCAGGGTCTCAGTGTCTCAGGGTCTCAGTGTCTCAGTGTCTCAGGATCGCAGGGTCTCAGGGTCACAGTGTCTCAGTGTCTCAGTCTCTCAGTGTCTCAGGGTCTCTTGGTCTCAGGTTCCCCGGGTCTCAGGGTCTCAGTGACTCATGTCCCAGTATATCAGGTGCTCAGGGTCTCAGTTTTCAGTGTCTCTGGGTCTCAGGGTCTCAGTATCTCAGTCTCTCCATTTCTCAGTCTCTCAGTCGCTCAGTCACTCAGTCTCTCAGTCTTTCAGTGTATCAGTCTCTCAGTCTCTCAGTCTCAGTCTCTCAGTCTCTGAGTGTATCAGTCTCTCAGTCTCTCAGTCTCTCAGTGTCTCAGGGTCTCAGTGTCTCAGTGTCTCAGGGTCTCAGTGTCTCAGGGTCTCCGTGACTCAGGGTCTCAGTGTCTCAGAGTCTCAGTGTCTCAGTGTCTCAGGGTCACCGGGTCTCAGTGTCACAGGGTTTCAGGGTCTCAGTCTCACAGTCTCTCAGTGTCTCTGGATCACAGTCTCTCAGTCTCTCACTGTCTCAGGGTCTCAGGGTCTCAGGGTCTCAGAGTCTCAGTCTCTCAGTGTCTCAGTGTCTCAGGGTCTCAGTGTCTCAGGGTCCCAGTGTAACAGTCTCTCCATCTCTCAGTCTCTCAGTCGCTAAGTCTCTCAGTCTCTCAGTCTTTCTGTGTATCAGTCTCTCAGTCTCATTCACTCAGTGTCTCAGTGTTTGCGTGTCTCAGGGTCTCAGTGTCTCAGTGTCTCAGGGTCACAGTGTCTCAGTCTCTCAGTCTCTCAGTCTCTCAGTCTCTCAGTGTATCAGTCTCTCAGTCTCTCAGTGTCTCAGTGTCTCAGTTCCTCAGTCTCTCAGGGTCTCTGGGTCTCAGTCTCTCAGTCTCTCAGTGTCTCAGGGTCTCAGGTCTCAGAGTCTCAGTCTCTCAGTCTCTCAGTGTCTCAGGGTCTCAGGGTCTCAGGGTCTCAGAGTCTCAGTCTCTCAGTCTCTCAGTCTCTCAGTCTCTCAGTGTCTCAGGGTCTCAGGGTCTCAGGGTCTCAGAGACTCAGTCTCTCAGTCTCTCAGGGTCTCAGTGTCTCAGGATCTCAGGTTCTCAGGTTCACAGTGTCTCAGGGTCTCTGGGTCTCAGTGTCTCTGGGTCGCATGGTCTCAGGGTCTCTGGGTCTCAGTCTCTCAGTCTCTCAGTGTCTCAGTGTCTCTGGGTCTCAGGGTTTCAGTGTCTCAGTTTCTCAGTGCCTCAGGGTCTCAGTGTCTCAGGGTCTCTGGGTCTCAGTGTCTCAGTGTCTCAGGGTCTCAGTGTCTCAGTGTCTCAGTGTCTCAGGATCGCAGGGTCTCAGGGTCACAGTGTCTCAGTGTCTCAGGGTCTCATGATCTCAGTGTCTCAGTGTCTCAGGGTCTCAGGGTCTCAGTCTCTCAGTGTCTCAGGGTCTCTTGGTCTCAGGTTCCCCGGGTCTCAGGGTCTCAGTGACTCATGTCCCAGTATATCAGGTGCTCAGGGTCTCAGTTTTCAGTGTCTCTGGGTCTCAGGGTCTCAGTATCTCAGTCTCTCCATTTCTCAGTCTCTCAGTCGCTCAGTCTCTCAGTCTCTCAGTCTTTCAGTGTATCAGTCTCTCAGTCTCTCAGTCTCAGTCTCTCAGTCTCTGAGTGTATCAGTCTCTCAGTCTCTCAGTCTCTCAGTCTCTCAGTGTCTCAGGGTCTCAGTGTCTCAGGGTCTCAGTGTCTCAGGGTCTCCGTGACTCAGGGTCTCAGTGTCTCAGAGTCTCAGTGTCTCAGTGTCTCAGGGTCACCGGGTCTCAGTGTCACAGGGTTTCAGGGTCTCAGTCTCACAGTCTCTCAGTGTCTCTGGGTCACAGTCTCTCAGTCTCTCACTGTCTCAGGGTCTCAGGGTCTCAGGGTCTCAGAGTCTCAGTCTCTCAGTGTCTCAGGGTCTCAGGGTCTCAGTGTCTCAGGGTCTCAGTGTCTCAGTGTCTCAGTGTCTCAGGATCTCAGGGTCTCAGGGTCTCAGTGTCTCAGTGTCTCAGGGTCTCAGGGTCTCAATGTCTCAGTGTCTCATTGTCTCAGGGTCTCAGGGTCTCAGTGTCTCAGGGTCTCTGGGTCCCAGTGTCGCAGAGTCTCAGAGTCTCAGTGTTTCAGGGTCTCTGGGTCTCAGGGCCACTGTTTCACTGGGTCTCAGTGTCTCAGGGTCACTGTGTCTCAGGGTCTCAGAGTCTCAGTGTCTCATGTCCCAGTATCTCAGGGTCTCAGTGTCTCAGTGTCTCAGGATCTCAGGGTCTCAGTGTCTCAGGATCTCAGGGCCTTAGTCTCTCATGCCCTCAGTCTCTCTGGGTCTCTTGGTCTCTGGTCTCAGTCTCTCAGTCTCTCAGTGTCTCAGTGTCTCAGTGTCTCAGGGTCTCAGTGTCTCAGTGTCTCAGTGTCTCAGGATCTCAGGGTCTCAGTGTCTCAGTGTCTCAGGGTCTCAGTGTCTCAGGGTCTCAGTGTCTCAGTGACTCAGGGTCTCAGTGTCTCAGGCTCTCAGGGTCTCAGTGTCTCAGTGTCTCATTGTCTCAGGGTCTCAGTCTCTCAGTCTCTCATTCACTCATTGTATCAGTCTCTCAGTCTCTCAGTGTCTCAGGTTCTCAGTGTCTCAGGGTCTCAGTGCCTTGGTGTCTCAGTCTCTCAGTGTCTCAGGTTCTCAGTGTCCCAGGGTCTCAGGGACTCAGGGTCTCAGAGTCTCAGTCTCTCAGTCTCTCAGTGTATCAGTCTCTCAGTGTCTCAGTGTCTCAGGGTCTCAGTGTCTCAGTGTCTCAGTGTCTCAGGGTCTCAGTGTCTCAGGCTCTCAGGGTCTCAGTGTCTCAGTGTCTCATTGTCTCAGGGTCTCAGTGTCTCAGGGTCTCAGGGTCTCAGTGTCTCAGTGACTCAGGGTCTCAGTGTCTCAGGCTCTCAGGGTCTCAGTGTCTCAGTGTCTCATTGTCTCAGGGTCTCAGTGTCTAACGGTCTCAGGGTCGCAGGGTCTCAGTGTCTCAGTGTCTCAGGGTCCCAGTGTCTCAGGGTCCCAGTGTCTCAGTCTCTCCATCTCTCAGTCTCTCAGTCGCTAAGTCTCTCAGTCTCTCAGTCTTTCTGTGTATCAGTCTCTCAGTCTCATTCTCTCAGTGTCTCAGTGTTTGCGTGTCTCAGGGTCTCAGTGTCTCAGTGTCTCAGGGTCACAGTGTCTCAGTCTCTCAGTCTCTCAGTCTCATTCTCTCAGTGTCTCAGTGTCTCAGTGTTTCAGTGTCTCAGGGTCTCAGTGTGTCAGGGTCTCAGTGTCTCAGGGTCTCAGTGTCTCTCAGTCTCTCACTGTCTCAGGGTCTCAGGGTCACAGGGTCTCAGCGTCTCAGGGTCTCAGTGTCTCTGGGTCTCAGTCTCTCAGTTTCTCCGTGTCTCAGTGCCTCAGTGTCTCCGTGTCTCAGTGTCTCAGTGTCTCTGTGTCTCAGGGTCTCAGTGTTACAGTCTCTCAGTGTCTCAGTGTCTCAGGGTCTCAGGGTCTCAGTGTCTCAGGGTCTTATTCTCTCAGTCACTCTGTCTCTCAGTGTCTCAGTGCCTCAGGGTCTCTGGGTCTCAGTCTCTCAGTGTCTCAGTGTCTCAGGGTCTCAAGGTCTCAGGGATTCAGCGTCTCAGTGTCTCAGGGTCAAAGTGTCTCAGGGTCTCAAGGTCTTAGGGTCTCAGGGTCTCAGAGTCTCAGGGTCTCAGGGTCTCAGTCTCTCAGCGTCTCAGTCTCTCAGTCTCTCAGTCTCTCTGTCTCTCAGGGTCTCAGTGTCTCAGTCTCTCAGGGTCTCAGTGTCTCTGGGTCTCAGCGTCTCAGGGTCTTATTCTCTCAGTCACTCTGTCTCTCAGTGTCTCAGTGCCTCAGGGTCTCTGGGTCTCAGTCTCTCAGTGTCTCAGTGTCTCAGGGTCTCAAGGTCTCAGGGATTCAGCGTCTCAGTGTCTCAGGGTCAAAGTGTCTCAGGGTCTCAAGGTCTTAGGGTCTCAGGGTCTCAGAGTCTCAGGGTCTCAGGGTCTCAGTCTCTCAGCGTCTCAGTCTCTCAGTCTCTCAGTCTCTCAGTCTCTCTGTCTCTCAGGGTCTCAGTATCTCAGTCTCTCAGGGTCTCAGTGTCTCTGGGTCTCAGCGTCTCAGTGTCTCATTGTCTCAGTGTCTCAGTGTCTCAGTGTCTCAGGGTTTCAGTGTCAAGGGGCCTCAGTGTCTCAGTCTCTCCGTCTCTCAGTCTCTCAGTCGCTCAGTCTCTCAGTCTTTCTGTGTATCAGTCTCTCAGTCTCATTCTCTCAGTGTCTCAGTTTCTCAGTATCTCAGTCTCTCAGTCGCTCAGTCTCTCAGTCTCATTCTCTCTGTGTCTCAGTGTCTCAGGCTCTCTGGGTCTCAGGGTCTCAGTGTCTCAGTGTCTCAGTGCCTCAGAGTCTCAGTGTCTCATGGTCTCAGGGTCTCAGTGTCTCAGGGTCTCAGTGTCTCAGCGTCTCAGTGTCTCAGTGTCTCTGTGTTTCAGGGTCTCAGTGTCTCAGTGTCTCGGGGTCTCAGGGTCTCAGGGTCTCAGTGTCTCAGGTCTCAGTGTCTCAGGGTCTCAGGGTCTCAGTGTCTCAGGTCTCAGTGTCTCAGTGTCTCATTGTCTCAGTCTCTCAGTCTTTCTGTGTATCAGTGTCTCAGTGTCTCAGTCTCTCAGTGTCTCAGTGTCTCAGGCTCTCTGGGTCTCAGGGTCTCAGTGTCTCAGTGTCTCAGTGCCTCAGTGTCTCAGTGTCTCAGTGTCTCAGAGTTTCAGTGTCTCAGTGTCTCAGTCTCTCAGTCTTTCTGTGTATCAGTGTCTCAGTGTCTCAGTCTCTCAGTCTCTCAGTGTCTCAGTGTCTCAGGATCTCTGGGTCTAAGGGTCTCAGTGTCCCAGAGTCTCAGTGCCTCAGTGTCTCAGTGTCTCAGTGTCTCATTGTCTCAGTCTCTTAGTCTTTCTGTGTATCAGCGTCTCAGTGTCTCAGTCTCTCAGTCTCTCAGTGTCTCAGTGTCTCAGGATCTCTGGGTCTAAGGGTCTCAGTGTCTCAGAGTCTCAGTGCCTCAGTGTCTCAGTGTCTCAGTGTTTCAGGGTCTCAGTGTCTCAGTGCCTCAGTGCCTCAGGGTCTCAGTGTCTCAGGGTCTCTGGGTCTCAGTGTCTCAGTGTCTCAGGGTCTCAGTGTCTCAGTGTCTCAGGATCGCAGGGTCTCAGGGTCACAGTGTCTCAGTGTCTCAGGGTCTCATGATCTCAGTGTCTCAGTGTCTCAGGGTCTCAGGGTCTCAGTCTCTCAGTGTCTCAGGGTCTCTTGGTCTCAGGTTCCCCGGGTCTCAGGGTCTCAGTGACTCATGTCCCAGTATATCAGGTGCTCAGGGTCTCAGTTTTCAGTGTCTCTGGGTCTCAGGGTCTCAGTATCTCAGTCTCTCCATTTCTCAGTCTCTCAGTCGCTCAGTCTCTCAGTCTCTCAGTCTTTCAGTGTATCAGTCTCTCAGTCTCTCAGTCTCAGTCTCTCAGTCTCTGAGTGTATCAGTCTCTCAGTCTCTCAGTCTCTCAGTCTCTCAGGGTCTCAGTGTCTCAGGGTCTCAGTGTCTCAGGGTCTCCGTGACTCAGGGTCTCAGTGTCTCAGAGTCTCAGTGTCTCAGTGTCTCAGGGTCACCGGGTCTCAGTGTCACAGGGTTTCAGGGTCTCAGTCTCACAGTCTCTCAGTGTCTCTGGGTCACAGTCTCTCAGTCTCTCACTGTCTCAGGATCTCAGGGTCTCAGGGTCTCAGAGTCTCAGTCTCTCAGTGTCTCAGGGTCTCAGGGTCTCAGTGTCTCAGGGTCTCAGTGTCTCAGTGTCTCAGTGTCTCAGGATCTCAGGGTCTCAGGGTCTCAGTGTCTCAGTGTCTCAGGGTCTCAGGGTCTCAATGTCTCAGTGTCTCATTGTCTCAGGGTCTCAGGGTCTCAGTGTCTCAGGGTCTCTGGGTCCCAGTGTCGCAGAGTCTCAGAGTCTCAGTGTTTCAGGGTCTCTGGGTCTCAGGGCCACTGTTTCACTGGGTCTCAGTGTCTCAGGGTCACTGTGTCTCAGGGTCTCAGAGTCTCAGTGTCTCATGTCCCAGTATCTCAGGGTCTCAGTGTCTCAGTGTCTCAGGATCTCAGGGTCTCAGTGTCTCAGGATCTCAGGGCCTTAGTCTCTCATGCCCTCAGTCTCTCTGGGTCTCTTGGTCTCTGGTCTCAGTCTCTCAGTCTCTCAGTGTCTCAGTGTCTCAGTGTCTCAGGGTCTCAGTGTCTCAGTGTCTCAGTGTCTCAGGATCTCAGGGTCTCAGTGTCTCAGTGTCTCAGGGTCTCAGTGTCTCAGGGTCTCAGGGTCTCAGTGTCTCAGTGACTCAGGGTCTCAGTGTCTCAGGCTCTCAGGGTCTCAGTGTCTCAGTGTCTCATTGTCTCAGGGTCTCAGTCTCTCAGTCTCTCATTCACTCATTGTATCAGTCTCTCAGTCTCTCAGTGTCTCAGGTTCTCAGTGTCTCAGGGTCTCAGTGCCTTGGTGTCTCAGTCTCTCAGTGTCTCAGGTTCTCAGTGTCCCAGGGTCTCAGGGACTCAGGGTCTCAGAGTCTCAGTCTCTCAGTCTCTCAGTCTCTCAGTGTATCAGTCTCTCAGTGTCTCAGTGTCTCAGGGTCTCAGTGTCTCAGTGTCTCAGTGTCTCAGGGTCTCAGTGTCTCAGGCTCTCAGGGTCTCAGTGTCTCAGTGTCTCATTGTCTCAGGGTCTCAGTGTCTCAGGGTCTCAGGGTCTCAGTGTCTCAGTGACTCAGGGTCTCAGTGTCTCAGGCTCTCAGGGTCTCAGTGTCTCAGTGTCTCATTGTCTCAGGGTCTCAGTGTCTAACGGTCTCAGGGTCGCAGGGTCTCAGTGTCTCAGTGTCTCAGGGTCCCAGTGTCTCAGGGTCCCAGTGTCTCAGTCTCTCCATCTCTCAGTCTCTCAGTCGCTAAGTCTCTCAGTCTCTCAGTCTTTCTGTGTATCAGTCTCTCAGTCTCATTCTCTCAGTGTCTCAGTGTTTGCGTGTCTCAGGGTCTCAGTGTCTCAGGGTCACAGTGTTTCAGTGTCTCAGGGTCTCAGTGTGTCAGGGTCTCAGTGTCTCAGGGTCTCAGTGTCTCTCAGTCTCTCACTGTCTCAGGGTCTCAGGGTCACAGGGTCTCAGCGTCTCAGGGTCTCAGTGTCTCTGGGTCTCAGTCTCTCAGTTTCTCCGTGTCTCAGTGCCTCAGTGTCTCCGTGTCTCAGTGTCTCTGTGTCTCAGGGTCTCAGTGTTACAGTCTCTCAGTGTCTCAGTGTCTCAGGGTCTCAGGGTCTCAGTGTCTCAGGGTCTTATTCTCTCAGTCACTCTGTCTCTCAGTGTCTCAGTGCCTCAGGGTCTCTGGGTCTCAGTCTCTCAGTGTCTCAGTGTCTCAGGGTCTCAAGGTCTCAGGGATTCAGCGTCTCAGTGTCTCAGGGTCAAAGTGTCTCAGGGTCTCAAGGTCTTAGGGTCTCAGGGTCTCAGAGTCTCAGGGTCTCAGGGTCTCAGTCTCTCAGCGTCTCAGTCTCTCAGTCTCTCAGTCTCTCTGTCTCTCAGGGTCTCAGTGTCTCAGTCTCTCAGGGTCTCAGTGTCTCTGGGTCTCAGCGTCTCAGGGTCTTATTCTCTCAGTCACTCTGTCTCTCAGTGTCTCAGTGCCTCAGGGTCTCTGGGTCTCAGTCTCTCAGTGTCTCAGTGTCTCAGGGTCTCAAGGTCTCAGGGATTCAGCGTCTCAGTGTCTCAGGGTCAAAGTGTCTCAGGGTCTCAAGGTCTTAGGGTCTCAGGGTCTCAGAGTCTCAGGGTCTCAGGGTCTCAGTCTCTCAGCGTCTCAGTCTCTCAGTCTCTCAGTCTCTCAGTCTCTCTGTCTCTCAGGGTCTCAGTATCTCAGTCTCTCAGGGTCTCAGTGTCTCTGGGTCTCAGCGTCTCAGTGTCTCATTGTCTCAGTGTCTCAGTGTCTCAGTGTCTCAGGGTTTCAGTGTCAAGGGGCCTCACTGTCTCAGTCTCTCCGTCTCTCAGTCTCTCAGTCGCTCAGTCTCTCAGTCTTTCTGTGTATCAGTCTCTCAGTCTCATTCTCTCAGTGTCTCAGTTTCTCAGTATCTCAGTCTCTCAGTCGCTCAGTCTCTCAGTCTCATTCTCTCTGTGTCTCAGTGTCTCAGGCTCTCTGGGTCTCAGGGTCTCAGTGTCTCAGTGTCTCAGTGCCTCAGAGTCTCAGTGTCTCATGGTCTCAGGGTCTCAGTGTCTCAGGGTCTCAGTGTCTCAGGGTCTCAGTGTCTCAGTGTCTCTGTGTTTCAGGGTCTCAGTGTCTCAGTGTCTCGGGGTCTCAGGGTCTCAGGGTCTCAGTGTCTCAGGTCTCAGTGTCTCAGGGTCTCAGGGTCTCAGTGTCTCAGGTCTCAGTGTCTCAGTGTCTCATTGTCTCAGTCTCTCAGTCTTTCTGTGTATCAGTGTCTCAGTGTCTCAGTCTCTCAGTGCCTCAGTGTCTCAGTGTCTCAGGCTCTCTGGGTCTCAGGGTCTCAGTGTCTCAGTGTCTCAGTGCCTCAGTGTCTCAGTGTCTCAGTGTCTCAGAGTTTCAGGGTCTCAGTGTCTCAGTCTCTCAGTCTTTCTGTGTATCAGTGTCTCAGTGTCTCAGTCTCTCAGTCTCTCAGTGTCTCAGTGTCTCAGGATCTCTGGGTCTAAGGGTCTCAGTGTCTCAGAGTCTCAGTGCCTCAGTGTCTCAGTGTCTCAGTGTCTCATTGTCTCAGTCTCTTAGTCTTTCTGTGTATCAGTGTCTCAGTGTCTCAGTCTCTCAGTCTCTCAGTGTCTCAGTGTCTCAGGATCTCTGGGTCTAAGGGTCTCAGTGTCTCAGAGTCTCAGTGCCTCAGTGTCTCAGTGTCTCAGTGTTTCAGGGTCTCAGTGTCTCAGTGCCTCAGTGTCTCAGGGTCTCAGGTTATCAGTGTCTCAGGTTCACAGTGTCTCAGTGTCTCAGTCTCTCAGTCTCTCAGTCTCTCAGTATCTCAGTCACTCAGTCGCTCAGTCTCTCAGTGTATCAGTCTCTCAGTCTCTCAGTGTCTCAGGGTCTCAGTGTCTCAGTGTCTCAGGGTCTCAGTGCCTTAGTCTCTCATGCCCTCATTCTCTCAGTCTCTCAGTGCCTCAGGGTCTCTGGGTCTCAGTCTCTCAGTCTCCCATTCTCTCATTGTATCAGTCTCTCAGTGACTCAGTGTCTCAGGTTCTCAGTGTCTCAGTGTCTAAGGGTCTCAGTGTCTCAGGCTCTCAGGGTCTCAGTGTCTCAGTGTCTCATTGTCTCAGGGTCTCAGTGTCTCAGGGTCTCAGTCTCTCAGTGTATCAGGGTCTCAGTGTCTCAGGCTCTCAGGGTCTCAGTGTTTCAGTGTCTCATTGTCTCAGGGTCTCAGGGTCGCAGGGTCTCAGTGTCTCAGGGTCTCAGTGTCTCAGGGTCCCAGTGTCTCAGTCTCTCCATCTCTCAGTCTCTCAGTCGCTAAGTCCCTCAGTCTCTCAGTCTTTCTGTGTATCAGTCTCTCAGTCTCATTCTCTCAGTGTCTCAGTGTTTGCCTGTCTCAGGGTCTCAGTGTCTCAGTGTCTCAGGGTCACAGTGTCTCAGTCTCTCAGTCTTTCTGTGTATCAGTCTCTCAGTCACATTCTCTCAGTGTCTCAGTGTCTCAGTGTTTCAGTGTCTCAGGGTCTCAGTGTATCAGGGCCTCAGTGTCTCAGGGTCTCAGTGTCTCTCAGTCTCTCACTGTCTCAGGGTCTCAGGGTCACAGGGTCTCAGTGTCTCAGGGTCTCAGGGTCTCAGTGTCTCTGGGTCTCAATCTCTCAGTTTCTCCGTGTCTCAGTGCCTCAGTGTCTCCGTGTCTCAGTGTCTCTGTGTCTCAGGGTCTCAGTGTCTCACTGTCTCAGTATCTCAGGGTCTCAGTGCCTCAGGATCTCAGGTTCTCAGTCTCTCAGTCTCTCATTCACTCATTGTATCAGTCTCTCAGTTCCTCAGTGTCTCAGGTTCTCAGTGTCTCAGGGTCTCAGTGCCTCAGTGTCACAGTCTCTCAGTGTCTCAGGTTCTCAGTGTCCCAGGGTCTCAGGGACTCAGGGTCTCAGAGTCTCAGTCTCTCAGTCTCTCAGTCTCACAGTGTATCAGTCTCTCAGTCTCTCGGTGTCTCAGTGTCTCAAGGTCTCAGTGTCTCAGTGTCTCAGTGTCTCAGTGTCTCAGGGTCTCAGTGTCTCAGGGTCTCAGTGTCTCAGTGTCTCCGGGTCTCAGTGTCTCAGTGTCTAAGGGACTCAGTGTCTCAGGCTCTCAGGGTCTCAGTGTCTCAGTGTCTCATTGTCTCAGGGTCTCAGTGTCTCAGGGACTCAGGGTCTCAGTGTCTCAGTGTCTCAGGCTCGCAGGGTCCCAGTGTCTCAGTGTCTCATTGTCTCAGGGTCTCAGTGTCTCAGGGTCTCAGGGTGGCAGGGTCTCAGTGTCTCAGTGTCTCAGGGTCTCAGTGTCTCAGTGTTCCAGTGTCTCAGTCTCTCCATCTCTCAGTCTCTCAGTCGCTAAGTCTCTCAGTCTCTCAGTCTTTCTGTGTATCAGTCTCTCAGTCTCATTCTCTCAGTGTCTCAGTGTTTTCGTGTCTCAGGGTCTCAGTGTCTCAGTGTCTCAGGGTCACAGTGTCTCAGTGTTTCAGTGTCTCAGGGTCTCAGTGTGTCAGGTTCTCAGTGTCTCAGGGTCTCAGTGTCTCTCAGTCTCTCACTGTCTCAGGGTCTCAGGGTCACAGTGTCTCAGTGTTTCAGTGTCTCTGGGTCTCAGTCTCTCAGTCTCTCAGTTTCTCGTGTCTCAGTGCCTCAGTGTCTCCGTGTCTCAGTGTCTCAGTGTCTCTGTGTCTCAGGGTCTCAGTGTCTCACTGTCTCAGTATCTCAGGGTCTCAGTGCCTCAGGATCTCAGGGCCTCAGTCTCTCAGTCTCTCAGTCTCTCATTCACTCATTGTATCAGTCTCTCAGTCTCTCAGTGTCTCAGTTTCTCAGTGTCTCAGGGTCTCAGTGCCTCAGTGTCTCAGTCTCTCAGTGTCTCAGGTTCTCAGTGTCCCAGGGTCTCAGGGACTCAGGGTCTCAGAGTCTCAGTGTCTCAGTGTCTCAGTGTCTCAGTTTCTCAGTCTCTCAGGGTCTCTGGGTCTCAGTCTCTCAGTCTCTCAGTGTCTCAGGGTCTCAGGTCTCAGAGTCTCAGTCTCTCAGTCTCTCAGTGTCTCAGGGTCTCAGGGTCTCAGGGTCTCAGTGTCTCAGTCTCTCAGTCTCTCAGTCTCTCAGTGTCTCAGGGTCTCAGGGTCTCAGGGTCTCAGAGACTCAGTCTCTCAGTCTCTCAGGGTCTCAGTGTCTCAGGATCTCAGGTTCTCAGGTTCACAGTGTCTCAGGGTCTCTGGGTCTCAGTCTCTCAGTCTCTCAGTGTCTCAGTGTCTCTGGGTCTCAGGGTTTCAGTGTCTCAGTTTCTCAGTGTCTCAGGGTCTCAGTGTCTCAGGGTCTCAGTGTCTCAGTGTCTCAGGATCGCAGGGTCTCAGGGTCACAGTGTCTCAGTGTCTCAGAGTCTCATTCTCTCAGTGTCTCAGTGTTTTCGTGTCTCAGGGTCTCAGTGTCTCAGTGTCTCAGGGTCACAGTGTCTCAGAGTCTCAGTGCCTCAGTGTCTCAGTGTCTCAGTGTTTCAGGGTCTCAGTGTCTCAGTGCCTCAGTGTCTCAGGGTCTCAGGTTATCAGTGTCTCAGGTTCACAGTGTCTCAGTGTCTCAGTCTCTCAGTCTCTCAGTCTCTCAGTATCTCAGTCACTCAGTCGCTCAGTCTCTCAGTGTATCAGTCTCTCAGTCTCTCAGTGTCTCAGGGTCTCAGTGTCTCAGTGTCTCAGGGTCTCAGGGTCTCAGTGCCTTAGTCTCTCATGCCCTCATTCTCTCAGTCTCTCAGTGCCTCAGGGTCTCTGGGTCTCAGTCTCTCAGTCTCCCATTCTCTCATTGTATCAGTCTCTCAGTGACTCAGTGTCTCAGGTTCTCAGTGTCTCAGTGTCTAAGGGTCTCAGTGTCTCAGGCTCTCAGGGTCTCAGTGTCTCAGTGTCTCATTGTCTCAGGGTCTCAGTGTCTCAGGGTCTCAGTCTCTCAGTGTATCAGGGTCTCAGTGTCTCAGGCTCTCAGGGTCTCAGTGTTTCAGTGTCTCATTGTCTCAGGGTCTCAGGGTCGCAGGGTCTCAGTGTCTCAGGGTCTCAGTGTCTCAGGGTCCCAGTGTCTCAGTCTCTCCATCTCTCAGTCTCTCAGTCGCTAAGTCCCTCAGTCTCTCAGTCTTTCTGTGTATCAGTCTCTCAGTCTCATTCTCTCAGTGTCTCAGTGTTTGCCTGTCTCAGGGTCTCAGTGTCTCAGTGTCTCAGGGTCACAGTGTCTCAGTCTCTCAGTCTTTCTGTGTATCAGTCTCTCAGTCACATTCTCTCAGTGTCTCAGTGTCTCAGTGTTTCAGTGTCTCAGGGTCTCAGTGTATCAGGGCCTCAGTGTCTCAGGGTCTCAGTGTCTCTCAGTCTCTCACTGTCTCAGGGTCTCAGGGTCACAGGGTCTCAGTGTCTCAGGGTCTCAGGGTCTCAGTGTCTCTGGGTCTCAATCTCTCAGTTTCTCCGTGTCTCAGTGCCTCAGTGTCTCCGTGTCTCAGTGTCTCTGTGTCTCAGGGTCTCAGTGTCTCACTGTCTCAGTATCTCAGGGTCTCAGTGCCTCAGGATCTCAGGTTCTCAGTCTCTCAGTCTCTCATTCACTCATTGTATCAGTCTCTCAGTTCCTCAGTGTCTCAGGTTCTCAGTGTCTCAGGGTCTCAGTGCCTCAGTGTCACAGTCTCTCAGTGTCTCAGGTTCTCAGTGTCCCAGGGTCTCAGGGACTCAGGGTCTCAGAGTCTCAGTCTCTCAGTCTCTCAGTCTCTCAGTGTATCAGTCTCTCAGTCTCTCGGTGTCTCAGTGTCTCAAGGTCTCAGTGTCTCAGTGTCTCAGTGTCTCAGGGTCTCAGTGTCTCAGGGTCTCAGTGTCTCAGTGTCTCCGGGTCTCAGTGTCTCAGTGTCTAAGGGACTCAGTGTCTCAGGCTCTCAGGGTCTCAGTGTCTCAGTGTCTCATTGTCTCAGGGTCTCAGTGTCTCAGGGACTCAGGGTCTCAGTGTCTCAGTGTCTCAGGCTCGCAGGGTCCCAGTGTCTCAGTGTCTCATTGTCTCAGGGTCTCAGTGTCTCAGGGTCTCAGGGTGGCAGGGTCTCAGTGTCTCAGTGTCTCAGTGTCTCAGTGTTCCAGTGTCTCAGTCTCTCCATCTCTCAGTCTCTCAGTCGCTAAGTCTCTCAGTCTCTCAGTCTTTCTGTGTATCAGTCTCTCAGTCTCATTCTCTCAGTGTCTCAGTGTTTTTGTGTCTCAGGGTCTCAGTGTCTCAGTGTCTCAGGGTCACAGTGTCTCAGTGTTTCAGTGTCTCAGGGTCTCAGTGTGTCAGGGTCTCAGTGTCTCAGGGTCTCAGTGTCTCTCAGTCTCTCACTGTCTCAGGGTCTCAGGGTCACAGTGTCTCAGTGTTTCAGTGTCTCTGGGTCTCAGTCTCTCAGTCTCTCAGTTTCTCGTGTCTCAGTGCCTCAGTGTCTCCGTGTCTCAGTGTCTCAGTGTCTCTGTGTCTCAGGGTCTCAGTGTCTCACTGTCTCAGTATCTCAGGGTCTCAGTGCCTCAGGATCTCAGGGCCTCAGTCTCTCAGTCTCTCAGTCTCTCATTCACTCATTGTATCAGTCTCTCAGTCTCTCAGTGTCTCAGTTTCTCAGTGTCTCAGGGTCTCAGTGCCTCAGTGTCTCAGTCTCTCAGTGTCTCAGGTTCTCAGTGTCCCAGGGTCTCAGGGACTCAGGGTCTCAGAGTCTCAGTCTCTCAGTGTCTCAGTGTCTCAGTTTCTCAGTCTCTCAGGGTCTCTGGGTCTCAGTCTCTCAGTCTCTCAGTGTCTCAGGGTCTCAGGTCTCAGAGTCTCAGTCTCTCAGTCTCTCAGTGTCTCAGGGTCTCAGGGTCTCAGGGTCTCAGTGTCTCAGTCTCTCAGTCTCTCAGTCTCTCAGTGTCTCAGGGTCTCAGGGTCTCAGGGTCTCAGAGACTCAGTCTCTCAGTCTCTCAGGGTCTCAGTGTCTCAGGATCTCAGGTTCTCAGGTTCACAGTGTCTCAGGGTCTCTGGGTCTCAGTCTCTCAGTCTCTCAGTGTCTCAGTGTCTCTGGGTCTCAGGGTTTCAGTGTCTCAGTTTCTCAGTGTCTCAGGGTCTCAGTGTCTCAGGGTCTCAGTGTCTCAGTGTCTCAGGATCGCAGGGTCTCAGGGTCACAGTGTCTCAGTGTCTCAGGGTCTCAGGATCTCAGTGTCTCAGTGTCTCAGGGTCTCAGGGTCTCAGTCTCTCAGTCTCTCAGTGTCTCAGGGTCTCAGGGTCTCAGTGTCTCAGGGTCTCAGTGTCTCAGTGTCTCAGGATCGCAGGGTCTCAGGGTCACAGTGTCTCAGTGTCTCAGTGTCTCAGTCTCTCAGTGTCTCAGGGTCTCTTGGTCTCAGGTTCCCCGGGTCTCAGGGTCTCAGTGACTCATGTCCCAGTATATCAGGTGCTCAGGGTCTCAGTTTTCAGTGTCTCTGGGTCTCAGGGTCTCAGTATCTCAGTCTCTCCATTTCTCAGTCTCTCAGTCGCTCAGTCTCTCAGTCTCTCAGTCTTTCAGTGTATCAGTCTCTCAGTCTCTCAGTCTCAGTCTCTCAGTCTCTGAGTGTATCAGTCTCTCAGTCTCTCAGTCTCTCAGTGTCTCAGGGTCTCAGTGTCTCAGTGTCTCAGGGTCTCAGTGTCTCAGGGTCTCCGTGACTCAGGGTCTCAGTGTCTCAGAGTCTCAGTGTCTCATTGTCTCAGGGTCACCGGGTCTCAGTGTCACAGGGTTTCAGGGTCTCAGTCTCACAGTCTCTCAGTGTCTCTGGATCACAGTCTCTCAGTCTCTCACTGTCTCAGGGTCTCAGGGTCTCAGGGTCTCAGAGTCTCAGTCTCTCAGTGTCTCAGTGTCTCAGGGTCTCAGTGTCTCAGGGTCCCAGTGTAACAGTCTCTCCATCTCTCAGTCTCACAGTCGCTAAGTCTCTCAGTCTCTCAGTCTTTCTGTGTATCAGTCTCTCAGTCACATTCTCTCAGTGTCTCAGTGTCTCAGTGTTTCAGTGTCTCAGGGTCTCAGTGTATCAGGGCCTCAGTGTCTCAGGGTCTCAGTGTCTCTCAGTCTCTCACTGTCTCAGGGTCTCAGGGTCACAGGGTCTCAGTGTCTCAGGGTCTCAGGGTCTCAGTGTCTCTGGGTCTCAATCTCTCAGTTTCTCCGTGTCTCAGTGCCTCAGTGTCTCCGTGTCTCAGTGTCTCTGTGTCTCAGGGTCTCAGTGTCTCACTGTCTCAGTATCTCAGGGTCTCAGTGCCTCAGGATCTCAGGTTCTCAGTCTCTCAGTCTCTCATTCACTCATTGTATCAGTCTCTCAGTTCCTCAGTGTCTCAGGTTCTCAGTGTCTCAGGGTCTCAGTGCCTCAGTGTCACAGTCTCTCAGTGTCTCAGGTTCTCAGTGTCCCAGGGTCTCAGGGACTCAGGGTCTCAGAGTCTCAGTCTCTCAGTCTCTCAGTCTCTCAGTGTATCAGTCTCTCAGTCTCTCGGTGTCTCAGTGTCTCAAGGTCTCAGTGTCTCAGTGTCTCAGTGTCTCAGGGTCTCAGTGTCTCAGGGTCTCAGTGTCTCAGTGTCTCCGGGTCTCAGTGTCTCAGTGTCTAAGGGACTCAGTGTCTCAGGCTCTCAGGGTCTCAGTGTCTCAGTGTCTCATTGTCTCAGGGTCTCAGTGTCTCAGGGACTCAGGGTCTCAGTGTCTCAGTGTCTCAGGCTCGCAGGGTCCCAGTGTCTCAGTGTCTCATTGTCTCAGGGTCTCAGTGTCTCAGGGTCTCAGGGTGGCAGGGTCTCAGTGTCTCAGTGTCTCAGGGTCTCAGTGTCTCAGTGTTCCAGTGTCTCAGTCTCTCCATCTCTCAGTCTCTCAGTCGCTAAGTCTCTCAGTCTCTCAGTCTTTCTGTGTATCAGTCTCTCAGTCTCATTCTCTCAGTGTCTCAGTGTTTTCGTGTCTCAGGGTCTCAGTGTCTCAGTGTCTCAGGGTCACAGTGTCTCAGTGTTTCAGTGTCTCAGGGTCTCAGTGTGTCAGGGTCTCAGTGTCTCAGGGTCTCAGTGTCTCTCAGTCTCTCACTGTCTCAGGGTCTCAGGGTCACAGTGTCTCAGTGTTTCAGTGTCTCTGGGTCTCAGTCTCTCAGTCTCTCAGTTTCTCGTGTCTCAGTGCCTCAGTGTCTCCGTGTCTCAGTGTCTCAGTGTCTCTGTGTCTCAGGGTCTCAGTGTCTCACTGTCTCAGTATCTCAGGGTCTCAGTGCCTCAGGATCTCAGGGCCTCAGTCTCTCAGTCTCTCATTCACTCATTGTATCAGTCTCTCAGTCTCTCAGTGTCTCAGTTTCTCAGTGTCTCAGGGTCTCAGTGCCTCAGTGTCTCAGTCTCTCAGTGTCTCAGGTTCTCAGTGTCCCAGGGTCTCAGGGACTCAGGGTCTCAGAGTCTCAGTCTCTCAGTGTCTCAGTGTCTCAGTTTCTCAGTCTCTCAGGGTCTCTGGGTCTCAGTCTCTCAGTCTCTCAGTGTCTCAGGGTCTCAGGTCTCAGAGTCTCAGTCTCTCAGTCTCTCAGTGTCTCAGGGTCTCAGGGTCTCAGGGTCTCAGTGTCTCAGTCTCTCAGTCTCTCAGTCTCTCAGTGTCTCAGGGTCTCAGGGTCTCAGGGTCTCAGAGACTCAGTCTCTCGGTCTCTCAGGGTCTCAGTGTCTCAGGATCTCAGGTTCTCAGGTTCACAGTGTCTCAGGGTCTCTGGGTCTCAGTCTCTCAGTCTCTCAGTGTCTCAGTGTCTCTGGGTCTCAGGGTTTCAGTGTCTCAGTTTCTCAGTGTCTCAGGGTCTCAGTGTCTCAGGGTCTCAGTGTCTCAGTGTCTCAGGATCGCAGGGTCTCAGGGTCACAGTGTCTCAGTGTCTCAGGGTCTCAGGATCTCAGTGTCTCAGTGTCTCAGGGTCTCAGGGTCTCAGTCTCTCAGTCTCTCAGTGTCTCAGGGTCTCAGGGTCTCAGTGTCTCAGGGTCTCAGTGTCTCAGTGTCTCAGGATCGCAGGGTCTCAGGGTCACAGTGTCTCAGTGTCTCAGTGTCTCAGTCTCTCAGTGTCTCAGGGTCTCTTGGTCTCAGGTTCCCCGGGTCTCAGGGTCTCAGTGACTCATGTCCCAGTATATCAGGTGCTCAGGGTCTCAGTTTTCAGTGTCTCTGGGTCTCAGGGTCTCAGTATCTCAGTCTCTCCATTTCTCAGTCTCTCAGTCGCTCAGTCTCTCAGTCTCTCAGTCTTTCAGTGTATCAGTCTCTCAGTCTCTCAGTCTCAGTCTCTCAGTCTCTGAGTGTATCAGTCTCTCAGTCTCTCAGTCTCTCAGTGTCTCAGGGTCTCAGTGTCTCAGTGTCTCAGGGTCTCAGTGTCTCAGGGTCTCCGTGACTCAGGGTCTCAGTGTCTCAGAGTCTCAGTGTCTCATTGTCTCAGGGTCACCGGGTCTCAGTGTCACAGGGTTTCAGGGTCTCAGTCTCACAGTCTCTCAGTGTCTCTGGATCACAGTCTCTCAGTCTCTCACTGTCTCAGGGTCTCAGGGTCTCAGGGTCTCAGAGTCTCAGTCTCTCAGTGTCTCAGTGTCTCAGGGTCTCAGTGTCTCAGGGTCCCAGTGTAACAGTCTCTCCATCTCTCAGTCTCACAGTCGCTAAGTCTCTCAGTCTCTCAGTCTTTCTGTGTATCAGTCTCTCAGTCTCATTCACTCAGTGTCTCAGTGTTTGCGTGTCTCAGGGTCTCAGTGTCTCAGTGTCTCAGGGTCACAGTGTCTCAGTCTCTCAGTCTCTCAGTCTCATTCTCTCACTGTCTCAGTGTCTCAGTGTTTCAGTGTCTCAGGGTCTCAGTGTGTCAGGGTCTCAGTGTCTCAGGGTCTCAGTGTCTCTCAGTCTCTCACTGTCTCAGGGTCTCAGGGTCACAGGGTCTCAGTGTCTCAGGGTCTCAGTGTCTCTGGGTCTCAGTCTCTCAGTTTCTCCGTGTCTCAGTGCCTCAGTGTCTCCGTGTCTCAGTGTCTCAGTGTCTCAGTGTCTCAGGGTCTCAGGGTCTCAGTGTCTCAGGGTCTTATTCTCTCAGTCACTCTGTCTCTCAGTGTCTCAGTGCCTCAGGGTCTCTGGGTCTCAGTCTCTCAGTGTCTCAGGGTCTCAGGGATTCAGCGTCTCAGTGTCTCAGGGTCACAGTGTCTCAGGGTCTCAAGGTCTTAGGGTCTCAGGGTCTCAGAGTCTCAGGGTCTCAGGGTCTCAGTCTCTCAGCGTCTCAGTCTCTCAGTCTCTCAGTCTCTCTGTCTCTCAGGGTCTCAGTGTCTCAGTCTCTCAGGGTCTCAGTGTCTCTGGGTCTCAGCGTCTCAGTGTCTCATTGTCTCAGTGTCTCAGTGTCTCAGGGTCTCAGGGTCTCAGTGTCTCAGGGTCTCAGTTTTTCAGTCTCTCAGTCTCTCAGTCTCTCAGTCTCTCAGTCTTTCTGTGTATCAGTCTCTCAGTCTCATTCTCTCAGTGCCTCAGTGTCTCAGGGTTTCAGTGTCAAGGGGCCTCAGTGTCTCAGTCTCTCCGTCTCTCAGTCTCTCAGTCGCTCAGTCTCTCAGTCTTTCTGTGTATCAGTCTCTCAGTCTCATTCTCTCAGTGTCTCAGTTTCTCAGTGTCTCAGTCTCTCAGTCTCTCAGTCGCTCAGTCTCTCAGTCTCATTCTCTCTGTGTCTCAGTGTCTCAGGCTCTCTGGGTCTCAGGGTCTCAGTGTCTCAGTGTCTCAGTGCCTCAGTGCCTCAGAGTCTCAGTGTCTCATGGTCTCAGGGTCTCAGTGTCTCAGGGTCTCAGTGTCTCAGGGTCTCAGTGTCTCAGTGTCTCTGTGTTTCAGGGTCTCAGTGTCTCAGTGTCTCAGGGTCTCAGGGTCTCAGGGTCTCAGTGTCTCAGGTCTCAGTGTCTCAGGGTCTCAGGGTCTCAGGTCTCAGTGTCTCAGTGTCTCATTGTCTCAGTCTCTCAGTCTTTCTGTGTATCAGTGTCTCAGTGTCTCAGTCTCTCAGTGCATCAGTCTCTCAGTCTCTCAGTGTCTCAGGGTCTCAGTGTCTCAGTGTCTCAGGGTCTCAGGGTCTCAGTGCCTTAGTCTCTCATGCCCTCATTCTCTCAGTCTCTCAGTGCCTCAGGGTCTCTGGGTCTCAGTCTCTCAGTGCCTCAGTGCCTCAGTGTCTCACTGTCTCAGGGTCTCAGGGTCTCAGGGTCTCAGAGTCTCAGTCTCTCAGTGTCTCAGTGTCTCAGGGTCTCAGTGTCTCAGGGTCCCAGTGTAACAGTCTCTCCATCTCTCAGTCTCTCAGTCGCTAAGTCTCTCAGTCTCTCAGTCTTTCTGTGTATCAGTCTCTCAGTCTCATTCACTCAGTGTCTCAGTGTTTGCGTGTCTCAGGGTCTCAGTGTCTCAGTGTCTCAGGGTCACAGTGTCTCAGTCTCTCAGTCTCTCAGTCTCATTCTCTCATGTCTCAGTGTCTCAGTGTTTCAGTGTCTCAGGGTCTCAGTGTGTCAGGGTCTCAATGTCTCAGGGTCTCAGTGTCTCTCAGTCTCTCACTGTCTCAGGGTCTCAGGGTCACAGGGTCTCAGTGTCTCAGGGTCTCAGTGTCTCTGGGTCTCAGTCTCTCAGTTTCTCCGTGTCTCAGTGCCTCAGTGTCTCCGTGTCTCAGTGTCTCAGTGTCTCAGTGTCTCAGGGTCCCAGTGTAACAGTCTCTCCATCTCTCAGTCTCACAGTCGCTAAGTCTCTCAGTCTCTCAGTCTTTCTGTGTATCAGTCTCTCAGTCTCATTCACTCAGTGTCTCAGTGTTTGCGTGTCTCAGGGTCTCAGTGTCTCAGTGTCTCAGGGTCACAGTGTCTCAGTCTCTCAGTCTCTCAGTCTCATTCTCTCACTGTCTCAGTGTCTCAGTGTTTCAGTGTCTCAGGGTCTCAGTGTGTCAGGGTCTCAGTGTCTCAGGGTCTCAGTGTCTCTCAGTCTCTCACTGTCTCAGGGTCTCAGGGTCACAGGGTCTCAGTGTCTCAGGGTCTCAGTGTCTCTGGGTCTCAGTCTCTCAGTTTCTCCGTGTCTCAGTGCCTCAGTGTCTCCGTGTCTCAGTGTCTCAGTGTCTCAGTGTCTCAGGGTCTCAGGGTCTCAGTGTCTCAGGGTCTTATTCTCTCAGTCACTCTGTCTCTCAGTGTCTCAGTGCCTCAGGGTCTCTGGGTCTCAGTCTCTCAGTGTCTCAGGGTCTCAGGGATTCAGCGTCTCAGTGTCTCAGGGTCACAGTGTCTCAGGGTCTCAAGGTCTTAGGGTCTCAGGGTCTCAGAGTCTCAGGGTCTCAGGGTCTCAGTCTCTCAGCGTCTCAGTCTCTCAGTCTCTCAGTCTCTCTGTCTCTCAGGGTCTCAGTGTCTCAGTCTCTCAGGGTCTCAGTGTCTCTGGGTCTCAGCGTCTCAGTGTCTCATTGTCTCAGTGTCTCAGTGTCTCAGGGTCTCAGGGTCTCAGTGTCTCAGGGTCTCAGTTTTTCAGTCTCTCAGTCTCTCAGTCTCTCAGTCTCTCAGTCTTTCTGTGTATCAGTCTCTCAGTCTCATTCTCTCAGTGTCTCAGTGTCTCAGGGTTTCAGTGTCAAGGGGCCTCAGTGTCTCAGTCTCTCCGTCTCTCAGTCTCTCAGTCGCTCAGTCTCTCAGTCTTTCTGTGTATCAGTCTCTCAGTCTCATTCTCTCAGTGTCTCAGTTTCTCAGTGTCTCAGTCTCTCAGTCTCTCAGTCGCTCAGTCTCTCAGTCTCATTCTCTCTGTGTCTCAGTGTCTCAGGCTCTCTGGGTCTCAGGGTCTCAGTGTCTCAGTGTCTCAGTGCCTCAGTGCCTCAGAGTCTCAGTGTCTCATGGTCTCAGGGTCTCAGTGTCTCAGGGTCTCAGTGTCTCAGGGTCTCAGTGTCTCAGTGTCTCTGTGTTTCAGGGTCTCAGTGTCTCAGTGTCTCAGGGTCTCAGGGTCTCAGGGTCTCAGTGTCTCAGGTCTCAGTGTCTCAGGGTCTCAGGGTCTCAGGTCTCAGTGTCTCAGTGTCTCATTGTCTCAGTCTCTCAGTCTTTCTGTGTATCAGTGTCTCAGTGTCTCAGTCTCTCAGTGCATCAGTCTCTCAGTCTCTCAGTGTCTCAGGGTCTCAGTGTCTCAGTGTCTCAGGGTCTCAGGGTCTCAGTGCCTTAGTCTCTCATGCCCTCATTCTCTCAGTCTCTCAGTGCCTCAGGGTCTCTGGGTCTCAGTCTCTCAGTGCCTCAGTGCCTCAGTGTCTCACTGTCTCAGGGTCTCAGGGTCTCAGGGTCTCAGAGTCTCAGTCTCTCAGTGTCTCAGTGTCTCAGGGTCTCAGTGTCTCAGGGTCCCAGTGTAACAGTCTCTCCATCTCTCAGTCTCTCAGTCGCTAAGTCTCTCAGTCTCTCAGTCTTTCTGTGTATCAGTCTCTCAGTCTCATTCACTCAGTGTCTCAGTGTTTGCGTGTCTCAGGGTCTCAGTGTCTCAGTGTCTCAGGGTCACAGTGTCTCAGTCTCTCAGTCTCTCAGTCTCATTCTCTCATGTCTCAGTGTCTCAGTGTTTCAGTGTCTCAGGGTCTCAGTGTGTCAGGGTCTCAATGTCTCAGGGTCTCAGTGTCTCTCAGTCTCTCACTGTCTCAGGGTCTCAGGGTCACAGGGTCTCAGTGTCTCAGGGTCTCAGTGTCTCTGGGTCTCAGTCTCTCAGTTTCTCCGTGTCTCAGTGCCTCAGTGTCTCCGTGTCTCAGTGTCTCAGTGTCTCAGTGTCTCAGGGTCTCAGGGTCTCAGTGTCTCAGGGTCTTATTCTCTCAGTCACTCTGTCTCTCAGTGTCTCAGTGCCTCAGGGTCTCTGGGTCTCAGTCTCTCAGTGTCTCAGGGTCTCAGGGATTCAGCGTCTCAGTGTCTCAGGGTCACAGTGTCTCAGGGTCTCAAGGTCTTAGGGTCTCAGGGTCTCAGAGTCTCAGGGTCTCAGGGTCTCAGTCTCTCAGCGTCTCAGTCTCTCAGTCTCTCAGTCTCTCTGTCTCTCAGGGTCTCAGTGTCTCAGTCTCTCAGGGTCTCAGTGTCTCTGGGTCTCAGCGTCTCAGTGTCTCATTGTCTCAGTGTCTCAGTGTCTCAGGGTCTCAGGGTCTCAGTGTCTCAGGGTCTCAGTTTTTCAGTCTCTCAGTCTCTCAGTCTCTCAGTCTCTCAGTCTTTCTGTGTATCAGTCTCTCAGTCTCATTCTCTCAGTGTCTCAGTGTCTCAGGGTTTCAGTGTCAAGGGGCCTCAGTGTCTCAGTCTCTCCGTCTCTCAGTCTCTCAGTCGCTCAGTCTCTCAGTCTTTCTGTGTATCAGTCTCTCAGTCTCATTCTCTCAGTGTCTCAGTTTCTCAGTGTCTCAGTCTCTCAGTCTCTCAGTCGCTCAGTCTCTCAGTCTCATTCTCTCTGTGTCTCAGTGTCTCAGGCTCTCTGGGTCTCAGGGTCTCAGTGTCTCAGTGTCTCAGTGCCTCAGTGCCTCAGAGTCTCAGTGTCTCATGGTCTCAGGGTCTCAGTGTCTCAGGGTCTCAGTGTCTCAGGGTCTCAGTGTCTCAGTGTCTCTGTGTTTCAGGGTCTCAGTGTCTCAGTGTCTCAGGGTCTCAGGGTCTCAGGGTCTCAGTGTCTCAGGTCTCAGTGTCTCAGGGTCTCAGGGTCTCAGTGTCTCAGGTCTCAGTGTCTCAGTGTCTCATTGTCTCAGTCTCTCAGTCTTTCTGTGTATCAGTGTCTCAGTGTCTCAGTCTCTCAGTGCATCAGTCTCTCAGTCTCTCAGTGTCTCAGGGTCTCAGTGTCTCAGTGTCTCAGGGTCTCAGGGTCTCAGTGCCTTAGTCTCTCATGCCCTCATTCTCTCAGTCTCTCAGTGCCTCAGGGTCTCTGGGTCTCAGTCTCTCAGTGCCTCAGTGCCTCAGTGTCTCAGTGTCTCGTAGTCTCAGGGTCTCAGTGTCTCAGGGTCTCAGTGTCTCAGGGTCTCAGTGTCTCAGTGTCTCTGTGTTTCAGGTTCTCAGTGTCTCAGTGTCTCAGGGTCTCAGGGTCTCAGGGTCTCAGTGTCTCAGGTCTCAGTGTCTCAGGGTCTCAGGGTCTCAGTGTATCAGTGTCTCATTGTCTCAGTCTCTCAGTCTCTCAGTGTCTCAGTGTCTCAGTGTCTCAGGCTCTCTGGGTCTCAGGGTCTCAGTGTCTCAGAGTCTCAGTGCCTCAGTGTCTCAGTGTCTCAGTGTTTCAGGGTCTCAGTGTCTCAGTGCCTCAGTGTCTCAGGGTCTCAGGTTATCAGTGTCTCAGGTTCACAGTGTCTCAGTGTCTCAGTCTCTCAGTCTCTCAGTATCTCAGTCACTCAGTCGCTCAGTCTCTCAGTGTATCAGTGTCTCAGGGTCTCAGTGTCTCAGTGTCTCAGGGACTCAGGGTCTCAGTGCCTTAGTCTCTCATGCCCTCATTCTCTCAGTCTCTCAGTGCCTCAGGGTCTCTGGGTCTCAGTCTCTCAGTCTCCCATTCTCTCATTGTATCAGTCTCTCAGTCTCTCAGTGACTCAGTGTCTCAGTTTCTCAGTGTCTCAGTGTCTAAGGGTCTCAGTGTCTCAGGCACTCAGGGTCTCAGTGTCTCAGTGTCTCATTGTCTCAGGATCTCAGTGTCTCAGGGTCTCAGTCTCTCAGTGTATCAGGGTCTCAGTGTCTCAGGCTCTCAGGGTCTCAGTGTTTCAGTGTCTCATTGTCTCAGGGTCTCAGGGTCACAGGGTCGCAGGGTCTCAGTGTCTCAGCGTCTCAGTGTCTCAGGGTCCCAGTGTCTCAGTCTCTCCATTTCTCAGTCTCTCAGTCGCTAAGTCTCTCAGTCTCTCAGTCTTTCTGTGTATCAGTCTCTCAGTCTCATTCTCTCAGTGTCTCAGTGTTTGCGTGTCTCAGGGTCTCAGTGTCTCAGTGTCTCAGGGTCACAGTGTCTCAGTCTCTCAGTCTTTCTGTGTATCGGTCTCTCAGTCTCATTCTCTCAGTGTCTCAGTGTTTCAGTGTCTCAGGGTCTCAGTGTATCAGGGCCTCAGTGTCTCAGGGTCTCAGTGTCTCTCAGTCTCTCACTGTCTCAGGGTCTCAGGGTCACAGGGTCTCAGTGTCTCAGGGTCTCAGGGTCTCAGTGTCTCTGGGTCTCAATCTCTCAGTTTCTCCGTGTCTCAGTGCCTCAGTGTCTCCGTGTCTCAGTGTCTCTGTGTCTCTGAGACATAGAGGCACTGAGGCGCAGAGACACTGAGACACAGAGTCACTGAGACACAGAGAAACTGCGACACAGAGACACTGAGGCACAGAAACACAGAGACACAGAGACTCTGAGACACAGAGATAGAGAAACACTGAGACACTGAGACAAAGAGACACTGAGACACTGTGCCATTGAGGCACAGAGACACTGAGACACAGAGACACTGAGACACTGAGGCACAGACACACTGAGAAACTGAGACACAGAGACACTAAGACAGTGAGACACAGAGACATTGTAACACTGTGACACTGAGGCACAGAGAAACTCAGACACAGAGACAAAGAGTCACTGAGTCTCTGAGACACTGAGACACTTTGACTCTGAGACACTGAGACACTGAGACACAGAGACACTGTGACACTGATGCACAGAGACTCTCAGACACAGAGACAAAGAGACAGTGAGTCTCTGAGACACTGAGACACTGAATCACAGAGACACAGAGACACTGAGACACTTAGACACAGAGACAAAGTGACACTGAGGCACAGAGATACAGAGACAGAGAGTCTCTGAGGCACTGAGGGACTGAGACACAGAGACATAGAGACACCGAAACTCCGAGACACTGAGACACAGAGACCCTGAGGCACTGAGACACAGAGACACTGAGACTCTGAGACACTGAGACACTGACAAAACGTCACACTGAGGCACAGAGACAATGAGACAGAGAGACACTGAGGCACTGAGACACAGAGGCACTGAGACACTGAGACATAGAGACACTGAAACTTTGGGACACTGAGACACTGAGGCACTGACACACAGAGACACTGAGACACAGAGATACAGAGAAGCGGAGACACTGAGAGTCTGGGACACTGAGACTCTAAGACACAGAGACACAGACTCACTGAGACTCTGAGGCACTGACACTGAGAGTCTGAGGCACTGAGACACAAAGACATTGAGACACTGAGACACAGAGACACTGAGACACTTAGACACAGAGACAAAGAAACACTGAGGCACAGAGACACAGAGACAGAGAGTCACTGAGGCACTGAGAGTCTGAGACACAGAGACACTGAGACACTAAGGCACAGAGACACTGAGGCACAGACACGCTGAGAGTCTGAGACACTGAGACACAGAGACACTGAGACAGTGAGATTAGGAGACACTGTTACACTGTGACACTGAGGCACAGAGAAACTCAGACACAGACACACTGAAACTCTGGGACACTGAGACACAGAGACTCTGAGACACTTTGACTCTGAGACACTGAGACACAGAGACACTGTGACACTGATGCACAGAGATACTGAGACACAGAGACATACAGACCCTGAAACTCTGAGACACTGAGACACAGAGACACTGAGGCACTGAAACACAGAGACACTGAGACTCTGAGACTCTGAGATACTGAGACACTGAGACAAAGAGACACTGAGGCACAGAGACACCGAGAAAGAGAGACACAGAGACACAGAGACACTGAGACACAGAGACATAGAGACACTGAAACTCTGAGACACTGAGACACAGAAACACTGAGGCACAGAGACACTGAGACACAGAGACCTAGAGACACTGAAACTCTGGGACACTGAGACACAGATAAACTGGGGCACAGAGACACTGAGACACAGAGACACTGAGGCACTGAGACACAGAGACACTGAGAAACAGAGGCTCTGAGACAATGAGACTCAGAGATGCTGAGACTCTGAGATTCTGAGACCCTGTGACAATGAGACACAGAGACAATGAGACACAGAGGCACTGAGACACAGAGACACTGAGACACTGAGACACTGAGACACTGAGACACTGAGACAAAGAGACAGTCAGACTCTAAGACACTGAGACTGTGAGACTCTGAGACACTGAGTCACTGAGTCACAGAGACAGTGAGACTCTGATACACTGAAACACAGAGACACTGAGGCACAGAGACACTGAGACACAGAGACACAGAGACACAGAGACACTGAGGCACAGAAACATAGAGACACAGTGACACAGAGACTCTGAGAAACTGAGACACAGAGACACAGAGATAGAGAAACACTGAGACACTGAGACACAGAGACACTATGCCATTGAGGCAAAGAGACACTCAGACAGAGAGACACTGAGTCACTGAGGCACAGACACACTGAGACACTGAGACACAGAGACACTAAGACAGTGAGACACAGAGACATTGTAACACTGTGACACTGAGGCACAGAGAAACTCAGACACAGAGACAAAGAGACACTGAGTCTCTGAGAAACTGATACACTGAGACAGAGACACTGAGACACTGAGTCTCTGAGGCTCTGAGACACTGAGACACTTTGACTCTGAGACATTGAGACACTGAGACACAGAGACACTGTGACACTGATGCACATAGACACTCAGACACAGAGACAAAGAGACAGTGAGTCTCTGAGACACTGATACACTGAAACACAAAGACACTGAGGCACAGAGACACTGAGACACAGAGACACTCAGACACAGAGACAAAGAGACAGTGAGTCTCTGAGACACTGAGACACTGAAACACAGAGACACTGAGGCTCTGAGACTCTGAGACACTGAGACACTTTGACTCTGAGACACTGAGACACAGAGACACTGTGACACTGATGCACAGAGACACTCAGACACAGAGACAAAGAGACAGTGAGTCTCTGAGACACTGAGACACTGAAACACAGAGACACTGAGGCACAGAGGCACTGAGACACAGAGACAAAGTGACACCGAGGCACAGAGATACAGAGACAGAGAGTCTCTGAGGCACTGAGGGACTGAGACACAGATACACAGAGACACAGAGACACTGAGACACAGAGAAACTGAGACACAGAGACACTGAGGCACAGAAACATAGAGACACAGTGACACAGAGACTCTGAGAAACTGAGACACAGAGACACAGAGATAGAGAAACACTGAGACACTGAGACACAGAGACACTGAGACACTGTGCCATTGAGACAAAGAGACACTCAGACACAGAGACACTGAGACACTGAGGCACAGACACACTGAGACACTGAGACACAGAGACACTAAGACAGTGAGACACAGATACATTGTAACACTGTGACACTGAGGCACAATGAAACTCAGACACAGAGACAAAGAGACACTGAGTCTCTGAGACTCTGAGACACTGAGACACTTTGACTCTGAGACACTGAGACACTGAGACACAGAGACACTGTGACACTGATGCACATAGACACTCAGACACAGAGACGAAGAGACAGTGAGTCTCTGAGACACTGATACACTGAAACACAGAGACACTGAGGCACAGAGACACTGAGACACTGAGACACAGAGACAAAGAGACACTGAGGCACAGAGACACAGAGACAGAGAGTCACTGAGGCACTGAGGGACTGAGACACAGAGACACCGAGACACTGAGGCACTGAGGCACAGAGACACTGAGACACAGAGTCATAGAGACACTGAAACTCTGAGACACTGAGACACAGAGACCCTGAGGCACTGAGACACAGAGACACTGAGACTCTGAAACACAGAGACAATGAGGCACAGAGGCACTGAGACACTGAGACACAGAGACACAGAGGCACTGAGGCGCAGAGACACTGAGACACAGAGTCACTGAGACACAGAGAAACTGCGACACAGAGACACTGAGGCACAGAAACACAGAGACACAGAGACTCTGAGACACAGAGATAGAGAAACACTGAGACACTGAGACAAAGAGACACTGAGACACTGTGCCATTGAGGCACAGAGACACTGAGACACAGAGACACTGAGACACTGAGGCACAGACACACTGAGAAACTGAGACACAGAGACACTAAGACAGTGAGACACAGAGACATTGTAACACTGTGACACTGAGGCACAGAGAAACTCAGACACAGAGACAAAGAGTCACTGAGTCTCTGAGACACTGAGACACTTTGACTCTGAGACACTGAGACACTGAGACACAGAGACACTGTGACACTGATGCACAGAGACTCTCAGACACAGAGACAAAGAGACAGTGAGTCTCTGAGACACTGAGACACTGAATCACAGAGACACTGAGGCACAGAGACACTGAGACACAGAGACAAAGTGACACTGAGGCACAGAGATACAGAGACAGAGAGTCTCTGAGGCACTGAGGGACTGAGACACAGAGACATAGAGACACCGAAACTCCGAGACACTGAGACACAGAGACCCTGAGGCACTGAGACACAGAGACACTGAGACTCTGAGACACTGAGACACTGACAAAACGTCACACTGAGGCACAGAGACAATGAGACAGAGAGACACTGAGGCACTGAGACACAGAGGCACTGAGACACTGAGACATAGAGACACTGAAACTTTGGGACACTGAGACACTGAGGCACTGACACACAGAGACACTGAGACACAGAGATACAGAGAAGCGGAGACACTGAGAGTCTGGGACACTGAGACTCTAAGACACAGAGACACAGACTCACTGAGACTCTGAGGCACTGACACTGAGAGTCTGAGGCACTGAGACACAAAGACATTGAGACACTGAGACACAGAGACACTGAGACACTTAGACACAGAGACAAAGAAACACTGAGGCACAGAGACACAGAGACAGAGAGTCACTGAGGCACTGAGAGTCTGAGACACAGAGACACTGAGACACTAAGGCACAGAGACACTGAGGCACAGACACGCTGAGAGTCTGAGACACTGAGACACAGAGACACTGAGACAGTGAGATTAGGAGACACTGTTACACTGTGACACTGAGGCACAGAGAAACTCAGACACAGACACACTGAAACTCTGGGACACTGAGACACAGAGACTCTGAGACACTTTGACTCTGAGACACTGAGACACAGAGACACTGTGACACTGATGCACAGAGATACTGAGACACAGAGACATACAGACCCTGAAACTCTGAGACACTGAGACACAGAGACACTGAGGCACTGAAACACAGAGACACTGAGACTCTGAGACTCTGAGATACTGAGACACTGAGACAAAGAGACACTGAGGCACAGAGACACCGAGAAAGAGAGACACAGAGACACAGAGACACTGAGACACAGAGACATAGAGACACTGAAACTCTGAGACACTGAGACACAGAAACACTGAGGCACAGAGACACTGAGACACAGAGACCTAGAGACACTGAAACTCTGGGACACTGAGACACAGATAAACTGGGGCACAGAGACACTGAGACACAGAGACACTGAGGCACTGAGACACAGAGACACTGAGACACTGAGAAACAGAGGCTCTGAGACAATGAGACTCAGAGATGCTGAGACTCTGAGATTCTGAGACCCTGTGACAATGAGACACAGAGACAATGAGACACAGAGGCACTGAGACACAGAGACACTGAGACACTGAGACACTGAGACACTGAGACAAAGAGACAGTCAGACTCTAAGACACTGAGACTGTGAGACTCTGAGACACTGAGTCACTGAGTCACAGAGACAGTGAGACTCTGAGACACTGAGACACAGAGACACTGAGGCACTGAGACTCAGAGACACTGAGACTCTGAGACACTGAGGCACAGAGACACTGAGACAAAGAGACATAGAGACACTGAAACTCTGAGGCACTGAGACACAGATACACTGAGGCACAGAGACACTGAGACACAGACACAGTGAGGCTCTGAGACACTGAGGCACAGAGACACTGAGAAACAGAGACACTGAGGCACTAAGGCACTGAGACACAGAGACAATGAGACTCTGAGACACTGAGACACAGTGACACTGAGACACAGAGACATAGAGACACTGAAACTCTGAGACACTGAGACACAGATACACTGAGGCACAGAGACACTGAGACACAGAGACACAGAGACGCGGAGACACTGAGACTCTGGGACACTGAGACTATGAGACACTAAGACACAGAGACACAGATTCACTGAGACTCTGAGACACTGAGAGTCTGAGACACTGAGACACGGATACACTGAGGCACAGAGACACTGAAACACAGAGACACTGAGGCACTGAGACACTGAGACAGTGAGACTCTGAGACACTGAGGCACTGAGACACTGAGACACAGAGACACTGAGGCACTGAGACACTGAGACACAGAGACACTGAGACACTGAGGCAAAGAGACACTGTGACACTGAGGCACAGAGACACTGAGACACAGAGACCTAGAGACACTGAAACTCTGGGACACTGAGACACAGATACACTGGGGCACAGAGACACTGAGACACAGAGACAAAGAGACACTGAAACTCTGAGACACTGAGACACAGAGACACTGAGGCACTGAGACACAGAGTCACTGAGACTCTGAGACACTGAGAAACTGAGGCAAAGAGACACTGAGACACAGAGACCTAGAGACACTGAAACTCTGGGACAGTGAGACACAGATACACTGGGGCACAGAGACACTGAGACACAGAGACAAAGAGACACTGAAACTCTGAGACACTGAGACACAGCGACACTGAGACACTGAGACACAGAGACAATGAGACTCTGAGACACTGAGACACTGAGACTCTGAGAGACTGAGTCACTGAGACACAGAGACAGTGAGACTCTGAGACACTGAGACACAGAGACACTGAGGCACTGAAACACAGAGACACTGAGACTCTGAGACACTGAGACACAGAAACACTGAGACACAGAGACAATGAGACACTGAAACTCTGAGACACTGAGACACAGATACACTGAGGCACAGAGACACTGAGACACAGAGACAAAGAGACGCGGAGACACTGAGACTCTGGGACACTGAGACTATGAGACACTAAGACACAGAGACACAGATTCACTGAGACTCTGAGACTCTGAGACACTGAGACTATGAGACACTAAGACACAGAGACACAGATTCACTGAGACTCTGAGACTCTGAGACACTGAGACACTGAGAGTCTGAGACACGGAGACACTGAGGCACAGAGACACTGAAACACAGAGACACTGAGGCACTGAGACACTGAGACAGTGAGACTCTGAGACACTGAGGCACAGAGACACTGAGACACAGAGACACTGAGGCACTGAGACACTGAGACACAGAGACCTAGAGACACTGAAACTCTGGGACACTGAGACACAGATACACTGGGGCACAGAGACACTGAGACACAGAGACAAAGAGACAGTGAGTCTCTGAGACACTGATACACTGAATCACAGAGACACTGAGGCACAGAGACACTGAGACACTGAGACACAGAGACAAAGTGACACTGAGGCACAGAGATACAGAGACAGAGAGTCTCTGAGGCACTGAGGGACTGAGACACAGAGACACTGAGACACAGAGACACTGAGACACAGAGACACTGAGACACAGAGACATAGAGACACCGAAACTCTGAGACACTGAGACACAGAGACCCTGAGGCACTGAGACACAGAGACTCTGATACACTGAGACACAGAGACACTGAGGCTCTGAGACTCTGAGACACTGAGACACTTTGACTCTGAGACACTGAGACACAGAGACACTGTGACACTGATGCACAGAGACACTCAGACACAGAGACAAAGAGACAGTGAGTCTCTGAGACACTGAGACACTGAAACACAGAGACAATGAGGCACAGAGGCACTGAGACACAGAGACAAAGTGACACTGAGGCACAGAGATACAGAGACAGAGAGTCTCTGAGGCACTGAGGGACTGAGACACAGATACACAGAGACACAGAGACACTGAGACACAGAGAAACTGAGACACAGAGACACTGAGGCACAGAAACATAGAGACACAGTGACACAGAGACTCTGAGAAACTGAGACACAGAGACACAGAGATAGAGAAACACTGAGACACTGAGACACAGAGACACTGAGACACTGTGCCATTGAGGCAAAGAGACACTCAGACACAGAGACACTGAGTCACTGAGGCACAGACACACTGAGACACTGAGACACAGAGACACTAAGGCAGTGAGACACAGAGACATTGTAACACTGTGACACTGAGGCACAATGAAACTCAGACACAGAGACAAAGAGACACTGAGTCTCTGAGACACTGATACACTGAGACAGAGACACTGAGACACTGAGTCTCTGAGACTCTGAGACACTGAGACACAGATACACTGAGGCACAGAGACACTGAGACACAGAGACAAAGAGACGCGGAGACACTGAGACTCTGGGACACTGAGACTATGAGACACTAAGACACAGAAACACAGATTCACTGAGACTCTGAGACTCTGAGACACTGAGATACTGAGAGTCTGAGACACGGAGACACTGAGGCACAGAGACACTGAAACACAGAGACACTGAGGCACTGAGACACTGAGACAGTGAGACTCTGAGACACTGAGGCACAGAGACACTGAGACACAGAGACACTGAGGCACTGAGACACTGAGACACAGAGACACTGAGACACTGAGGCAAAGAGACACTGAGACACTGAGGCACAGAGACACTGAGACACAGAGACCTAGAGACACTGAAACTCTGGGACACTGAGACACAGATACACTGGGGCACAGAGACACTGAGACACAGAGACAAAGAGTCACTGAAACTCTGAGACACTGAGACACAGAGACACTGAGGCACTGAGACACGGAGTCACTGAGACTCTGAGACACTGAGAAACTGAGGCACAGAGACACTGAGACACAGAGACCGAGAGACACTGAAACTCTGGGACACTGAGACACAGATACACGGGGGCACAGAGACACTGAGACAAAGAGACACTGAGACAGAGAAACTGAGACACAGAGACACTGAGACACAGAAGCACTGAGACACTGAGACACAGAGACACTGAGCCACTGAGACACTGAGACACTGAGACACAGAGACAATGAGACTCTGAGACACTGAGACTCTGAGACACTGAGTCACTGAGACACAGAGACAGTGAGACTCTGAGACACTGAGACACAGAGACACTGAGGCACTGAGACACAGAGACACTGAGACTCTGAGACACTGAGACACAGAAACACTGAGACACAGAGACATAGAGATACTGAAACTCTGAGACACAGATACACTGAGGCACAGAGACACTGAGACATAGAGACACAGAGATGTGAAGAAACTGAGACTCTGGGACACTGAGACTCTAAGACACAGAGACATAGACTCACTGAGACTCTGAGACACTGAGACACTGAGACTCTGAGACTCTGAGACACTGAGACATTTTGACTCTGAGACACTAAGACACAGAGACACTGAGACACAGAGACACTGTGACACTGATGCACAGAGACACTGAGACACAGAGACACTGAGACAGAGAGACACTGAGACACAGAGACACTGAGACTCTGAGACATTGAGGCACAGACACACTGAGACACAGAGACATAGAGAAACTGAAAATCTGAGATACTGAGACACAGAGACACTGAGGCACTGAGGCACAGAGACATTGAGACTCTGAGACACTGAGGCACAGAGACACTGAGACACAGAGACGTGAAGAAACTGAGACTTTGAGACACTGAGACACAAAGACTTTGAGACTCTGTGACTCTGAGACACAGAGACACATGGATACTGAGACACTGAGACACTGAGACACAGAGACACGGAGGCACTGAGACACAGAGACTCTGAGACACAGAGATAGAAAAACACTGAGACACAGAGACACTGAGACACTGAGGCACAGAGAAACTCCGACACAGAGACAAGAGACACTGAGTCTCTGAGACACTGATACACTGAGACACTGAGACACTTTGACTCTGAGACACTGAGACACACAGACACTGTGACACTGATGCACAGAGACATTCAGACACAGAGACAAAGAGACAGTGAGTCTCTGAGACACTGATACACTGAAACACAGAGACACTGAGGCACAGAGACACTGAGACACAGAGACACAGAGACACAGAGGCACTGAGGCGCAGAGACACTGAGACACAGAGTCACTGAGACACAGAGAAACTGAGACACAGAGACACTGAGGCACAGAAACATAGAGACACAGTGACACAGAGACTCTGAGAAACTGAGACACAGAGACACAGAGATAGAGAAACACTGAGACACTGAGACACAGAGACACTATGCCATTGAGGCAAAGAGACACTCAGACACAGAGACACTGAGTCACTGAGGCACAGACACACTGAGACACTGAGACACAGAGACACTAAGACAGTGAGACACAGAGACATTGTAACACTGTGACACTGAGGCACAGAGAAACTCAGACACAGAGACAAAGAGACACTGAGTCTCTGAGACACTGATACACTGAGACAGAGACACTGAGACACTGAGTCTCTGAGGCTCTGAGACACTGAGACACTTTGACTCTGAGACATTGAGACACTGAGACACAGAGACACTGTGACACTGATGCACATAGACACTCAGACACAGAGACAAAGAGACAGTGAGTCTCTGAGACACTGATACACTGAAACACAAAGACACTGAGGCACAGAGACACTGAGACACAGAGACACTCAGACACAGAGACAAAGAGACAGTGAGTCTCTGAGACACTGAGACACTGAAACACAGAGACACTGAGGCTCTGAGACTCTGAGACACTGAGACACTTTGACTCTGAGACACTGAGACACAGAGACACTGTGACACTGATGCACAGAGACACTCAGACACAGAGACAAAGAGACAGTGAGTCTCTGAGACACTGAGACACTGAAACACAGAGACACTGAGGCACAGAGGCACTGAGACACAGAGACAAAGTGACACTGAGGCACAGAGATACAGAGACAGAGAGTCTCTGAGGCACTGAGGGACTGAGACACAGATACACAGAGACACAGAGACACTGAGACACAGAGAAACTGAGACACAGAGACACTGAGGCACAGAAACATAGAGACACAGTGACACAGAGACTCTGAGAAACTGAGACACAGAGACACAGAGATAGAGAAACACTGAGACACTGAGACACAGAGACACTGAGACACTGTGCCATTGAGACAAAGAGACACTCAGACACAGAGACACTGAGACACTGAGGCACAGACACACTGAGACACTGAGACACAGAGACACTAAGACAGTGAGACACAGAGACATTGTAACACTGTGACACTGAGGCACAATGAAACTCAGACACAGAGACAAAGAGACACTGAGTCTCTGAGACACTGATACACTGAGACACTTTGACTCTGAGACACTGAGACACTGAGACAGAGACACTGAGACACTGAGTCTCTGAGACTCTGAGACACTGAGACACTTTGACTCTGAGACACTGAGACACTGAGACACAGAGACACTGTGACACTGATGCACATAGACACTCAGACACAGAGACGAAGAGACAGTGAGTCTCTGAGACACTGATACACTGAAACACAGAGACACTGAGGCACAGAGACACTGAGACACTGAGACACAGAGACAAAGAGACACTGAGGCACAGAGACACAGAGACAGAGAGTCACTGAGGCACTGAGGGACTGAGACACAGAGACACCGAGACACTGAGGCACAGAGACACTGAGACACAGAGTCATAGAGACACTGAAACTCTGAGACACTGAGACACAGAGACCCTGAGGCACTGAGACACAGAGACACTGAGACTCTGAAACACAGAGACAATGAGGCACAGAGGCACTGAGACACTGAGACACAGAGACACAGAGGCACTGAGGCGCAGAGACACTGAGACACAGAGTCACTGAGACACAGAGAAACTGCGACACAGAGACACTGAGGCACAGAAACACAGAGACACAGAGACTCTGAGACACAGAGATAGAGAAACACTGAGACACTGAGACAAAGAGACACTGAGACACTGTGCCATTGAGGCACAGAGACACTGAGACACAGAGACACTGAGACACTGAGGCACAGACACACTGAGAAACTGAGACACAGAGACACTAAGACAGTGAGACACAGAGACATTGTAACACTGTGACACTGAGGCACAGAGAAACTCAGACACAGAGACAAAGAGTCACTGAGTCTCTGAGACACTGAGACACTTTGACTCTGAGACACTGAGACACTGAGACACAGAGACACTGTGACACTGATGCACAGAGACTCTCAGACACAGAGACAAAGAGACAGTGAGTCTCTGAGACACTGAGACACTGAATCACAGAGACACTGAGGCACAGAGACACTGAGACACAGAGACAAAGTGACACTGAGGCACAGAGATACAGAGACAGAGAGTCTCTGAGGCACTGAGGGACTGAGACACAGAGACATAGAGACACCGAAACTCCGAGACACTGAGACACAGAGACCCTGAGGCACTGAGACACAGAGACACTGAGACTCTGAGACACTGAGACACTGACAAAACGTCACACTGAGGCACAGAGACAATGAGACAGAGAGACACTGAGGCACTGAGACACAGAGGCACTGAGACACTGAGACATAGAGACACTGAAACTTTGGGACACTGAGACACTGAGGCACTGACACACAGAGACACTGAGACACAGAGATACAGAGAAGCGGAGACACTGAGAGTCTGGGACACTGAGACTCTAAGACACAGAGACACAGACTCACTGAGACTCTGAGGCACTGACACTGAGAGTCTGAGGCACTGAGACACAAAGACATTGAGACACTGAGACACAGAGACACTGAGACACTTAGACACAGAGACAAAGTGACACTGAGGCACAGAGATACAGAGACAGAGAGTCTCTGAGGCACTGAGGGACTGAGACACAGAGACATAGAGACACCGAAACTCCGAGACACTGAGACACAGAGACCCTGAGGCACTGAGACACAGAGACACTGAGACTCTGAGACACTGAGACACTGACAAAACGTCACACTGAGGCACAGAGACAATGAGACAGAGAGACACTGAGGCACTGAGACACAGAGGCACTGAGACACTGAGACATAGAGACACTGAAACTTTGGGACACTGAGACACTGAGGCACTGACACACAGAGACACTGAGACACAGAGATACAGAGAAGCGGAGACACTGAGAGTCTGGGACACTGAGACTCTAAGACACAGAGACACAGACTCACTGAGACTCTGAGGCACTGACACTGAGAGTCTGAGGCACTGAGACACAAAGACATTGAGACACTGAGACACAGAGACACTGAGACACTTAGACACAGAGACAAAGAAACACTGAGGCACAGAGACACAGAGACAGAGAGTCACTGAGGCACTGAGAGTCTGAGACACAGAGACACTGAGACACTAAGGCACAGAGACACTGAGGCACAGACACGCTGAGAGTCTGAGACACTGAGACACAGAGACACTGAGACAGTGAGATTAGGAGACACTGTTACACTGTGACACTGAGGCACAGAGAAACTCAGACACAGACACACTGAAACTCTGGGACACTGAGACACAGAGACTCTGAGACACTTTGACTCTGAGACACTGAGACACAGAGACACTGTGACACTGATGCACAGAGATACTGAGACACAGAGACATACAGACCCTGAAACTCTGAGACACTGAGACACAGAGACACTGAGGCACTGAAACACAGAGACACTGAGACTCTGAGACTCTGAGATACTGAGACACTGAGACAAAGAGACACTGAGGCACAGAGACACCGAGAAAGAGAGACACAGAGACACAGAGACACTGAGACACAGAGACATAGAGACACTGAAACTCTGAGACACTGAGACACAGAAACACTGAGGCACAGAGACACTGAGACACAGAGACCTAGAGACACTGAAACTCTGGGACACTGAGACACAGATAAACTGGGGCACAGAGACACTGAGACACAGAGACACTGAGGCACTGAGACACAGAGACACTGAGAAACAGAGGCTCTGAGACAATGAGACTCAGAGATGCTGAGACTCTGAGATTCTGAGACCCTGTGACAATGAGACACAGAGACAATGAGACACAGAGGCACTGAGACACAGAGACACTGAGACACTGAGACACTGAGACACTGAGACACTGAGACAAAGAGACAGTCAGACTCTAAGACACTGAGACTGTGAGACTCTGAGACACTGAGTCACTGAGTCACAGAGACAGTGAGACTCTGAGACACTGAGACACAGAGACACTGAGGCACTGAGACTCAGAGACACTGAGACTCTGAGACACTGAGGCACAGAGACACTGAGACAAAGAGACATAGAGACACTGAAACTCTGAGGCACTGAGACACAGATACACTGAGGCACAGAGACACTGAGACACAGACACAGTGAGGCTCTGAGACACTGAGGCACAGAGACACTGAGAAACAGAGACACTGAGGCACTAAGGCACTGAGACACAGAGACAATGAGACTCTGAGACACTGAGACACAGTGACACTGAGACACAGAGACATAGAGACACTGAAACTCTGAGACACTGAGACACAGATACACTGAGGCACAGAGACACTGAGACACAGAGACACAGAGACGCGGAGACACTGAGACTCTGGGACACTGAGACTATGAGACACTAAGACACAGAGACACAGATTCACTGAGACTCTGAGACACTGAGAGTCTGAGACACTGAGACACGGATACACTGAGGCACAGAGACACTGAAACACAGATACACTGAGGCACTGAGACACTGAGACAGTGAGACTCTGAGACACTGAGGCACTGAGACACTGAGACACAGAGACACTGAGGCACTGAGACACTGAGACACAGAGACACTGAGACACTGAGGCAAAGAGACACTGTGACACTGAGGCACAGAGACACTGAGACACAGAGACCTAGAGACACTGAAACTCTGGGACACTGAGACACAGATACACTGGGGCACAGAGACACTGAGACACAGAGACAAAGAGACACTGAAACTCTGAGACACTGAGACACAGAGACACTGAGGCACTGAGACACAGAGTCACTGAGACTCTGAGACACTGAGAAACTGAGGCAAAGAGACACTGAGACACAGAGACCTAGAGACACTGAAACTCTGGGACAGTGAGACACAGATACACTGGGGCACAGAGACACTGAGACACAGAGACAAAGAGACACTGAAACTCTGAGACACTGAGACACAGCGACACTGAGACACTGAGACACAGAGACAATGAGACTCTGAGACACTGAGACACTGAGACTCTGAGAGACTGAGTCACTGAGACACAGAGACAGTGAGACTCTGAGACACTGAGACACAGAGACACTGAGGCACTGAAACACAGAGACACTGAGACTCTGAGACACTGAGACACAGAAACACTGAGACACAGAGACAATGAGACACTGAAACTCTGAGACACTGAGACACAGATACACTGAGGCACAGAGACACTGAGACACAGAGACAAAGAGACGCGGAGACACTGAGACTCTGGGACACTGAGACTATGAGACACTAAGACACAGAGACACAGATTCACTGAGACTCTGAGACTCTGAGACACTGAGACTATGAGACACTAAGACACAGAGACACAGATTCACTGAGACTCTGAGACTCTGAGACACTGAGACACTGAGAGTCTGAGACACGGAGACACTGAGGCACAGAGACACTGAAACACAGAGACACTGAGGCACTGAGACACTGAGACAGTGAGACTCTGAGACACTGAGGCACAGAGACACTGAGACACAGAGACACTGAGGCACTGAGACACTGAGACACAGAGACCTAGAGACACTGAAACTCTGGGACACTGAGACACAGATACACTGGGGCACAGAGACACTGAGACACAGAGACAAAGAGACAGTGAGTCTCTGAGACACTGATACACTGAATCACAGAGACACTGAGGCACAGAGACACTGAGACACTGAGACACAGAGACAAAGTGACACTGAGGCACAGAGATACAGAGACAGAGAGTCTCTGAGGCACTGAGGGACTGAGACACAGAGACACTGAGACACAGAGACACTGAGACACAGAGACACTGAGACACAGAGACATAGAGACACCGAAACTCTGAGACACTGAGACACAGAGACCCTGAGGCACTGAGACACAGAGACTCTGATACACTGAGACACAGAGACACTGAGGCTCTGAGACTCTGAGACACTGAGACACTTTGACTCTGAGACACTGAGACACAGAGACACTGTGACACTGATGCACAGAGACACTCAGACACAGAGACAAAGAGACAGTGAGTCTCTGAGACACTGAGACACTGAAACACAGAGACAATGAGGCACAGAGGCACTGAGACACAGAGACAAAGTGACACTGAGGCACAGAGATACAGAGACAGAGAGTCTCTGAGGCACTGAGGGACTGAGACACAGATACACAGAGACACAGAGACACTGAGACACAGAGAAACTGAGACACAGAGACACTGAGGCACAGAAACATAGAGACACAGTGACACAGAGACTCTGAGAAACTGAGACACAGAGACACAGAGATAGAGAAACACTGAGACACTGAGACACAGAGACACTGAGACACTGTGCCATTGAGGCAAAGAGACACTCAGACACAGAGACACTGAGTCACTGAGGCACAGACACACTGAGACACTGAGACACAGAGACACTAAGACAGTGAGACACAGAGACATTGTAACACTGTGACACTGAGGCACAATGAAACTCAGACACAGAGACAAAGAGACACTGAGTCTCTGAGACACTGATACACTGAGACAGAGACACTGAGACACTGAGTCTCTGAGACTCTGAGACACTGAGACACAGATACACTGAGGCACAGAGACACTGAGACACAGAGACAAAGAGACGCGGAGACACTGAGACTCTGGGACACTGAGACTATGAGACACTAAGACACAGAAACACAGATTCACTGAGACTCTGAGACTCTGAGACACTGAGATACTGAGAGTCTGAGACACGGAGACACTGAGGCACAGAGACACTGAAACACAGAGACACTGAGGCACTGAGACACTGAGACAGTGAGACTCTGAGACACTGAGGCACAGAGACACTGAGACACAGAGACACTGAGGCACTGAGACACTGAGACACAGAGACACTGAGACACTGAGGCAAAGAGACACTGAGACACTGAGGCACAGAGACACTGAGACACTGAGGCACAGAGACACTGAAACTCTGGGACACTGAGACACAGATACACTGGGGCACAGAGACACTGAGACACAGAGACAAAGAGTCACTGAAACTCTGAGACACTGAGACACAGAGACACTGAGGCACTGAGACACGGAGTCACTGAGACTCTGAGACACTGAGAAACTGAGGCACAGAGACACTGAGACACAGAGACCGAGAGACACTGAAACTCTGGGACACTGAGACACAGATACACGGGGGCACAGAGACACTGAGACAAAGAGACACTGAGACAGAGAAACTGAGACACAGAGACACTGAGACACAGAAGCACTGAGACACTGAGACACAGAGACACTGAGCCACTGAGACACTGAGACACTGAGACACTGAGACACAGAGACAATGAGACTCTGAGACACTGAGACTCTGAGACACTGAGTCACTGAGACACAGAGACAGTGAGACTCTGAGACACTGAGACACAGAGACACTGAGGCACTGAGACACAGAGACACTGAGACTCTGAGACACTGAGACACAGAAACACTGAGACACAGAGACATAGAGATACTGAAACTCTGAGACACAGACACAGAGGCACAGAGACACTGAGACATAGAGACACAGAGATGTGAAGAAACTGAGACTCTGGGACACTGAGACTCTAAGACACAGAGACATAGACTCACTGAGACTCTGAGACACTGAGACACTGAGACTCTGAGACTCTGAGACACTGAGACATTTTGACTCTGAGACACTAAGACACAGAGACACTGAGACACAGAGACACTGTGACACTGATGCACAGAGACACTGAGACACAGAGACACTGAGACAGAGAGACACTGAGACACAGAGACACTGAGACTCTGAGACATTGAGGCACAGACACACTGAGACACAGAGACATAGAGAAACTGAAAATCTGAGATACTGAGACACAGAGACACTGAGGCACTGAGGCACAGAGACATTGAGACTCTGAGACACTGAGGCACAGAGACACTGAGACACAGAGACGTGAAGAAACTGAGACTTTGAGACACTGAGACACAAAGACTTTGAGACTCTGTGACTCTGAGACACAGAGACACATGGATACTGAGACACTGAGACACTGAGACACAGAGACACGGAGGCACTGAGACACAGAGACTCTGAGACACAGAGATAGAAAAACACTGAGACACAGAGACACTGAGACACTGAGGCACAGAGAAACTCCGACACAGAGACAAGAGACACTGAGTCTCTGAGACACTGATACACTGAGACACTGAGACACTTTGACTCTGAGACACTGAGACACACAGACACTGTGACACTGATGCACAGAGACATTCAGACACAGAGACAAAGAGACAGTGAGTCTCTGAGACACTGATACACTGAAACACAGAGACACTGAGGCACAGAGACACTGAGACACAGAGACACAGAGACACAGAGACACTGAGGCACAGAAACATAGAGACACAGTGACACAGAGACTCTGAGAAACTGAGACACAGAGACACAGAGATAGAGAAACACTGAGACACTGAGACACAGAGACACTATGCCATTGAGGCAAAGAGACACTCAGACAGAGAGACACTGAGTCACTGAGGCACAGACACACTGAGACACTGAGACACAGAGACACTAAGACAGTGAGACACAGAGACATTGTAACACTGTGACACTGAGGCACAGAGAAACTCAGACACAGAGACAAAGAGACACTGAGTCTCTGAGACACTGATACACTGAGACAGAGACACTGAGACACTGAGTCTCTGAGGCTCTGAGACACTGAGACACTTTGACTCTGAGACATTGAGACACTGAGACACAGAGACACTGTGACACTGATGCACATAGACACTCAGACACAGAGACAAAGAGACAGTGAGTCTCTGAGACACTGATACACTGAAACACAAAGACACTGAGGCACAGAGACACTGAGACACAGAGACACTCAGACACAGAGACAAAGAGACAGTGAGTCTCTGAGACACTGAGACACTGAAACACAGAGACACTGAGGCTCTGAGACTCTGAGACACTGAGACACTTTGACTCTGAGACACTGAGACACAGAGACACTGTGACACTGATGCACAGAGACACTCAGACACAGAGACAAAGAGACAGTGAGTCTCTGAGACACTGAGACACTGAAACACAGAGACACTGAGGCACAGAGGCACTGAGACACAGAGACAAAGTGACACCGAGGCACAGAGATACAGAGACAGAGAGTCTCTGAGGCACTGAGGGACTGAGACACAGATACACAGAGACACAGAGACACTGAGACACAGAGAAACTGAGACACAGAGACACTGAGGCACAGAAACATAGAGACACAGTGACACAGAGACTCTGAGAAACTGAGACACAGAGACACAGAGATAGAGAAACACTGAGACACTGAGACACAGAGACACTGAGACACTGTGCCATTGAGACAAAGAGACACTCAGACACAGAGACACTGAGACACTGAGGCACAGACACACTGAGACACTGAGACACAGAGACACTAAGACAGTGAGACACAGATACATTGTAACACTGTGACACTGAGGCACAATGAAACTCAGACACAGAGACAAAGAGACACTGAGTCTCTGAGACTCTGAGACACTGAGACACTTTGACTCTGAGACACTGAGACACTGAGACACAGAGACACTGTGACACTGATGCACATAGACACTCAGACACAGAGACGAAGAGACAGTGAGTCTCTGAGACACTGATACACTGAAACACAGAGACACTGAGGCACAGAGACACTGAGACACTGAGACACAGAGACAAAGAGACACTGAGGCACAGAGACACAGAGACAGAGAGTCACTGAGGCACTGAGGGACTGAGACACAGAGACACCGAGACACTGAGGCACAGAGACACTGAGACACAGAGTCATAGAGACACTGAAACTCTGAGACACTGAGACACAGAGACCCTGAGGCACTGAGACACAGAGACACTGAGACTCTGAAACACAGAGACAATGAGGCACAGAGGCACTGAGACACTGAGACACAGAGACACAGAGGCACTGAGGCGCAGAGACACTGAGACACAGAGTCACTGAGACACAGAGAAACTGCGACACAGAGACACTGAGGCACAGAAACACAGAGACACAGAGACTCTGAGACACAGAGATAGAGAAACACTGAGACACTGAGACAAAGAGACACTGAGACACTGTGCCATTGAGGCACAGAGACACTGAGACACAGAGACACTGAGACACTGAGGCACAGACACACTGAGAAACTGAGACACAGAGACACTAAGACAGTGAGACACAGAGACATTGTAACACTGTGACACTGAGGCACAGAGAAACTCAGACACAGAGACAAAGAGTCACTGAGTCTCTGAGACACTGAGACACTTTGACTCTGAGACACTGAGACACTGAGACACAGAGACACTGTGACACTGATGCACAGAGACTCTCAGACACAGAGACAAAGAGACAGTGAGTCTCTGAGACACTGAGACACTGAATCACAGAGACACTGAGGCACAGAGACACTGAGACACAGAGACAAAGTGACACTGAGGCACAGAGATACAGAGACAGAGAGTCTCTGAGGCACTGAGGGACTGAGACACAGAGACATAGAGACACCGAAACTCCGAGACACTGAGACACAGAGACCCTGAGGCACTGAGACACAGAGACACTGAGACTCTGAGACACTGAGACACTGACAAAACGTCACACTGAGGCACAGAGACAATGAGACAGAGAGACACTGAGGCACTGAGACACAGAGGCACTGAGACACTGAGACATAGAGACACTGAAACTTTGGGACACTGAGACACTGAGGCACTGACACACAGAGACACTGAGACACAGAGATACAGAGAAGCGGAGACACTGAGAGTCTGGGACACTGAGACTCTAAGACACAGAGACACAGACTCACTGAGACTCTGAGGCACTGACACTGAGAGTCTGAGGCACTGAGACACAAAGACATTGAGACACTGAGACACAGAGACACTGAGACACTTAGACACAGAGACAAAGAAACACTGAGGCACAGAGACACAGAGACAGAGAGTCACTGAGGCACTGAGAGTCTGAGACACAGAGACACTGAGACACTAAGGCACAGAGACACTGAGGCACAGACACGCTGAGAGTCTGAGACACTGAGACACAGAGACACTGAGACAGTGAGATTAGGAGACACTGTTACACTGTGACACTGAGGCACAGAGAAACTCAGACACAGACACACTGAAACTCTGGGACACTGAGACACAGAGACTCTGAGACACTTTGACTCTGAGACACTGAGACACAGAGACACTGTGACACTGATGCACAGAGATACTGAGACACAGAGACATACAGACCCTGAAACTCTGAGACACTGAGACACAGAGACACTGAGGCACTGAAACACAGAGACACTGAGACTCTGAGACTCTGAGATACTGAGACACTGAGACAAAGAGACACTGAGGCACAGAGACACCGAGAAAGAGAGACACAGAGACACAGAGACACTGAGACACAGAGACATAGAGACACTGAAACTCTGAGACACTGAGACACAGAAACACTGAGGCACAGAGACACTGAGACACAGAGACCTAGAGACACTGAAACTCTGGGACACTGAGACACAGATAAACTGGGGCACAGAGACACTGAGACACAGAGACACTGAGGCACTGAGACACAGAGACACTGAGACACTGAGAAACAGAGGCTCTGAGACAATGAGACTCAGAGATGCTGAGACTCTGAGATTCTGAGACCCTGTGACAATGAGACACAGAGACAATGAGACACAGAGGCACTGAGACACAGAGACACTGAGACACTGAGACACTGAGACACTGAGACACTGAGACACTGAGACAAAGAGACAGTCAGACTCTAAGACACTGAGACTGTGAGACTCTGAGACACTGAGTCACTGAGTCACAGAGACAGTGAGACTCTGAGACACTGAGACACAGAGACACTGAGGCACTGAGACTCAGAGACACTGAGACTCTGAGACACTGAGGCACAGAGACACTGAGACAAAGAGACATAGAGACACTGAAACTCTGAGGCACTGAGACACAGATACACTGAGGCACAGAGACACTGAGACACAGACACAGTGAGGCTCTGAGACACTGAGGCACAGAGACACTGAGAAACAGAGACACTGAGGCACTAAGGCACTGAGACACAGAGACAATGAGACTCTGAGACACTGAGACACAGTGACACTGAGACACAGAGATATAGAGACACTGAAACTCTGAGACACTGAGACACAGATACACTGAGGCACAGAGACACTGAGACACAGAGACACAGAGACGCGGAGACACTGAGACTCTGGGACACTGAGACTATGAGACACTAAGACACAGAGACACAGATTCACTGAGACTCTGAGACACTGAGAGTCTGAGACACTGAGACACGGATACACTGAGGCACAGAGACACTGAAACACAGAGACACTGAGGCACTGAGACACTGAGACAGTGAGACTCTGAGACACTGAGGCACTGAGACACTGAGACACAGAGACATTGAGGCACTGAGACACTGAGACACAGAGACACTGAGACACTGAGGCAAAGAGACACTGTGACACTGAGGCACAGAGACACTGAGACACAGAGACCTAGAGACACTGAAACTCTGGGACACTGAGACACAGATACACTGGGGCACAGAGACACTGAGACACAGAGACAAAGAGACACTGAAACTCTGAGACACTGAGACACAGAGACACTGAGGCACTGAGACACAGAGTCACTGAGACTCTGAGACACTGAGAAACTGAGGCAAAGAGACACTGAGACACAGAGACCTAGAGACACTGAAACTCTGGGACAGTGAGACACAGATACACTGGGGCACAGAGACACTGAGACACAGAGACAAAGAGACACTGAAACTCTGAGACACTGAGACACAGCGACACTGAGACACTGAGACACAGAGACAATGAGACTCTGAGACACTGAGACACTGAGACTCTGAGAGACTGAGTCACTGAGACACAGAGACAGTGAGACTCTGAGACACTGAGACACAGAGACACTGAGGCACTGAAACACAGAGACACTGAGACTCTGAGACACTGAGACACAGAAACACTGAGACACAGAGACAATGAGACACTGAAACTCTGAGACACTGAGACACAGAGACACTGAGGCACTGAGACACTGAGACACAGAGACACTGAGACACTGAGGCAAAGAGACACTGAGACACTGAGGCACAGAGACACTGAGACACAGAGACCTAGAGACACTGAAACTCTGGGACACTGAGACACAGATACACTGGGGCACAGAGACACTGAGACACAGAGACAAAGAGTCACTGAAACTCTGAGACACTGAGACACAGAGACACTGAGGCACTGAGACACGGAGTCACTGAGACTCTGAGACACTGAGAAACTGAGGCACAGAGACACTGAGACACAGAGAACGAGAGACACTGAAACTCTGGGACACTGAGACACAGATACACGGGGGCACAGAGACACTGAGACAAAGAGACACTGAGACAGAGAAACTGAGACACAGAGACACTGAGACACAGAAGCACTGAGACACTGAGACACAGAGACACTGAGCCACTGAGACACTGAGACACTGAGACACTGAGACACAGAGACAATGAGACTCTGAGACACTGAGACTCTGAGACACTGAGTCACTGAGACACAGAGACAGTGAGACTCTGAGACACTGAGACACAGAGACACTGAGGCACTGAGACACAGAGACACTGAGACTCTGAGACACTGAGACACAGAAACACTGAGACACAGAGACATAGAGATACTGAAACTCTGAGACACAGATACACTGAGGCACAGAGACACTGAGACATAGAGACACAGAGATGTGAAGAAACTGAGACTCTGGGACACTGAGACTCTAAGACACAGAGACATAGACTCACTGAGACTCTGAGACACTGAGACACTGAGACTCTGAGACTCTGAGACACTGAGACATTTTGACTCTGAGACACTAAGACACAGAGACACTGAGACACAGAGACACTGTGACACTGATGCACAGAGACACTGAGACACAGAGACACTGAGACAGAGAGACACTGAGACACAGAGACACTGAGACTCTGAGACATTGAGGCACAGACACACTGAGACACAGAGACATAGAGAAACTGAAAATCTGAGATACTGAGACACAGAGACACTGAGGCACTGAGGCACAGAGACATTGAGACTCTGAGACACTGAGGCACAGAGACACTGAGACACAGAGACGTGAAGAAACTGAGACTTTGAGACACTGAGACACAAAGACTTTGAGACTCTGTGACTCTGAGACACAGAGACACATGGATACTGAGACACTGAGACACTGAGACACAGAGACACGGAGGCACTGAGACACAGAGACTCTGAGACACAGAGATAGAAAAACACTGAGACACAGAGACACTGAGACACTGAGGCACAGAGAAACTCCGACACAGAGACAAGAGACACTGAGTCTCTGAGACACTGATACACTGAGACACTGAGACACTTTGACTCTGAGACACTGAGACACACAGACACTGTGACACTGATGCACAGAGACATTCAGACACAGAGACAAAGAGACAGTGAGTCTCTGAGACACTGATACACTGAAACACAGAGACACTGAGGCACAGAGACACTGAGACACAGAGACACAGAGACACAGAGGCACTGAGGCGCAGAGACACTGAGACACAGAGTCACTGAGACACAGAGAAACTGAGACACAGAGACACTGAGGCACAGAAACATAGAGACACAGTGACACAGAGACTCTGAGAAACTGAGACACAGAGACACAGAGATAGAGAAACACTGAGACACTGAGACACAGAGACACTATGCCATTGAGGCAAAGAGACACTCAGACACAGAGACACTGAGTCACTGAGGCACAGACACACTGAGACACTGAGACACAGAGACACTAAGACAGTGAGACACAGAGACATTGTAACACTGTGACACTGAGGCACAGAGAAACTCAGACACAGAGACAAAGAGACACTGAGTCTCTGAGACACTGATACACTGAGACAGAGACACTGAGACACTGAGTCTCTGAGGCTCTGAGACACTGAGACACTTTGACTCTGAGACATTGAGACACTGAGACACAGAGACACTGTGACACTGATGCACATAGACACTCAGACACAGAGACAAAGAGACAGTGAGTCTCTGAGACACTGATACACTGAAACACAAAGACACTGAGGCACAGAGACACTGAGACACAGAGACACTCAGACACAGAGACAAAGAGACAGTGAGTCTCTGAGACACTGAGACACTGAAACACAGAGACACTGAGGCTCTGAGACTCTGAGACACTGAGACACTTTGACTCTGAGACACTGAGACACAGAGACACTGTGACACTGATGCACAGAGACACTCAGACACAGAGACAAAGAGACAGTGAGTCTCTGTGACACTGAGACACTGAAACACAGAGACACTGAGGCACAGAGGCACTGAGACACAGAGACAAAGTGACACCGAGGCACAGAGATACAGAGACAGAGAGTCTCTGAGGCACTGAGGGACTGAGACACAGATACACAGAGACACAGAGACACTGAGACACAGAGAAACTGAGACACAGAGACACTGAGGCACAGAAACATAGAGACACAGTGACACAGAGACTCTGAGAAACTGAGACACAGAGACACAGAGATAGAGAAACACTGAGACACTGAGACACAGAGACACTGAGACACTGTGCCATTGAGACAAAGAGACACTCAGACACAGAGACACTGAGACACTGAGGCACAGACACACTGAGACACTGAGACACAGAGACACTAAGACAGTGAGACACAGAGACATTGTAACACTGTGACACTGAGGCACAATGAAACTCAGACACAGAGACAAAGAGACACTGAGTCTCTGAGACACTGATACACTGAGACACTTTGACTCTGAGACACTGAGACACTGAGACAGAGACACTGAGACACTGAGTCTCTGAGACTCTGAGACACTGAGACACTTTGACTCTGAGACACTGAGACACTGAGACACAGAGACACTGTGACACTGATGCACATAGAAACTCAGACACAGAGACGAAGAGACAGTGAGTCTCTGAGACACTGATACACTGAAACACAGAGACACTGAGGCACAGAGACACTGAGACACTGAGACACAGAGACAAAGAGACACTGAGGCACAGAGACACAGAGACAGAGAGTCACTGAGGCACTGAGGGACTGAGACACAGAGACACCGAGACACTGAGGCACAGAGACACTGAGACACAGAGTCATAGAGACACTGAAACTCTGAGACACTGAGACACAGAGACCCTGAGGCACTGAGACACAGAGACACTGAGACTCTGAAACACAGAGACAATGAGGCACAGAGGCACTGAGACACTGAGACACAGAGACACAGAGGCACAGAGGCGCATAGACACTGAGACACAGAGTCACTGAGACACAGAGAAACTGCGACACAGAGACACTGAGGCACAGAAACACAGAGACACAGAGACTCTGAGACACAGAGATAGAGAAACACTGAGACACTGAGACAAAGAGACACTGAGACACTGTGCCATTGAGGCACAGAGACACTGAGACACAGAGACACTGAGACACTGAGGCACAGACACACTGAGAAACTGAGACACAGAGACACTAAGACAGTGAGACACAGAGACATTGTAACACTGTGACACTGAGGCACAGAGAAACTCAGACACAGAGACAAAGAGTCACTGAGTCTCTGAGACACTGAGACACTTTGACTCTGAGACACTGAGACACTGAGACACAGAGACACTGTGACACTGATGCACAGAGACTCTCAGACACAGAGACAAAGAGACAGTGAGTCTCTGAGACACTGAGACACTGAATCACAGAGACACTGAGGCACAGAGACACTGAGACACAGAGACAAAGTGACACTGAGGCACAGAGATACAGAGACAGAGAGTCTCTGAGGCACTGAGGGACTGAGACACAGAGACATAGAGACACCGAAACTCCGAGACACTGAGACACAGAGACCCTGAGGCACTGAGACACAGAGACACTGAGACTCTGAGACACTGAGACACTGACAAAACGTCACACTGAGGCACAGAGACAATGAGACAGAGAGACACTGAGGCACTGAGACACAGAGGCACTGAGACACTGAGACATAGAGACACTGAATCTTTGGGACACTGAGACACTGAGGCACTGACACACAGAGACACTGAGACACAGAGATACAGAGAAGCGGAGACACTGAGAGTCTGGGACACTGAGACTCTAAGACACAGAGACACAGACTCACTGAGACTCTGAGGCACTGACACTGAGAGTCTGAGGCACTGAGACACAAAGACATTGAGACACTGAGACACAGAGACACTGAGACACTTAGACACAGAGACAAAGAAACACTGAGGCACAGAGACACAGAGACAGAGAGTCACTGAGGCACTGAGAGTCTGAGACACAGAGACACTGAGACACTAAGGCACAGAGACACTGAGGCACAGACACGCTGAGAGTCTGAGACACTGAGACACAGAGACACTGAGACAGTGAGATTAGGAGACACTGTTACACTGTGACACTGAGGCACAGAGAAACTCAGACACAGACACACTGAAACTCTGGGACACTGAGACACAGAGACTCTGAGACACTTTGACTCTGAGACACTGAGACACAGAGACACTGTGACACTGATGCACAGAGATACTGAGACACAGAGACATACAGACCCTGAAACTCTGAGACACTGAGACACAGAGACACTGAGGCACTGAAACACAGAGACACTGAGACTCTGAGACTCTGAGATACTGAGACACTGAGACAAAGAGACACTGAGGCACAGAGACACCGAGAAAGAGAGACACAGAGACACAGAGACACTGAGACACAGAGACATAGAGACACTGAAACTCTGAGACACTGAGACACAGAAACACTGAGGCACAGAGACACTGAGACACAGAGACCTAGAGACACTGAAACTCTGGGACACTGAGACACAGATAAACTGGGGCACAGAGACACTGAGACACAGAGACACTGAGGCACTGAGACACAGAGACACTGAGACACTGAGAAACAGAGGCTCTGAGACAATGAGACTCAGAGATGCTGAGACTCTGAGATTCTGAGACCCTGTGACAATGAGACACAGAGACAATGAGACACAGAGGCACTGAGACACAGAGACACTGAGACACTGAGACACTGAGACAAAGAGACAGTCAGACTCTAAGACACTGAGACTGTGAGACTCTGAGACACTGAGTCACTGAGTCACAGAGACAGTGAGACTCTGAGACACTGAGACACAGAGACACTGAGGCACTGAGACTCAGAGACACTGAGACTCTGAGACACTGAGGCACAGAGACACTGAGACAAAGAGACATAGAGACACTGAAACTCTGAGGCACTGAGACACAGATACACTGAGGCACAGAGACACTGAGACACAGACACAGTGAGGCTCTGAGACACTGAGGCACAGAGACACTGAGAAACAGAGACACTGAGGCACTAAGGCACTGAGACACAGAGACAATGAGACTCTGAGACACTGAGACACAGTGACACTGAGACACAGAGACATAGAGACACTGAAACTCTGAGACACTGAGACACAGATACACTGAGGCACAGAGACACTGAGACACAGAGACACAGAGACGCGGAGACACTGAGACTCTGGGACACTGAGACTATGAGACACTAAGACACAGAGACACAGATTCACTGAGACTCTGAGACACTGAGAGTCTGAGACACTGAGACACGGAGACACTGAGGCACAGAGACACTGAAACACAGAGACACTGAGGCACTGAGACACTGAGACAGTGAGACTCTGAGACACTGAGGCACTGAGACACTGAGACACAGAGACACTGAGGCACTGAGACACTGAGACACAGAGACACTGAGACACTGAGGCAAAGAGACACTGTGACACTGAGGCACAGAGACACTGAGACACAGAGACCTAGAGACACTGAAACTCTGGGACACTGAGACACAGATACACTGGGGCACAGAGACACTGAGACACAGAGACAAAGAGACACTGAAACTCTGAGACACTGAGACACAGAGACACTGAGGCACTGAGACACAGAGTCACTGAGACTCTGAGACACTGAGAAACTGAGGCAAAGAGACACTGAGACACAGAGACCTAGAGACACTGAAACTCTGGGACAGTGAGACACAGATATTCTGGGGCACAGAGACACTGAGACACAGAGACAAAGAGACACTGAAACTCTGAGACACTGAGACACAGCGACACTGAGACACTGAGACACAGAGACAATGAGACTCTGAGACACTGAGACACTGAGACTCTGAGAGACTGAGTCACTGAGACACAGAGACAGTGAGACTCTGAGACACTGAGACACAGAGACACTGAGGCACTGAAACACAGAGACACTGAGACTCTGAGACACTGAGACACAGAAACACTGAGACACAGAGACAATGAGACACTGAAACTCTGAGACACTGAGACACAGATACACTGAGGCACAGAGACACTGAGACACAGAGACAAAGAGACGCGGAGACACTGAGACTCTGGGACACTGAGACTATGAGACACTAAGACACAGAGACACAGATTCACTGAGACTCTGAGACTCTGAGACACTGAGACTATGAGACACTAAGACACAGAGACACAGATTCACTGAGACTCTGAGACTCTGAGACACTGAGACACTGAGAGTCTGAGACACGGAGACACTGAGGCACAGAGACACTGAAACACAGAGACACTGAGGCACTGAGACACTGAGACAGTGAGACTCTGAGACACTGAGGCACAGAGACACTGAGACACAGAGACACTGAGGCACTGAGACACTGAGACACAGAGACCTAGAGACACTGAAACTCTGGGACACTGAGACACAGATACACTGGGGCACAGAGACACTGAGACACAGAGACAAAGAGACAGTGAGTCTCTGAGACACTGATACACTGAATCACAGAGACACTGAGGCACAGAGACACTGAGACACTGAGACACAGAGACAAAGTGACACTGAGGCACAGAGATACAGAGACAGAGAGTCTCTGAGGCACTGAGGGACTGAGACACAGAGACACTGAGACACAGAGACACTGAGACACAGAGACACTGAGACACAGAGACATAGAGACACCGAAACTCTGAGACACTGAGACACAGAGACCCTGAGGCACTGAGACACAGAGACTCTGATACACTGAGACACAGAGACACTGAGGCTCTGAGACTCTGAGACACTGAGACACTTTGACTCTGAGACACTGAGACACAGAGACACTGTGACACTGATGCACAGAGACACTCAGACACAGAGACAAAGAGACAGTGAGTCTCTGAGACACTGAGACACTGAAACACAGAGACAATGAGGCACAGAGGCACTGAGACACAGAGACAAAGTGACACTGAGGCACAGAGATACAGAGACAGAGAGTCTCTGAGGCACTGAGGGACTGAGACACAGATACACAGAGACACAGAGACACTGAGACACAGAGAAACTGAGACACAGAGACACTGAGGCACAGAAACATAGAGACACAGTGACACAGAGACTCTGAGAAACTGAGACACAGAGACACAGAGATAGAGAAACACTGAGACACTGAGACACAGAGACACTGAGACACTGTGCCATTGAGGCAAAGAGACACTCAGACACAGAGACACTGAGACACTGAGGCACAGACACACTGAGACACTGAGACACAGAGACACTAAGACAGTGAGACACAGAGACATTGTAACACTGTGACACTGAGGCACAATGAAACTCAGACACAGAGACAAAGAGACACTGAGTCTCTGAGACACTGATACACTGAGACAGAGACACTGAGACACTGAGTCTCTGAGACTCTGAGACACTGAGACACTTTGACTCTGAGACACTGAGACACTGAGACACAGAGACACTGTGACACTGATGCACATAGACACTCAGACACAGAGACGAAGAGACAGTGAGTCTCTGAGACACTGATACATTGAAACACAGAGACACTGAGGCACAGAGACACTGAGACACTGAGACACAGAGACAAAGAGACACTGAGGCACAGAGACACAGAGACAGAGAGTCACTGAGGCACTGAGGGACTGAGACACAGAGACACCGAGACACTGAGGCACAGAGACACTGAGACACAGAGACATAGAGACACTGAAACTCTGAGACACTGAGACACAGAGACCCTGAGGCACTGAGACACAGAGACACTGAGACTCTGAGACACAGAGACACTGAGACAGAGAGACACTGAGACACTGAGGCACCGAGACACAGAGACACTGAAACTCTGAGACACTGAGACACTGAGGCACTGAGACACTGAGACACTGAGACATAGAGACACTGAAACTCTGAGACACTGAGACACTGAGGCACTGAGACACAGAGAAACTGAGACACTGAGACATAGAGACACTGAAACTCTGAGACACTGAGACACTGAGGCACTGGGATACAGAGACACTGAGACTCTGAGACACTGAGTCACAGAGAAACTGAGACACTGAGACATAGAGACACTGAAACTCTGAGACACTGAGTCACAGAGACACAGAGACACTGAGGCACTGAGGCGCAGAGACACAGAGACACAGAGACACTGAGGCACAGAAACACAGAGACACAGAGACACTGAGACACAGAGATAGAAAATAAACACTGAGACACTGAGACACAGAGACACTGAGACACTGAGGCACTGAGGCACTGAGACTCTGATACACTGATACACAGAGACACTGAGGCTCTGAGACTCTGAGACACTGAGACACTTTGACTCTGAGACACTGAGACACAGAGACACTGTGACACTGATGCACAGAGACACTCAGACACAGAGACAAAGAGACAGTGAGTCTCTGAGACACTGATACACTGAAACACAGAGACAATGAGGCACAGAGGCACTGAGACACTGAGACACAGAGACACAGAGGCACTGAGGCACAGAAACACAGAGACACAGAGACTCTGAGACACTGAGAAACTGAGACACAGAGACACTAAGACAGTGAGACACAGAGACATTGAGTCTCTGAGACTCTGAGACACTTTGACTCTGAGACACTGAGACACTGAGACACAGAGACACTGTGACACTGATGCACAGAGACTCTCAGACACAGAGACAAAGAGACAGTGAGTCTCTGAGACACTGAGACACTGAATCACAGAGACACTGAGGCACAGAGACACTGAGACACAGATACAAAGTGACACTGAGGCACAGAGATACAGAGACAGAGAGTCTCTGAGGCACTGAGGGACTGAGACACAGAGACACTGAGACACAGAGACACTGAGACACAGAGACATAGAGACACCGAAACTCTGAGACACTGAGACACAGAGACCCTGAGGCACTGAGACACAGAGACTCTGAGGCTCTGAGACTCTGAGACACTGAGACACTTTGACTCTGAGACACTGAGACACAGAGACACTGTGACACTGATGCACATAGACACTCAGACACAGAGACACTCAGACACAGAGACAAAGAGACAGTGAGTCTCTGAGACACTGATACACTGAAACACAGAGACAATGAGGCACAGAGGCACTGAGACACTGAGACACAGAGACACAGAGGCACTGAGGCGCAGAGACACTGAGACACAGAGTCACTGAGACACAGAGAAACTGCGACACAGAGACACTGAGGCACAGAAACACAGAGACACAGAGACTCTGAGACACAGAGATAGAGAAACACTGAGACACTGAGACAAAGAGACACTGAGACACTGTGCCATTGAGGCACAGAGACACTGAGACACAGAGACACTGAGACACTGAGGCACAGACACACTGAGAAACTGAGACACAGAGACACTAAGACAGTGAGACACAGAGACATTGTAACACTGTGACACTGAGGCACAGAGAAACTCAGACACAGAGACAAAGAGTCACTGAGTCTCTGAGACACTGAGACACTTTGACTCTGAGACACTGAGACACTGAGATACAGAGACACTGTGACACTGATGCACAGAGACTCTCAGACACAGAGACAAAGAGACAGTGAGTCTCTGAGACACTGAGACACTGAATCACAGAGACACTGAGGCACAGAGACACTGAGACACAGAGACAAAGTGACACTGAGGCACAGAGATACAGAGACAGAGAGTCTCTGAGGCACTGAGGGACTGAGACACAGAGACATAGAGACACCGAAACTCCGAGACACTGAGACACAGAGACCCTGAGGCACTGAGACACAGAGACACTGAGACTCTGAGACACTGAGACACTGACAAAACGTCACACTGAGGCACAGAGACAATGAGACAGAGAGACACTGAGGCACTGAGACACAGAGGCACTGAGACACTGAGACATAGAGACACTGAAACTTTGGGACACTGAGACACTGAGGCACTGACACACAGAGACACTGAGACACAGAGATACAGAGAAGCGGAGACACTGAGAGTCTGGGACACTGAGACTCTAAGACACAGAGACACAGACTCACTGAGACTCTGAGGCACTGACACTGAGAGTCTGAGGCACTGAGACACAAAGACATTGAGACACTGAGACACAGAGACACTGAGACACTTAGACACAGAGACAAAGAAACACTGAGGCACAGAGACACAGAGACAGAGAGTCACTGAGGCACTGAGAGTCTGAGACACAGAGACACTGAGACACTAAGGCACAGAGACACTGAGGCACAGACACGCTGAGAGTCTGAGACACTGAGACACAGAGACACTGAGACAGTGAGATTAGGAGACACTGTTACACTGTGACACTGAGGCACAGAGAAACTCAGACACAGACACACTGAAACTCTGGGACACTGAGACACAGAGACTCTGAGACACTTTGACTCTGAGACACTGAGACACAGAGACACTGTGACACTGATGCACAGAGATACTGAGACACAGAGACATACAGACCCTGAAACTCTGAGACACTGAGACACAGAGACACTGAGGCACTGAAACACAGAGACACTGAGACTCTGAGACTCTGAGATACTGAGACACTGAGACAAAGAGACATTGAGGCACAGAGACACCGAGAAAGAGAGACACAGAGACACAGAGACACTGAGACACAGAGACATAGAGACACTGAAACTCTGAGACACTGAGACACAGAAACACTGAGGCACAGAGACACTGAGACACAGAGACCTAGAGACACTGAAACTCTGGGACACTGAGACACAGATAAACTGGGGCACAGAGACACTGAGACACAGAGACACTGAGGCACTGAGACACAGAGACACTGAGACACTGAGAAACAGAGGCACTGAGACACTGAGACACTGAGACAAAGAGACAGTCAGACTCTAAGACACTGAGACTGTGAGACTCTGAGACACTGAGTCACTGAGTCACAGAGACAGTGAGACTCTGAGACACTGAGACACAGAGACACTGAGGCACTGAGACTCAGAGACACTGAGACTCTGAGACACTGAGGCACAGAGACACTGAGACAAAGAGACATAGAGACACTGAAACTCTGAGGCACTGAGACACAGATACACTGAGGCACAGAGACACTGAGACACAGACACAGTGAGGCTCTGAGACACTGAGGCACAGAGACACTGAGAAACAGAGACACTGAGGCACTAAGGCACTGAGACACAGAGACAATGAGACTCTGTGACACTGAGACACAGTGACACTGAGACACAGAGACATAGAGATACTGAAACTCTGAGACACTGAGACACAGATACACTGAGGCACAGAGACACTGAGACACAGAGACACAGAGACGCGGAGACACTGAGACTCTGGGACACTGAGACTATGAGACACTAAGACACAGAGACACAGATTCACTGAGACTCTGAGACACTGAGAGTCTGAGACACTGAGACACGGAGACACTGAGGCACAGAGACACTGAAACACAGAGACACTGAGGCACTGAGACACTGAGACAGTGAGACTCTGAGACACTGAGGCACTGAGACACTGAGACACAGAGACACTGAGGCACTGAGACACTGAGACACAGAGACACTGAGACACTGAGGCAAAGAGACACTGTGACACTGAGGCACAGAGACACTGAGACACAGAGACCTAGAGACACTGAAACTCTGGGACACTGAGACACAGATACACTGGGGCACAGAGACACTGAGACACAGAGACCTAGAGACACTGAAACTCTGGGACACTGAGACACAGATACACTGGGGCACAGAGACACTGAGACACAGAGACAAAGAGACACTGAAACTCTGAGACACTGAGACACAGCGACACTGAGACACTGAGACACAGAGACAATGAGACTCTGAGACACTGAGACACTGAGACTCTGAGAGACTGAGTCACTGAGACACAGAGACAGTGAGACTCTGAGACACTGAGACACAGAGACACTGAGGCACTGAGACACAGAGACACTGAGACTCTGAGACACTGAGACACAGAAACACTGAGACACAGAGACAATGAGACACTGAAACTCTGAGACACTGAGACACAGATACACTGAGGCACAGAGACACTGAGACACAGAGACAAAGAGACGCGGAGACACTGAGACTCTGGGACACTGAGACTATGAGACACTAAGACACAGAGACACAGATTCACTGAGACTCTGAGACTCTGAGACACTGAGACACTGAGAGTCTGAGACTCGGAGACACTGAGGCACAGAGACACTGAAACACAGAGACACTGAGGCACTGAGACACTGAGACAGTGAGACTCTGAGACACTGAGGCACAGAGACACTGAGACACAGAGACACTGAGGCACTGAGACACTGAGACACAGAGACACTGAGACACTGAGGCAAAGAGACACTGAGACACTGAGGCACAGAGACACTGAGACACAGAGACCTAGAGACACTGAAACTCTGGGACACTGAGACACAGATACACTGGGGCACAGAGACACTGAGACACAGAGACAAAGAGACACTGAAACTCTGAGACACTGAGACACAGAGACACTGAGGCACAGAGACACTGAGACACTGAGACACAGAGTCACTGAGACTCTGAGACACTGAGAAACTGAGGCACAGAGACACTGAGACACAGAGACCTAGAGACACTGAAACTCTGGGACACTGAGACACAGATACACTGGGGCACAGAGACACTGAGACAAAGAGACACTGAGACAGAGAAACTGAGACACAGAGACACTGAGACACAGAAGCACTGAGACACTGAGACACTGAGACACTGAGACACAGAGACAATGAGACTCTGAGACAGTGAGACTCTGAGACACAGAGACACTGAGGCACTGAGACACAGAGACACTGAGACTCTGAGACACTGGGACACAGAAACACTGAGACACAGAGACATAGAGACACTGAAACTCTGAGACACAGATACACTGAGGCACAGAGACACTGAGACATAGAGACACAGAGACGTGAAGAAACTGAGACTCTGGGACACTGAGACTCTAAGACACAGAGACATAGACTCACTGAGACTCTGAGACACTGAGACACTGAGACTCTGAGACTCTGAGACACTGAGACATTTTGACTCTGAGACACTAAGACACAGAGACACTGAGACACAGAGACACTGTGACACTGATGCACAGAGACACTGAGACACAGAGACACTGAGACAGAGAGACACTGAGACACAGAGACACTGAGACTCTGAGACACTGAGGCACAGACACACTGAGACACAGAGACATAGAGACACTGAAACTCTGAGATACTGAGACACAGAGACACTGAGGCACTGAGGCACAGAGACATTGAGACTCTGAGACACTGAGGCACAGAGACACTGAGACACAGAGACGTGAAGAAACTGAGACTCTGAGACACTGAGACACAAAGACTTTGAGACTCTGTGACTCTGAGACACAGAGACACAGAGATACTGAGACACTGAGACACTGAGACTCTGAGACACTGAGACACAGAGACACGGAGGCACTGAGACACAGAGACTCTGAGACACAGAGATAGAAAAACACTGAGGCACAGAGACACTGAGACACTGAGGCACAGAGAAACTCCGACACAGAGACAAGAGACACTCAGTCTCTGAGACACTGATACACTGAGACACTGAGACACTTTGACTCTGAGACACTGAGACACACAGACACTGTGACACTGATGCACAGAGACATTCAGACACAGAGACAAAGAGACAGTGAGTCTCTGAGACACTGATACACTGAAACACAGAGACACTGAGGCACAGAGACACTGAGACACAGAGACACAGAGGCACTGAGGCGCAGAGACACTGAGACACAGAGTCACTGAGACACAGAGAAACTGAGACACAGAGACACTGAGGCACAGAAACATAGAGAGACAGTGACACAGAGACTCTGAGAAACTGAGACACAGAGACACAGAGATAGAGAAACACTGAGACACTGAGACGCTGAGGCACAGAGATACTGAGACAATGTGACTCTGAGTTACTGGGACACTGAGGCACTGATACACTGAGGCACAGAGTCACAGAGACTCTGAGGCACAGAGACACTGAGACACAGACACAATGAGACACAGACTCACAGAGACACTGAGACACAGAGACACTGAGACACAGAGGCACTGAGGCGCAGAGACACTGAGACACTGAGACACTGAGACACAGAGACACTGAGGCACAGAAACACTGAGACACAGAGACATAGAGACACTGAAACTCTGAGACACTGAGACACAGAGACACTGAGGCACAGAGACACTGAGACATAGAGACACAGAGACGTGAAGAAACTGAGACTCTGGGACACTGAGAGTCTAAGACACAGAGACATAGACTCACTGAGACTCTGAGACACTGAGACACTGAGACTCTGAGACTCTGAGACACTGAGACATTTTGACTCTGAGACACTAAGACACAGAGACACTGAGACACAGAGACACTGTGATACTGATGCACATTGACTCTGAGACACTGAGACACTGAGACACAGAGACACTGTGACACTGATGCACATAGACACTCAGACACAGAGACAAAGAGACAGTGAGTCTCTGAGACACTGATACATTGAAACACAGAGACACTGAGGCACAGAGACACTGAGACACTGAGACACAGAGACAAGAGACACTGAGTCTCTGAGACACTGATACACTGAGACACTTTAACTCTGAGACACTGAGACACACAGACACTGTGACACTGATACACTGAAACACAGAGACACTGAGGCACAGAGACACTGAGACACAGAGGCACTGAGGCGCAGAGACACTGAGACACAGAGTCACTGAGACACAGAGAAACTGAGACACAGAGACACTGAGGCACAGAAACATAGAGACACAGTGACACAGAGACTCTGAGAAACTGAGACACAGAGACACAGAGATAGAGAAACACTGAGACACTGAGACACTGTGCCATTGAGGCAAAGAGACACTCAGACACAGAGACACTGAGACACTGAGGCACAGACACACTGAGACACTGAGACACAGAGACACTAAGACAGTGAGACACAGAGACATTGTAACACTGTGACACTGAGGCACAATGAAACTCAGACACAGAGACAAAGAGACACTGAGTCTCTGAGACTCTGAGACACTGAGACACTTTGACTCTGAGACACTGAGACACTGAGACACTGTGACACTGATGCACATAGACACTCAGACACAGAGACAAAGAGACAGTGAGTCTCTGAGACACTGATACATTGAAACACAGAGACACTGAGGCACAGAGACACTGAGACACAGAGACATAGAGACACTGAAACACTGAGACACTGAGACACAGAGACAAAGAGACACTGAGGCACAGAGACACAGAGACAGAGAGTCACTGAGGCACTGAGGGACTGAGACACAGAGACACAGAGACACCGAGACACTGAGGCACAGAGACACTGAGACACAGAGACATAGAGACACTGAAACTCTGAGACACTGAGACACAGAGACCCTGAGGCACTGAGACACAGAGACACTGAGACTCTGAGACACAGAGACACTGAGACAGAGAGACACTGAGGCACTGAGGCACTGAGACACAGAGACACTGAGATATAGAGACACTGAAACTCTGAGACACTGAGACACTGAGGCACTGAGACACAGAGAAACTGAGACACTGAGACATAGAGACACTGAAACTCTGAGACACTGAGACACTGAGGCACTGGGATACAGAGACACTGAGACTCTGAGACACTGAGTCACAGAGAAACTGAGACATAGAGACACTGAAACTCTGAGACACTGAGTCACAGAGACACAGAGACACAGAGGCACTGAGGCGCAGAGACACAGAGACACAGAGACACTGAGGCACAGGAACACAGAGACACAGAGACACTGAGACACAGAGATAGAAAAAAAACACTGAGACACTGAGACACAGAGACACTGAGACACTGAGGCACAGAAACACAGAGACACAGAGACACTGAGACACAGAGATAGAAAAAAAACACTGAGACACTGAGGCTCTGAGACTCTGAGACACTGAGACACTTTGACTCTGAGACACTGAGACACAGAGACACTGTAACACTGATGCACAGAGACACTCAGACACAGAGACAAAGAGACAGTGAGTCTCTGAGACACTGATACACTGAAACACAGAGACAATGAGGCACAGAGTCACTGAGACGCAGAGATACAGAGGCACTGAGGCGCAGAGACACTGAGACACAGAGTCACTAAGACACAGAGAAACTGAGACACAGAGACACTGAGGCACAGAAACACAGAGACACAGAGACTCTGAGACACTGAGACACAGAGATAGAGAAACACTGAGACTCTGAGACACTGAGACACAGAGACACTGAGGCAGTGAGATTAGGAGACACTGTTACACTGTGACACTGAGGCACAGAGAAACTCAGACACAGACACACTGAAACTCTGGGACACTGAGACACAGAGACTCTGAGACACTTTGACTCTGAGACACTGAGACACAGAGACACTGTGACACTGATGCACAGAGATACTGAGACACAGAGACATACAGACCCTGAAACTCTGAGACACTGAGACACAGAGACACTGAGGCACTGAAACACAGAGACACTGAGACTCTGAGACTCTGAGATACTGAGACACTGAGACAAAGAGACACTGAGGCACAGAGACACCGAGAAAGAGAGACACAGAGACACAGAGACACTGAGACACAGAGACATACAGACACTTAAACTCTGAGACACTGAGACACAGAAACACTGAGGCACAGAGACACTGAGACACAGAGACCTAGAGACACTGAAACTCTGGGACACTGAGACACAGATAAACTGGGGCACAGAGACACTGAGACACAGAGACACTGAGGCACTGAGACACAGAGACACTGAGACACTGAGAAACAGAGGCACTGAGACACTGAGACACTGAGACAAAGAGACAGTCAGACTCTAAGACACTGAGACTGTGAGACTCTGAGACACTGAGTCACTGAGTCACAGAGACAGTGAGACTCTGAGACACTGAGACACAGAGACACTGAGGCACTGAGACTCAGAGACACTGAGACTCTGAGACACTGAGGCACAGAGACACTGAGACAAAGAGACATAGAGACACTGAAACTCTGAGGCACTGAGACACAGATACACTGAGGCACAGAGACACTGAGACACAGACACAGTGAGGCTCTGAGACACTGAGACACAGAGACAAAGAGACGCGGAGACACTGAGACTCTGGGACACTGAGACTATGAGACACTAAGACACAGAGACACAGATTCACTGAGACTCTGAGACTCTGAGACACTGAGACACTGAGAGTCTGAGACACGGAGACACTGAGGCACAGAGACACTGAAACACAGAGACACTGAGGCACTGAGACACTGAGACAGTGAGACTCTGAGACACTGAGGCACAGAGAAACTGAGACACAGAGACACTGAGGCACTGAGACACTGAGACACAGAGACACTGAGACACTGTGGCAAAGAGACACTGAGACACTGAGGCACAGAGACACTGAGACACAGAGACCTAGAGACACTGAAACTCTGGGACACTGAGACACAGATACACTGGGGCACAGAGACACTGAGACACAGAGACAAAGAGACACTGAAACTCTGAGACACTGAGACACAGAGACACTGAGGCACAGAGACACTGAGACACTGAGACACAGAGTCACTGAGACTCTGAGACACTGAGAAACTGAGGCACAGAGACACTGAGACACAGAGACCTAGAGACACTGAAACTCTGGGACACTGAGACACAGATACACTGGGGCACAGAGACACTGAGACAAAGAGACACTGAGACACTGAGACACAGAGACACTGAGACACAGAAGCACTGAGACACTGAGACACTGAGACACTGAGACACAGAGACAATGAGACTCTGAGACACTGAGACTCTGAGACACTGAGTCACTGAGACACAGAGACAGTGAGACTCTGAGACACAGAGACACTGAGACACTGGGACACAGAAACACTGAGACACAGAGACATAGAGACACTGAAACTCTGAGACACAGATACACTGAGGCACAGAGACACTGAGACATAGAGCACAGAGACATGAAGAAACTGAGACTCTGGGACACTGAGACTCTAAGACACAGAGACATAGACTCACTGAGACTCTGAGACACTGAGACACTGAGACTCTGAGACTCTGAGACACTGAGACATTTTGACTCTGAGACACTAAGACACAGAGACACTGAGACACAGAGACACTGTGACACTGATGCACAGAGACACTGAGACACAGAGACACTGAGACAGAGAGACACTGAGACACAGAGACACTGAGACTCTGAGACACTGAGGCACAGACACACTGAGACACAGAGACATAGAGACACTGAAACTCTGAGATACTGAGACACAGAGACACTGAGGCACTGAGGCACAGAGACATTGAGACTCTGAGACACTGAGGCACAGAGACACTGAGACACAGAGACGTGAAGAAACTGAGACTCTGAGACACTGAGACACAAAGACTTTGAGACTCTGTGACTCTGAGACACAGAGACACAGAGATACTGAGACACTGAGACACTGAGACTCTGAGACACTGAGACACAGAGACACGGAGGCACTGAGACACAGAGACTCTGAGACACAGAGATAGAAAAACACTGAGGCACAGAGACACTGAGACACTGAGGCACAGAGAAACTCCGACACAGAGACAAGAGACACTGAGTCTCTGAGACACTGATACACTGAGACACTGAGACACTTTGACTCTGAGACACTGAGACACACAGACACTGTGACACTGATGCACAGAGACATTCAGACACAGAGACAAAGAGACAGTGAGTCTCTGAGACACTGATACACTGAAACATAGAGACACTGAGGCACAGAGACACTGAGACACAGAGACACAGAGGCACTGAGGCGCAGAGACACTGAGACACAGAGTCACTGAGACACAGAGAAACTGAGACACAGAGACACTGAGGCACAGAAACATAGAGAGACAGTGACACAGAGACTCTGAGAAACTGAGACACAGAGACACAGAGATAGAGAAACACTGAGACACTGAGACACAGAGACACTGAGACACTGAGACACAGAGACACTGAGGCACTGAGACACTGAGACACTGAGACTCTGAGACACTGAGACACAGAAACACTGAGACACAGAGACATAGAGACACTGAAACTCTGAGACACAGATACACTGAGGCACAGAGACACTGAGACATAGAGACACAGAAACGTGAAGAAACTGAGACTCTGGGACACTGAGAGTCTAAGACACAGAGACATAGACTCACTGAGACTCTGAGACACTGAGACTCTGAGACTCTGAGACACTGAGACATTTTGACTCTGAGACACTAAGACACAGAGACACTGAGACACAGAGACACTGTGATACTGATGCACATTGACTCTGAGACACTGAGACACTGAGACACAGAGACACTGTGACACTGATGCACATAGACACTCAGACACAGAGACAAAGAGACAGTGAGTCTCTGAGACACTGATACATTGAAACACAGAGACACTGAGGCACAGAGACACTGAGACACTGAGACACAGAGACAAGAGACACTGAGTCTCTGAGACACTGATACACTGAGACACTTTAACTCTGAGACACTGAGACACACAGACACTGTGACACTGATGCACAGAGACATTCAGACACAGAGACAAAGAGACAGTGAGTCTCTGAGACACTGATACACTGAAACACAGAGACACTGAGGGCACAGAGGCATTGAGACACAGAGGCACTGAGGCGCAGAGACACTGAGACACAGAGTCACTGAGACACAGAGAAACTGAGACACAGAGACACTGAGGCACAGAAACATAGAGACACAGTGACACAGAGACTCTGAGAAACTGAGACACAGAGACACAGAGATAGAGAAACACTGAGACACTGAGACACTGAGACACTGTGCCATTGAGGCAAAGAGACACTCAGACACAGAGACACTGAGACACTGAGGCACAGACACACTGAGACACTGAGACACAGAGACACTAAGACAGTGAGACACAGAGACATTGTAACACTGTGACACTGAGGCACAATGAAACTCAGACACAGAGACAAAGAGACACTGAGTCTCTGAGACTCTGAGACACTGAGACACTTTGACTCTGAGACACTGAGACACTGAGACACTGTGACACTGATGCACATAGACACTCAGACACAGAGACAAAGAGACAGTGAGTCTCTGAGACACTGATACATTGAAACACAGAGACACTGAGGCACAGAGACACTGAGACACAGAGACATAGAGACACTGAAACACTGAGACACTGAGGCACAGAGACACAGAGACAGAGAGTCACTGAGGCACTGAGGGACTGAGACACAGAGACACCGAGACACTGAGGCACAGAGACACTGAGACACAGAGACATAGAGACACTGAAACTCTGAGACACTGAGACACAGAGACCCTGAGGCACTGAGACACAGAGACACTGAAACTCTGAGACACAGAGACACTGAGACAGAGAGACACTGAGGCACTGAGGCACTGAGACACAGAGACACTGAGATATAGAGACACTGAAACTCTGAGACACTGAGACACTGAGGCACTGAGACACAGAGAAACTGAGACACTGAGACATAGAGACACTGAAACTCTGAGACACTGAGACACTGAGGCACTGGGATACAGAGACACTGAGACTCTGAGACACTGAGTCACAGAGAAACTGAGACATAGAGACACTGAAACTCTGAGACACTGAGTCACAGAGACACAGAGACACAGAGGCACTGAGGCGCAGAGACACAGAGACACAGAGACACTGAGGCACAGAAACACAGAGACACAGAGACACTGAGACACAGAGATAGAAAAAAAACACTGAGACACTGAGACACAGAGACACTGAGACACTGAAGCACAGAAACACAGAGACACAGAGACACTGAGACACAGAGATAGAAAAAAAACACTGAGACACTGAGGCTCTGAGACTCTGAGACACTGAGACACTTTGACTCTGAGACACTGAGACACAGAGACACTGTAACACTGATGCACAGAGACACTCAGACACAGAGACAAAGAGACAGTGAGTCTCTGAGACACTGATACACTGAAACACAGAGACAATGAGGCACAGAGTCACTGAGACGCAGAGATACAGAGGCACTGAGGCGCAGAGACACTGAGACACAGAGTCACTGAGACACAGAGAAACTGAGACACAGAGACACTGAGGCACAGAAACACAGAGACACAGAGACTCTGAGACACTGAGACACAGAGATAGAGAAACACTGAGACTCTGAGACACTGAGACACAGAGACACTGAGACAGTGAGATTAGGAGACACTGTTACACTGTGACACTGAGGCACAGAGAAACTCAGACACAGACACACTGAAACTCTGGGACACTGAGACACAGAGACTCTGAGACACTTTGACTCTGAGACACTGAGACACAGAGACACTGTGACACTGAAGCACAGAGATACTGAGACACAGAGACATACAGACCCTGAAACTCTGAGACACAGAGACACTGAGGCACTGAAACACAGAGACACTGAGACTCTGAGACTCTGAGATACTGAGACACTGAGACACTGAGACAAAGAGACACTGAGGCACAGAGACACTGAGAAGAGAGACACTGAGACACAGAGACATAGAGACACTGAAACTCTGAGACACTGAGACACAGAAACACTGAGGCACAGAGACACTGAGACAACAGAGACCTAGAGTCACTGAAACTTTGGACACTGAGACACAGATAAACTGGGGCATAGAAACACTGAGACACAGAGACACTGAGGCAACGGAGACACAGAGACACTGAGACACTGAGAAACTGAGTCTCTGAGGCACAGAGACTCTAAGACTCAGAGATGCTGAGACTCTGAGATTCTGAGACCCTGTGACAATGAGACACGGAGACAATGAGACACAGAGGCACTGAGACACAGAGACACTGAGACACAGAGACACTGAGACACTGAGACACTGAGACACTGAGACACTGAGACCCTGAGACACTGAGACACTGAGACAAAGAGACCGTCAGACTCTGAGACACTGAGACTGTGAGACTCTGAGACACTGAGTCACTGAGACACAGAGACAGTGAGACTCTGAGACACTGAGACACAGAGACACTGAGGCACTGAGACTCAGAAACACTGAGACTCTGAGACACTGAGGCACAGAGACACTGAGACAAAGAGACATAGAGACACTGAAACTCTGAGGCACTGAGACACAGATACACTGAGGCACAGAGACACTGAGACACAGACACAGTGAGGCTCTGAGACACTGAGGCACAGAGACACTGAGACACTGAGACACAGAGACACTGAGGCACTAAGGCACTGAGACACAGAGACAATGAGACTCTGAGACACTGAGACACAGAGACACTGAGACACAGAGACATAGAGACACTGAAACTCTGAGACACTGAGACACAGATACACTGAGGCACAGAGACACTGAGACACAGAGACACAGAGACGCGGAGACACTGAGACTCTGGGACACTGAGACTATGAGACACTGAGACACTGAGAGTCTGAGACACTGAGACACGGAGACACTGAGCGCCAGAGACACTGAAACACAGAGACACTGAGGCACTGTGACACTGAGACAGTGAGACACTGAGACACTGAGGCACAGAGACACTGAGACACAGAGACACTGAGGCACTGTGACACTGAGACACTGAGACACTGAGGCAAAGAGACACTGAGACACTGAGACACTGAGGCACAGAGACACTGAGACACAGAGACCTAGAGACACTGAAACTCTGAGACACTGAGACACAGAGACACTGAGACACAGAGACCTAGAGACACTGAAACTCTGGGACACTGAGACACAGATACACTGGGGCACAGAGACACTGAGACACAGAGACAAAGAGACAACTGAAACTCTGAGACACTGAGACACAGAGACACTGAGACAGAGAAACTGAGACACAAAGACAATGAGACACAGAAGCACTGAGACACTGAGACACTGAGACACAGAGACACTGAGACACTGAGACACTGAGACACAGAGACAATGAGACTCTGAGACACTGAGAACTGAGACTCTGAGACACTGAGTCACTGAGTCACAGAGACAGTGAGACTCTGAGACACTGAGACACAGAGACACTGAGGCCCTGAGACACAGAGACACTGAGACTCTGAGACTCTAAGACACAGAAACACTGAGACACAGAGACATAGAGACACTGAAACTCTGAGACACTGAGGCACAGAGTCATTGAGACACAGAGACACTGAGACGCGGAGACACTGAGACTCTGGGACACTGAGACTGTGAGACACTAAGACACAGAGACACAGACTCAATGAGACTCTGAGACACTGAGGAACAGAGACACTGAGACACAGAGACACTGAGACACAGAGACAAAGAGACACTGAGAAACAGAGACACTGAGACTCTGAGGCACAGAGACACTGAGACTCTGAGACGCTGAGACACAGAGACACAGAGACACTGAGCCTATTTGACACTGAGACACTGAGAGTCTGATAGACTGAGGCACAGAGTCACTGAGACACTGAGGCACCAAGACACAGAGACTCTACACACTGCGACTCTGAGACACAGAGACACAGACTCACTGAGACTCTGAGACACTGAGACACTGAGAGTCTGAGGCACTGAGACACAAAGACTTTGAGACACTGAGACACAGAGACACTGAGGCACAGAGACACTGAGACACAGAGACAAAGAAACACTGAGGCACAGAGACACAGAGACAGAGAGTCACTGAGGCACTGAGACACTGAGGCACAGACACGCTGAGACTCTGAGACTCTGAGACACTGAGACACAGAGACACTGAGACAGTGAGACACAGAGACACTGTTACACAGTGACACTGAGGCACAGAGAAACTCAGACACAGAGACAAAGAGACACTGAGACTCTGAGACACTGAGACACTTTGACTCTGAGACACTGAGACACAGAGACACTGTGACACTGATCCACAGAGATACTGAGACACAGAGACATAGAGACGCTGAAACTCTGAGACACTGAGACACAGAGACACTGAGACACAGAGAAATAGAGCCCCTGAAACTCTGAGACACTGAGACAAAGAGACACTGAGGCACAGAGACACTGAGAAAGAGAGACACTGAGGCACAGAGACACTGAGACACAGATACCCTGGGGCACAGAGACACTGAGACACAGAGACACTGAGGTACTGAGACACAGAGACACTGAGACTCTGAGAAACTGAATCTCTGAGACACAGAGACACTGAGACACAGAGAAACAGAGGCTCTGAGACACTGAGACTCAGAGATGCTGAGACTCTGAGATTCTGAGACCCTGTGACAATGAGACACAGAGACACTGAGACACAGAGGCACTGAGACACTGAGACACTGAGACACTGAGACACAGAGACACTGAGACACTGAGACACTGAGACACTGAGACACTGAGACACTGAGACAAAGAGACAGTCAGACTCTGAGACACTGAGACACTGAGACTCTGAGACACTGAGTCACTGAGACACTGAAACTCTGAGACACTGAGACACAGAGACACAGAGACATAGAGACACTGAAACTCTGAGACACTGAGACACAGCGACACTGAGACTCTGAGACACTGAGACACTGAGGCACAGAGACACTGAGACACAGAAACCTAGAGACACTGAAACTCTGGGACACTGAGACACAGATACACTGGGGCAGAGAGACACTGAGACACAGAGGCACAGAGACACTGAAACACAGGGACACTGAGACTCTGACGCGCTGAGTCACTGAGGCACAGAGACAGTGAGACTCTGAGACATTGAGGCACAGAGACACTGAGACAGAGAGAAACTGAGACACTGAGACACAGAGACACTGAGACTCTGAGAAACTGCGTCTCTGAGACACAGAGACACTGACACACAGAGAAACAGAGACAACTGAGACACTGAGACTCGAGATGCTGAGACTCTGAGATTCTGAGACCCTGTGACAATGAGACACAGAGGCACTGAGACACAGAGGCACTGAGACACTGAGACACAGAGACACTGAGACACTGAGACACTAAGACACTGTCACGTGCTCACTGTGTGACAAAGAGACAGTCAGACTCTGCGACACTGAGACACTGAGACTCTGAGACACTGAGACACAGAGACACTGAGGCACTGAGACAAAGAGACAGTGAAACTCTGGGACACTGAGACACAGATACACTGGCGCACAGAGACACTGAGACACTCAGGCACAGAGAAACTCAGACACAGAGACAAAGAGACACTGAGACTCTGAGACACTGAGACACAGAGACACTGTGACACTGATCCACAGAGATACTGAGACACAGAGACATAGAGACGCTGAAACTCTGAGACACTGAGACACAGAGACACTGAGACACAGAGAAATAGAGCCCCTGAAACTCTGAGACACTGAGACAGAGACACTGAGGCACAGAGACACTGATAAAGAGAGACACTGAGGCACAGAGACACTGAGACACAGAGACCTAGAGTCACTGAAACTCTGGGACACTGAGACACAGATACTCTGGGGCACAGAGACACTGAAACACAGAGACACTGAGGTACTGAGACACAGAGACACTGAGACTCTGAGAAACTGAGTCTCTGAGACACAGAGACACTGAGACACAGAGAAACAGAGGCTCTGAGACACTGAGACTCAGAGATGCTGAGACTCTGAGATTCTGAGACCCTGTGACAATGAGACACTGAGACACTGAGACACAGAGGCACTGAGACACTGAGACACTGAGACACAGAGACACTGAGACACTGAGACCCTGAGACACTGAGACACTGAGTCACTGAGACACTGAGAACAAAGAGACAGTCACACTCTGAGACACTGAGACACTGAGACTCTGAGACACTGAGTCACTGAGACACTGAAACTCTGAGACACTGAGACACTGAGACACAGAGACTCTGAGACACTGAGGCACAGAGACACTGAGACACAGAAACCTAGAGACACTGAAACTCTGGGACACTGAGACACAGATAGACTGGGGCAGAGAGACACTGAGTCACTGAGGCACAGAGACAGTGAGACTCTGAGACATTGAGGCACAGAGACACTGAGACACAGAGACACTGAGACACTGAGACACAGAGACACTGAGACACAGAGAAACAGAGACACTGAGACACTGAGACTCGAGATGCTGAGACTCTGACATTCTGAGACCCTGTGACAATGAGACACAGAGGCACTGAGACACAGAGGCACTGAGACACTGAGACACAGAGACACTGAGACACTGAGACACTGAGACCCTGAGACACTGAGACACTGAGACAAAGAGACAGTCAGACTCTGAGACACTGAGACACTGTGACTCTGAGACACTGAGACACAGAGACACTGAGGCACTGAGACAAAGAGACAGTCAGACTCTGAGACACAGAGACAGTGAGACTCTGAGACACTGAGACACAGAGACACTGAGGCACTGAGACTCAGAGACACTGAGACTCTGAGACCCTGAGGCACAGAGACACTGAGACAAAGAGACATAGAGACACTGAAACTCAGAGACACAGAGACACTGAGACACAGAGACACAGAGACACTGAGGCACAGAGACATTGAGGCACAGAGACACAGAGATGCGGAGACACTGAGACTCTGGGACACAGAGACACAGACTCACTGAGACTCTGAGGCACTGAGACACTGAGACACAGAGACAAAGAGACACTGAGACACAGAGACACAGAGACAGAGAGTCACTGAGGCACCGAGGGACTGAGACACAGAGACAATGAGACACTGAGGCACTGAGACACTGAGATACAGAGACATAGAGACACTGAATCTCTGAGACACTGAGACACAGAGACACTGAGGCACTGAGACACAGGGACAATGAGACTCTGAGACACTGAGACGCTGAGGCACAGAGACACTGAGACACAGAGACACAGAGACGTAAGACACTGAGACTCTGGGAAACTGAGACTGTGAGATACTAAGGCACAGAGACACAGACTCACTGAGACTCTGAGACACTGAGGAACAGAGGCACTGAGACACGGAGACACTGAGACACAGAGACAAAGAGACACTGAGGCACAGAGACACTGAGACTCTGAGACGCTGAGACACAGACACTGAGACACTGAGACACCGAGACACTGAGACACAAAGACTTTGAGACACTGAGACACAGAGACACTGATACACACAGACATAGAGACTTGGAGACACTGGGACTCTGGGACACTGAGACTATGAGACACTAAGACACAGAGACACAGATTCACTGAGACTCTGAAACAGTGAGAGTCTGAGACACTGAGACACAAAGACACTGAGCATATTTGACACAGAGACACTGAGAGTCTGATAGACTGAGGCACAGAGTCACTGAGACACTGAGGCACCAAGACACAGAGACTCTACACACTGCGACTCTGAAACACAGAGACACAGACTCACTGAGAGTCTGAGGTGCTGAGACACTGAGAGTCTGAGGCACTGAGACACAAAGACTTTGAGACACTGAGACACTGAGGCACAGAGACACTGAGACACTGAGACACAGAGACAAAGAAACACTGAGGCACAGAAACACAGAGGACAGAGAGTCACTGAGGCACTGAGGGATTGAGACACAGAGACACTGAGACACAGAGACACTGAGACACTGAGGCACAGACACGCTGAGACTCTGAGACTCTCAGACACTGAGACACAGAGACACTGAGACAGTGAGACACAGAGACACCGTTACACTGTGACACTGAGGCACAGAGAAACTCAGACACAGAGACAAAGAGACACTGAAACTCTGGGACACTGAGACACAGAGACACTGTGACACTGATCCACAGAGATACTGAGACACAGAGACATAGAGACGCTGAAACTCTGAGACACTGAGACACAGAGACACAGAGACACTGAGACACAGAGACACTGAGACACAGAGACATAGAGCCCCTGAAACTCTGAGACACTGAGACAAAGAGACACTGAGGCACAGAGACACTGAGAAAGAGAGACACTGAGGCAGAGACACTGAGACACAGAGACATAGAGATACTGAAACTCTGAGCCACTGAGACACAGAGACACTGAGGCACAGAGACACTGAGACACAGAGACCTAGAGTCACTGAAACTCTGGGACACTGAGACACAGATACCCTGGGGCACAGAGACACTGAGACACAGAGACACTGAGACACTGAGACACTGAGACACAGAGACACTGAGACTCTGAGACACTGAGACACTGAGACACTGAGACTCTGAGACACTGAGTCACTGCGACACAGAGACAGTGAGACTCTGAGACACTGAGACACAGAGACACTGAGACTCTGAGACACTGAGACACAGAAACACTGAGACACAGAGACATAGAGACACTGAAACTCTGAGACACTGAGACACTGAGACACAGAGAAACAGATACACTGAGGCACAGAGACATTGAGACACAGAGACACAGAGACGCGGAGACACTGAGACTCTGGGACACTGAGACTGTGAGACACTAAGACACAGACACACAGACTCAATGAGACTCTGAGACACTGAGGAACAGAGGCACTGAGACACGGAGACACTGAGACACAGAGACAAAGAGACACTGAGGCACAGAGACACTGAGACTCTGAGACGCTGAGACACAGACACTGAGACACTGAGACACCGAGACACTGAGACACAGAGACACTGAGCCTATTTGACACAGAGACACTGAGAGTCTGATAGACTGAGGCACAGAGTCACTGAGACACTGAGGCACCAAGACACAGAGACTCTACACACTGCGACTCTGAGACACAGAGACACAGACTCACTGAGACTCTGAGGCACTGAGACACTGAGAGTCTGAGGCACTGAGACACAAAGACTTTGAGACACTGAGACACAGAGACACTGAGGCACAGAGACACTGAGACATTGAGACACAGAGACAAAGAAACACTGAGGCACAGAGACACAGAGACAGAGAGTCACTGAGGCACTGAGGGACTGAGACACAGAGACACTGAGACACAGAGACACTGAGACACTGAGGCACAGACATGCTGAGACTCTGAGACTCTGAGACACTGAGACACAGAGACACTGAGACAGTGAGACACAGAGACACTGTTACACTGTGACACTGAGGCACAGAGAAACTCAGACACAGAGACATAGAGTCACTGAAACTCTGGGACACTGAGACACAGATACCCTGGGGCACAGAGACACTGAGACACAGAGACACTGAGACTCTGAGAAACTGAGTCTCTGAGACACAGAGACACTGAGACACAGAGAAACAGAGGCTCTGAGACTCAGAGATGCTGAGACTCTGAGATTCTGAGACCCTGTGACAATGAGACACAGAGACACTGAGACACAGAGGCACTGAGACACTGAGACACTGAGACACAGAGACACTGAGACACTGAGACCCTGAGACACTGAGACACTGAGTCACTGAGACACTGAGACAAAGAGACAGTCAGACTCTGAGACACTGAGACACTGAGACTCTGAGACACTGAGTCACTGAGACACTGAAACTCTGAGACACTGAGACACTGAGACACAGAGACACAGAGAAACAGAGACACAGAGACATAGAGACACTGAAACTCTGAGACACTGAGACACAGGGACACTGAGACTCTGAGACACTGAGACACTGAGGCACAGAGACACTGAGACACAGAAACCTAGAGACACTGAAACTCTGGGACACTGAGACACAGATACACTGGGGCAGAGGGACACTGAGACACAGAGACACTGAGGCACAGAGACACTGAAACACAGGGACACTGAGACTCTGAGGCGCTGAGTCACTGAGGCACAGAGACAGTGAGACTCTGAGACATTGAGGCACAGAGACACTGAGACACAGAGACACTGAGACACTGAGACACAGAGACACTGAGACTCTGAGACTCTGAGAAACTGAGTCTCTGAGACACAGAGACACTGAGACACTGAGAAACCGAGACACTGAGACATTTAGACTCAGAGATGCTGAGACTCTGAGATTCTGAGACCCTGTGACAATGATACGCAGAGGCACTGAGACACAGAGGCACTGAGACACTGAGACACTGAGACACTGAGACCCTGAAACACTGAGACACTGAGACAAAGAGACAGTCAGACTCTGAGACACTGAGACAAAGAGACATAGAGACACTGAAACTCAGAGACACTGAGACACAGAGACACTGAGACACAGAGACACAGAGACACTGAGGCACAGAGACATTGAGACACCGAGACACAGAGACGCGGAGACACTGAGACTCTGGGACACAGAGACACAGACTCACTGAGACTCTGAGGCACTGAGACACTGAGACACAGAGACAAAGAGACACTGAGACACAGAGACACAGAGACAGAGAGTCACTGAGGCACCGAGGGACTGAGACACAGAGACATAGAGACACTGAATCTCTGAGACACTGAGACACAGAGACACTGAGGCACTGAGACACAGGGACAATGAGACTCTGAGACACTGAGACGCTGAGGCACAGAGACACTGAGACACAGAGACATAGAGACACTGAAACTCTGAGACACTGAGACACAGATACACTGAGGCACAGAGACACTGAGACACAGAGACACAGAGACGTGAAGACACTGAGACTCTGGGAACCTGAGACTGTGAGACACGAAGGCACAGAGACACAGACTCACTGAGACTCTGAGACACTGAGACACAAAGACTTTGAGACACTGAGACACAGAGACACTGAGACACAGAGACCCTGAGACACTGAGACAAAGAGACACAGAGACGTGAAGACACTGAGACTCTGGGAGACTGAGACTATGAGACACTAAGACACAGAGACACAGATTCACTGAGACTCTGAGACACTGAGACACTGAGAGTCTGAGACACTGAGACATTGAGACACAGAGAAGCAGAGACACTGAGACACTGAGACTTAGAGATGCTGAGACTCTGAGATTCTGAGACCCTGTGACAATGAGACACAGAGGCACTGAGACACAGAGGCACTGAGACACTGAGACACTGAGACACAGAGACACAGAGACACTGAGACACTGAGACCCTGAGACACTGAGACAAAGAGACAGTCAGACTCTGAGACACTGAGACACTGAGACTCTGACACACTGTGTCACTGAGACACAGAGACAGTGAGACTCTGAGACACTGAGACACAGAGATGCTGAGACTCTGAGATTCTGAGACCCTGTGACAATGAGACACTGAGACACAGAGAAACAGAGGCTCTGAGACACTGAGACTCAGAGATGCTGAGACTCTGAGATTCTGAGACCCTGTGACAATGAGACACTGAGACACTGAGACACAGAGGCACTGAGACACTGAGACACTGAGACACAGAGACACTGAGACACTGAGACCCTGAGACACTGAGACACTGAGTGACTGAGACACTGAGACAAAGAGACAGTCAGACTCTGAGACACTGAGACACTGAGACTCTGAGACACTGAGTCACTGAGACACTGAAACTCTGAGACACTGAGACACTGAGACACAGAGACTCTGAGACACTGAGACACTGAGACACAGAAACCTAGAGACACTGAAACTCTGGGACACTGAGACACAGATACACTGGGGCAGAGAGACACTGAGACACAGAGACACTGAGGCACAGAGACACTGAAACACAGGGACACTGAGACTCTGAGGCGCTGAGTCACTGAGGCACAGAGACAGTGAGACTCTGAGACATTGAGGCACAGAGACACTGAGACACAGAGACACTGAGACACTGAGACACAGAGACACTGAGACTCTGAGAAACTGAGTCTCTGAGACACAGAGACACTGAGACACAGAGAAACAGAGACACTGAGACACTGAGACTCGAGATGCTGAGACTCTGACATTCTGAGACCCTGTGACAATGAGACACAGAGGCACTGAGACACAGAGGCACTGAGACACTGAGACACTGAGACACAGAGACACTGAGACACTGAGACACTGAGACCCTGAGACACTGAGACACTGAGACAAAGAGACAGTCAGACTCTGAGACACTGAGGCACTGAGACTCTGAGACACTGAGACACAGAGACACTGAGGCACTGAGACAAAGAGACAGTCAGACTCTGAGACACAGAGACAGTGAGACTCTGAGACACTGAGACACAGAGACACTGAGGCACTGAGACTCAGAGACACTGAGACTCTGAGACCCTGAGGCACAGAGACACTGAGACAAAGAGACATAGAGACACTGAAACTCAGAGACACAGAGACACTGAGACACAGAGACACAGAGACACTGAGGCACAGAGACATTGAGGCACAGAGACACAGAGATGCGGAGACACTGAGACTCTGGGACACAGAGACACAGACTCACTGAGACTCTGAGGCACTGAGACACTGAGACACAGAGACAAAGAGACACTGAGACACAGAGACACAGAGACAGAGAGTCACTGAGGCACCGAGGGACTGAGACACAGAGACATAGAGACACTGAATCTCTGAGACACTGAGACACAGAGACACTGAGGCACTGAGACACAGGGACAATGAGACTCTGAGACACTGAGACGCTGAGGCACAGAGACACTGAGACACAGAGACATAGAGACACTGAAACTCTGAGACACTGAGACACAGATACACTGAGGCACAGAGACACTGAGACACAGAGACATAGAGACACTGAATCTCTGAGACACTGAGACACAGAGACACTGAGGCACTGAGACACAGGGACAATGAGACTCTGAGACACTGAGACGCTGAGGCACAGAGACACTGAGACACAGAGACATAGAGACACTGAAACTCTGAGACACTGAGACACAGATACACTGAGGCACAGAGACACTGAGACACAGAGACACAGAGACGTGAAGACACTGAGACTCTGGGAACCTGAGACTGTGAGACACGAAGGCACAGAGACACAGACTCACTGAGACTCTGAGACACTGAGACACAAAGACTTTGAGACACTGAGACACAGAGACACTGAGACACAGAGACCCTGAGACACTGAGACAAAGAGACACAGAGACGTGAAGACACTGAGACTCTGGGAGACTGAGACTATGAGACACTAAGACACAGAGACACAGATTCACTGAGACTCTGAGACACTGAGACACTGAGAGTCTGAGACACTGAGACATTGAGACACAGAGAAGCAGAGACACTGAGACACTGAGACTTAGAGATGCTGAGACTCTGAGATTCTGAGACCCTGTGACAATGAGACACAGAGGCACTGAGACACAGAGGCACTGAGACACTGAGACACTGAGACACAGAGACACAGAGACACTGAGACACTGAGACCCTGAGACACTGAGACAAAGAGACAGTCAGACTCTGAGACACTGAGACACTGAGACTCTGACACACTGTGTCACTGAGACACAGAGACAGTGAGACTCTGAGACACTGAGACACAGAGATGCTGAGACTCTGAGATTCTGAGACCCTGTGACAATGAGACACTGAGACACAGAGAAACAGAGGCTCTGAGACACTGAGACTCAGAGATGCTGAGACTCTGAGATTCTGAGACCCTGTGACAATGAGACACTGAGACACTGAGACACAGAGGCACTGAGACACTGAGACACTGAGACACAGAGACACTGAGACACTGAGACCCTGAGACACTGAGACACTGAGTGACTGAGACACTGAGACAAAGAGACAGTCAGACTCTGAGACACTGAGACACTGAGACTCTGAGACACTGAGTCACTGAGACACTGAAACTCTGAGACACTGAGACACTGAGACACAGAGACTCTGAGACACTGAGACACTGAGACACAGAAACCTAGAGACACTGAAACTCTGGGACACTGAGACACAGATACACTGGGGCAGAGAGACACTGAGACACAGAGACACTGAGGCACAGAGACACTGAAACACAGGGACACTGAGACTCTGAGGCGCTGAGTCACTGAGGCACAGAGACAGTGAGACTCTGAGACATTGAGGCACAGAGACACTGAGACACAGAGACACTGAGACACTGAGACACAGAGACACTGAGACTCTGAGAAACTGAGTCTCTGAGACACAGAGACACTGAGACACAGAGAAACAGAGACACTGAGACACTGAGACTCGAGATGCTGAGACTCTGACATTCTGAGACCCTGTGACAATGAGACACAGAGGCACTGAGACACAGAGGCACTGAGACACTGAGACACTGAGACACAGAGACACTGAGACACTGAGACACTGAGACCCTGAGACACTGAGACACTGAGACAAAGAGACAGTCAGACTCTGAGACACTGAGGCACTGAGACTCTGAGACACTGAGACACAGAGACACTGAGGCACTGAGACAAAGAGACAGTCAGACTCTGAGACACAGAGACAGTGAGACTCTGAGACACTGAGACACAGAGACACTGAGGCACTGAGACTCAGAGACACTGAGACTCTGAGACCCTGAGGCACAGAGACACTGAGACAAAGAGACATAGAGACACTGAAACTCAGAGACACAGAGACACTGAGACACAGAGACACAGAGACACTGAGGCACAGAGACATTGAGGCACAGAGACACAGAGATGCGGAGACACTGAGACTCTGGGACACAGAGACACAGACTCACTGAGACTCTGAGGCACTGAGACACTGAGACACAGAGACAAAGAGACACTGAGACACAGAGACACAGAGACAGAGAGTCACTGAGGCACCGAGGGACTGAGACACAGAGACAATGAGACACTGAGGCACTGAGACACTGATATACAGAGACATAGAGACACTGAATCTCTGAGACACTGAGACACAGAGACACTGAGGCACTGAGACACAGGGACAATGAGACTCTGAGACACTGAGACGCTGAGGCACAGAGACACTGAGACACAGAGACACAGAGACGTAAGACACTGAGACTCTGGGAAACTGAGACTGTGAGACACTAAGGCACAGAGACACAGACTCACTGAGACTCTGTGACACTGAGACACAAAGACTTTGACACACTGAGACACAGAGACACTGAGACTATGAGACACTAAGACACAGAGACACAGATTCACTGAGACTCTGAGACACTGAGACACTGAGAGTCTGAGACACTGAGACACAGAGACACTGAGCATATTTGACACAGAGACACTGAGAGTCTGATAGACTGAGGCACAGAGTCACTGAGACACTGAGGCACCAAGACACAGAGACTCTACACACTGCGACTCTGAAACACAGAGACACAGACTCACTGAGAGTCTGAGGTGCTGAGACACTGAGAGTCTGAGGCACTGAGACACAAAGACTTTGAGACACTGAGACACTGAGGCACAGAGACACTGAGACACTGAGACACAGAGACAAAGAAACACTGAGGCACAGAAACACAGAGACAGAGAGTCACTGAGGCACTGAGGGATTGAGACACAGAGACACTGAGACACAGAGACACTGAGACACTGAGGCACAGACACGCTGAGACTCTGAGACTCTCAGACACTGAGACACAGAGACACTGAGACAGTGAGACACAGAGACACCGTTACACTGTGACACTGAGGCACAGAGAAACTCAGACACAGAGACAAAGAGACACTGAAACTCTGGGACACTGAGACACAGAGACACTGTGACACTGATCCACAGAGATACTGAGACACAGAGACATAGAGACGCTGAAACTCTGAGACACTGAGACACAGAGACACTGAGACACAGAGACACTGAGACACAGAGACATAGAGCCCCTGAAACTCTGAGACACTGAGACAAAGAGACACTGAGGCACAGAGACACTGAGAAAGAGAGACACTGAGGCAGAGACACTGAGACACAGAGACATAGAGATACTGAAACTCTGAGCCACTGAGACACAGAGACACTGAGGCACAGAGACACTGAGACACAGAGACCTAGAGTCACTGAAACTCTGGGACACTGAGACACGGATACCCTGGGGCACAGAGACACTGAGACACTGAGACTCTGAGACACTGAGACACTGAGACACTGAGACTCTGAGACACTGAGTCACTGCGACATAGAGACAGTGAGACTCTGAGACACTGAGACACAGAGACACTGAGGCACTGAGACACAGAGACACTGAGACTCTGAGACACTGAGACACAGAAACACTGAGACACAGAGACATAGAGACACTGAAACTCTGAGACACAGAGACACTGAGACACTGAGACACAGAGAAACAGATACACTGAGGCACAGAGACATTGAGACACAGAGACACAGAGACGCGGAGACACTGAGACTCTGGGACACTGAGACTGTGAGACACTAAGACACAGACACACAGACTCAATGAGACTCTGAGACACTGAGGAACAGAGGCACTGAGACACGGAGACACTGAGACACAGAGACAAAGAGACACTGAGGCACAGAGACACTGAGACTCTGAGACGCTGAGACACAGACACTGAGACACTGAGACACCGAGACACTGAGACACAGAGACACTGAGCCTATTTGACACAGAGACACTGAGAGTCTGATAGACTGAGGCACAGAGTCACTGAGACACTGAGGCACCAAGACACAGAGACTCTACACACTGCGACTCTGAGACACAGAGACACAGACTCACTGAGACTCTGAGGCACTGAGACACTGAGAGTCTGAGGCACTGAGACACAAAGACTTTGAGACACTGAGACACAGAGACACTGAGGCACAGAGACACTGAGACATTGAGACACAGAGACAAAGAAACACTGAGGCACAGAGACACAGAGACAGAGAGTCACTGAGGCACTGAGGGACTGAGACACAGAGACACTGAGACACAGAGACACTGAGACACTGAGGCACAGACATGCTGAGACTCTGAGACTCTGAGACACTGAGACACAGAGACACTGAGACAGTGAGATACAGAGACACTGTTACACTGTGACACTGAGGCACAGAGAAACTCAGACACAGAGACATAGAGTCACTGAAACTCTGGGACACTGAGACACAGATACCCTGGGGCACAGAGACACTGAGACACAGAGACACTGAGACTCTGAGAAACTGAGTCTCTGAGACACAGAGACACTGAGACACAGAGACACTGAGACTCTGAGAAACTGAGTCTCTGAGAGACAGAGACACTGAGACACAGAGAAACAGAGGCTCTGAGACTCAGAGATGCTGAGACTCTGAGATTCTGAGACCCTGTGACAATGAGACACAGAGACACTGAGACACAGCGACACTGAGACACAGAGGCACTGAGACACTGAGACACTGAGACACAGAGACACTGAGACACTGAGACCCTGAGACACTGAGACACTGAGTCACTGAGACACTGAGACAAAGAGACAGTCAGACTCTGAGACACTGAGACACTGAGACTCTGAGACACTGAGTCACTGAGACACTGAAACTCTGAGACACTGAGACACTGAGACACAGAGACACAGAGAAACAGAGACACAGAGACATAGAGACACTGAAACTCTGAGACACTGAGACACAGGGACACTGAGACTCTGAGACACTGAGACACTGAGGCACAGAGACACTGAGACACAGAAACCTAGAGACACTGAAACTCTGGGACACTGAGACACAGATACACTGGGGCAGAGGGACACTGAGACACAGAGACACTGAGGCACAGAGACACTGAAACACAGGGACACTGAGACTCTGAGGCGCTGAGTCACTGAGGCACAGAGACAGTGAGACTCTGAGACATTGAGGCACAGAGACACTGAGACACAGAGACACTGAGACACTAAGACACAGAGACACTGAGACACTGAGACACAGAGTCACTGAGGCACTGAGGGACTGAGACACTGAGACAGTGAGACACAGAGACACTGTTACACTGTGACACTGAGGCACAGAGAAACTCAGACACAGAGACATAGAGTCACTGAAACTCTGGGACACTGAGACACAGATACCCTGGGGCACAGAGACACTGAGACACAGAGACACTGAGACTCTGAGAAACTGAGTCTCTGAGACACAGAGACACTGAGACACAGAGAAACAGAGGCTCTGAGACTCAGAGATGCTGAGACTCTGAGATTCTGAGACCCTGTGACAATGAGACACAGAGACACTGAGACACAGAGGCACTGAGACACTGAGACACTGAGACACAGAGACACTGAGAGACTGAGACCCTGAGACTCTGAGACACTGAGTCACTGAGACACTGAGACAAAGAGACAGTCAGACTCTGAGACACTGAGACACTGAGACTCTGAGACACTGAGTCACTGAGACACTGAAACTCTGAGACACTGAGACACTGAGACACAGAGACACAGAGAAACAGAGACACAGAGACATAGAGACACTGAAACTCTGAGACACTGAGACACAGGGACACTGAGACTCTGAGACACTGAGACACTGAGGCACAGAGACACTGAGACACAGAAACCTAGAGACACTGAAACTCTGGGACACTGAGACACAGATACACTGGGGCAGAGGGACACTGAGACACAGAGACACTGAGGCACAGAGACACTGAAACACAGGGACACTGAGACTCTGAGGCGCTGAGTCACTGAGGCACAGAGACAGTGAGACTCTGAGACATTGAGGCACAGAGACACTGAGACACAGAGACACTGAGACACTGAGACACTGAGACACAGAGACACTGAGACTCTGAGAAACTGAGTCTCTGAGACACAGAGACACTGAGACACAGAGAAACCGAGACACTGAGACATTTAGACTCAGAGATGCTGAGACTCTGAGATTCTGAGACCCTGTGACAATGATACGCAGAGGCACTGAGACACAGAGGCACTGAGACACTGAGACACTGAGACCCTGAAACACTGAGACACTGAGACCCTGAGACACTGAGACACTGAGTGACTGAGACACTGAGACAAAGAGACAGTCAGACTCTGAGACACTGAGACACTGAGACTCTGAGACACTGAGTCACTGAGACACTGAAACTCTGAGACACTGAGACACTGAGACACAGAGACTCTGAGACACTGAGACACTGAGACACAGAAACCTAGAGACACTGAAACTCTGGGACACTGAGACACAGATACACTGGGGCAGAGAGACACTGAGACACAGAGACACTGAGGCACAGAGACACTGAAACACAGGGACACTGAGACTCTGAGGCGCTGAGTCACTGAGGCACAGAGACAGTGAGACTCTGAGACATTGAGGCACAGAGACACTGAGACACAGAGACACTGAGACACTGAGACACAGAGACACTGAGACTCTGAGAAACTGAGTCTCTGAGACACAGAGACACTGAGACACAGAGAAACAGAGACACTGAGACACTGAGACTCGAGATGCTGAGACTCTGACATTCTGAGACCCTGTGACAATGAGACACAGAGGCACTGAGACACAGAGGCACTGAGACACTGAGACACTGAGACACTGAGACACAGAGACACTGAGACACTGAGACACTGAGACCCTGAGACACTGAGACACTGAGACAAAGAGACAGTCAGACTCTGAGACACTGAGGCACTGAGACTCTGAGACACTGAGACACAGAGACACTGAGGCACTGAGACAAAGAGACAGTCAGACTCTGAGACACAGAGACAGTGAGACTCTGAGACACTGAGACACAGAGACACTGAGGCACTGAGACTCAGAGACACTGAGACTCTGAGACCCTGAGGCACAGAGACACTGAGACAAAGAGACATAGAGACACTGAAACTCAGAGACACAGAGACACTGAGACACAGAGACACAGAGACACTGAGGCACAGAGACATTGAGGCACAGAGACACAGAGATGCGGAGACACTGAGACTCTGGGACACAGAGACACAGACTCACTGAGACTCTGAGGCACTGAGACACTGAGACACAGAGACAAAGAGACACTGAGACACAGAGACACAGAGACAGAGAGTCACTGAGGCACCGAGGGACTGAGACACAGAGACAATGAGACACTGAGGCACTGAGACACTGATATACAGAGACATAGAGACACTGAATCTCTGAGACACTGAGACACAGAGACACTGAGGCACTGAGACACAGGGACAATGAGACTCTGAGACACTGAGACGCTGAGGCACAGAGACACTGAGACACAGAGACACAGAGACGTAAGACACTGAGACTCTGGGAAACTGAGACTGTGAGACACTAAGGCACAGAGACACAGACTCACTGAGACTCTGTGACACTGAGACACAAAGACTTTGACACACTGAGACACAGAGACACTGAGACTATGAGACACTAAGACACAGAGACACAGATTCACTGAGACTCTGAGACACTGAGACACTGAGAGTCTGAGACACTGAGACACAGAGACACTGAGCATATTTGACACAGAGACACTGAGAGTCTGATAGACTGAGGCACAGAGTCACTGAGACACTGAGGCACCAAGACACAGAGACTCTACACACTGCGACTCTGAAACACAGAGACACAGACTCACTGAGAGTCTGAGGTGCTGAGACACTGAGAGTCTGAGGCACTGAGACACAAAGACTTTGAGACACTGAGACACTGAGGCACAGAGACACTGAGACACTGAGACACAGAGACAAAGAAACACTGAGGCACAGAAACACAGAGACAGAGAGTCACTGAGGCACTGAGGGATTGAGACACAGAGACACTGAGACACAGAGACACTGAGACACTGAGGCACAGACACGCTGAGACTCTGAGACTCTCAGACACTGAGACACAGAGACACTGAGACAGTGAGACACAGAGACACCGTTACACTGTGACACTGAGGCACAGAGAAACTCAGACACAGAGACAAAGAGACACTGAAACTCTGGGACACTGAGACACAGAGACACTGTGACACTGATCCACAGAGATACTGAGACACAGAGACATAGAGACGCTGAAACTCTGAGACACTGAGACACAGAGACACTGAGACACAGAGACACTGAGACACAGAGACATAGAGCCCCTGAAACTCTGAGACACTGAGACAAAGAGACACTGAGGCACAGAGACACTGAGAAAGAGAGACACTGAGGCAGAGACACTGAGACACAGAGACATAGAGATACTGAAACTCTGAGCCACTGAGACACAGAGACACTGAGGCACAGAGACACTGAGACACAGAGACCTAGAGTCACTGAAACTCTGGGACACTGAGACACGGATACCCTGGGGCACAGAGACACTGAGACACTGAGACTCTGAGACACTGAGACACTGAGACACTGAGACTCTGAGACACTGAGTCACTGCGACATAGAGACAGTGAGACTCTGAGACACTGAGACACAGAGACACTGAGGCACTGAGACACAGAGACACTGAGACTCTGAGACACTGAGACACAGAAACACTGAGACACAGAGACATAGAGACACTGAAACTCTGAGACACAGAGACACTGAGACACTGAGACACAGAGAAACAGATACACTGAGGCACAGAGACATTGAGACACAGAGACACAGAGACGCGGAGACACTGAGACTCTGGGACACTGAGACTGTGAGACACTAAGACACAGACACACAGACTCAATGAGACTCTGAGACACTGAGGAACAGAGGCACTGAGACACGGAGACACTGAGACACAGAGACAAAGAGACACTGAGGCACAGAGACACTGAGACTCTGAGACGCTGAGACACAGACACTGAGACACTGAGACACCGAGACACTGAGACACAGAGACACTGAGCCTATTTGACACAGAGACACTGAGAGTCTGATAGACTGAGGCACAGAGTCACTGAGACACTGAGGCACCAAGACACAGAGACTCTACACACTGCGACTCTGAGACACAGAGACACAGACTCACTGAGACTCTGAGGCACTGAGACACTGAGAGTCTGAGGCACTGAGACACAAAGACTTTGAGACACTGAGACACAGAGACACTGAGGCACAGAGACACTGAGACATTGAGACACAGAGACAAAGAAACACTGAGGCACAGAGACACAGAGACAGAGAGTCACTGAGGCACTGAGGGACTGAGACACAGAGACACTGAGACACAGAGACACTGAGACACTGAGGCACAGACATGCTGAGACTCTGAGACTCTGAGACACTGAGACACAGAGACACTGAGACAGTGAGATACAGAGACACTGTTACACTGTGACACTGAGGCACAGAGAAACTCAGACACAGAGACATAGAGTCACTGAAACTCTGGGACACTGAGACACAGATACCCTGGGGCACAGAGACACTGAGACACAGAGACACTGAGACTCTGAGAAACTGAGTCTCTGAGACACAGAGACACTGAGACACAGAGACACTGAGACTCTGAGAAACTGAGTCTCTGAGAGACAGAGACACTGAGACACAGAGAAACAGAGGCTCTGAGACTCAGAGATGCTGAGACTCTGAGATTCTGAGACCCTGTGACAATGAGACACAGAGACACTGAGACACAGCGACACTGAGACACAGAGGCACTGAGACACTGAGACACTGAGACACAGAGACACTGAGACACTGAGACCCTGAGACACTGAGACACTGAGTCACTGAGACACTGAGACAAAGAGACAGTCAGACTCTGAGACACTGAGACACTGAGACTCTGAGACACTGAGTCACTGAGACACTGAAACTCTGAGACACTGAGACACTGAGACACAGAGACACAGAGAAACAGAGACACAGAGACATAGAGACACTGAAACTCTGAGACACTGAGACACAGGGACACTGAGACTCTGAGACACTGAGACACTGAGGCACAGAGACACTGAGACACAGAAACCTAGAGACACTGAAACTCTGGGACACTGAGACACAGATACACTGGGGCAGAGGGACACTGAGACACAGAGACACTGAGGCACAGAGACACTGAAACACAGGGACACTGAGACTCTGAGGCGCTGAGTCACTGAGGCACAGAGACAGTGAGACTCTGAGACATTGAGGCACAGAGACACTGAGACACAGAGACACTGAGACACTAAGACACAGAGACACTGAGACACTGAGACACAGAGTCACTGAGGCACTGAGGGACTGAGACACTGAGACAGTGAGACACAGAGACACTGTTACACTGTGACACTGAGGCACAGAGAAACTCAGACACAGAGACATAGAGTCACTGAAACTCTGGGACACTGAGACACAGATACCCTGGGGCACAGAGACACTGAGACACAGAGACACTGAGACTCTGAGAAACTGAGTCTCTGAGACACAGAGACACTGAGACACAGAGAAACAGAGGCTCTGAGACTCAGAGATGCTGAGACTCTGAGATTCTGAGACCCTGTGACAATGAGACACAGAGACACTGAGACACAGAGGCACTGAGACACTGAGACACTGAGACACAGAGACACTGAGAGACTGAGACCCTGAGACTCTGAGACACTGAGTCACTGAGACACTGAGACAAAGAGACAGTCAGACTCTGAGACACTGAGACACTGAGACTCTGAGACACTGAGTCACTGAGACACTGAAACTCTGAGACACTGAGACACTGAGACACAGAGACACAGAGAAACAGAGACACAGAGACATAGAGACACTGAAACTCTGAGACACTGAGACACAGGGACACTGAGACTCTGAGACACTGAGACACTGAGGCACAGAGACACTGAGACACAGAAACCTAGAGACACTGAAACTCTGGGACACTGAGACACAGATACACTGGGGCAGAGGGACACTGAGACACAGAGACACTGAGGCACAGAGACACTGAAACACAGGGACACTGAGACTCTGAGGCGCTGAGTCACTGAGGCACAGAGACAGTGAGACTCTGAGACATTGAGGCACAGAGACACTGAGACACAGAGACACTGAGACACTGAGACACTGAGACACAGAGACACTGAGACTCTGAGAAACTGAGTCTCTGAGACACAGAGACACTGAGACACAGAGAAACCGAGACACTGAGACATTTAGACTCAGAGATGCTGAGACTCTGAGATTCTGAGACCCTGTGACAATGATACGCAGAGGCACTGAGACACAGAGGCACTGAGACACTGAGACACTGAGACCCTGAAACACTGAGACACTGAGACCCTGAGACACTGAGACACTGAGTGACTGAGACACTGAGACAAAGAGACAGTCAGACTCTGAGACACTGAGACACTGAGACTCTGAGACACTGAGTCACTGAGACACTGAAACTCTGAGACACTGAGACACTGAGACACAGAGACTCTGAGACACTGAGACACTGAGACACAGAAACCTAGAGACACTGAAACTCTGGGACACTGAGACACAGATACACTGGGGCAGAGAGACACTGAGACACAGAGACACTGAGGCACAGAGACACTGAAACACAGGGACACTGAGACTCTGAGGCGCTGAGTCACTGAGGCACAGAGACAGTGAGACTCTGAGACATTGAGGCACAGAGACACTGAGACACAGAGACACTGAGACACTGAGACACAGAGACACTGAGACTCTGAGAAACTGAGTCTCTGAGACACAGAGACACTGAGACACAGAGAAACAGAGACACTGAGACACTGAGACTCGAGATGCTGAGACTCTGACATTCTGAGACCCTGTGACAATGAGACACAGAGGCACTGAGACACAGAGGCACTGAGACACTGAGACACTGAGACACTGAGACACAGAGACACTGAGACACTGAGACCCTGAGACACTGAGACACTGAGACAAAGAGACAGTCAGACTCTGAGACACTGAGGCACTGAGACTCTGAGACACTGAGACACAGAGACACTGAGGCACTGAGACAAAGAGACAGTCAGACTCTGAGACACAGAGACAGTGAGACTCTGAGACACTGAGACACAGAGACACTGAGGCACTGAGACTCAGAGACACTGAGACTCTGAGACCCTGAGGCACAGAGACACTGAGACAAAGAGACATAGAGACACTGAAACTCAGAGACACAGAGACACTGAGACACAGAGACACAGAGACACTGAGGCACAGAGACATTGAGGCACAGAGACACAGAGATGCGGAGACACTGAGACTCTGGGACACAGAGACACAGACTCACTGAGACTCTGAGGCACTGAGACACTGAGACACAGAGACAAAGAGACACTGAGACACAGAGACACAGAGACAGAGAGTCACTGAGGCACCGAGGGACTGAGACACAGAGACAATGAGACACTGAGGCACTGAGACACTGATATACAGAGACATAGAGACACTGAATCTCTGAGACACTGAGACACAGAGACACTGAGGCACTGAGACACAGGGACAATGAGACTCTGAGACACTGAGACGCTGAGGCACAGAGACACTGAGACACAGAGACACAGAGACGTAAGACACTGAGACTCTGGGAAACTGAGACTGTGAGACACTAAGGCACAGAGACACAGACTCACTGAGACTCTGTGACACTGAGACACAAAGACTTTGACACACTGAGACACAGAGACACTGAGACTATGAGACACTAAGACACAGAGACACAGATTCACTGAGACTCTGAGACACTGAGACACTGAGAGTCTGAGACACTGAGACACAGAGACACTGAGCATATTTGACACAGAGACACTGAGAGTCTGATAGACTGAGGCACAGAGTCACTGAGACACTGAGGCACCAAGACACAGAGACTCTACACACTGCGACTCTGAAACACAGAGACACAGACTCACTGAGAGTCTGAGGTGCTGAGACACTGAGAGTCTGAGGCACTGAGACACAAAGACTTTGAGACACTGAGACACTGAGGCACAGAGACACTGAGACACTGAGACACAGAGACAAAGAAACACTGAGGCACAGAAACACAGAGACAGAGAGTCACTGAGGCACTGAGGGATTGAGACACAGAGACACTGAGACACAGAGACACTGAGACACTGAGGCACAGACACGCTGAGACTCTGAGACTCTCAGACACTGAGACACAGAGACACTGAGACAGTGAGACACAGAGACACCGTTACACTGTGACACTGAGGCACAGAGAAACTCAGACACAGAGACAAAGAGACACTGAAACTCTGGGACACTGAGACACAGAGACACTGTGACACTGATCCACAGAGATACTGAGACACAGAGACATAGAGACGCTGAAACTCTGAGACACTGAGACACAGAGACACTGAGACACAGAGACACTGAGACACAGAGACATAGAGCCCCTGAAACTCTGAGACACTGAGACAAAGAGACACTGAGGCACAGAGACACTGAGAAAGAGAGACACTGAGGCAGAGACACTGAGACACAGAGACATAGAGATACTGAAACTCTGAGCCACTGAGACACAGAGACACTGAGGCACAGAGACACTGAGACACAGAGACCTAGAGTCACTGAAACTCTGGGACACTGAGACACGGATACCCTGGGGCACAGAGACACTGAGACACTGAGACTCTGAGACACTGAGACACTGAGACACTGAGACTCTGAGACACTGAGTCACTGCGACATAGAGACAGTGAGACTCTGAGACACTGAGACACAGAGACACTGAGGCACTGAGACACAGAGACACTGAGACTCTGAGACACTGAGACACAGAAACACTGAGACACAGAGACATAGAGACACTGAAACTCTGAGACACAGAGACACTGAGACACTGAGACACAGAGAAACAGATACACTGAGGCACAGAGACATTGAGACACAGAGACACAGAGACGCGGAGACACTGAGACTCTGGGACACTGAGACTGTGAGACACTAAGACACAGACACACAGACTCAATGAGACTCTGAGACACTGAGGAACAGAGGCACTGAGACACGGAGACACTGAGACACAGAGACAAAGAGACACTGAGGCACAGAGACACTGAGACTCTGAGACGCTGAGACACAGACACTGAGACACTGAGACACCGAGACACTGAGACACAGAGACACTGAGCCTATTTGACACAGAGACACTGAGAGTCTGATAGACTGAGGCACAGAGTCACTGAGACACTGAGGCACCAAGACACAGAGACTCTACACACTGCGACTCTGAGACACAGAGACACAGACTCACTGAGACTCTGAGGCACTGAGACACTGAGAGTCTGAGGCACTGAGACACAAAGACTTTGAGACACTGAGACACAGAGACACTGAGGCACAGAGACACTGAGACATTGAGACACAGAGACAAAGAAACACTGAGGCACAGAGACACAGAGACAGAGAGTCACTGAGGCACTGAGGGACTGAGACACAGAGACACTGAGACACAGAGACACTGAGACACTGAGGCACAGACATGCTGAGACTCTGAGACTCTGAGACACTGAGACACAGAGACACTGAGACAGTGAGATACAGAGACACTGTTACACTGTGACACTGAGGCACAGAGAAACTCAGACACAGAGACATAGAGTCACTGAAACTCTGGGACACTGAGACACAGATACCCTGGGGCACAGAGACACTGAGACACAGAGACACTGAGACTCTGAGAAACTGAGTCTCTGAGACACAGAGACACTGAGACACAGAGAAACAGAGGCTCTGAGACTCAGAGATGCTGAGACTCTGAGATTCTGAGACCCTGTGACAATGAGACACAGAGACACTGAGACACAGAGACACTGAGACACAGAGGCACTGAGACACTGAGACACTGAGACACAGAGACACTGAGACACTGAGACCCTGAGACACTGAGACACTGAGTCACTGAGACACTGAGACAAAGAGACAGTCAGACTCTGAGACACTGAGACACTGAGACTCTGAGACACTGAGTCACTGAGACACTGAAACTCTGAGACACTGAGACACTGAGACACAGAGACACAGAGAAACAGAGACACAGAGACATAGAGACACTGAAACTCTGAGACACTGAGACACAGGGACACTGAGACTCTGAGACACTGAGACACTGAGACACAGAGACACAGAGACAGAGAGTCACTGAGGCACCGAGGGACTGAGACACAGAGACATAGAGACACTGAATCTCTGAGACACTGAGACACAGAGACACTGAGGCACTGAGACACAGGGACAATGAGACTCTGAGACACTGAGACGCTGAGGCACAGAGACACTGAGACACAGAGACATAGAGACACTGAAACTCTGAGACACTGAGACACAGATACACTGAGGCACAGAGACACTGAGACACAGAGACATAGAGACACTGAATCTCTGAGACACTGAGACACAGAGACACTGAGGCACTGAGACACAGGGACAATGAGACTCTGAGACACTGAGACGCTGAGGCACAGAGACACTGAGACACAGAGACATAGAGACACTGAAACTCTGAGACACTGAGACACAGATACACTGAGGCACAGAGACACTGAGACACAGAGACACAGAGACGTGAAGACACTGAGACTCTGGGAACCTGAGACTGTGAGACACGAAGGCACAGAGACACAGACTCACTGAGACTCTGAGACACTGAGACACAAAGACTTTGAGACACTGAGACACAGAGACACTGAGACACAGAGACCCTGAGACACTGAGACAAAGAGACACAGAGACGTGAAGACACTGAGACTCTGGGAGACTGAGACTATGAGACACTAAGACACAGAGACACAGATTCACTGAGACTCTGAGACACTGAGACACTGAGAGTCTGAGACACTGAGACATTGAGACACAGAGAAGCAGAGACACTGAGACACTGAGACTTAGAGATGCTGAGACTCTGAGATTCTGAGACCCTGTGACAATGAGACACAGAGGCACTGAGACACAGAGGCACTGAGACACTGAGACACTGAGACACAGAGACACAGAGACACTGAGACACTGAGACCCTGAGACACTGAGACAAAGAGACAGTCAGACTCTGAGACACTGAGACACTGAGACTCTGACACACTGTGTCACTGAGACACAGAGACAGTGAGACTCTGAGACACTGAGACACAGAGATGCTGAGACTCTGAGATTCTGAGACCCTGTGACAATGAGACACTGAGACACAGAGAAACAGAGGCTCTGAGACACTGAGACTCAGAGATGCTGAGACTCTGAGATTCTGAGACCCTGTGACAATGAGACACTGAGACACTGAGACACAGAGGCACTGAGACACTGAGACACTGAGACACAGAGACACTGAGACACTGAGACCCTGAGACACTGAGACACTGAGTGACTGAGACACTGAGACAAAGAGACAGTCAGACTCTGAGACACTGAGACACTGAGACTCTGAGACACTGAGTCACTGAGACACTGAAACTCTGAGACACTGAGACACTGAGACACAGAGACTCTGAGACACTGAGACACTGAGACACAGAAACCTAGAGACACTGAAACTCTGGGACACTGAGACACAGATACACTGGGGCAGAGAGACACTGAGACACAGAGACACTGAGGCACAGAGACACTGAAACACAGGGACACTGAGACTCTGAGGCGCTGAGTCACTGAGGCACAGAGACAGTGAGACTCTGAGACATTGAGGCACAGAGACACTGAGACACAGAGACACTGAGACACTGAGACACAGAGACACTGAGACTCTGAGAAACTGAGTCTCTGAGACACAGAGACACTGAGACACAGAGAAACAGAGACACTGAGACACTGAGACTCGAGATGCTGAGACTCTGACATTCTGAGACCCTGTGACAATGAGACACAGAGGCACTGAGACACAGAGGCACTGAGACACTGAGACACTGAGACACAGAGACACTGAGACACTGAGACACTGAGACCCTGAGACACTGAGACACTGAGACAAAGAGACAGTCAGACTCTGAGACACTGAGGCACTGAGACTCTGAGACACTGAGACACAGAGACACTGAGGCACTGAGACAAAGAGACAGTCAGACTCTGAGACACAGAGACAGTGAGACTCTGAGACACTGAGACACAGAGACACTGAGGCACTGAGACTCAGAGACACTGAGACTCTGAGACCCTGAGGCACAGAGACACTGAGACAAAGAGACATAGAGACACTGAAACTCAGAGACACAGAGACACTGAGACACAGAGACACAGAGACACTGAGGCACAGAGACATTGAGGCACAGAGACACAGAGATGCGGAGACACTGAGACTCTGGGACACAGAGACACAGACTCACTGAGACTCTGAGGCACTGAGACACTGAGACACAGAGACAAAGAGACACTGAGACACAGAGACACAGAGACAGAGAGTCACTGAGGCACCGAGGGACTGAGACACAGAGACAATGAGACACTGAGGCACTGAGACACTGATATACAGAGACATAGAGACACTGAATCTCTGAGACACTGAGACACAGAGACACTGAGGCACTGAGACACAGGGACAATGAGACTCTGAGACACTGAGACGCTGAGGCACAGAGACACTGAGACACAGAGACACAGAGACGTAAGACACTGAGACTCTGGGAAACTGAGACTGTGAGACACTAAGGCACAGAGACACAGACTCACTGAGACTCTGTGACACTGAGACACAAAGACTTTGACACACTGAGACACAGAGACACTGAGACTATGAGACACTAAGACACAGAGACACAGATTCACTGAGACTCTGAGACACTGAGACACTGAGAGTCTGAGACACTGAGACACAGAGACACTGAGCATATTTGACACAGAGACACTGAGAGTCTGATAGACTGAGGCACAGAGTCACTGAGACACTGAGGCACCAAGACACAGAGACTCTACACACTGCGACTCTGAAACACAGAGACACAGACTCACTGAGAGTCTGAGGTGCTGAGACACTGAGAGTCTGAGGCACTGAGACACAAAGACTTTGAGACACTGAGACACTGAGGCACAGAGACACTGAGACACTGAGACACAGAGACAAAGAAACACTGAGGCACAGAAACACAGAGACAGAGAGTCACTGAGGCACTGAGGGATTGAGACACAGAGACACTGAGACACAGAGACACTGAGACACTGAGGCACAGACACGCTGAGACTCTGAGACTCTCAGACACTGAGACACAGAGACACTGAGACAGTGAGACACAGAGACACCGTTACACTGTGACACTGAGGCACAGAGAAACTCAGACACAGAGACAAAGAGACACTGAAACTCTGGGACACTGAGACACAGAGACACTGTGACACTGATCCACAGAGATACTGAGACACAGAGACATAGAGACGCTGAAACTCTGAGACACTGAGACACAGAGACACTGAGACACAGAGACACTGAGACACAGAGACATAGAGCCCCTGAAACTCTGAGACACTGAGACAAAGAGACACTGAGGCACAGAGACACTGAGAAAGAGAGACACTGAGGCAGAGACACTGAGACACAGAGACATAGAGATACTGAAACTCTGAGCCACTGAGACACAGAGACACTGAGGCACAGAGACACTGAGACACAGAGACCTAGAGTCACTGAAACTCTGGGACACTGAGACACGGATACCCTGGGGCACAGAGACACTGAGACACTGAGACTCTGAGACACTGAGACACTGAGACACTGAGACTCTGAGACACTGAGTCACTGCGACATAGAGACAGTGAGACTCTGAGACACTGAGACACAGAGACACTGAGGCACTGAGACACAGAGACACTGAGACTCTGAGACACTGAGACACAGAAACACTGAGACACAGAGACATAGAGACACTGAAACTCTGAGACACAGAGACACTGAGACACTGAGACACAGAGAAACAGATACACTGAGGCACAGAGACATTGAGACACAGAGACACAGAGACGCGGAGACACTGAGACTCTGGGACACTGAGACTGTGAGACACTAAGACACAGACACACAGACTCAATGAGACTCTGAGACACTGAGGAACAGAGGCACTGAGACACGGAGACACTGAGACACAGAGACAAAGAGACACTGAGGCACAGAGACACTGAGACTCTGAGACGCTGAGACACAGACACTGAGACACTGAGACACCGAGACACTGAGACACAGAGACACTGAGCCTATTTGACACAGAGACACTGAGAGTCTGATAGACTGAGGCACAGAGTCACTGAGACACTGAGGCACCAAGACACAGAGACTCTACACACTGCGACTCTGAGACACAGAGACACAGACTCACTGAGACTCTGAGGCACTGAGACACTGAGAGTCTGAGGCACTGAGACACAAAGACTTTGAGACACTGAGACACAGAGACACTGAGGCACAGAGACACTGAGACATTGAGACACAGAGACAAAGAAACACTGAGGCACAGAGACACAGAGACAGAGAGTCACTGAGGCACTGAGGGACTGAGACACAGAGACACTGAGACACAGAGACACTGAGACACTGAGGCACAGACATGCTGAGACTCTGAGACTCTGAGACACTGAGACACAGAGACACTGAGACAGTGAGATACAGAGACACTGTTACACTGTGACACTGAGGCACAGAGAAACTCAGACACAGAGACATAGAGTCACTGAAACTCTGGGACACTGAGACACAGATACCCTGGGGCACAGAGACACTGAGACACAGAGACACTGAGACTCTGAGAAACTGAGTCTCTGAGACACAGAGACACTGAGACACAGAGAAACAGAGGCTCTGAGACTCAGAGATGCTGAGACTCTGAGATTCTGAGACCCTGTGACAATGAGACACAGAGACACTGAGACACAGAGACACTGAGACACAGAGGCACTGAGACACTGAGACACTGAGACACAGAGACACTGAGACACTGAGACCCTGAGACACTGAGACACTGAGTCACTGAGACACTGAGACAAAGAGACAGTCAGACTCTGAGACACTGAGACACTGAGACTCTGAGACACTGAGTCACTGAGACACTGAAACTCTGAGACACTGAGACACTGAGACACAGAGACACAGAGAAACAGAGACACAGAGACATAGAGACACTGAAACTCTGAGACACTGAGACACAGGGACACTGAGACTCTGAGACACTGAGACACTGAGGCACAGAGACACTGAGACACAGAAACCTAGAGACACTGAAACTCTGGGACACTGAGACACAGATACACTGGGGCAGAGGGACACTGAGACACAGAGACACTGAGGCACAGAGACACTGAAACACAGGGACACTGAGACTCTGAGGCGCTGAGTCACTGAGGCACAGAGACAGTGAGACTCTGAGACATTGAGGCACAGAGACACTGAGACACAGAGACACTGAGACACTAAGACACAGAGACACTGAGACACTGAGACACAGAGTCACTGAGGCACTGAGAGACTGAGACCCTGAGACTCTGAGACACTGAGTCACTGAGACACTGAGACAAAGAGACAGTCAGACTCTGAGACACTGAGACACTGAGACTCTGAGACACTGAGTCACTGAGACACTGAAACTCTGAGACACTGAGACACTGAGACACAGAGACACAGAGAAACAGAGACACAGAGACATAGAGACACTGAAACTCTGAGACACTGAGACACAGGGACACTGAGACTCTGAGACACTGAGGCACAGAGACACTGAGACACAGAAACCTAGAGACACTGAAACTCTGGGACACTGAGACACAGATACACTGGGGCAGAGGGACACTGAGACACAGAGACACTGAGGCACAGAGACACTGAAACACAGGGACACTGAGACTCTGAGGCGCTGAGTCACTGAGGCACAGAGACAGTGAGACTCTGAGACATTGAGGCACAGAGACACTGAGACACAGAGACACTGAGACACTGAGACACTGAGACACAGAGACACTGAGACTCTGAGAAACTGAGTCTCTGAGACACAGAGACACTGAGACACAGAGAAACCGAGACACTGAGACATTTAGACTCAGAGATGCTGAGACTCTGAGATTCTGAGACCCTGTGACAATGATACGCAGAGGCACTGAGACACAGAGGCACTGAGACACTGAGACACTGAGACCCTGAAACACTGAGACACTGAGACAAAGAGACAGTCAGACTCTGAGACACTGAGACAAAGAGACATAGAGACACTGAAACTCAGAGACACTGAGACACAGAGACACTGAGACACAGAGACACAGAGACACTGAGGCACAGAGACATTGAGACACCGAGACACAGAGACGCGGAGACACTGAGACTCTGGGACACAGAGACACAGACACACTGAGACTCTGAGGCACTGAGACACTGAGACACAGAGACAAAGAGACACTGAGACACAGAGACACAGAGACAGAGAGTCACTGAGGCACCGAGGGACTGAGACACAGAGACATAGAGACACTGAATCTCTGAGACACTGAGACACAGAGACACTGAGGCACTGAGACACAGGGACAATGAGACTCTGAGACGCTGAGGCACAGAGACACTGAGACACAGAGACATAGAGACACTGAAACTCTGAGACACTGAGACACAGATACACTGAGGCACAGAGACACTGAGACACAGAGACACAGAGACGTGAAGACACTGAGACTCTGGGAACCTGAGACTGTGAGACACGAAGGCACAGAGACACAGACTCACTGAGATTCTGAGACACTGAGACACAAAGACTTTGAGACACTGAGACACAGAGACACTGAGACACAGAGACCCTGAGACACTGAGACAAAGAGACACAGAGACGTGAAGACACTGAGACTCTGGGAGACTGAGACTATGAGACACTAAGACACAGAGACACAGATTCACTGAGACTCTGAGACACTGAGACACTGAGAGTCTGAGACACTGAGACATTGAGACACAGAGAAGCAGAGACACTGAGACACTGAGACTTAGAGATGCTGAGACTCTGAGATTCTGAGACCCTGTGACAATGAGACACAGAGGCACTGAGACACAGAGGCACTGAGACACTGAGACACTGAGACACAGAGACACAGAGACACTGAGACACTGAGACCCTGAGACACTGAGACAAAGAGACAGTCAGACTCTGAGACACTGAGACACTGAGACTCTGACACACTGTGTCACTGAGACACAGAGACAGTGAGACTCTGAGACACTGAGACACAGAGACACAGAGACACAGAGACACTGAGACACAGAGAAACAGAGGCTCTGAGACAATGAGACACAGAGATGCTGAGACTCTGAAATTCTGAGACCCTGAGACACTGAGACACAGAGACACTGAGACACTGAGACAGTGAGACACAGAGAAACAGAGGCTCTGAGACAATGAGACACAGAGATGCTGAGACTCTGAAATTCTGAGACCCTGAGACACTGAGACACAGAGACACTGAGACAAAGAGACAGTCAGGCTCTGAGACACTGAGACTCTGAGACACTGAGACACTGAGTCACTGAGACACAGAGACAGTGATACTCTGAGACACAGAGACACTGAGGCACTGAGACTCAGAGACACTGAAACTCTGAGACACTGAGACACAGATACACTGAAGCACTGAGACACAGAGACACAGAGACACAGATTCACTGAGACTCTGAGACACTGAGAGTCTGAGACACTGAGACACAGAGACTTTGAGACACTGAGACACTGAGGCACAGAGACACTGAAACACAGAGACACTGAGACCCAGAGACATAGAGACACTGAAACTCTGAGACACTGAGACACAGAGACACTGAGGCACTGAGACACAGAGTCACTGAGACTCTGAGACACTGAGACACTGAGGCACAGAGACACTGAGACACAGAGACCTAGAGACACTGAAACTCTGGGACACTGAGACACAGATACACTGGGGCACAGAGACACTGAGACACAGAGACACTGAGACACAGAGAAACTGAGACACAGAGACACTGAGACACAGAGACACTGAGGCACAGAAACAAAGAGACACTGAGGCACAGAGACACAGAGACAGAGAGTCACTGAGGCACTGTGGGACTGAGACACAGAGACACTGAGACACTGAGGCACAGAGACACTGAGACACAGAGACATAGAGACACTGAAACTCAGAGACACTGAGACACAGAGACACTGAGACACAGAGACACAGAGACACTGAGGCACAGAGACATTGAGACACCGAGACACAGAGACGCGGAGACACTGAGACTCTGGGACACAGAGACACAGACTCACTGAGACTCTGAGGCACTGAGACACTGAGACACAGAGACAAAGAGACACTGAGACACAGAGACACAGAGACAGAAAGTCACTGAGGCACCGAGGGACTGAGACACAGAGACATAGAGACACTGAATCTCTGAGACACTGAGACACAGAGACACTGAGGCACTGAGACACAGGGACAATGAGACTCTGAGACACTGAGACGCTGAGGCACAGAGACACTGAGACACAGAGACATAGAGACACTGAAACTCTGAGACACAGATACACTGAGGCACAGAGACACTGAGACACAGAGACACAGAGACGTGAAGACACTGAGACTCTGGGAACCTGAGACTGTGAGACACGAAGGCACAGAGACACAGACTCACTGAGACTCTGAGACACTGAGACACAAAGACTTTGAGACACTGAGACACAGAGACACTGAGACACAGAGACCTGAGACACTGAGACAAAGAGACACAGAGACGTGAAGACACTGAGACTCTGGGAGACTGAGACTATGAGACACTAAGACACAGAGACACAGATTCACTGAGACTCTGAGACACTGAGACACTGAGAGTCTGAGACACTGAGAATTGAGACACAGAGAAGCAGAGACACTGAGACACTGAGACTTAGAGATGCTGAGACTCTGAGATTCTGAGACCCTGTGACAATGAGACACAGAGGCACTTGAGACACAGAGGCACTGAGACACTGAGACACTGAGACACAGAGACACAGAGACACTGAGACACTGAGACCCTGAGACACTGAGACAAAGAGACAGTCAGACTCTGAGACACTGAGACACTGAGACTCTGACACACTGTGTCACTGAGACACAGAGACAGTGAGACTCTGAGACACTGAGACACAGAGATGCTGAGACTCTGAGATTCTGAGACCCTGTGACAATGAGACACTGAGACACAGAGAAACAGAGGCTCTGAGACACTGAGACTCAGAGATGCTGAGACTCTGAGATTCTGAGACCCTGTGACAATGAGACACTGAGACACTGAGACACAGAGGCACTGAGACACTGAGACACTGAGACACAGAGACACTGAGACACTGAGACCCTGAGACACTGAGACACTGAGTCACTGAGACACTGAGACAAAGAGACAGTCAGACTCTGAGACACTGAGACCTGAGACACTGAGACTCTGAGACACTGAGTCACTGAGACACTGAAACTCTGAGACACTGAGACACTGAGGACACAGAGACTCTGAGACACTGAGGCACAGAGACACTGAGACACAGAAACCTAGAGACACTGAAACTCTGGGACACTGAGACACAGATACACTGGGGCAGAGAGACACTGAGACACAGAGACACTGAGGCACAGAGACACTGAGACACAGAGAAACAGAGGCTCTGAGACAATGAGACACAGAGATGCTGAGACTCTGGAAATTCTGAGACCCTGAGACACTGAGACACAGAGACACTGAGACACTGAGACAGTGAGACACAGAGAAACAGAGGCTCTGAGACAATGAGACTCAGAGATGCTGAGACTCTGAAATTCTGAGACCCTGAGACACTGAGACACAGAGACACTGAGACAAAGAGACAGTCAGACTCTGAGACACTGAGACTCTGAGACACTGATACACTGAGTCACTGAGACACAGAGACAGTGATACTCTGAGACACAGAGACACTGAGGCACTGAGACTCAGAGACACTGAAACTCTGAGACACTGAGACACAGATACACTGAGGCACTGAGACACAGAGACACAGATTCACTGAGACTCTGAGACACTGAGAGTCTGAGACACTGAGGACACAGAGACTTTGAGACACTGAGACACTGAGGCACAGAGACACTGAAACACAGAGACACTGAGACCCAGAGACATAGAGACACTGAAACTCTGAGACACTGAGACACAGAGACACTGAGGCACTGAGACACAGAGTCACTGAGACTCTGAGACACTGAGACACTGACGCGCAGAGACACTGAGACACAGAGACCTAGAGACACTGAAACTCTGGGACACTGAGACACAGATACACTGGGGCACAGAGACACTGAGACACAGAGACACTGAGACACAGAGAAACTGAGACACAGAGACACTGAGACACAGAGACACTGAGGCACAGAAACAAAGAGACACTGAGGCACAGAGACACAGAGACAGAGAGTCACTGAGGCACTGTGGGACTGAGACACAGAGACACTGAGACACTGAGGCACAGAGTCACTGAGACACAGAGACATAGAGACACTGAAACTCAGAGACACTGAGACACAGAGACACTGAGACTCTGAGACACTGAGACACTGACACAAAGTGAGGCACTGAGACAATGCGACTCTGAGACACTGAGACACAGAGACACTGAGACACTGAGGCACAGAGACACTGAGACACAGAGACATAGAGACACTGAAACTCTGAGACACTGAGACACAGAGACACTGAGACTCTGAGACACTGAGACACTGACACAAAGTGAGGCACTGAGACAATGCGACTCTGAGACACTGAGACACAGAGACACTGAGGCACTGAGACACAGAGACACTGAGACTCTGAGACACTGAGGCACAGTGACACTGAGTCACTGAGACACAGAGTCAGTGAGACTCTGAGACACTGAGACACAGAGACACTGAGGCACTGAGACACAGACACACTGAGACTCTGAGACACTGAGACACAGACTCACTGAGACTCTGAGGCACTGAGACACTGAGAGTCTGAGACACTGAGACAAAAAGACTTGAGACACTGAGACACAGAGACACTGAGGCACAGAGACACTGAGACACTGAGACACAGAGACAAAGAGACACTGAGGCACAGAGACACAGAGACAGAGAGTCACTGAGGCACTGAGGGACTGAGACACAGAGACACTGAGGCACAGAGACACTGAGATACAAAGACATAGAGACACTGAGACTCTGGGACACTGAGACTGTAAGACACAGAGACCAGACTGACTGAGACTCTGAGGCACTGAGACACTGAGAGACTGAGACACTGAGACACAAAGACTTTGAGACACAGAGACGCAGAGACACTGAGGCATAGAGACACTGAGACACAGAGACAAAGAGACACTGAGGCAGAGAGACACAGAGACAGAGAGTCACTGAGGCAGAGAGACACTGAGATACAGAGACATAGAGACACTGAAACTCTGAGACACTGAGACACAGAGACACTGAGGCACTGAGACACAGAGACACTGAGACTCTGAGACAGTGAGACACTGAGGCACAGAGACACTGAGACACAGAGACACTGAGACACAGAGAAACTGAGACACAGAGACACTGAGACACAGAGACACTGAGGCACAGAAACAAAGAGACACTGAGGCACAGAGAGACAGAGAGTCACTGAGGCACTGAGACACAGAGACATAGAGACACTGAAACTCTGAGACACTGAGACACAGAGACCCTGAGGCACTGAGACACAGAGACACTGAGACTCTGAGACACTGAGACACTGACACAAAGTGAGGCACTGAGACAATGCGACTCTGAGACACTGAGACACAGAGACACTGAGGCACTGAGACACAGAGACACTGAGACACTGAGACTCTGAGACACTGAGGCACAGTGACACTGAGTCACTGAGACACAGAGTCAGTGAGACTCTGAGACACTGAGACACAGAGACACTGAGGCACTGAGACACAGACACACTGAGACTCTGAGACACTGAGACACAGACTCACTGAGACTCTGAGGCACTGAGACACTGAGAGTCTGAGACACTGAGACAAAAAGACTTTGAGACACTGAGACACAGAGACACTGAGGCACAGAGACACTGAGACACAGAGACAAAGAGACACTGAGGCACAGAGACACAGAGACAGAGAGTCACTGAGGCACTGAGGGACTGAGACACAGAGACACTGAGGCACAGAGACACTGAGATACAAAGACATAGAGACACTGAGACTCTGGGACACTGAGACTGTAAGACACAGAGACACAGACTGAGACTCTGAGGCACTGAGACACTGAGAGACTGAGACACTGAGACACAAAGACTTTGAGACACAGAGACGCAGAGACACTGAGGCACAGAGACACTGAGACACAGAGACAAAGAGACACTGAGGCAGAGAGACACAGAGACAGAGAGTCACTGAGGCAGAGAGACACTGAGATACAGAGACATAGAGACACTGAAACTCTGAGACACTGAGACACAGAGACACTGAAGCACTGAGACACAGAGACACTGAGACTCTGAGACAGTGAGACACTGAGGCACAGAGATACTGAGACACAGAGGCATAGAGATACAGAAACTCTGAGACACTGAGACACAGATACACTGAGGCACAGAGACACTGAGACACAGAGACACAGAGACGTGAAGAAACTGAGACTCTGGGACACTGAGACTCTAAGAGACAGAGACACAGACTCACTGAGACTCTGAGACACTGAGACATAAAGACTTTGAGAAACTGAGACACAGAGACACTGAGGCACAGAGACACTGAGACACAGAGACACTGAGACACAGAGACACTGAGACTCTGAGACACTGAGACACAGAGACACAGAGACACTGAGACACAGAGACACTGAGGCGCAGAGACACTGAGACACAGAGAAACTGAGACACAGAGTCACTGAGGCACAGAAACACAGAGACACTGAGACACAGAGACACAGAGACACTGAGACACTGAGACACAGAGATAGAAAAACACTGAGACACTGAGACGCAGAGACACTGAGACACTGTGCCATTGAGGCACAGAGAAACTCAGACACAGAGACACTGATTCTCTGAGATGCTGATACACTGAGACACAGAGACACTGAGACTCTGAGACACTGAGACATTTTGACTCTGAGACACTGAGACACAGAGACACTGTGACACTGATGCACAGAGACACTGAAACTCTGAGATACTGAGACACTGAGGCACAGAGACACTGAGACACTGAGGCACAGAGACACTGAGACACAGAGGCATAGAGACACTGAAACTCTGAGATACTGAGACACTGAGGCACAGAGACAAAGAAACAAAGAGACACTGAGGCTCTGAGACGCTGAGACACTGAGACACAGAAACACTGAACCTCTCAGACACAGAGACACTGAGAGTCTGATAGACTGAGGCACAGAGACATTGAGACACTGAGAGTCTGATAGACTGAGGCACAGAGACACTGAGACACTGAGGCACCAAGACACAGAGAATCTAGACACTGCAACTCTGTGACAGAGGCACTGAGGCTCAGAGACACAGAGACACTAAGACACAGAGAAACTGAGACACAGAGACACTGAGACACTGAGACGCTGAGGCACACAGACACTGAAACACAGAGACACTGAGACTCTGAGACGCTGTGTCACTGAGACTCAGAGACACTGAGACTCTGAGACACTGAGGCACAGAGACACAGAGACACAGAGACAGTGAGGCTCTGAGACACTGAGGCACAGAGACACTGAGACACAGAGACACTGAGGCACTAAGGCACTGAGACACTGAGACACAGAGACACTGAGACTCTGAGACTCTGAGATACTGAGACACTGAGACACAGAGACAATGAGGCACAGAGACACTAAGAAAGAGAGACACTGAGGCACAGAGACACTGAGGCACAGAGACACTGAGACACTGAGACCTACAGACACTGAAACTCTGGGACACTGAGACACAGATACACTGGGGCACAGAGACACTGAGACACAGAGACACTGAGGCACTGAGACACAGAGACACTGAGACACTGAGAAACTGAATCTCTGAGACACAGAGACACTGAGACACAGAGAAACAGAGGCTCTGAGACAATGAGACACTGAGACACAGAGACACTGAGACACTGAGACACTGAGACCGTGAGACACTGAGACACTGAGACAAAGAGACAGTCAGACTCTGAGACACTGAGACTCTGAGACACTGAGTCACTGAGACACAGAGACAGAGATACTCTGAGACACAGTGACACTGAGGCACTGAGACTCAGAGACACTGAGACTCTGAGACACTGAGGCACAGAGACACTGAGACAAAGAGACATAGAGACACTGAAACTCTGAGACACTGAGACACAGATACACTGAGGCACAGAGACACTGAGACACAGAGACATTGAGGCACTAAGGCACTGAGACACAGAGACACTGAGACTCTGAGACAAGGAGACACAGAGACACTGAGACACAGAGACATAGAGACACTGAAACTCTGAGACACTGAGACACAGAGACACTGAGGCACTGAGACACAGACACACTGAGACTCTGAGACACTGAGACACAGACTCACTGAGACTCTGAGGCACTGAGACACTGAGAGTCTGAGACACTGAGACAAAAAGACTTTGAGACACTGAGACAAAGAGACACTGAGGCACAGAGACACAGAGACAGAGAGTCACTGAGGCACTGAGGGACTGAGACACAGAGACACTGAGGCACAGAGACACTGAGATACAAAGACATAGAGACACTGAGACTCTGGGACACTGAGACTGTAAGACACAGAGACACAGACTGACTGAGACTCTGAGGCACTGAGACACTGAGAGACTGAGACACTGAGACACAAAGACTTTGAGACACAGAGACGCAGAGACACTGAGGCATAGAGACACTGAGACACAGAGACAAAGAGACACTGAGGCAGAGAGACACAGAGACAGAGAGTCACTGAGGCAGAGAGACACTGAGATACAGAGACATAGAGACACTGAAACTCTGAGACACTGAGACACAGAGACACTGAGGCACTGAGACACAGAGACACTGAGACTCTGAGACAGTGAGACACTGAGGCACAGAGACACTGAGACACAGAGACACTGAGACACAGAGAAACTGAGACACAGAGACACTGAGACACAGAGACACTGAGGCACAGAAACAAAGAGACACTGAGGCACAGAGACACAGAGACGGAGAGTCACTGAGGCACGGAGACACAGAGTCTCTGAGACTCTGAGACACAGCGACACTGAGACACAGAGACATAGAGACACTGAAACTCTGAGACACTGAGACACAGAGACCCTGAGGCACTGAGACACAGAGACACTGAGACTCTGAGACACTGAGACACTGACACAAAGTGAGGCACTGAGACAATGCGACTCTGAGACACTGAGACACAGAGACACTGAGGCACTGAGACACAGAGACACTGAGACACTGAGACTCTGAGACACTGAGGCACAGTGACACTGAGTCACTGAGACACAGAGTCAGTGAGACTCTGAGACACTGAGACACAGAGACACTGAGGCACTGAGACACAGACACACTGAGACTCTGAGACACTGAGACACAGACTCACTGAGACTCTGAGGCACTGAGACACTGAGAGTCTGAGACACTGAGACAAAAAGACTTTGAGACACTGAGACACAGAGACACTGAGGCACAGAGACACTGAGACACAGAGACAAAGAGACACTGAGGCACAGAGACACAGAGACAGAGAGTCACTGAGGCACTGAGGGACTGAGATACAGAGACACTGAGGCACAGAGACACTGAGATACAAAGACATAGAGACACTGAGACTCTGGGACACTGAGACTGTAAGACACAGAGACACAGACTGAGACTCTGAGGCACTGAGACACTGAGAGACTGAGACACTGAGACACAAAGACTTTGAGACACAGAGACGCAGAGACACTGAGGCACAGAGACACTGAGACACAGAGACAAAGAGACACTGAGGCAGAGAGACACAGAGACAGAGAGTCACTGAGGCAGAGAGACACTGAGATACAGAGACATAGAGACACTGAAACTCTGAGACACTGAGACACAGAGACACTGAAGCACTGAGACACAGAGACACTGAGACTCTGAGACAGTGAGACACTGAGGCACAGAGATACTGAGACACAGAGGCATAGAGATACAGAAACTCTGAGACACTGAGACACAGATACACTGAGGCACAGAGACACTGAGACACAGAGACACAGAGACGTGAAGAAACTGAGACTCTGGGACACTGAGACATAAAGACTTTGAGAAACTGAGACACAGAGACACTGAGGCACAGAGACACTGAGACACAGAGACACTGAGACACAGAGACACTGAGACTCTGAGACACTGAGACACAGAGACACAGAGACACTGAGACACAGAGACACTGAGGCGCAGAGACACTGAGACACAGAGAAACTGAGACACAGAGTCACTGAGGCACAGAAACACAGAGACACTGAGACACAGAGACACAGAGACACAGAGACACTGAGACACTGAGACACAGAGATAGAAAAACACTGAGACACTGAGACGCAGAGACACTGAGACACTGTGCCATTGAGGCACAGAGAAACTCAGACACAGAGACACTGATTCTCTGAGATGCTGATACACTGAGACACAGAGACACTGAGACACTGAGACTCTGAGACACTGAGACATTTTGACTCTGAGACACTGAGACACAGAGACACTGTGACACTGATGCACAGAGACACTGAAACTCTGAGATACTGAGACACTGAGGCACAGAGACACTGAGACACTGAGGCACAGAGACACTGAGACACAGAGGCATAGAGACACTGAAACTCTGAGATACTGAGACACTGAGGCACAGAGACAAAGAAACAAAGAGACACTGAGGCTCTGAGACGCTGAGACACTGAGACACAGAAACACTGAACCTCACAGACACAGAGACACTGAGAGTCTGATAGACTGAGGCACAGAGACATTGAGACACTGAGAGTCTGATAGACTGAGGCACAGAGACACTGAGACACTGAGGCACCAAGACACAGAGAATCTAGACACTGCAACTCTGTGACAGAGGCACTGAGGCTCAGAGACACAGAGACACTGAGACACAGAGAAACTGAGACACAGAGACACTGAGACACTGAGACGCTGAGGCACACAGACACTGAAACACAGAGACACTGAGACTCTGAGACGCTGTGTCACTGAGACTCAGAGACACTGAGACTCTGAGACACTGAGGCACAGAGACACAGAGACACAGAGACAGTGAGGCTCTGAGACACTGAGGCACAGAGACACTGAGACACAGAGACACTGAGGCACTAAGGCACTGAGACACTGAGACACAGAGACACTGAGACTCTGAGACTCTGAGATACTGAGACACTGAGACACAGAGACAATGAGGCACAGAGACACTAAGAAAGAGAGACACTGAGGCACAGAGACACTGAGGCACAGAGACACTGAGACACTGAGACCTACAGACACTGAAACTCTGGGACACTGAGACACAGATACACTGGGGCACAGAGACACTGAGACACAGAGACACTGAGGCACTGAGACACAGAGACACTGAGACACTGAGAAACTGAATCTCTGAGACACAGAGACACTGAGACACAGAGAAACAGAGGCTCTGAGACAATGAGACACTGAGACACAGAGACACTGAGACACTGAGACACTGAGACCCTGAGACACTGAGACACTGAGACAAAGAGACAGTCAGACTCTGAGACACTGAGACTCTGAGACACTGAGTCACTGAGACACAGAGACAGTGATACTCTGAGACACAGAGACACTGAAGCACTGAGACACAGAGACACTGAGACTCTGAGACAGTGAGACACTGAGGCACAGAGATACTGAGACACAGAGGCATAGAGATACAGAAACTCTGAGACACTGAGACACAGATACACTGAGGCACAGAGACACTGAGACACTGAGACTCAGAGACACAGAGACGTGAAGAAACTGAGACTCTGGGACACTGAGACTCTAAGAGACAGAGACACAGACTCACTGAGACTCTGAGACACTGAGACATAAAGACTTTGAGAAACTGAGACACAGAGACACTGAGGCACAGAGACACTGAGACACAGAGACACTGAGACACAGAGACACTGAGCCTCTGAGACTCTGAGACACTGAGACACAAAGACACAGAGACACTGAGACACAGAGACACTGAGGCGCAGAGACACTGAGACACAGAGAAACTGAGACACAGAGTCACTGAGGCACAGAAACACAGAGACACTGAGACACAGAGACACAGAGACACTGAGACACTGAGACACAGAGATAGAAAAACACTGAGACACTGAGACGCAGAGACACTGAGACACTGTGCCATTGAGGCACAGAGAAACTCAGACACAGAGACACTGATTCTCTGAGATGCTGATACACTGAGACACAGAGACACTGAGACACTGAGACTCTGAGACACTGAGACATTTTGACTCTGAGACACTGAGACACAGAGACACTGTGACACTGATGCACAGAGACACTGAAACTCTGAGATACTGAGACACTGAGGCACAGAGACACTGAGACACTGAGGCACAGAGACACTGAGACACAGAGACATAGAGACACTGAAACTCTGAGATACTGAGACACTGAGGCACAGAGACAAAGAAACAAAGAGACACTGAGGCTCTGAGACGCTGAGACACTGAGACACAGAAACACTGAACCTCTCAGACACAGAGACACTGAGAGTCTGATAGACTGAGGCACAGAGACATTGAGACACTGAGAGTCTGATAGACTGAGGCACAGAGACACTGAGACACTGAGGCACCAAGACACAGAGAATCTAGACACTGCAACTCTGTGACAGAGGCACTGAGGCTCAGAGACACAGAGACACTGAGACACAGAGAAACTGAGACACAGAGACACTGAGACACTGAGACGCTGAGGCACACAGACACTGAAACACAGAGACACTGAGACTCTGAGACGCTGTGTCACTGAGACTCAGAGACACTGAGACTCTGAGACACTGAGGCACAGAGACACAGAGACACAGAGACACTGAGGCTCTGAGACACTGAGGCACAGAGACACTGAGACACAGAGACACTGAGGCACTAAGGCACTGAGACACTGAGACACAGAGACACTGAGACTCTGAGACTCTGAGATACTGAGACACTGAGACACAGAGACAATGAGGCACAGAGACACTAAGAAAGAGAGACACTGAGGCACAGAGACACTGAGACACAGAGACACTGAGACACTGAGACACTGAGGCACCAAGACACAGAGAATCTAGACACTGCAACTCTGTGACAGAGGCACTGAGGCTCAGAGACACAGAGACACAGAGACACAGAGAAACTGAGGCACTGAGACACAGAGACACTGAGACGCTGAGGCACACAGACACTGAAACTCTGGGACACTGAGACACAGATACACTGGGGCACAGAGACACTGAGACACAGAGACACTGAGGCACTGAGACACAGAGACACTGAGGCACCAAGACACAGAGAATCTAGACACTGCAACTCTGTGACAGAGGCACTGAGGCTCAGAGACACAGAGACACTGAGACACAGAGAAACTGAGACACAGAGACACTGAGACACTGAGACGCTGAGGCACACAGACACTGAAACACAGAGACACTGAGACTCTGAGACGCTGTGTCACTGAGACTCAGAGACACTGAGACTCTGAGACACTGAGGCACAGAGACACAGAGACACAGAGACACTGAGGCTCTGAGACACTGAGGCACAGAGACACTGAGAAACAGAGACACTGAGGCACTAAGGCACTGAGACACTGAGACACAGAGACACTGAGACACTGAGACCTACAGACACTGAAACTCTGGGACACTGAGACACAGATACACTGGGGCACAGAGACACTGAGACACAGAGACACAGAGACGTAAGACACTGAGACTCTGGGAAACTGAGACTGTGAGACACTAAGGCACAGAGACACTGAGACACAGCGACACTGAGGCACAGACACACTGAAACTCTGAGACACTGAGATACAGAGACACTGAGACTCTGAGACACTGAGAAACTGAGGCACAGAGACACTGAGACACAGAGATACAGAGACACTGAGGCACAGAGACAGCAAGACACATAGACACAGGGACACTAAGACTCTGTGACACTGAGACACAGAGAGACTGAGACTCTGAGACACTGAGACTCTGAGACTCTGAGACACAGAGACACTGAGACTCTGAGACACTGAGACACTGAGACTCTGAGACACAGAGACACTGAGGCACAGAGACACTGTGACACTGAGACTCTGAGACACAAAGACACCGAGACCCTAAGACACAGAGACACAGAGACACTGAGACACAGAAACACAGGGTCAGAGAGACACTGAGATTCTGAGACACTGAGACACAGAGACACTGAGACACAGAGACACTGAGACACTGAGACTCTGAAACACTGAGACGCAGAGACACAGAGAAACTAAGACACAGAGACACTCAGACTCAGAGACACAGAGACACTGAGGCACTGTGACAATCCGACTCTGAGACACAGAGACACAGAGACACTGAGACTCTGAGACACTGAGACACTGATACTCTGAGACACTGAGACATTGAGACACTGAGACATTGAGACTCTGAGACACTGAGACACAGAGACACTAAGACACTGATACACTGAGACACTGAGACTCTGAGACACAGAGACACTAAGACACAGAGACACTGTGACACTGTGACTCTGAGATACAGAGACAAAGAGACACTGAGACACAGAGACACTGTGACACTGTGATTCTCACATACAGAGACACAGAGACACTGAGACACAGCGACACTGAGGCACAGAGACACTGAGACACTGAGACTCTGAGACTCTGAGATACAGAGAGACAGAGACACTGAGACACTGAGACACAGAGACACTAAGACACAGAGACACTGAGACATAGAGACACTGTAACACTGAGACTCTGAGACACTGAGACACTGATAATCAGAGACAATGAGACACAGAGACACAGAGACACAGACTCTGAGACTCTGAGACAGAGAAACACTGTGACACTGTGACACTGCACCACTGAGACATAGAGACACGGAGACACTGTGACTCAGAGACACAGAGACACTGAGAAAAAGAGTCAATGAGACATAGAGATACTGAACCTCTGGGACACTGAGATACTGAGACACTGACACACAGAGAAACAGAGACACTGATAATCTGAGATACTGAGACACTGAGGCACAGATAGATACTCTGAGACCGTGTCCCTCTGTCCATTAGGGGGATTGTCTAGGATAAACTGTCCCTCTGTCCCATGGTGTGTCCTTTAGGGGGATTGTCCAGGATAAACTTTCCCTCTGTCCCATGGTGTGTCCTTTAGGGGGATTGTCCAGGATAAACTGTCCCTCTGTCCCATGATGTGTCCTTTAGGGGGATTGACCAGGATAAACTGTCCCTCTGTCCCATGATGTGTCCTTTGGAGGGATTGTCCAGGATAAACTGTTCCTCTGTCTCATGATGTGTCCTTTAGGGGGATTGACCAGGATAAACTGTCCCTCTGTCCCATGAAGTGTCCTTTATGGGGATTGTCCGGGATAAACTGTTCCTCTGTCCCATGATGTGTCCGTTAAGTGGATTGTCCGGGATAAACTATCCCTCTGTCCCATGATGTGTCCTTTAAGGGGATTGTCCAGGATAAACTGTCCCTCTGTCCCATGGTGTGTCCTTTATGGGGATTGTCCAGGATAAACTGTTCCTCTTTCCCATGATGTGTCCGTTAGGGGGATTGTCCGGGATAAACTATCCCTCTGTCCCATGGTGTGTCCTTTCGAGGGATTCTCCGGGATAAACTGTCCCTCTGTCCCATGGTGTGTCCTTTAGGGGGATTGTCCGGGATAAACTGTCCCTCTGTCCCATGGTGTGTCCTTTAGGGGGATTGTCCGTGATAAAATGTCCCTCTGTCCCATGATGTGTCCTTTAAGGGGATTGTCCAGGATAAACTGTCCCTCTGTCCCATGGTGTGTCCTTTAGGGAGATTGTCCAGGATAAACTATCCCTCTGTCCCATGGTGTGTCCTTTAGGGGGATTGTCCGGATAAAATGTCCCTCTGTCCCATGATGTGTCTTTTAGAGGGATTGAACGGGATAAACTGTCCCTCTGTCCCATGATGTGTCCTTTAGGGGGATTGTCCAGAATAAACTGTCCCTCTGTCCCATGGTGTGTCCTTTAGGGGGATTGTCCGGGATAAACTGTCCCTCTGTCCCATGGAGTGTCCTTTAGGGTGATTGTCCGGGATAAACTGTCCCTCTGTCCCATGGTGTATCCTTTAGGGGGATTGTCCGGGATAAACTGTCCCTCTGTCCCATGATTTGTCCTTTAGGGGGATTGTCCGGGATAAACTGTCCCTCTGTCCCATGGTGTGTCCTTTAGGGGGATTGTCCAGGATAAACTGACCTCTGTCCCATGATGTGTCCTTTAGAACATAAGAACATAAGAACATAAGAAATAGGAGCAGGAGTAGGCCATCCGGCCCTTCGAGCCTGCCCCGCCATTCAATAAGATCATGGCTGATCTGTCGTGACTCAGCTCCACCTTCCCGCCCTCTCCCCATAACCCTTAATCCCTTCTCTTATCAAAAACCCATCAACCCGTTTCTTAAAAATATTTAGCGAGGCAGCCTCCACCACTTCAACGGGCAGAGAATTCCAGAGATTCACCACCCTTTGAGTGAAGAAGTTCCTCCTCAACTCTGTTCTAAACCGCCCCCCCTTTATCTTGAGGCTGTGCCCCCTAGTCCTACTGTCTTTTTTGAGCGGGAACAGTCTCTCCACCTCTATCCTATCCATCCCATTCATCATCTTATACGTCTCAATGAGATCTCCCCTCATTCTTCTAAACTCTAACGAGTACAAGCCCAGTTTATTCAGCCTCTCCTCATAGCTCAACCCCCTCAACTCCGGTATCAGCCGAGTAAACCTCCTCTGCACTACCTCCAGGGCCAAAATATCCTTGCGCAGGTGCGGCGCCCAAAACTGCACACAGTACTCCAGCTGCGGCCTCACCAATGCCCTATACAGCTGCAGCAAGACCTCCCTACTTTTATATTCAATCCCCTTCGCTATGAAGGCCAGCATCCCATTCGCCTTCCTGACCACCTGCTGCACCTGCAAGCTGGGTTTTTGCGACTCATGCACAAGGACCCCGAGGTCCCTCTGCACCGTCGCCTGCTGCAGTTTTTCGCCCCGTAAGTAATAGTCCTTCCTACCATTCCTCCTACCAAAGTGGACCACCTCACACTTGCCAACATTAAATTCCATTTCCCATTTCCTGGCCCATTCGCCCAGCCTATCTAGATCCTTCTGCAGACTCTCCACACCCTCCGCACAATTTGCCTTTCCCCCAATCTTGGTGTCATCAGCAAATTTCGACACCCTGCACTCGGTTCCCTCCTCCAGATCATCGATATAAATGGTAAATAGCTGAGGCCCCAGCACCGACCCCGACCTAAGACAAGAGATACTGAGACACAGAGACACTGAGTCTCTGAGACACTGATACATTGAGACTCTGAGACACTGAGGCACAGAGATCGAGAATCACTGAGACAGAGAGACACTGATAATCTGAGACACTGAGACACTGTGACATTGAGGCACAGAGACACTCAGACACAGAGAAACTGAGACACTGAGGCACCAAGACACAGAGACTCTGAGGGATTGAGACTCTGGGGCACCAAGACACTGAGACACAGTAACACAGAGACACAGAGACAATGAGGCACAGAGACACAGAGACACTGAGGCATAGAGGCACTGAGACATAGAGACACTGTGACACAGAGACACAGAGACAGTAAGACACTGAGAGACTGAGACACAGAGACATTGAAACACTGAGACACTGAGGCACAGATACACATAGACACTGAGACTCTGAGACACAGAGATACTGAGACACTGAGACTCGGAGACACTGAGGCACAGAGACACTGAGACACTGAGACACAGAGATACTGAGACACAGCGACACTGAATCTCTGAGACACTGATGCATTGAGACTCTGAGACACTGAGGCACAGGGACATTGAGACACAGAGACACTGAGTTTCTGAGACACTGAGGCACAGAGAAACTGACATAGGGTCACTGACTCTCTGTGACACTGATACATTGAGACTCTGAGACACTGAGGCACAGAGATAGAGAATCACTGAGACAGAGAGTCACTGATAATCTGAGACACTGTGACATTGAAGCACAGAGACACACAGACACAGAGAAACTGAGACACTGAGGCACCAAGACACAGAGACTCTGAGAGATTGAGACTCTGAGACTCTGAGACACTGAGACACAGTAACACAGAGACACAGAGACAATGAGGCACAGAGATACAGAGACACTGAGGCACAGAGGCACAGAGACACTGAGATACAGAGACATAGAGACACTGAAACTCTGAGACACTGTGACACAGAGACTCTGAGACAAAGAGACACAGAGACACAGACTCACTGAAACTCTGAGACACTGAGAAACTGAGACACTGAGACACAGAGACACTGAGACAGAGAGACACAGGCACTGAATCTCTGAGACACTGATACACTGAGACACAGAGACACTGTGACTCTGAGACACTGAGACACTGAGACACTGAGACACAGAGACACTGAGACACTGAGACCCTGTGACACTGAGGCACAGAGACACTCAGACACAGAGACAAAGAGACACTGAGTCTCAGAGATACTGATACACTGAGACACAGAGACACTGACACTTTGAGACACAGATACACTGAGGCACTGAGACACTGAGACACAGAGACATGGAGACACTGAAACTCTGACACACTGAGACACTGAGACACAGAGACTCTGAGACACAGAGACAAAGAGACACAGACTCGCTGAAACTCTGTGACACTGAGACACTGAGACACTGTGACACAGAGACACTGAGACAGAGAGGCACATATACACTGAATCTCATAGACACCGATGCACTGAGACACAGAGACACTGTGACTCTGAGACACTGAGACAAGGAGACACTGAGACACAGTGACACTGAGGCACAGAGACACTGCGACACAGAGACACTGAGGCACAGAGACACTGTGACATTGAGACTCTGAGACGCTGAGACACTGAGGCACAGTGATACTGAGACACAGAATCACTGAGACTCTAAGACACTGAGAAACTGAAAATCTGAGACACTGACACACTGTGACACTGAGGCACAGAGACACTCAGACAGATAGACACTGAGTCTCAGAGACACTGATAAACTGAGACACAGAGACAGACACTGAGACTCTGAGACCTGAGACACTGAGACACAGAGACACTGAGACACTGAGACACAGAGACTTTGAGATATTAAGACACTGAGGCACAGATACACTGAGTCTCTGAGACACAGAGACACTGTGACACTGAGAGTCTGATAGACTGAGGCACAGAGACACTGAGACACTGAGGCACAAAGACACAGAGACTCTGAGACGCTGAGACTCTGAGACTCTGAGACACTGAGACACAGAGACACAGAAACACTGAGACACTGAGGCACTGTAGCACAGAGGCACTGAGATACAGAGGCACAGAGGCACTGAGACACTGAGACACAGAGACACTGAGACACTGAGGCACAGAGACACTGAGACACAGGGACACTGAGACACTGTGACTCAGAGACACTGAGACACTGAGACACTGAGACACAGAGACTTTGAGATATTAAGACACTGAGGCACAGATACACTGGGTCTCTGAGACACAGAGACACTGTGACACTGAGAGTCTGATAGACTGAGGCACAGAGACACTGAGACACTGAGGCACCAAGACACAGAGACTCTGAGACACTGAGACTCTGAGACTCTGAGACACTGAGACATAGAGACACAGAAACACTGAGACACTGAGGCACTGTAGCACAGAGGCACTGAGATACAGAGGCACAGAGGCACTGAGACACTGAGACACAGAGACACTGAGACACTGAGACGCTGAGACTCTGAGACTCTGAGACACTGAGACACAGAGACACAGAAACACTGAGACACTGAGGCACTGTAGCACAGAGACACTGAGATACAGAGGCACAGAGGCACTGAGACACTGAGACACAGAGACACTGAGACACTGAGGCACAGAGACACTGAGACACAGGGACACTGAGACACTGTGACTCAGAGACACTGAGACACTGAGACACTGAGACACAGAGACTTTGAGATATTAAGACACTGAGGCACAGATACACTGGGTCTCTGAGACACAGAGACACTGTGACACTGAGAGTCTGATAGACTGAGGCACAGAGACACTGAGACACTGAGGCACCAAGACACAGAGACTCTGAGACACTGAGACCCTGAGACTCTGAGACACTGAGACATAGAGACACAGAAACACTGAGACACTGAGGCACTGAGGCACAGAGGCACTGAGATACAGAGACACAGAGGCACTGAGACACTGAGACACAGACACAGAGACACTGAGACACTGAGGCACAGAGACACTGAGACACAGGGGCACTGAGACACTGTGACTCAGAGACACTTAGACACTGAGACACTTAAACACAGAGAGACTGAGACACTGAGACTCTGAGACACTGAGACAATGGGACACAGAGACACTGAGACAGAAAACTTTCAGACACAAAGACACAGAGACACTGATACTCTGAGACTCTGAGACACAGAGATACTGAGACACTGAGACACAGAGATACTGAGACACAGGGTCACTGACTCTCTGTGACACTGATACATTGAGACTCTGAGACACTGAGGCACAGAGATAGAGAATCACTGAGACAGAGAGTCACTGATAATCTGAGACACTGAGACGCTGTGACATTGAGGCACAGAGACACAGAGATACTGAGACACAGAGACACTGAGTCTCTGAGACACTGATACATTGAGACTTTGAGACACTGTGGCACAGAGACATTGAGACACAGAGACACTGAGATTCTGAGACACTGAGGCACAGAGACACTGAGACACAGAGATACTGAGACACAGGGTCACTGACTCTCTGAGACACTGATACATTGAGACTCTGAGACTCTGAGGCACAGAGATAGAGAATCACTGAGACAGAGAGTCACTGATAATCTGAGACACTGTGTCATTGAGGCACAAAGACACTTAGACACAGAGAGCCTGAGACACTGAGGCACCAAGACACAGAGACTCTGAGAGATTGAGACTCTGAGACTCTGAGCCACTGAGACACAGTAACACAGAGACAATGAGGCACAGAGATACAGAGACACTGAGGCACAGAGGCACAGAGGCACAGAGACACTGAGACAGTAAGACACTGAGAGACTGAGGCACAGAGACACTGAAACACTGAGTCACTGAGGCACTGAGACACAGATACACATAGACACTGAGACTCTGAGACACTGAGACATTGAGACACTGAGGCACAGACACACTGAGACACTGACACACAGAGACACTGAGACACTGAGACACAGAGACACTGAGACACAGAGACTTCAAGATATTAAGACACTGAGGCACAGATACACTGAGTCTCTGAGACACAGAGACACTGAGAGTCTGATAGACTGAGGCACAGAGACACTGAGACTCTGAGGCACTGAGACACAGAGACAGAGAAACACTGAGACACTGAGGCACTGAGGCACAGAGACACTGAGATACAGAGACACAGAGGTACTGAGATACAGAGACACAGAGACACTGAGACACTGAGGCACAGAGACACTGAAACACAGGGACACTGAGACACTTAAACACAGAGAGACTGAGACACTGAGACTCTGAGACACTGAGACACTGAGACTCTGAGACACTGAGACAATGGGACACGGAGACACTTAGACTCTGAGATACTGAGACACAGAGACACTGAGACACAAAACTTTCAGACACTAACACACAGAGACACTGATGCTCTGAGACTCTGAGACACATAGATACTGAGACACTGAGACACAGAAACACTGAGACACTGAGACCCTGAGACACTGAGGATCAGAGACTCTGAGACACTGAGGCACAGAGACACTGAGACACGAGACACTGAGATTCTGAGACACTGAGGCACAGAGACCCTGAGACACAGAGATACTGAGACACAGAGACACTGAGTCTCTGAGACACTGATACATTGAGACTCTGAGACACTGAGGCACAGAGATAGAGAATCACTGAGGCAGAGAGACTCTGATAATCTGAGACACTGACACACTGTGACATTGAGGCACAGAAACACTCAAACACAGAGAAACTGAGACACTGAGGCACCAAGACACGGAGACTCTGAGAGATTGAGACTCTGTGACAAAGAGACACAGTAACACAGAGACACAGAGACAATGAGGCAAAGAGATACAGAGACACTGAGGCACAGAGACACTGAGACACAGAGACACTGAGGCACTGAGACACAGATACACATAGACACTGAGATACTGAGACTCTGAGACACTGAGGCACAGAGACACTGAGACGCAGAGACATAGAGACACTGAAACTCTGAGACACTGAGACACAGAGACAATGAGTCACTGAGACACTGAGATACTGAGGCACAGAGACACTGACACACAAAGACACAGAGACACTGAGGCACTGAGGCACAGAGACACTCAGACACAGAGACAAAGAGACACTGAATCTCTGAGACACTGATTCACTGAAACACAGTGACACTGAGACTCTGACACACTGAGACACTGAGACACAAAACTTTGAGACACAAATTCACTGAGACACAAAGACACTGAGACTCTGACACAATGAGAAACAGAGACACTGTGACACTGAGACACTGAGACACTGAGACACTGAGGCACAGTGATACTGAGACACAGATTCACTGAGATCTAAGACACTGAGACACTGAAAATCTGAGACACTGAGACACTGAGACACTCAGACAGAGAGACACTGAGTCTCTGAGACACTGATAAACTGAGACACAGAGACAATGAGGCACAGTGACAATGAGACACTGAGACACTCAGACAGAGAGACACTGAGTTTCTGAGACACTGATAAACTGAGACACAGAGACAGAGACACTGTGATTCTGAGACCTGAGACACTGAGACACAGAGTCACTGGGACACAGAGATACTGGGACACAGAGACACTGACAGTCTGAGACACTGAGACAGAGAGACACAAAGACACTGAGACACTGAGACACTGAGACTCTGAGACACTGAGACACAGAGACACTGAGACTCTGAGACTTTGATACTCTGAGACACTGAGACACTGAGACTCTGAGACTCTGAGACACTGAGACACAGAGACACTGTGACACTGAGGCACAGAGACACAAAGACACAGAGACAATGAGACACTGAGTCTCTGAGACACTGATACACTGAGACACAGAGACGCAGAGACACTGAGACTTTGAGACACTGAGACACTGAGATAGAGACACTGAGATTCTGAGACTCTGAGACACAGAGGCACAGAGACACTGAGACTCTGAGACACAAACGCACAGAGACTCTGAGACTCTGAGACACAGAGGCACAAAGACACTGAGGCACAGAGACACTATGACACTGAGACACTGAGACACAGAGACACTGAGACACAGAGGCACAGAGACACTGAGACACTGAGAATTTGAGACACTGAGACACAATGACACAGAGACACTGAGACTCTGAGACACAGTGGCACAGAGACACTGAGACACAGAGACTCTGAGACACTGAAACACTGTGACACAGAGACACAGAGACACTGAGACTCTTAGATACTGAGGCAATGAGACTCTGAGGCACTGATAATCTGAGACACTGTGACACTGAGGCACAGAGAAACTCAGACACTGATACACTGAGACACTGAGACTCTGAGACGCTGAGACACTGAGGCACAGTGATACTGAGACACAGATTCACTGAGACTCCAAGACACTGAGACACTGAAAATCTGAGACACTGAGACACTGGGACACAGTGACACTGAGACAGAGAGACAAAGAGACACTGAATCTCTGAGACACTGATACACTGAGACACAGAGACACTGTGACTCTGAGACACTGAGACACTGAGACCCTGTGACACTGAGGCACAGAGACACTCAGACACAGAGACAAAGAGACACTGAGTCTCAGAGACACTGATACACTGAGACACTGAGACACAGAGACTCTGAGACACAGAGACACAGTCTCACTGAAACTCTGAGACACAGTGACACTGAGACACTGGGACACAGAGACACTGAGACAGAGAGGCACAGATACACTGAATCTCAGAGACACTGATGCACTGAGACACAGAGACACTGTGACTCTGAGACACTGAGACACGGAGACACTGAGACACGGAGACACTGAACCACTGTGACACTGAGGCACAGAGACACGGAGACACAGAGACACTGAGGCACAGAGACACTGCGACACAGAGCCACTGTGACATTGAGACTCTGAGACGCTGAGGCACTGAGGAACAGTGATACTGAGACACAGATTCACTGAGACTCTAAGACACTGAGAAACTGAAAATCTGAGACACTGTGACACTGAGGCACAGAGACACTCAGACAGATAGACACTGAGTCTCAGAGACACTGATAAACTGAGACACAGAGACAGAGACACTGAGACTCAGAGACACTGGGACACAGAGACACTGAGACTCTGAGACACTGAGACACAAAGACACTGAGGCACAGAGACACTGAGACACTGTGACACTGAGGCACAGAGACACTCAACACAGAGACAAAGTGACACTGAGTGTCTGAGACATTGATACACTGAGACACTGAGACTCTGAGACATTGAGACACTGAGGCACAGACACACTGAGACACAGAGACACTGAGACACTGAGGCACAGAGACACTGAGACACAGGGACACTGAGACACTGTGACTCAGAGACACTTAGACACAGAGACACTGAGACACTTAAACACAGAGAGACTGAGACTCTGAGACACTGTAACAATGGGACACGGAGACACTTAGATTCTGAGATACTGAGACACAGAGACACTGAGACAGAAAACTTTCAGACACTAAGACACAGAGACACTGATACTCTGAGACTCTGAGACACAGAGACACTGAGACACAGGGTCACTGACTCTCTGTGACACTGATACATTGAGAATCTGAGACACTGAGGCACAGAGATAGAGAATCACTGAAACAGAGAGTCACTGATAATCTGAGACACAGAGACACAGAGACAATGAGGCACAGAGATACAGAGACACTGTGGCACAGAGGCACAGAGACACTGAGATACAGAGACACTGACACTCTGAGACGCTAAGACACAGAGACACTGTGACACAGAGACACAGAGACAGTAAGACACTGAGAGACTTAGGCACAGAGACACTGAAACACTGAGACACAGATACACATAGACACTGAGACACTGAGACACTGAGGCACAGAGACTCTGAGACACAGAGACACAGACTCACTGAAACTCTGAGACACTGAGAAACTGAGAAACTGGGACACAGAGACACTGAGACAGAGAGACACAGAGACACTGAATCTCTGAGACACTGATACACTGAGACACAGAGACACTGTGACTCTGAGACACTGAGACACTGAGACACTGAGACCCTGTGACACTGAGGCACAGAGACACTCAGACACAGAGACAAAGAGACACTGAGTCTCAGAGACACTGATACACTGAGACACAGAGACACTGTTGACTTTGAGACACAGAGACACTGAGGCACAGAGACATGGAGACACTGAAACTCTGAGACACAGAGACTCTGAGACACAGAGACACAGACTCACTGAAACTCTGAGACACAGAGACACTGGGACACAGAGACACTGAGACAGAGAGGCACAGATACACTGAATCTCAGAGACTCTGATAAACTGAGACACAGAGACAGAGACACTGAGACTCTGAGACCTGAGACACTGAGACACAGAGACACTGGGACACGGAGACACTGAAAGTCTGAGACACTGAGACACAAAGACACTGAGGCACAGAGACACTGAGACACTGAGACACTGAGGCACAGAGACACTCAACACAGAGACAAAGTTAAACTGAGTGTCTGGGACATTGAGACACTGAGGCATTGAGACACTGAGGCACAGACACACTGAGACACTGAGACACAGAGATACTGAGACACAGGGTCACTGACTCTCTGTGACACTGATACATTGAGACTCTGAGACACTGAGGCACAGAGATAGAGAATCACTGAGACAGAGAGTCACTGATAATCTGAGACACTGAGACGCTGTGACATTGAGGCACAGAGACACTGAGTCTCTGAGACACTGATACATTGAGACTTTGAGACACTGAGGCACAGAGACATTGAGACACAGAGACACTGAGATTCTGAGACACTGAGGCACAGAGACACTGAGACACAGAGATACTGAGACACAGGGTCACTGACTCTCTGAGACACTGATACATTGAGACTCTGAGACTCTGAGGCACAGAGATAGAGAATCACTGAGACAGAGAGTCACTGATAATCTGAGACACTGTGTCATTGAGGCACAGAGACACTTAGACACAGAGAGCCTGAGACACTGAGGCACCAAGACACAGAGACTCTGAGAGATTGAGACTCTGAGACTCTGAGCCACTGAGACACAGTAACACAGAGACAATGAGGCACAGAGATACAGAGACACTGAGGCACAGAGGCACAGAGACACTGAGACAGTAAGACACTGAGAGACTGAGGCACAGAGACACTGAAACACTGAGTCACTGAGGCACTGAGACAAAGATACACATAGACACTGAGACTCTGAGACATTGAGACACTGAGGCACAGACACACTGAGACACTGACACACAGAGACACTGAGACACTGAGACACAGAGACACTGAGACACAGAGACTTTGAGATATTAAGATACTGAGGCACAGATACACTGAGTCTCTGAGACACAGAGACACTGAGAGTCTGATAGACTGAGGCACAGAGACACTGAGACTCTGAGGCACTGAGACACAGAGACAGAGAAACACTGAGACACTGAGGCACTGAGGCACAGAGACACTGAGATACAGAGACACAGAGGTACTGAGACACTGAGACACAGAGACACTGAGACACTGAGGCACAGAGACACTGAAACACAGGGACACTGAGACACTTAAACACAGAGAGACTGAGACACGGAGACTCTGAGACACTGAGACACTGAGACTCTGAGACACTGACACAATGGGACACGGAGACACTTAGACTCTGAGATACTGAGACACTGAGACACAAAACTTTCAGACACTAACACACAGAGACACTGATACTCTGAGACTCTGAGACACATAGATACTGAGACACTGAGACACAGAAACACTGAGACACTGAGACTCTGAGACACTGAGGATCAGAGACTCTGAGACACTGAGGCACAGAGACACTGAGACACGAGACACTGAGATTCTGAGACACTGAGGCACAGAGACCCTGAGACACAGAGATACTGAGACACAGAGACACTGAGTCTCTGAGACACTGATACATTGAGACTCTGAGACACTGAGGCACAGAGATAGAGAATCACTGAGGCAGAGAGACTCTGATAATCTGAGACACTGACACACTGTGACATTGAGGCACAGAAACACTCAAACACAGAGAAACTGAGACACTGAGGCACCAAGACACAGAGACTCTGAGAGATTGAGACTCTGTGACAAAGAGACACAGTAACACAGAGACACAGAGACAATGAGGCACAGAGATACAGAGACACTGAGGCACAGAGACACTGAGACACAGAGACACTGAGGCACTGAGACACAGATACACATAGACACTGAGACACTGAGACTCTGAGACACTGAGGCACAGAGACACTGAGACGCAGAGACATAGAGACACTGAAACTCTGAGACACTGAGACACTGTGACACAGACTCACTGAAACTCTGAGACACTGAGACACTGAGAAACTGGGGCACAGAGACACAGAGACACTGAGTCTCCGAGGCACTGATACACTGAGACACAGAGACACTGAGGCACAGAAACATTGTGACACTGAGACTCTGAGACACAAAGACACAGAGACACTAAGACACAGAGACACAGAGACACAGAGAGACTGAGGCACAGAGACACAGAGACACTGAGACAAAGAGACACTGAGACTCTGAGACTCAGCGACACTGAGACAGAGACTCTGAGACATTGAGACATTGTGACACTGAGACATAGAGACACTCAAACAGAGAGACACCGAGGCACTGATTCTCTGAGACACTGAGACACAAGGACTTTGAGACACAGAGACACAGAGACACTGATACACTGACACACAGAGACACAGAAACACTGAGAAACATAGACTCTGAGACACTGAGACACTGTGACACTGAGGCACAGAGACACTCAGACAGAGAGACACTGAGGAACAGAGACTCTGAGACTCTGTGACTCTGAGACACTGAGACACAGAGAAACTGCGACACTGAGGCACAAAACTTTGAGTCACTGAGACACTGAGACTTAGAGACGTTGAGACTTAGAGACGCTGAGACTCTGAGACACTGAGGCACAGAGACACTGACACACAAAGACACAGAGACACTGAGGCACTGAGGCACTGAGGCACAGAGACACTCAGACACAGAGACAAAGAGAGACTGAATCTCTGAGACACTGATTCACTGAAACACAGTGACACTGAGACTCTGACAAACTGAGACACTGAGACACAAAACATTGAGACACAAATTCACTGAGACACAAAGACACTGAGACACTGAGGCACAGTGATACTGAGACACAGATTCACTGAGACTCTAAGACACTGAGACACTGAAAATCTGAGACACTGAGACACAGTGACACTCAGACAGAGAGACACTGAGACACTGAGTCTCTGAGACACTGATAAACTGAGACACAGAGACAATGAGGCACAGAGACACTGAGACACTCAGACAGAGAGACACTGAGTCTCTGAGACACTGATAAACTGAGACACAGAGACAGAGACACTGTGATTCTGAGACCTGAGACACTGAGACACAGAGTCACTGGGACACAGAGATACTGGGACACAGAGACACTGACAGTCTGAGACACTGAGACACAGAGACACAAAGACACTGAGACACTGAGACTCTGAGACACAGAGACACAGAGACACAGAGACTCTGAGACTCTGAGACACTGAGACACTGAGACTCTGAGACTCTGAGACTCTGAGACACTGAGACACAGAGACACTGTGACACTGAGGCACAGAGACAAAAAGACACAGAGACAATGAGACACTGAGTCTCTGAGACACTGAGACACAGAGACGCAGAGACACTGAGACTTTGAGACACTGAGACACTGAGACACTGAGACAGAGACACTGAGATTCTGAGATACTGAGACACTGAGACACAGAGACACGGAGACACTGAGACTTTGAGACACTGAGACACAGAGATACTGAGATTCTGAGACTCTGAGACACAGAGGCACAGAGACACTGAGACCCTGAGACTTTGGGACACTGAGACACAGAGACACTGAGACTCTGAGACACAAACGCACAGAGACACTGAGACACTGAGACTTTGAGACACTGAGACACAGAGACACTGAGACTCTGAGTCACAGAGACACAGAGACACTGAGACGCTGAGATACTGAGACACAGAGACACAGAGACACTGTGACTCTGAGACACTGAGGCAATGAGACACTGAGGCACTGAGGCACTGAGACACTGAGACACAAAACTTTGAGACACAGATTCACTGAGACTCTGAGACACTGAAACACAAAGTCACTGAGACACTGAGACTCTGAGACACTGAGACACAAAGACACAGAGACACCGACACACTGAGATTCTGAGACACTGTGACTCTGAGATACTGAGACACTGAGACACTGAGGCACAGACACACTGAAACTCTGAGACACTGAACACAAAGACTTTGAGACACTGAGACACAGAGACACTGAGACTCTGAAACTCTGAGACACAGAGACACTGAGATACTGAGGCACAGGGACACTGAGTCTCTGAGACACTGAGACTCTGGGATTCTGGGACACAGAGACACTGAGACACTGAGACACAAAACTTTGAGACACAGAGTCACTGAGACTCTGAGACACTGAGACACTGAGACACTGAGACACTGAGACACTGAGACACTGAGACTCTGAGACACTGAGACACTGAGACACAGAAATACTGAGACACAGAGACACTGAGACACTGAGGCACAGAGACACAGAGACTCTGAGACTTTGAGACACTGAGACACATGAGAGTCTGAGACACTGAGACAAAGAGACACTGAGACACTGAACACTAAGACACAGAGACACTGAGACACTGAGAATCTGAGACACAGAAACACTGAGACACTGAGACACTGAGACTCTGAGACACTGAGACACTGAGACACAGAAATACTGAGACACAGAGACACTGAGACACAGAGACACTGAGACACTGAGAATCTGAGACACAGAGACACTGAGACACTGAGACACTGAGACACTGAGACTCTGAGACACTGAGACACTGAGACACAGAAATACTGAGACACAGAGACACTGAGACACTGAGGCACAGAGACACGGAGACACTGAGACTTTGAGACACTGAGACACAGAGATACTGAGATTCTGAGACTCTGAGACACAGAGGCACAGAGACACTGAGACCCTGAGACTTTGGGACACTGAGACACAGAGACACTGAGACTCTGAGTCACAGAGACACAGAGACACTGAGACGCTGAGATACTGAGACACAGAGACACTGTGACTCTGAGACACTGAAGCACTGAGACACTGAGACACAAAACTTTGAGACACAGATTCACTGAGACTCTGAGACACTGAAACACAAAGTCACTGAGACACTGAGACTCTGAGACACTGAGACACAAAGACACAGAGACACCGACACACTGAGATTCTGAGACACTGTGACTCTGAGATACTGAGACACTGAGGCACAGTCACACTGAAACTCTGAGACACAGAGACACTGAGATACTGAGGCACAGACACACTGAAACTCTGAGACACTGAACACAAAGACTTTGAGACACTGAGACACAGAGACAATGAGACTCTGAAACTCTGAGACACAGAGACACTGGGATACTGAGGCACAGGGACACTGAGTCTCTGAGACACTGAGATCCTGGGACACAGAGACACTGAGACTCTGAGATTCTGAGACACAGAGACACTGAGACTCTGAGACACTGAGACACTGAGACACTGAGACACTGAGACTCTGAGACACTGAGACACAAAGACACAGAGACACAGAGACACAGAGACACAGAGACAATGAGGCAGAGAGACACTGAGACACAGAGACACTGAGACACAGATACACTGAGAAACTGAGACTCTGAGACGCTGAGACACTGAGGCACAGTGATACTGAGACACAGATGCACTGAGACTCTAAGACACTGAGACACTGAAAATCTGACACACTGATACACTGAGACACAGAGACACTGAGGCATAGAGACATTGTGACACTGAGACTCTGAGACACAAAGACACAGAGACACTAAGACACAGAGACACAGAGAGACTGAGACACAGAGACGCAGAGACACTGAGACACAAAGACACAGCGACACAGAGACACTAAGACACTAGAGACACAGCGACACTGAGACACTGAGACTCTGAGACATTGAGGCACTGTGACACTGAGGCATAGAGACACTCAAACAGAGAGACACTGAGGCACTGATTCTCTGAGACACTGAGACACAAAGACGTTGAGACACTGCGACACTGAGGCACAGAGACACTCAGACACAGAGACAAAGAGACTCTGAGACTCTGAGACGCTGATACAGTGAGACACTGAGACTCTGAGACACAAAATTTTGAGACACTGAGACACAAAGACAATGAGTCACTGAGACACTGAGACTTAGAGACCCTGAGACTTAGAGACGCTGAGACTCTGAGACACTGAGGAACAGAGAAACTGACACAGAAAGACACAGAGACAATGAGGCACTGAGACAGTGAGACACAGAGACACAGAGACACAGAGGCACAGAGACACCGAGACACTGAGACATTGAGACACTGAGACACAGAGACACCGAGACACTGAGACACTGATACACTGAGACACTGAGACACAGAGACTCTGAGACACAGAGACACAGTCTCACTGAAACTCTGAGACACAGTGACACTGAGACACTGGGACACAGAGACACTGAGACAGAGAGGCACAGATACACTGAATCTCAGAGACACTGATGCACTGAGACACAGAGACACTGTGACTCTGAGACACTGAGACACGGAGACACTGAGACACGGAGACACTGAACCACTGTGACACTGAGGCACAGAGACACGGAGACACAGAGACACTGAGGCACAGAGACACTGCGACACAGAGCCACTGTGACATTGAGACTCTGAGACGCTGAGGCACTGAGGAACAGTGATACTGAGACACAGATTCACTGAGACTCTAAGACACTGAGAAACTGAAAATCTGAGACACTGTGACACTGAGGCACAGAGACACTCAGACAGATAGACACTGAGTCTCAGAGACACTGATAAACTGAGACACAGAGACAGAGACACTGAGACTCAGAGACACTGGGACACAGAGACACTGAGACTCTGAGACACTGAGACACAAAGACACTGAGGCACAGAGACACTGAGACACTGTGACACTGAGGCACAGAGACACTCAACACAGAGACAAAGTGACACTGAGTGTCTGAGACATTGATACACTGAGACACTGAGACTCTGAGACATTGAGACACTGAGGCACAGACACACTGAGACACAGAGACACTGAGACACTGAGGCACAGAGACACTGAGACACAGGGACACTGAGACACTGTGACTCAGAGACACTTAGACACAGAGACACTGAGACACTTAAACACAGAGAGACTGAGACACTGAGACTCTGAGACACTGTAACAATGGGACACGGAGACACTTAGATTCTGAGATACTGAGACACAGAGACACTGAGACAGAAAACTTTCAGACACTAAGACACAGAGACACTGATACTCTGAGACTCTGAGACACAGAGACACTGAGACACAGGGTCACTGACTCTCTGTGACACTGATACATTGAGAATCTGAGACACTGAGGCACAGAGATAGAGAATCACTGAAACAGAGAGTCACTGATAATCTGAGACACAGAGACACAGAGACAATGAGGCACAGAGATACAGAGACACTGTGGCACAGAGGCACAGAGACACTGAGATACAGAGACACTGACACTCTGAGACGCTAAGACACAGAGACACTGTGACACAGAGACACAGAGACAGTAAGACACTGAGAGACTTAGGCACAGAGACACTGAAACACTGAGACACAGATACACATAGACACTGAGACACTGAGACACTGAGGCACAGAGACTCTGAGACACAGAGACACAGACTCACTGAAACTCTGAGACACTGAGAAACTGAGAAACTGGGACACAGAGACACTGAGACAGAGAGACACAGAGACACTGAATCTCTGAGACACTGATACACTGAGACACAGAGACACTGTGACTCTGAGACACTGAGACACTGAGACACTGAGACCCTGTGACACTGAGGCACAGAGACACTCAGACACAGAGACAAAGAGACACTGAGTCTCAGAGACACTGATACACTGAGACACAGAGACACTGTTGACTTTGAGACACAGAGACACTGAGGCACAGAGACATGGAGACACTGAAACTCTGAGACACAGAGACTCTGAGACACAGAGACACAGACTCACTGAAACTCTGAGACACAGAGACACTGGGACACAGAGACACTGAGACAGAGAGGCACAGATACACTGAATCTCAGAGACTCTGATAAACTGAGACACAGAGACAGAGACACTGAGACTCTGAGACCTGAGACACTGAGACACAGAGACACTGGGACACGGAGACACTGAAAGTCTGAGACACTGAGACACAAAGACACTGAGGCACAGAGACACTGAGACACTGAGACACTGAGGCACAGAGACACTCAACACAGAGACAAAGTTAAACTGAGTGTCTGGGACATTGAGACACTGAGGCATTGAGACACTGAGGCACAGACACACTGAGACACTGAGACACAGAGATACTGAGACACAGGGTCACTGACTCTCTGTGACACTGATACATTGAGACTCTGAGACACTGAGGCACAGAGATAGAGAATCACTGAGACAGAGAGTCACTGATAATCTGAGACACTGAGACGCTGTGACATTGAGGCACAGAGACACTGAGTCTCTGAGACACTGATACATTGAGACTTTGAGACACTGAGGCACAGAGACATTGAGACACAGAGACACTGAGATTCTGAGACACTGAGGCACAGAGACACTGAGACACAGAGATACTGAGACACAGGGTCACTGACTCTCTGAGACACTGATACATTGAGACTCTGAGACTCTGAGGCACAGAGATAGAGAATCACTGAGACAGAGAGTCACTGATAATCTGAGACACTGTGTCATTGAGGCACAGAGACACTTAGACACAGAGAGCCTGAGACACTGAGGCACCAAGACACAGAGACTCTGAGAGATTGAGACTCTGAGACTCTGAGCCACTGAGACACAGTAACACAGAGACAATGAGGCACAGAGATACAGAGACACTGAGGCACAGAGGCACAGAGACACTGAGACAGTAAGACACTGAGAGACTGAGGCACAGAGACACTGAAACACTGAGTCACTGAGGCACTGAGACAAAGATACACATAGACACTGAGACTCTGAGACATTGAGACACTGAGGCACAGACACACTGAGACACTGACACACAGAGACACTGAGACACTGAGACACAGAGACACTGAGACACAGAGACTTCGAGATATTAAGATACTGAGGCACAGATACACTGAGTCTCTGAGACACAGAGACACTGAGAGTCTGATAGACTGAGGCACAGAGACACTGAGACTCTGAGGCACTGAGACACAGAGACAGAGAAACACTGAGACACTGAGGCACTGAGGCACAGAGACACTGAGATACAGAGACACAGAGGTACTGAGACACTGAGACACAGAGACACTGAGACACTGAGGCACAGAGACACTGAAACACAGGGACACTGAGACACTTAAACACAGAGAGACTGAGACACGGAGACTCTGAGACACTGAGACACTGAGACTCTGAGACACTGACACAATGGGACACGGAGACACTTAGACTCTGAGATACTGAGACACTGAGACACAAAACTTTCAGACACTAACACACAGAGACACTGATACTCTGAGACTCTGAGACACATAGATACTGAGACACTGAGACACAGAAACACTGAGACACTGAGACTCTGAGACACTGAGGATCAGAGACTCTGAGACACTGAGGCACAGAGACACTGAGACACGAGACACTGAGATTCTGAGACACTGAGGCACAGAGACCCTGAGACACAGAGATACTGAGACACAGAGACACTGAGTCTCTGAGACACTGATACATTGAGACTCTGAGACACTGAGGCACAGAGATAGAGAATCACTGAGGCAGAGAGACTCTGATAATCTGAGACACTGACACACTGTGACATTGAGGCACAGAAACACTCAAACACAGAGAAACTGAGACACTGAGGCACCAAGACACAGAGACTCTGAGAGATTGAGACTCTGTGACAAAGAGACACAGTAACACAGAGACACAGAGACAATGAGGCACAGAGATACAGAGACACTGAGGCACAGAGACACTGAGACACAGAGACACTGAGGCACTGAGACACAGATACACATAGACACTGAGACACTGAGACTCTGAGACACTGAGGCACAGAGACACTGAGACGCAGAGACATAGAGACACTGAAACTCTGAGACACTGAGACACTGTGACACAGACTCACTGAAACTCTGAGACACTGAGACACTGAGAAACTGGGGCACAGAGACACAGAGACACTGAGTCTCCGAGGCACTGATACACTGAGACACAGAGACACTGAGGCACAGAAACATTGTGACACTGAGACTCTGAGACACAAAGACACAGAGACACTAAGACACAGAGACACAGAGACACAGAGAGACTGAGGCACAGAGACACAGAGACACTGAGACAAAGAGACACTGAGACTCTGAGACTCAGCGACACTGAGACAGAGACTCTGAGACATTGAGACATTGTGACACTGAGACATAGAGACACTCAAACAGAGAGACACCGAGGCACTGATTCTCTGAGACACTGAGACACAAGGACTTTGAGACACAGAGACACAGAGACACTGATACACTGACACACAGAGACACAGAAACACTGAGAAACATAGACTCTGAGACACTGAGACACTGTGACACTGAGGCACAGAGACACTCAGACAGAGAGACACTGAGGAACAGAGACTCTGAGACTCTGTGACTCTGAGACACTGAGACACAGAGAAACTGCGACACTGAGGCACAAAACTTTGAGTCACTGAGACACTGAGACTTAGAGACGTTGAGACTTAGAGACGCTGAGACTCTGAGACACTGAGGCACAGAGACACTGACACACAAAGACACAGAGACACTGAGGCACTGAGGCACTGAGGCACAGAGACACTCAGACACAGAGACAAAGAGAGACTGAATCTCTGAGACACTGATTCACTGAAACACAGTGACACTGAGACTCTGACAAACTGAGACACTGAGACACAAAACATTGAGACACAAATTCACTGAGACACAAAGACACTGAGACACTGAGGCACAGTGATACTGAGACACAGATTCACTGAGACTCTAAGACACTGAGACACTGAAAATCTGAGACACTGAGACACAGTGACACTCAGACAGAGAGACACTGAGACACTGAGTCTCTGAGACACTGATAAACTGAGACACAGAGACAATGAGGCACAGAGACACTGAGACACTCAGACAGAGAGACACTGAGTCTCTGAGACACTGATAAACTGAGACACAGAGACAGAGACACTGTGATTCTGAGACCTGAGACACTGAGACACAGAGTCACTGGGACACAGAGATACTGGGACACAGAGACACTGACAGTCTGAGACACTGAGACACAGAGACACAAAGACACTGAGACACTGAGACTCTGAGACACTGAGACACAGAGACACAGAGACACAGAGACTCTGAGACTCTGAGACACTGAGACACTGAGACTCTGAGACTCTGAGACTCTGAGACACTGAGACACAGAGACACTGTGACACTGAGGCACAGAGACAAAAAGACACAGAGACAATGAGACACTGAGTCTCTGAGACACTGAGACACAGAGACGCAGAGACACTGAGACTTTGAGACACTGAGACACTGAGACACTGAGACAGAGACACTGAGATTCTGAGATACTGAGACACTGAGACACAGAGACACGGAGACACTGAGACTTTGAGACACTGAGACACAGAGATACTGAGATTCTGAGACTCTGAGACACAGAGGCACAGAGACACTGAGACCCTGAGACTTTGGGACACTGAGACACAGAGACACTGAGACTCTGAGACACAAACGCACAGAGACACTGAGACACTGAGACTTTGAGACACTGAGACACAGAGACACTGAGACTCTGAGTCACAGAGACACAGAGACACTGAGACGCTGAGATACTGAGACACAGAGACACAGAGACACTGTGACTCTGAGACACTGAGGCAATGAGACACTGAGGCACTGAGGCACTGAGACACTGAGACACAAAACTTTGAGACACAGATTCACTGAGACTCTGAGACACTGAAACACAAAGTCACTGAGACACTGAGACTCTGAGACACTGAGACACAAAGACACAGAGACACCGACACACTGAGATTCTGAGACACTGTGACTCTGAGATACTGAGACACTGAGACACTGAGGCACAGACACACTGAAACTCTGAGACACTGAACACAAAGACTTTGAGACACTGAGACACAGAGACACTGAGACTCTGAAACTCTGAGACACAGAGACACTGAGATACTGAGGCACAGGGACACTGAGTCTCTGAGACACTGAGACTCTGGGATTCTGGGACACAGAGACACTGAGACACTGAGACACAAAACTTTGAGACACAGAGTCACTGAGACACTGAGACACTGAGACACTGAGACACTGAGACACAGAGACACTGAGACACTGAGGCACAGAGACACAGAGACTCTGAGACTTTGAGACACTGAGACACATGAGAGTCTGAGACACTGAGACAAAGAGACACTGAGACACTGAACACTAAGACACAGAGACACTGAGACACTGAGAATCTGAGACACAGAAACACTGAGACACTGAGACACTGAGACTCTGAGACACTGAGACACTGAGACACAGAAATACTGAGACACAGAGACACTGAGACACAGAGACACTGAGACACTGAGAATCTGAGACACAGAGACACTGAGACACTGAGACACTGAGACACTGAGACTCTGAGACACTGAGACACTGAGACACAGAAATACTGAGACACAGAGACACTGAGACACTGAGGCACAGAGACACGGAGACACTGAGACTTTGAGACACTGAGACACAGAGATACTGAGATTCTGAGACTCTGAGACACAGAGGCACAGAGACACTGAGACCCTGAGACTTTGGGACACTGAGACACAGAGACACTGAGACTCTGAGTCACAGAGACACAGAGACACTGAGACGCTGAGATACTGAGACACAGAGACACTGTGACTCTGAGACACTGAGGCACTGAGACACTGAGACACAAAACTTTGAGACACAGATTCACTGAGACTCTGAGACACTGAAACACAAAGTCACTGAGACACTGAGACTCTGAGACACTGAGACACAAAGACACAGAGACACCGACACACTGAGATTCTGAGACACTGTGACTCTGAGATACTGAGACACTGAGGCACAGTCACACTGAAACTCTGAGACACAGAGACACTGAGATACTGAGGCACAGACACACTGAAACTCTGAGACACTGAACACAAAGACTTTGAGACACTGAGACACAGAGACAATGAGACTCTGAAACTCTGAGACACAGAGACACTGGGATACTGAGGCACAGGGACACTGAGTCTCTGAGACACTGAGATCCTGGGACACAGAGACACTGAGACTCTGAGATTCTGAGACACAGAGACACTGAGACTCTGAGACACTGAGACACTGAGACACTGAGACACTGAGACTCTGAGACACTGAGACACAAAGACACAGAGACACAGAGACACAGAGACACAGAGACAATGAGGCAGAGAGACACTGAGACACAGAGACACTGAGACACAGATACACTGAGAAACTGAGACTCTGAGACGCTGAGACACTGAGGCACAGTGATACTGAGACACAGATGCACTGAGACTCTAAGACACTGAGACACTGAAAATCTGACACACTGATACACTGAGACACAGAGACACTGAGGCATAGAGACATTGTGACACTGAGACTCTGAGACACAAAGACACAGAGACACTAAGACACAGAGACACAGAGAGACTGAGACACAGAGACGCAGAGACACTGAGACACAAAGACACAGCGACACAGAGACACTAAGACACTAGAGACACAGCGACACTGAGACACTGAGACTCTGAGACATTGAGGCACTGTGACACTGAGGCATAGAGACACTCAAACAGAGAGACACTGAGGCACTGATTCTCTGAGACACTGAGACACAAAGACGTTGAGACACTGCGACACTGAGGCACAGAGACACTCAGACACAGAGACAAAGAGACTCTGAGACTCTGAGACGCTGATACAGTGAGACACTGAGACTCTGAGACACAAAATTTTGAGACACTGAGACACAAAGACAATGAGTCACTGAGACACTGAGACTTAGAGACCCTGAGACTTAGAGACGCTGAGACTCTGAGACACTGAGGAACAGAGAAACTGACACAGAAAGACACAGAGACAATGAGGCACTGAGACAGTGAGACACAGAGACACAGAGACACAGAGGCACAGAGACACCGAGACACTGAGACATTGAGACACTGAGACACAGAGACACCGAGACACTGAGACGTTGAGACACTGAGACACAGAGACACGGAGACACTGAGACACTGAGACACTGAGACTCTTAGACACTGAGACACTGAGACTCTGAGATGCTGAGAAACTGAGGCACAGATTCACTGAGACTCTAAGACACTGAGACATTGAAAATCTGAGGCACAGAGACACTCAGACAGAGAGAAACTGAGACACTGAGTCTCTGACACACTGATAAACTGAGACACAGAGACACTGAGACACTCAGACATTGAGAAACTGAGACTCTGAGACACTGAGGCACAGAGACACTGAGTCACTGAGACTCTGAGACGCTGAGACACTGAGGCACAGTGATACTGAGAAATAGATTCACTGAGACTATAAGACACTGAGACACTGAAAATTTGAGACACTGAGACACTGAGGCACAGAGACACTCAGACAGAGAGAAACTGAGACACCGAGTCTCTGACACACTGATATACTGAGACACAGGGACACAGAGACACTGTGACTCTGAGAACCTGAGACACAGAGACACTGGGACACAGAGACACTGAGACTGTGAGACACTGAGACAGAAAGACACAGAGACAGAGAGACACAGAGACAATGAGACACAGAGACACAGAGACAATGAGGCACAGAGTCACTGAGACACTGCGAATCTGAGACACTGAGATACTGGGACACAGAGACACTGGGACACAGAGACACTGAGACACAGAGACTCTGAGACACTGAGGCACAGAGACACTGAGACACAGAGACACTGTGACATTGAGACTCTGAGACGCTGAGACACTGAGGCACAGTGATACTGAGACACAGATTCACTGAGACTCTAAGACACTGAGACACTGATAATCTGAGACACTGTGACACTGAGGCACAGAGACACTCAGACAGAGAGACACTGAGACACTGAGTCTCTGAGACACTGATCAACTGAGACACAGAGACAATGAGGCACAGAGACACTGAGACACTGCGACTCTGAGACACTGAGATATTGGGACACAGAGACACTGGGACACAGAGACACTGAGACACAGAGACAGAGAGACACTGAATCTCTGAGACACTGATACACTGAGACACAGAGACACTGTGACTCTGAGACACTGAGACACGGAGACACTGAGACACTGTGACACTGCGGCACAGAGACTCTCAGACAGAGAGACACCGAGGCACTGATTCTCTGAGACACTAAGACACAGAGACAAAGAGACTGTGAGACACAGAGACACTGAGACACAAAGAATTGAGACCCTGAGACACAGATACACAGAGACTCTGAGACACTGAGACACAGAGACACTGAGACACTGAACACTAAGACACAGAGACACTGAGACACAGAGACACTGAGACACTGAGACTCTGAGACACGGACACACAGAGACACTGAGACACTGAACACTGAGACACAGAGACACTGAGACTCTGAGACACTGAGACATAGAAATACTGAGACACAGAGACACTGAGACACTGAGACACAGAGACATTCAGACATTGAGACAAAGAGACACTGATCAGTGACACACTGATACACTGAGACATAGAGACACTGAAACTCAGTGACACTGAGACATTGAGTCACTGGGACACAGAGACACTGAGACAGAGAGACACTGAATCTCTGAGACACGGATACACAGAGACACTGTGACTCTGAGACACTGAGATACGGAGACACTGCGACACGGAGACACTGAGACACTGTGACACTGCCGCTCAGAGACTCTCAGACAGAGAGACACCGAGGCACTGATTCTCTGAGAAAATAAGACACAGAGACAAAGAGATACTGGGACACAGAGACACTGAGACACAAAGAATTGAGACCCTGAGACACTGAGACCCTGAGACACTGAGACACAATGAGTTGAGACCCTGAGATAAAGATACACAGAGACTCTGAGACACTGAGACACAGAGACATTGAGACACTGAGACTCTGAGACTCTGAGACACTGAACACTAAGACACAGAGACACTGAGACACAGAGACACTGAGACACTGAGACTCTGAGACACGGACACACAGAGACTCTGAGACACGGACACACTGAGACACTGAGACACAGAGACACTGAGACTCTGAGACACTGAGACTCTGAGACACTGAGACATAGAAATACTGAGACACTGAGACACAGAGACACTGAGACACAGAGACATTCAGACATTGAGACACTGAGACACTGTGACACTGAGGCACAGAGACACTCAGACACAGAGACAAAGAGACACTGATCAGTGACACACTGATACACTGAGACACAGAGACACTGAAACTCAGTGACACTGAGACATTGAGTCACTGGGACACAGAGACACTGAGACAGAGAGACACTGAGACACTGAATCTCTGAGACACGGATACACAGAGACACTGTGACTCTGAGACACTGAGATACGGAGACACTGCGACACGGAGACACTGAGACACTGTGACACTGGGGCACAGAGACACTGAGACACAGAGACACTGTGACACTGCCGCTCAGAGACTCTCAGACAGAGAGACACCGAGGCACTGATTCTCTGAGAAACTAAGACACAGAGACAAAGAGATACTGGGACACAGAGACACTGAGACACAAAGAATTGAGACCCTGAGACACTGAGACACAATGAATTGAGACCCTGAGATAAAGATACACAGAGACTCTGAGACACTGAGACACTGAGACACTGAACACTAAGACACAGAGACACTGAGACACAGAGACACTGAGACACTGAGACTCTGAGACACTCAGACACAGAGACAAAGAGACACTGAGTCAATGAGAAACTGATACACTGAGACACAGAAACACAGAGACACTGAGACTTTGAGACACTGAGACGCAATGAATTGAGACCCTGAGACAAAGATACACAGAGACACTGAGACTCTGAGACACTGAGAGACAAAGACACTGAGACACTGAGACACAAGGAATTGAGACCCTGAGACACAGAGACACTGAAACACAGATACACTGAGACTCTGAGACACTGAGACACTGAGACTCTGAGACACTGAGACACACAGACACTGAGATTCTGAGATTCTGAAACTCTGAGACACAGAGACTCTGAGACACAGAGACACTGTGACACTGAGACACAGAGACAATGTGACACTGAGACACTGAGACACAGAGACACTGCGACACTGAGGCACAGACACACTGAGACTCTGAGACACTGAAACACAGATACACTGAGACACTGAGACTCTGAGACACTGAGACTCTGAGACATTGAGTCACTGAGGCACAGAGACACTGAGACAAAGAAAAACAGAGACACTGAGACACTGTGCCACTGAGGCACAGAGAAACTCAGACACAGAGACACTTAGACACTGAGACTCTGAGACACTGAGACACAGAGACACTGAGATACTGAGACTTTGAGACACTGAGACATAGAAATATTGAGACACAGAGACACTGAGACACAATGACACTGAGACACAGAGACATTGAGACACTGAGACACTGTGACACTGAGGCACAGAGACACTCAGACACAGAGACAAAGAGACACTGAGTCAATGAGACACGGACACACTGAGACACAGAGACACTGAACCTCAGAGACACTGAGACAGAGAGACACAGAGACACTGAATCTCTGAGACACTGATACACTGAGACACAGAGACACTGTGGCTCTGAGAAACTGAGGCACGGAGACACTGAGACACGGAGACACTGAGACACTGTGACACTGCGTCTCAGAGACTCTCAGACAGAGAGACATCGAGGCACTGATTCTCTGTGACACTACGGCACAGAGACAAAGAGACTGTGAGACACAGAGACACTGAGACACAGAGACACTGAGACACAAAGAATTGAGACCCTGAGACACAGATACACAGAGACATTGAGACACTGAGACTCTGAGACACTGAGACACAGAGACACTGAGACACTGAACACTAAGACACAGAGACACTGAGACACAGAGACATTCAGACACTGAGACTCTGAGACACTGAGACACAGAGACACTGAGACACTGAACACTGAGACACAGAGACGCTGAGACACAGAGACACTGAGATTCTGAGACTCTGAGACACAGAGGCACAGAGACACGGAGACACTGAGACTTTGAGACACTGAGACACAGAGACACTGAGACTCTAAGAAACAAACGCAAAGAGACTATGAGACACAGAGGCCCAAAGACACTGAGACACAGAGACACAGAGACAATGTGACTCTGAGACACTGAGGCACAGAGACACTGAGACACTGAACACTGAGACACAGAGACACTCAGACACAGAGACTCTGAGACACTGAGTCTCTGAGACACTGGGACACTGAGAAATAGAAATACTGAGACACAGAGACACTGAGACACAGAGACACTGAGACACAGAGACATTGAGACACTGAGACACTGTGACACTGAGGCACAGAGACACTCAGACACAGAGACACAGAGACACTGAAGCTCAGAGACACTAAGACACTGAGACAGAGAGACACTGAGACACAGAATCTCTGAGACACGGAGATTCAAAACTTTGAGACACAGAGACACTGAGACTCTGAGACACTGAGACACAAAGACACAGAGGCACAGAGACAATGAGGCATAGAGACCCTGAGACTCAAAACTTTGAGACACAGAGACACTGAGACTCTGAGACACTGAGACACAAAGACACTGAGACACTGAGACACTGAGACTCTGAGACACTGAGACACAAAGACACAGAGGCACCGAGACAATGAGGCATAGAGACACTGAGACACAGAGACACTGAGACACAGAGACACTGAGGCACAGAGACACTGAGACACAGATACACTGAGACACTGAGACTCTGAGACGCTGAGACACTGAGGCACAGTGATACTGAGACACAGATTCACTGAGACTCTAAGACACTGAAAATCTGACACACTGATAAACTGAGACACAGAGACACGGAGACACTGAGACACAAAGAATTGAGACCCTGAGACACAGAGACACTGAAACACAGATACACTGAGACACTGAGACTCTGAGACACTGAGACTCTGAGACATTGAGTCACTGAGGCACAGAGACACTGAGACAAAGAAAAACAGAGACACTGAGACTCTGAGACACTGAGGCACCAAGACACTGTGACACTGAGGCACAGAGAAACTCAGACACAGAGACACTTAGACACTGAGACTCTGAGACACTGAGACACAGACACACTGAGGCACTGAACACTGAGACACAGAGACACTGAGACACAGAGACACTGATATACAGAGACTCTGAGACACTGAGACACAGAAATATCGAGACACAGAGACACTGAGACACAGTGACACTGAGACACAGAGACATTGAGACACTGAGACACTGTGACACTGAGGCACAGAGACACTCAGACACAGAGACAAAGAGACACTGAGTCAATGAGACACGGACACACTGAGACACAGAGACACTGAAACTCAGAGTCACTGAGACAGAGAGACACAGAGACACTGAATCTCTGAGACACTGATACACTGAGACACAGAGACACTGTGACTCTGAGACACTGAGGCACGGAGACACTGAGACACAGAGACACTGAGACACTGTGACACTGCGGCTCAGAGACTCTCAGACAGAGAGACATCGAGGCACTGATTCTCTGTGACACTAAGGCACAGAGACAAAGAGACTGTGAGACACAGAGACACTGAGACACTGAGACACAGAGACACTGAGACACAAAGAATTGAGACCCTGAGACACAGATACACAGAGACATTGAGACACTGAGACTCTGAGACACTGAGACACAGAGACACTGAGACACTGAACACTAAGACACAGAGACACAGAGACACTGAGACACAGAGACACTCAGACACTGAGAATCTGAGACACTGAGACACAGAGACACTGAGAGACTGAACACTGAGACACAGAGACGCTGAGACACAGAGACACTGAGACACTGAGACACTGAGACACAGAGACATAGAGACAATGAGGCACAGAGACACTGAGACACAGAGACACTGAGACTCTGAGACTCTGAGACACAGAGGCACAGAGACACTGAGACTTTGAGACACTGAGACACAGAGATACTGAGATTCTGAGAATCTGAGACACAGAGACATTGAGACACAGAGACAATGTGACACTGAGGCACAGAGACACTCAGACACAGAGACAAAGAGACACTGAGTCAATGAGACACTGATACACTGAGACACAGAGACACTGAGACTTTGAGACACTGAGATACTGAGGCACAGAGATACTGAGACACTGAGACACAGAGACATAGAGACAATGAGGCACAGAGACACTGAGACACAGAGATACTGAGATTCTGAGACTCTGAGACACAGAGGCACAGAGACACGGAGACACTGAGACTTTGGGACACTGAGACACAGAGACACTGAGACTCTAAGAAACAAACGCACAGAGACTATGAGACACAGAGACACAGAGACAATGTGACTCTGAGACACTGAGGCACAGAGACACTGAGACACTGAGAAATAGAAATACTGAGACACAGAGACACTGAGACACAGAGACACTGAGACACAGAGACATTGAGACACTGAGACACTGTGACACAGAGACACTGAGGCACAGAGACACTGAGGCACAGAGACACTCAGACACAGAGACAAAGAGACACTGAGTCAATGAGACACTTATACACAGAGACACAGAGACACTGAAACTCAGAGACACTGAGACACTGAAACACTGGGACACAGAGACACTGAGACAGAGAGACACTGAGACACTGAATCTCTGAGACACTGAGACACGGAGACTCAAAACTTTGAGACACAGAGACACTGAGACTCTGAGACACAGAGACACAAAGACACTGAGACACTGAGACTCTGAGACACTGAGACACAAAGACACAGAGGCACAGAGACAATGAGGCATAGAGACACTGAGACACAGAGACACTGAGACACAGAGACACAGAGGCACAGAGACACTGAGACGCTGAGTCACTGAGGCACAGTGATACTGAGACACAGATTCACTGAGACTCTAAGACACTGAGACACTGAAAATCTGAGACACTGAGACACTGAGTCTCTGACACACTGATAAACTGAGACACAGAGACACGGAGACAGTGAGACACAAAGAATTGAGACCCTGAGACACAGAGACACTGAAACACAGATACACTGAGACACTGAGACACAGAGACACTGAGACTCTGAGACATTGAGTCACTGAGGCACAGAGACACAGAGACATAGAGACACTGAAACTCTGAGACACTGAGACTCTGAGACACTGAGACTCTGAGACACAGAGACACTGAACACTGAGACACTGAGACTCTGAGACACTGAGACTCTGAGACATAGAGACACTGAGACACAGAGACATTGAGACACAGAGACACTGAGACACTGTGACACTGAGGCACAGAGACACTCAGACACAGAGACAAAGAGACACTGAGTCAATGAGACACGGATACACTGAGACACAGAGACACTGAAACTCAGAGACACTGAGACACTGTGACAGAGAGACACAGAGACACTGAATCTCTGAGACACTGATACACTGAGACACAGAGACACAGGGGCCGAGTGACACACAGGTACCGAGAGAGACACAGGGACTGAGAGAAACACCAGGACCAAGAGAGACACAGGGACTGAGAGAGACACAGGGACCGAGAGAGACACAGGGACCGAGAGAGACACAGGGACCGAGAGAGAGACACAGGGACCGAGAGAGATACAGGGACCGAGAGAGAGACACAGGGACTGAGAGAGAGACACAGGGACTGAGAGAGAGACAGGGACCGAGAGAGACACAGGGGCCGAGTGACACACAGGCACCGAGAGAGAGAGACACAGGGACAGAGAGAGACGCAGAGAGCAAGAGAGAGAGAGACAGGGACCGAGAGAGAGACACAGGGACCGAGAGAGACACCGGGACCGAGAGAGACTCAGTGACCGAGAGAGACACAGGGACCGAGAGAGAGACACAAGGACCGAGTGAGACACAGTGACCGAGAGAGACACAGGGACCGAGAGAGAGACACAGGGACCGAGAGAGACACAGGGACTGAGAGAGACACAGGGACCGAGAGAGAGACATAGGGACCGAGAGAGAGAGACACAGGGACCAAGAGAGACACAGGGACTGAGAGAGACACATGGACCGAGTGAGTGACACAGGGACCGACAGAGAGACACAGGGACCGAGAGTGAGACACAGAGACCGAGAGAGTGACAGGGACCGAGTGAGACACAGGGACCGAGAGAGACACTGAAACTGAGAGAGAGAGACAGGGAGCGAATGAGACACAGGGACTGAGAGAGAGACAGGGACCGAGTGAGAGACACAGGGACCGAGTGAGACACAGGGACCGAGAGAGAGACACAATCGTCCGAAAGAGAAAGACGAGCGAGAGAGAGACAGAGGGACCGAGAGACACTGAAACTGAGAGAGAGAGACAGGGAGCGAATGAGAAACAGGGACCGAGAGAGACAAAGGGACCGAGTGAGACACAGAGACCGAGAGAGACACAGGGACCGAGAGAGAGACAGTGACCGAGAGAGACACAGGGACTGAGAGAGAGAGACTCTGGGACCGAGAGAGAGACACAAGGACCGAGAGAGACACAGGGACCGAGAGAGACACAGGGACCGAGAGAGAGACACAGGGACCGATAGAGGCACAGGGACCGAGTGAGAGACAGGGACCGAGAGAGACACAGGGACCGAGAGACAGACACAGGGACCGAAAGCGAGACACAGGGACTGAGAGCGAGACACAGGGACCGAGAGAGACACTGTGACTGAGAGAGTCACAGGGACAATGTGAGACACAGGGACCGAGCGAGACGCAGAGAGCAAGAGAGAGGGACAGGGACCGAGAGAGAGACACAGGGACCGAGAGAGACACAGGGACAGAGAGAGACACAGGGACCCAGAGAGAGACACAGGGACCGAGAGAGAGACAGGGACTGAGAGCGAGACCGGGACCGAGAGAGACACAGGGACAGAGAGAGACGCAGAGAGCAAGAGAGAGAGACAGGGACCCAGAGAGAGACACAGGGACCGAGAGAGACACCGGGACCGAGAGATACACAGCGACCGAGAGAGACACAGGGACCGAGAGAGAGACACAGGGACCGAGTGAGACACAGTGACCGACAGAGACACAGGGACCGAGAGAGAGAGACAGGGTCCGAGAGAGAGTGAGACACAGGGACCGAGTGACACACAGGGACCGAGAGAGAGACAGGGACCGAGAGAGAGAGACACAGGGACCAAGAGAGAGACACAGGGACCGAGAGAGAGACACAGGGACCTAGAGAGAGACTCAGGGACCGAGAGAGACACAGGGAGCTAGAGAGAGACTCAGGGACTGAGAGAGAGACACAGGGACCGAGAGAGAGACAGGGACCGAGAGAGAGACACAGGGACCGAGAGAGAGACAGAGGGACCGATTGAGACACAGGGACCGAGAGAGAGAGACAGGGTCCGAAAGAGAGAGAGACACAGGGACCGAGTGAGACACAGAGACCGAGAGAGTGACAGGAACCGAGTGAGACACAGGGACCCAGAGAGAGTCACAGGGACTGACAGAGACACTGAAACTGAGAGAGAGAGAAAGGAACCGAGAGAGAGACAGGGACCGAGTGAAAGACACAGGGACCGAGTGAGACACAGGGACCGAGAGAGAGACACAATCGTCCTAGAGAGAAAGACAGGGAGCGAGAGAGAGACACAGGGACCGAGAGAGACACAGGGACCGAGAGAGACACAGGGACCGAGAGAGAGAGACACAGGGACCGAGAGAGACACCGGGACCGAGAGAGACACAGGGACCGAGAGAGAGGCAGGGACCGAGAGAGAGACACAGGGACCGAGAGAGAGACACAGGGAGCGAGAGCGAGACACAGGGACTGACAGAGAGACACAGGGACCAAGAAAGAGACACAGGGACTGAGAGACAGACAGGGACCGAGAGAGACACAGACAGTAAGAGAGCGAGACAGGGACCGAGAGAGAGAAACAGGTACTGAGAGAGAGACAGGGACTGAGAGAGTCACAGGGTCCGAGTAAGACACAGCGACCGAGAGAGACACTGAAACTGAGAGAGAGAGACAGGGAGCGAATGAGACACAGGGACTGAGAGAGAGACAGGGACCGAGTGAGTGACACAGGGACCGAGAGAGAGACACAATCGTCCGAAAGAGAAAGACGAGCGAGAGAGAGACACAGGGACCGAGAGAGAAACAGGGACCGAGAGAGACAAAGGGACCGAGTGAGACACAGAGACCGAGAGAGACACAGGGACCAAGAGAGAGACAGTGACCGAGAGAGACACAGGGACTGAGAGAGAGAGACTCTGGGACCGAGAGAGAGAGACAAGGACCGAGAGAGACACAGGGACCGAGAGAGACACAGGGACCGAGAGAGAGACACAGGGACCGATAGAGGCACAGGGACCGAGTGAGAGACAGGGACCGAGAGAGACACAGGGACCGAGAGACAGACACAGGGACCGAAAGCGAGACACAGAGACCGAGAGAGAGGCACAGGGACCGAGAGAGACACTGTGACTGAGAGAGTCACAGGGACAAAGTGAGACACAGGGACCGAGCGAGACGCAGAGAGCAAGAGAGAGGGACAGGGACCGAGAGAGAGACACAGGGACCGAGAGAGACACAGGGACCGAGAGAGACACAGGGACCCAGAGAGAGACACAGGGACCGATAGAGAGACAGGGACTGAGAGAGAGACAGGGACCGAGAGAGAGACACAGGGACCAAGAGAGAGACACAGGGACCGAGAGAGACACAGGGACCGAGAGAGACACAGGGACCCAGAGAGAGACACAGGGACCGAGAGAGAGACAGGGACTGAGAGAGAGACAGAGACCGAGAGAGAGACACAGGGACCGAGAGAGACATAGGGGCCGAGTGACACACAGGGACCGAGAGAGAGACAGGGACCGAGAGAGAGATACAGGGACCGAGAGAGAGACAGAGGGACCGATTGAGACACAGGGACCGAGAGAGAGAGACAGGGTCCGAAAGAGAGAGAGACACAGGGACCGAGTGAGACACAGAGACCGAGAGAGTGACAGGAACCGAGTGAGACACAGGGACCGACAGAGACACTGAAACTGAGAGAGAGAGACAGGGACCGAGAGAGAGACAGGGACCGAGTGAGAGACACAGTGACCGAGTGAGACACAGGGACCGAGAGAGAGACACAATCGTCCTAGAGAGAAAGACAGGGAGCGAGAGAGAGACACAGGGACCGAGAGAGACACAGGGACCGAGAGAGACACAGGGACCGAGAGAGAGACACAGGGACCGAGAGAGACACCGGGACCGAGAGAGACACAGGGACCGAGAGAGAGGCAGGGACCGAGAGAGAGACACAGGGACCGAGAGAGAGACACAGGGAGCGAGAGGGAGACACAGGGACTGACAGAGAGACACAGGGAGCAAGAGAGAGACACAGGGAACGAGAGAGAGACACAGAGACCAAGAAACAGACATAGGGACTGAGAGAGAGACAGGGACCGAGAGAGACACAGACAGTAAGAGAGAGAGACAGGGACCGAGAGAGAGACACAGGTACTGAGAGAGAGACAGGGACTGAGAGAGTCACAGGGTCCGAGTAAGACACAGGGACCGAGAGAGACACTGAAACTGAGAGAGAGAGACAGGGAGCGAATGAGACACAGGGACTGAGAGAGAGACAGGGATCGAGTGAGTGACACAGGGACCGAGAGAGAGACACAATCGTCCGAAAGAGAAAGACGAGCGAGAGAGAGACACAGGGACCGAGAGAGACACAGGGACCGAGAGAGACAAAGGGACCGAGTGAGACACAGAGACCGAGAGAGACACAGGGACCGAGAGAGAGACAGTGACCGAGAGAGACACAGGGACTGAGAGAGAGAGACTCTGGGACCGAGAGAGAGACTCAAGGACCGAGAGAGACACAGGGACCGTGAGAGACACAGGGACCGAGAGAGAGACACAGGGACCGATAGAGGCACAGGGACCGAGTGAGAGACAGGGACCGAGGGAGACACAGGGACCGAGAGACAGGCACAGGGACCGAAAGCGAGACACAGAGACCGAGAGAGAGGCACAGGGACCGAGAGAGACACTGTGACTGAGAGAGTCACAGGGGCAAAGTGAGACACAGGGACCGAGCGAGACGCAGAGAGCAAGAGAGAGGGACAGGGACCGAGAGAGAGACACAGGGACCGAGAGAGACACAGGGACCGAGAGAGACACAGGGACCCAGAGAGAGACACAGGGACCGAGAGAGAGACAGGGACTGAGAGAGAGACAGGGACCGAGAGAGAGACACAGGGACCAAGAGAGAGACACATGGACCGAGAGAGAGACTGGAACCGAGAGAGACACAGGGACCGAGAGAGAGACCCAGGGACCGAGAGAGACACAGGGACCGAGAGAGAGACACAGGTACTGAGAGAGAGACAGGGACTGAGAGAGTCACAGGGTCCGAGTAAGACACAGGGACCGAGAGAGACACAGGGACCGAGAGAGAGACACAGGGACCGAGAGAGAGAGACACAGGGATCGAGAAAGAGACACAAGGACTGAGAGAGAGACACACAGGGACCGAGAAAGAGACACGGGAATGAGAGAGAGACAGGGACCGAGTGAGACACAGGGACCCAGAGAGAGACACATGGGCCGAGAGACAGACAGGGACCGAGAGAGACACAGACAGTAAGAGAGAGAGACAGGGACCGAGAGAGAGAAACAGGTACTGAGAGAGAGACAGGGACTGAGAGAGTCACAGGGTCCGAGTAAGACACAGCGACCGAGAGAGACACTGAAACTGAGAGAGAGAGACAGGGAGCGAATGAGACACAGGGACTGAGAGAGAGACAGGGACCGAGTGAGTGACACAGGGACCGAGAGAGAGACACAATCGTCCGAAAGAGAAAGACGAGCGAGAGAGAGACACAGGGACCGAGAGAGAAACAGGGACCGAGAGAGACAAAGGGACCGAGTGAGACACAGAGACCGAGAGAGACACAGGGACCAAGAGAGAGACAGTGACCGAGAGAGACACAGGGACTGAGAGAGAGAGACTCTGGGACCGAAAGAGAGAGACAAGGACCGAGAGAGACACAGGGACCGAGAGAGACACAGGGACCGAGAGAGAGACACAGGGACCGATAGAGGCACAGGGACCGAGTGAGAGACAGGGACCGAGAGAGACACAGGGACCGAGAGACAGACACAGGGACCGAAAGCGAGACACAGAGACCGAGAGAGAGGCACAGGGACCGAGAGAGACACTGTGACTGAGAGAGTCACAGGGACAAAGTGAGACACAGGGACCGAGCGAGACGCAGAGAGCAAGAGAGAGGGACAGGGACCGAGAGAGAGACACAGGGACCGAGAGAGACACAGGGACCGAGAGAGACACAGGGACCCAGAGAGAGACACAGGGACCGATAGAGAGACAGGGACTGAGAGAGAGACAGGGACCGAGAGAGAGACACAGGGACCGAGAGAGACATAGGGGCCGAGTGACACACAGGGACCGAGAGAGAGACAGGGACCGAGAGAGAGATACAGGGACCGAGAGAGAGACAGAGGGACCGATTGAGACACAGGGACCGAGAGAGAGAGACAGGGTCTGAAAGAGAGAGAGACACAGGGACCGAGTGAGACACAGAGACCGAGAGAGTGACAGGAACCGAGTGAGACACAGGGACCGACAGAGACACTGAAACTGAGAGAGAGAGACAGGGACCGAGAGAGAGACAGGGACCGAGTGAGAGACACAGTGACCGAGTGAGACACAGGGACCGAGAGAGAGACACAATCGTCCTAGAGAGAAAGACAGGGAGCGAGAGAGAGACACAGGGACCGAGAGAGACACAGGGACCGAGAGAGACACAGGGACCGAGAGAGAGACACAGGGACCGAGAGAGACACCGGGACCGAGAGAGACACAGGGACCGAGAGAGAGGCAGGGACCGAGAGAGAGACACAGGGACCGAGAGAGAGACACAGGGAGCGAGAGGGAGACACAGGGACTGACAGAGAGACACAGGGAGCAAGAGAGAGACACAGGGAACGAGAGAGAGACACAGAGACCAAGAAACAGACATAGGGACTGAGAGAGAGACAGGGACCGAGAGAGACACAGACAGTAAGAGAGAGAGACAGGGACCGAGAGAGAGACACAGGTACTGAGAGAGAGACAGGGACTGAGAGAGTCACAGGGTCCGAGTAAGACACAGGGACCGAGAGAGACACTGAAACTGAGAGAGAGAGACAGGGAGCGAATGAGACACAGGGACTGAGAGAGAGACAGGGATCGAGTGAGTGACACAGGGACCGAGAGAGAGACACAATCGTCCGAAAGAGAAAGACGAGCGAGAGAGAGACACAGGGACCGAGAGAGACACAGGGACCGAGAGAGACAAAGGGACCGAGTGAGACACAGAGACCGAGAGAGACACAGGGACCGAGAGAGAGACAGTGACCGAGAGAGACACAGGGACTGAGAGAGAGAGACTCTGGGACCGAGAGAGAGACTCAAGGACCGAGAGAGACACAGGGACCGTGAGAGACACAGGGACCGAGAGAGAGACACAGGGACCGATAGAGGCACAGGGACCGAGTGAGAGACAGGGACCGAGGGAGACACAGGGACCGAGAGACAGGCACAGGGACCGAAAGCGAGACACAGAGACCGAGAGAGAGGCACAGGGACCGAGAGAGACACTGTGACTGAGAGAGTCACAGGGGCAAAGTGAGACACAGGGACCGAGCGAGACGCAGAGAGCAAGAGAGAGGGACAGGGACCGAGAGAGAGACACAGGGACCGAGAGAGACACAGGGACCGAGAGAGACACAGGGACCCAGAGAGAGACACAGGGACCGAGAGAGAGACAGGGACTGAGAGAGAGACAGGGACCGAGAGAGAGACACAGGGACCAAGAGAGAGACACATGGACCGAGAGAGAGACTGGAACCGAGAGAGACACAGGGACCGAGAGAGAGACCCAGGGACCGAGAGAGACACAGGGACCGAGAGAGAGACACAGGTACTGAGAGAGAGACAGGGACTGAGAGAGTCACAGGGTCCGAGTAAGACACAGGGACCGAGAGAGACACAGGGACCGAGAGAGAGACACAGGGACCGAGAGAGAGAGACACAGGGATCGAGAAAGAGACACAAGGACTGAGAGAGAGACACACAGGGACCGAGAAAGAGACACGGGAATGAGAGAGAGACAGGGACCGAGTGAGACACAGGGACCCAGAGAGAGACACAGGGGCCGAGAGAGACACAGGAACCGAGAGAGTCACAGGGACCGAGACAGAGACAAAGGGACCGACAGAGACACAGGGACCCAGAGAGAGACACAGGTACTGAGAGAGAGACAGGGACTGAGAGAGTCACAGGGTCCGAGTAAGACACAGGGACCGAGAGAGAGACACAGGGACTGAAAGAGAGAGACAGGGACCGAGTGAGAGAAACAGGGACCGAGTGAGACACAGGGACCGAGAGAGCCACAGGGACCGAGAGAGAGACACAGGGACCGAGTGAGAGACACAGGGACCGAGTGAGACACAGTGAACGAGAGAGACACAGGGACTGAGAGAGAGACACAGGGACCGAGAGAGAGACACAGGGACCGAGAGAGATACACAGGGACCGAGAGAGAGACACAGGGACCAAGAGAAACACAGGGACTCAGAGGGACACAGGGACCGAGTGAGTGACACAGGGACCGACAGAGAGACACAGGGAGCGACAGTGAGACACAGGGACCGAGCGAGACACAGGGACCGAGTGAGAGACACAGGGACCGAGAGAGACACAGGGCGGGGAGAGAGGCACAGGGACCGAGAGAGAGACAGAGACCGAGTGAGACACAGGGACTGAGAGAGTGACAAGGACCGAGAGAGAGACAGGGACCGAGAGAGAGACAGGGACCGAGAGAGAGACGCAGGGACACAGAGAGAGACAGGGACCGAGAGACAGACACAGGGACCGAGTGAGACAGAGCGACCGAGAGAGACACAGGGACCGAGAGAGACACAGGGGAGAGAGAGAGACACAGGGACCGAGAGAGACACAGGAACCGAGAGAGACACAGGGACCGAGAGAGAGTGACAAAGGGACCGAGTGAGACACAGGGACCGAGAGAGAGAGACACAGGCATTGAGCGAGTCACAGGGACGGAGAGAGACACAGGGACCGAGAGAGAGACACAGGGACCGAGAGAGTGACACAGGTACCGAGAGAGACACAGGGTCTGAGAGAGACACAGGGACCAAGAGAGACACAGGGGTGAGAGAGAGATACAAGGACGAGAGAGACACAGGCACCGAGAGAGATACCAGGACCGAGAGAGACACAGGGGTGAGACAGAGATACAGGGACCGAGAGAGATACAGGGACCGAGAGAGAGACACAGGGACAGAGAGAGTGACACAGGAACCGAGAGAGACACTGTGACTGAGACAGTCACAGGGACAAAGTGAGACACAGGGACCGAGAGAGACGCAGAGAGCAAGAGAGAGAGACAGGGACCGAGAGAGAGACACAGGGACCGAGAGAGTCACAGGGACCGACAGAGAGACACAGGGACCGAGAGAGACACAGGGACTGAGAGAGACACAGGGATCGAGAGAGACACAGGACCAAGAGAGACACAGGGACCGAGAGAGACACAGGGACCGAGAGAGAGACTCAGGGACCGAGAGAGAGTCATAGGTACTGAGAGAGAGACAGGGACCAAGAGAGAGACACAGGGACCGAGTGACACACAGGGACCGAGAGAGAGAGACACAGGGACTGAGAGAGAGACGGGGACCGAGAGAGACACAGGGGCCGAGTGACACACAGGCACCGAGAGAGAGAGACACAGGGACAGAGAGAGACGCAGAGAGCAAGAGAGAGAGACTGGGACCCAGAGAGAGACACAGGGACCGAGAGAGACACCGGGACCGAGAGAGACACAGCGACCGAGAGAGACACAGGGACCGAGAGAGAGACACAGGGACCGAGTGAGACACAGTGACCGAGAGAGACACAGGGACTGAGAGAGACACAGGGACCGAGAGAGAGTCATAGGGACCGAGAGAGAGACACAGGGACCAAGAGAGACACAGGGACTGAGAGAGACACATGGACCGAGTGAGTGACACAGGGACCGACAGAGAGACACAGGGACCGAGAGAGAGAGACACAGGGACCGAGAAAGAGACACAGTGACTGGGAGAGAGACACACAGGGACCGAGAAAGAGACACGGGAATGAGAGAGAGACAGGGACCGAGTGAGACACAGGGACCCAGAGAGAGACACAGGGGCCGAGAGAGACACAGGAACCGAGAGAGTCACAGGGACCGAGACAGAGACAAAGGGACCGACAGAGACACAGAAACTGAGAGAGAGAGACAGGGACCGAGTGAGAGACACAGGGACTGAGAGAGAGACAGGGAGCGAGTGAGAGATACAGGGACCGAGAGAGAGACACAGGGACTGAGAGAGACACAGGGACCGAGTGAGAGACACAGGGACCGAGTGAGAGACACAGGGACCGAGTGAGAGACACAGGGACCGAGTGAAACACAGATAAAGACAGGGAGCGAGAGAGAGACAGAGGGACCGAGAGAGACAGAGTGACCGAGAGAGCCACAGGGACCGAGAGAGAGACACAGGGACCGAGTGAGAGACACAGGGACCGAGTGAGACACAGTGAACGAGAGAGTGAGAAACAGGGACCGAGAGAGAGACACAGGGACCGAGAGAGATACACAGGGACCGAGAGAGAGACACAGGGACCGAGAGTGAGACACAGGGACTGACAGAGAGACACAGGGAGCAAGAGAGAGACACAGGGAAAGAGAGAGAGACACAGGGACCAAGAAACAGACACAGGGACTGAGAGAGAGACAGGGACCGACAGAGACACAGACATAAGAGAGAGAGACAGGGACCGAGCGAGACACAGGGGCTGAGAGAGACACAGGGACCGAGAGAGAGTCATAGGGACCAAGAGAGAGACACAGGGACCAAGAGAGACACAGGGACTGAGAGAGACACATGGACCGAGTGAGTGACACAGGGACCGACAGAGAGACACAGGGACCGAGATTGAGACACAGAGACCGAGAGAGTGACAGGGACCGAGTGAGACACAGGGACCGAGAGAGACACTGAAACTGAGAGAGAGAGACAGGGAGCGAATGAGACATAGGGACTGAGAGAGAGACAGGGACCGAGTGAGAGACACAGGGACCGAGTGAGACACAGGGACCGAAAGAGAGACACAATCGTCCGAAAGAGAAAGACGAGCGAGAGAGAGACACAGGGACCGAGAGAGAAACAGGGACCGAGAGAGACAAAGGGACCGAGTGAGACACAGAGACCGAGAGAGACACAGGGACCGAGAGAGAGACAGTGACCGAGTGAGACACAGGGACCGAGAGAGAGACACAATCGTCCGAAAGAGAAAGACGACCGAGAGAGAGACACAGGGACCGAGAGAGACACAGGGACCGAGAGAGAGACACAGGGACCGATAGAGGCACAGGGACCGAGTGAGAGACAGGGACCGAGAGAGACACAGGGACCGAGAGACAGACACAGGGACCGAAAGCGAGACACAGAGACCGAGAGAGAGAGACACAGGGACCGAGAGAGACACTGGGGCCGAGTGACACACAGGTACCGAGAGAGACACAGGGACTGAGAGAAACACCAGGACCGAGAGAGACACAGGGACTGAGAGAGAGACACAGGGACCGAGAGAGACACAGGGACCGAGAGAGAGACACAAGGACCGAGAGAGACACAGGGACCGAGCGAGACGCAGAGAGCAAGAGAGAGGGACAGGGACCGAGAGAGAGACACAGGGACCGAGAGAGACACAGGGACAGAGAGAGACACAGGGACCCAGAGAGAGACACAGGGACCGAGAGAGAGACAGGGACTGAGAGAGAGACCGGGACCGAGAGAGACACAGGGACAGAGAGAGACGCAGAGAGCAAGAGAGAGAGACAGGGACCCAGAGAGAGACACAGGGACCGAGAGAGACACCGGGACAGAGAGATACACAGCGACCGAGAGAGACACAGGGACCGAGAGAGAGACACAGGGACCGAGTGAGACACAGTGACCGAGAGAGACACAGGGACCGAGAGAGAGACAGGGACCGAGAGGGAGAGACACAGGGACCAAGAGAGAGACACAGGGACCGAGAGAGACACAGTGACCGAGAGAGAGAGACAGGGTCCGAGAGAGAGTGAGACACAGGGACCGAGTGACACTCAGGGACCGAGAGAGAGACAGGGACCGAGAGAGAGAGACACAGGGACCAAGAGAGAGACACAGGGACCGAGAGAGAGACACAGGGACCTAGAGAGAGACTCAGGGACCGAGAGAGACACAGGGAGCTAGAGAGAGACTCAGGGACTGAGAGAGAGACACAGGGACCGAGAGAGAGACACAGGGACCGAGAGAGACATTTGGGCCGAGAGAGACACTGAAACTGAGAGAGAGAGACAGGGAGCGAATGAGACATAGGGACTGAGAGAGAGACAGGGACCGAGTGAGAGACACAGGGACCGAGTGAGACACAGGGACCGAGAGAGAGACACAATCGTCCGAAAGAGAAAGACGAGCGAGAGAGAGACACAGGGACCGAGAGAGAAACAGGGACCGAGAGAGACAAAGGGACCGAGTGAGACACAGAGACCGAGAGAGACACAGGGACCGAGAGAGAGACAGTGACCGAGTGAGACACAGGGACCGAGAGAGAGACACAATCGTCCGAAAGAGAAAGACGACCGAGAGAGAGACACAGGGACCGAGAGAGACACAGGGACCGAGAGAGAGACACAGGGACCGATAGAGGCACAGGGACCGAGTGAGAGACAGGGACCGAGAGAGACACAGGGACCGAGAGGCAGACACAGGGACCGAAAGCGAGACACAGAGACCGAGAGAGAGAGACACAGGGACCGAGAGAGACACAGGGGCCGAGTGACACACAGGTACCGAGAGAGACACAGGGACTGAGAGAAACACCAGGACCGAGAGAGACACAGGGACTGAGAGAGAGACACAGGGACCGAGAGAGACACAGGGACCGAGAGAGAGACACAAGGACCGAGAGAGACACAGGGACCGAGCGAGACGCAGAGAGCAAGAGAGAGGGACAGGGACCGAGAGAGAGACACAGGGACCGAGAGAGACACAGGGACAGAGAGAGACACAGGGACCCAGAGAGAGACACAGGGACCGAGAGAGAGACAGGGACTGAGAGAGAGACCGGGACCGAGAGAGACACAGGGACAGAGAGAGACGCAGAGAGCAAGAGAGAGAGACAGGGACCCAGAGAGAGACACAGGGACCGAGAGAGACACCGGGACCGAGAGATACACAGCGACCGAGAGAGACACAGGGACCGAGAGAGAGACACAGGGACCGAGTGAGACACAGTGACCGAGAGAGACACAGGGACCGAGAGAGAGACAGGGACCGAGAGGGAGAGACACAGGGACCAAGAGAGAGACACAGGGACCGAGAGAGACACAGTGACCGAGAGAGAGAGACAGGGTCCGAGAGAGAGTGAGACACAGGGACCGAGTGACACTCAGGGACCGAGAGAGAGACAGGGACCGAGAGAGAGAGACACAGGGACCAAGAGAGAGACACAGGGACCGAGAGAGAGACACAGGGACCTAGAGAGAGACTCAGGGACCGAGAGAGACACAGGGAGCTAGAGAGAGACTCAGGGACTGAGAGAGAGACACAGGGACCGAGAGAGAGACACAGGGACCGGGAGAGACATATGGGCCGAGTGACACACAGGGACCGAGAGAGAGACACAGGGACCGAGAGAGAGACAGAGGGACCGATTGAGACACAGGGACCGAGAGAGAGAGACAGGGTCCGAAAGAGAGAGAGACACAGGGACCGAGTGAGACACAGAGACCGAGAGAGTGACAGGAACCGAGTGAGACACAGGGACCCAGAGAGAGTCACAGGGACCGACAGAGACACTGAAACTGAGAGAGAGAGACAGGGACCGAGAGAGAGACAGGGACCGAGTGAGAGACACAGGGACCGAGTGAGACACAGGGACCGAGAGAGAGACACAATCGTCCTAGAGAGAAAGACAGGGAGCAAGAGAGAGACACAGGGACCGAGAAAGACACAGGGACCGAGAGAGACACAGGGACCGAGAGAGAGACACAGGGACCGAGAGAGACACCGGGACCGAGAGAGACACAGGGACCGAGAGAGAGGCAGGGACCGAGAGAGAGACACAGGGACCGAGAGAGAGACACAGGGAGCGAGAGCGAGACACAGGGACTGACAGAGAGACACAGGGAGCAAGAGACACAGGGAACGAGAGAGAGACACAGGGACCAAGAAACAGACACAGGGACTGAGAGAGAGACAGGGACCGAGAGAGACACAGACAGTAAGAGAGAGAGACAGGGACCGAGAGAGAGACACAGGTACTGAGAGAGAGACAGGGACTGAGAGAGTCACAGGGTCCGAGTAAGACACAGGGACCGAGAGAGACACTGAAACTGAGAGAGAGAGACAGGGAGCGAATGAGACACAGGGACTGAGAGAGAGACAGGGACCGAGTGAGTGACACAGGGACCGAGAGAGAGACACAATCGTCCAAAAGAGAAAGACGAGCGAGAGAGAGACACAGGGACCGAGAGAGACACAGAGACCGAGAGAGACACAGGGACCGAGAGAGAGACAGTGACCGAGAGAGACACAGGGACTGAGAGAGAGAGACTCTGGGACCGAGAGAGAGACACAAGGACCGAGAGAGACACAGGGACCGAGCGAGACACAGGGACCGAGAGAGAGACACAGGGACCGATAGAGGCACAGGGACCGAGTGAGAGACAGGGACCGAGAGAGGCACAGGGACCGAGAGACAGACACAGGGACCGAAAGCGAGACACAGAGACCGAGAGAGAGGCACAGGGACCGAGAGAGACACTGTGACTGAGAGAGTCACAGGGACAAAGTGAGACACAGGGACCGAGCGAGACGCAGAGAGCAAGAGAGAGGGACAGGGACCGAGAGAGAGACACAGGGACCGAGAGAGACACAGGGACCGAGAGAGACACAGGGACCCAGAGAGACACACAGGGACCGAGAGAGAGACAGGGACTGAGAGAGACAGGGACCGAAAGAGAGACACAGGGACTAAGAGAGAGACACAGGGACCGAGAGAGAGACACAGGGACCGAGCGAGACACAGGGACCGAGTGAGAGACACAGGGACCGAGAGAGACACAGGGCGGGGAGAGAGGCACAGGGACCGAGAGAGAGACAGAGACCGAGTGAGACACAGGGACTGAGAGAGTGACAAGGACCGAGAGAGATACAGGGACCAAGAGAGAGACAGGGACCGAGAGAGAGACGCAGGGACACAGAGAGAGACAGGGACCGAGAGACAGACACAGGGACCGAGTGAGACAGAGCGACCGAGAGAGACACAGGGACCGAGAGAGACACAGGGGAGAGAGAGAGACACAGGGACCGAGAGAGACACAGGAACTGAGCGAGACACAGGGACCGAGAGAGAGTGACAAAGGGACCGAGTGAGACACAGGGACCGAGAGAGAGAGACACAGGCATTGAGCGAGTCACAGGGACCGAGAGAGACACAGGGACCGAGAGAGAGACACAGGGACCGAGAGAGTGACACAGGTACCGAGAGAGACACAGGGTCTGAGAGAGACACAGGGACCAAGAGAGACACAGGGGTGAGAGAGAGATACAGGGACCGAGAGAGACACAGGCACCGAGAGAGATACCAGGACCGAGAGAGACACAGGGGTGAGAGAGAGATACAGGGACCGAGAGAGATACAGGGACCGAGAGAGAGACACAGGGACAGAGAGAGACACTGTGACTGAGACAGTCACAGGGACAAAGTGAGACACAGGGACCGAGACAGACGCAGAGAGCAAGAGAGAGAGACAGGGACCGAGAGAGAGACACAGGGACCGAGAGAGACACAGGGACCGACAGAGAGACACAGGGACTGAGAGAGACACAGGGATCGAGAGAGACACAGGACCGAGAGAGACACAGGGACCGAGAGAGACACAGGGACCGAGAGAGAGAGAGAGACACAGGGACCAAGAGAGAGACACAGGGACCGAGAGAGAGACACAGGGACCGAGAGAGAGACTCAGGGACCGAGAGAGAGTCATAGGTACTGAGAGAGAGACAGGGACCAAGAGAGAGACACAGGGACCGAGTGACACACAGGGACCGAGAGAGATCAAGGGACCGAGAGAGACACAGGGACCGACAGAGAGACACAGGGACCAAGAGAGACACAGGGACCGACAGAGAGACACAGGGACCGAGATAGACACAGGGACTGAGAGAGACACAGGGATAGAGAGAGACACAGGGATCGAGAGAGACACAGGGACCGTGAGAGACACAGGGACCGAGAGAGAGACACAGGAACCGAGAGAGAGACACAGGGAAAGAGAGAGACACAGGGGCTGAGTGACACACAGGGACCGAGAGAGAGACACAGGGACCGAGAGAGATACAGGGACCGAGAGAGACACAGGGGCCGAGAGAGACACAGGGGCCGAGTGACACACAGGGACCGAGAGAGAGAGACACAGGGACAGAGAGAGACGCAGAGAGCAAGAGAGAGAGACAGGGACCGAGAGAGTGACAGAGGGACCGAGAGAGACACCGGGACCGAGAGAGACACAGGGACCGAGAGAGAGACAGGGACCAAGAGTGAGAGAGACACAGAGACAAAGAGAGAGACACAGGGACCAAGAGAGAGACACAGGGACCGAGAGAGAGACACAGGGACCGAGAGAGAGACTCAGGGACCGAGAGAGAGACACAGGGACCAAGAGAGAGTCACAGGGACTGAGAGAGAGACAGGGACCGAGAGAGAGACAGGGACCGAGTGAGAGACACAGGGACAGAGAGAGAGACAAAGGGACCGAGTGAGACACAGGGACCGAGAGAGAGAGACAGGGTCGGAGAGAGAGAGACACAGGGACCGAGTGAGACACAGAGACCGAGAGAGTGACAGGGACCGAGAGAGACACTGAAATTCAGAGAGAGAGACAGGGAGCAAATGAGACACAGGGACTGAGAGAGACACAGGGACCGAGTGAGAGACACAGGGAGCGAGTGAGACACAGGGACCGAGAGAGGCACACAATCGTCCTAGAGAGAAAGACAGGGAGCGAGAGAGAGACACAGGGACCGAGAGAGGCACAGGGACCGAGTGAGACACAGGGACCGAGAGACACACAGAGACCGAGAGAGACACAGAGACCGAGAGAGACACAGGGACCGAGAGAGAGACAGAGACCGAGAGAGGCACAGAGACCGAGAGAGACACAGAGACCTAGAGAGTCACAGGGACCGAGAGAGACACAGAGACCGAGAGAGACACAGGGACCGAGAGAGAGACATTGACCGAGAGAGACACAGGGACTGAGAGAGAGAGAAACAGGGACCGAGAGAGAGACACTAGGACCGAGAGAGACACAGGGACCGAGTGAGACACAGGGGTGAGAGGGAGACACAGGGACCGAGAGAGACATAGGGACCGAGAGAGACACAGGGACCGAGAGAGAGACACTAGGACCGAGAGAGACACAGGGACCGAGAGAGGCACAGGGACCGAGTGAGAGACACAGGGACCGAGAGAGAGACTCAGGGACCGAGAGAGAGTCACAGGGACTGAGAGAGACACTGTGACTGAGACAGTCACAGGGACAAAGTGAGACACAGGGACCGAGAGAGACGCAGAGAGCAAGAGAGAGAGACAGGGACCGAGAGAGAGACACAGGGACCGAGAGAGACACAGGGACCGAGAGAGACACAGGGACCGAGAGAGACACAGGGACTGAGAGAGACACAGGGATCGAGAGAGACACAGGGACTGAGAGAGACACAGGGATCGAGAGAGACACAGGGACCGAGAGAGACACAGGGACCGAGAGAAACACAGGGACCGACAGAGAGACACATGGACCGAGAGAGACACAGGGACCGACAGTGAGACAGAGGGACCGAGAGAGACACAGGGACTGAGATAGACGTAGGGAACGAGAGAGACACAGGGACTGAGAGAGAGACAAGGGACTGAGAGAGAGACACAGGGACCGAGACAGACACAGGGACTGAGAGAGAGACACAGGGACCGAGAGAGACACAGGCGCCGAGTGACACACAGGTACCGAGAGAGACACAGGGACTGAGAGAAACACCAGGACCGAGAGAGAGACACAGGGACCGAGAGAGACACAGGGTCTGAGAGAGAGACACAGGGACCGAGAGAGAGACACAGGGACCGAGAGAGAGACACAGGGACTGAGAGAGAGACACAGGGACTGAGAGCGAGACAGGGACCGAGAGAGACACAGGGGCCGAGTGACACACAGGCACCGAGAGAGAGAGACACAGGGACAGAGAGAGACGCAGAGAGCAAGAGAGAGACACCGGGACCGAGAGAGACACAGGGACCGAGAGAGAGACAGGGACCGAGAGAGAGCGAGAGACACAGGGACCAACAGAGAGACACAGGGACCGAGAGAGAGACACAGGGTCCTAGAGAATGACTCAGGGACCGAGAGAGAGACACAGGGACCGAGAGAGAGACACAGGGACCGAGAGAGACACAGGGGCCGAGTGACACACAGGGACCGAGAGAGAGACAGGGACCGAGAGAGAGACAGAGGGACCGAGAGAGAAACAGGGACCGAGTGAGACACAGAGACCGAGAGGGACACAGGGACCGAGAGAGAGACAGTGACCGAGTGAGACACAGGGACCGAGAGAGAGACACAATCGTCCGAAAGAGAAAGACGAGCGAGAGAGAGACACAGGGACCGAGAGAGACACAGGGGCCGAGTGACACACAGGTACCGAGAGAGACACAGGGACTGAGAGAAACACCAGGACCGAGAGAGACACAGGGAGTGAGAGAGAGACACAGGGACCGAGAGAGACACAGGGACCGAGAGAGAGACACAAGGACCGAGAGAGACACAGGGACCGAGAGAGACACAGGGACCGAGAGAGAGACACTGGGACCGAGAGAGATACAGGGACCGAGAGAGAGAGACACAGGGACTGAGAGAGAGACAGGGACCGAGAGAGACACAGGGGCCGAGTGACACACAGGCACCGAGAGAGAGAGACACAGGGACAGAGAGAGACGCAGAGAGCAAGAGAGAGAGACAGGGACCGAGAGAGAGACACAGGGACCGAGAGAGACACCGGGAACGAGAGAGACTCAGCGACCGAGAGAGCCACAGGGACCGAGAGAGAGACACAGGGACCGAGTGAGACACAGTGACCGAGAGAGACACAGGGACCGAGAGAGAGACACAGGGACCGAGAGAGACACAGGGACTGAGAGAGACACAGGGACCGAGAGAGAGACATAGGGACCAAGAGAGAGACACAGGGACCAAGAGAGACACAGGTACTGAGAGAGACACATGGACCGAGTGAGTGACACAGGGACCGACAGAGAGACACAGGGACCGAGAGTGAGACACAGAGACCGAGAGAGTGACAGGGACCGAGTGAGACACAGGGACCGAGAGAGACACTGAAACTGAGAGAGAGTGACAGGGAGCGAATGAGACACAGGGACTGAGAGAGAGACAGGGACCGAGTGAGAGACACAGGGACCGAGTGAGAGACAGGGACCGAGAGAGACACAGGGACCGAGAGACAGACACAGGGACCGAAAGCGAGACACAGGGACTGAGAGCGAGACACAGGGACCGAGAGAGACACTGTGACTGAGAGAGTCACAGGGACAATGTGAGACACAGGGACCGAGCGAGACGCAGAGAGCAAGAGAGAGGGACAGGGTCCGAGAGAGAGACACAGGGACCGAGAGAGACACAGGGACAGAGAGAGACACAGGGACCCAGAGAGAGACACAGGGACCGAGAGAGAGACAGGGACTGAGAGCGAGACCGGGTCCGAGAGAGACACAGGGACAGAGAGAGACGCAGAGAGCAAGAGAGAGAGACAGGGACCCAGAGAGAGACACAGGGACCGAGAGAGACACAGGGACCGAGAGAGAGACACAGGGACCGAGTGAGACACAGTGACCGAGAGAGACACAGGGACCGAGAGAGACACAGGGACCGAGTGACACACAGGGACCGAGAGAAAGACAGGGACCGAGAGAGAGAGACACAGGGACCAAGAGAGAGACACAGGGACCGAGAGAGAGACACAGGGACCTAGAGAGAGACTCAGGGACCGAGAGAGACACAGGGAGCTAGAGAGAGACTCAGGGACTGAGAGAGAGACACAGGGACCGAGAGAGAGACACAGGGACCGAGAGAGACATAGGGGCCGAGTGACACACAGGGACCGAGAGAGAGAGAGAGGGACCGATTGAGACACAGGGACCGAGAGAGAGAGACAGGGTCCGAAAGAGAGAGAGACACAGGGACCGAGTGAGACACAGAGACCGAGAGAGTGACAGGAACCGAGTGAGACTCAGGGACCCAGAGAGAGTCACAGGGACCGACAGAGACACTGAAACTGAGAGAGAGAGACAGGGACCGAGAGAGAGACAGGGACCGAGTGAGAGACACAGGGACCGAGTGAGACACAGGGACCGAGAGAGAGACACAATCGTCCTAGAGAGAAAGACAGGGAGCGAGAGAGAGACACTGGGACCGAGAGAGACACAGGGACCGAGAGAGACACAGGGACCGAGAGAGAGACACAGGGACCGAGAGAGACACGGGACCGAGAGAGACACAGGGACCGAGAGAGAGGCAGGGACCGAGAGAGAGACACAGGGACCGAGAGAGAGACACAGGGAGCGAGAGCGAGACACAGGGACTGACAGAGAGACACAGGGAGCAAGAGAGAGACACAGGGAACGAGAGAGAGAGACACAGGGACCAAGAAACAGACACAGGGACTGAGAGAGAGACAGGGACCGAGAGAGACACAGACAGTGAGAGAGAGAGTCAGGGACCGAGAGAGAGACACAGGTACTGAGAGAGAGACAGGGACTGAGAGAGTCACAGGGTCCGAGTAAGACACAGGGACCGAGAGAGACACTGAAACTGAGAGAGAGAGACAGGGAGCGAATGAGACACAGGGACTGAGAGAGAGACAGGGACCGAGTGAGTGACACAGGGACCGAGAGAGAGACACAATCGTCCGAAAGAGAAAGACGAGCGAGAGAGAGACACAGGGACCGAGAGAGACACAGAGACCGAGAGAGACACAGGGACCGAGAGAGAGACAGTGATCGAGAGAGACACAGGGACCGAGAGAGAGAGACAGTGACCGAGAGAGACACAGGGACTGAGAGAGAGAGACTCTGGGACCGAGAGAGAGACACAAGGACCGAGAGAGACACAGGGACCGAGTGAGACACAGGGGTGAGAGGTAGACACAGGGACCGAGAGAGACACAGGGACTGAGTGAGACACAGCGACCGAGAGAGAGACAGGGACCGAGAGAGAGACACAGGGACTGAGGGAGAGAGACACAGGGAACGAGAGAGAGAGACACAGGGACTGAGTGAGAGACACAGGGACTGAGCGCGTCACAGGGACCGAGAGAGACACAGGGACTGAGAGAGAGACAGGGACTGACAGAGGCACAGGGACCGAGTGAGACACAGGGACTGACAGAGAGACACAGGGACCGAGAGAGACATCGGGACCGAGAGAGACACAGGGACCGAGAGAGAGACACAGGGACCGAGAGACTCACCGGGACCGAGAGAGACACAGGGACCGAGAGAGAGACAGGGACTGACAGAGGCACAGGGACCGAGAGACACACAGGGACCGAGAGAGATACACAGGGACCGAGAAAGAGACACAGGGACTGAGAGAGAGACAGGGACCGAGAGAGACACAGAGAGTAAGAGAGAGAGACAGGGACCGAGAGAGACACCGGGACCGAGAGAGACACAGGGACCGAGAGAGAGACACAGGGACCGAGAGAGACACAGGGACCGAGAGAGAGACACAGGGACCGATAGAGGCACAGGGACCGAGTGAGAGACAGGGACCGAGAGAGACACAGGGACCGAGAGACAGACACAGGGACCGAAAGCGAGACACAGGGACTGAGAGCGAGACACAGGGACCGAGAGAGACACTGTGACTGAGAGAGTCACAGGGACAATGTGAGACACAGGGACCGAGCGAGACGCAGAGAGCAAGAGAGAGGGACAGGGACCGAGAGAGAGACACAGGGACCGAGAGAGACACAGGGACAGAGAGAGACTCAGGGACCCAGAGAGAGACACAGGGACCGAGAGAGAGACAGGGACTGAGAGCGAGACCGGGTCCGAGAGAGACACAGGGACAGAGAGAGACGCAGAGAGCAAGAGAGAGAGACAGGGACCCAGAGAGAGACACAGGGACCGAGAGAGACACCGGGACAGAGAGATACACAGCGACCGAGAGAGACACAGGGACCGAGAGAGAGACACAGGGACCGAGTGAGACACAGTGACCGAGAGAGACACAGGGACCGAGAGAGACACAGGGACCGAGTGACACACAGGGACCGAGAGAAAGACAGGGACCGAGAGAGAGAGACACAGGGACCAAGAGAGAGACACAGGGACCGAGAGAGAGACACAGGGACCTAGAGAGAGACTCAGGGACCGAGAGAGACACAGGGAGCTAGAGAGAGACTCAGGGACTGAGAGAGAGACACAGGGACCGAGAGAGAGACACAGGGACCGAGAGAGACATAGGGGCCGAGTGACACACAGGGACCGAGAGAGAGAGAGAGGGACCGATTGAGACACAGGGACCGAGAGAGAGAGACAGGGTCCGAAAGAGAGAGAGACACAGGGACCGAGTGAGACACAGAGACCGAGAGAGTGACAGGAACCGAGTGAGACTCAGGGACCCAGAGAGAGTCACAGGGACCGACAGAGACACTGAAACTGAGAGAGAGAGACAGGGACCGAGAGAGAGACAGGGACCGAGTGAGAGACACAGGGACCGAGTGAGACACAGGGACCGAGAGAGAGACACAATCGTCCTAGAGAGAAAGACAGGGAGCGAGAGAGAGACACTGGGACCGAGAGAGACACAGGGACCGAGAGAGACACAGGGACCGAGAGAGAGACACAGGGACCGAGAGAGACACGGGACCGAGAGACACACAGGGACCGCGAGAGAGGCAGGGACCAAGAGAGAGACACAGGGACCGAGAGAGAGACACAGGGAGCGAGAGCGAGACACAGGGACTGACAGAGAGACACAGGGAGCAAGAGAGAGACACAGGGAACGAGAGAGAGAGACACAGGGACCAAGAAACAGACACAGGGACTGAGAGAGAGACAGGGACCGAGAGAGACACAGACAGTGAGAGAGAGAGTCAGGGACCGAGAGAGAGACACAGGTACTGAGAGAGAGACAGGGACTGAGAGAGTCACAGGGTCCGAGTAAGACACAGGGACCGAGAGAGACACTGAAACTGAGAGAGAGAGACAGGGAGCGAATGAGACACAGGGACTGAGAGAGAGACAGGGACCGAGTGAGTGACACAGGGACCGAGAGAGAGACACAATCGTCCGAAAGAGAAAGACGAGCGAGAGAGAGACACAGGGACCGAGAGAGACACAGAGACCGAGAGAGACACAGGGACCGAGAGAGAGACAGTGATCGAGAGAGACACAGGGACCGAGAGAGAGAGACAGTGACCGAGAGAGACACAGGGACTGAGAGAGAGAGACTCTGGGACCGAGAGAGAGACACAAGGACCGAGAGAGACACAGGGACCGAGTGAGACACAGGGGTGAGAGGTAGACACAGGGACCGAGAGAGACACAGGGACTGAGTGAGACACAGCGACCGAGAGAGAGACAGGGACCGAGAGAGAGACACAGGGACTGAGGGAGAGAGACACAGGGAACGAGAGAGAGAGACACAGGGACTGAGTGAGAGACACAGGGACTGAGCGCGTCACAGGGACCGAGAGAGACACAGGGACTGAGAGAGAGACAGGGACTGACAGAGGCACAGGGACCGAGTGAGACACAGGGACTGACAGAGAGACACAGGGACCGAGAGAGACATCGGGACCGAGAGAGACACAGGGACCGAGAGAGAGACACAGGGACCGAGAGACTCACCGGGACCGAGAGAGACACAGGGACCGAGAGAGAGACAGGGACTGACAGAGGCACAGGGACTGAGAGACACACAGGGACCGAGAGAGATACACAGGGACCGAGAAAGAGACACAGGGACTGAGAGAGAGACAGGGACCGAGAGAGACACAGAGAGTAAGAGAGAGAGACAGGGACCGAGAGAGACACCGGGACCGAGAGAGACACAGGGACCGAGAGAGAGACACAGGGACCGAGAGAGACACAGGGACCGAGAGAGAGACACAGGGACCGATAGAGGCACAGGGACCGAGTGAGAGACAGGGACCGAGAGAGACACAGGGACCGAGAGACAGACACAGGGACCGAAAGCGAGACACAGGGACTGAGAGCGAGACACAGGGACCGAGAGAGACACTGTGACTGAGAGAGTCACAGGGACAATGTGAGACACAGGGACCGAGCGAGACGCAGAGAGCAAGAGAGAGGGACAGGGACCGAGAGAGAGACACAGGGACCGAGAGAGACACAGGGACAGAGAGAGACTCAGGGACCCAGAGAGAGACACAGGGACCGAGAGAGAGACAGGGACTGAGAGCGAGACCGGGTCCGAGAGAGACACAGGGACAGAGAGAGACGCAGAGAGCAAGAGAGAGAGACAGGGACCCAGAGAGAGACACAGGGACCGAGAGAGACACCGGGACAGAGAGATACACAGCGACCGAGAGAGACACAGGGACCGAGAGAGAGACATAGGGACCGAGTGAGACACAGTGACCGAGAGAGACACAGGGACCGAGAGAGACACAGGGACCGAGTGACACACAGGGACCGAGAGAAAGACAGGGACCGAGAGAGAGAGACACAGGGACCAAGAGAGAGACACAGGGACCGTGAGAGAGACACAGGGACCTAGAGAGAGACTCAGGGACCGAGAGAGACACAGGGAGCTAGAGAGAGACTCAGGGACTGAGAGAGAGACACAGGGACCGAGAGAGAGACACAGGGACCGAGAGAGACATAGGGGCCGAGTGACACACAGGGACCGAGAGAGAGAGAGAGGGACCGATTGAGACACAGGGACCGAGAGAGAGAGACAGGGTCCGAAAGAGAGAGAGACACAGGGACCGAGTGAGACACAGAGACCGAGAGAGTGACAGGAACCGAGTGAGACTCAGGGACCCAGAGAGAGTCACAGGGACCGACAGAGACACTGAAACTGAGAGAGAGAGACAGGGACCGAGAGAGAGACAGGGACCGAGTGAGAGACACAGGGACCGAGTGAGACACAGGGACCGAGAGAGAGACACAATCGTCCTAGAGAGAAAGACAGGGAGCGAGAGAGAGACACTGGGACCGAGAGAGACACAGGGACCGAGAGAGACACAGGGACCGAGAGAGAGACACAGGGACCGAGAGAGACACGGGACCGAGAGAGACACAGGGACCGAGAGAGAGGCAGGGACCAAGAGAGAGACACAGGGACCGAGAGAGAGACACAGGGAGCGAGAGCGAGACACAGGGACTGACAGAGAGACACAGGGAGCAAGAGAGAGACACAGGGAACGAGAGAGAGAGACACAGGGACCAAGAAACAGACACAGGGACTGAGAGAGAGACAGGGACCGAGAGAGACACAGACAGTGAGAGAGAGAGTCAGGGACCGAGAGAGAGACACAGGTACTGAGAGAGAGACAGGGACTGAGAGAGTCACAGGGTCCGAGTAAGACACAGGGACCGAGAGAGACACTGAAACTGAGAGAGAGAGACAGGGAGCGAATGAGACACAGGGACTGAGAGAGAGACAGGGACCGAGTGAGTGACACAGGGACCGAGAGAGAGACACAATCGTCCGAAAGAGAAAGACGAGCGAGAGAGAGACACAGGGACCGAGAGAGACACAGAGACCGAGAGAGACACAGGGACCGAGAGAGAGACAGTGATCGAGAGAGACACAGGGACCGAGAGAGAGAGACAGTGACCGAGAGAGACACAGGGACTGAGAGAGAGAGACTCTGGGACCGAGAGAGAGAGACACAAGGACCGAGAGAGACACAGGGACCGAGTGAGACACAGGGGTGAGAGGTAGACACAGGGACCGAGAGAGACACAGGGACTGAGTGAGACACAGCGACCGAGAGAGAGACAGGGACCGAGAGAGAGACACAGGGACTGAGGGAGAGAGACACAGGGAACGAGAGAGAGAGACACAGGGACTGAGTGAGAGACACAGGGACTGAGCGCGTCACAGGGACCGAGAGAGACACAGGGACTGAGAGAGAGACAGGGACTGACAGAGGCACAGGGACCGAGTGAGACACAGGGACTGACAGAGAGACACAGGGACCGAGAGAGACATCGGGACCGAGAGAGACACAGGGACCGAGAGAGAGACACAGGGACCGAGAGACTCACCGGGACCGAGAGAGACACAGGGACCGAGAGAGAGACAGGGACTGACAGAGGCACAGGGACCGAGAGACACACAGGGACCGAGAGAGATACACAGGGACCGAGAAAGAGACACAGGGACTGAGAGAGAGACAGGGACCGAGAGAGACACAGAGAGTAAGAGAGAGAGACAGGGACCGAGAGAGACACCGGGACCGAGAGAGACACAGGGACCGAGAGAGAGACACAGGGACCGAGAGAGACACAGGGACCGAGAGAGAGACACAGGGACCGATAGAGGCACAGGGACCGAGTGAGAGACAGGGACCGAGAGAGACACAGGGACCGAGAGACAGACACAGGGACCGAAAGCGAGCCACAGAGACCGAGAGAGAGAGACACAGGGACCGAGAGAGACACAGGGGCCGAGTGACACACAGGTACCGAGAGAGACACAGGGACTGAGAGAAACAACAGGACCGAGAGAGACACAGGGACTGAGAGAGAGACACAGGGACCGAGAGAGACACAGGGACCGAGAGAGAGACAAAGGGACCGAGAGAGACACAGGGACCGAGAGAGACACAGGGACCGAGAGAGAGACACAGGGACCGAGAGAGATACAGGGACCGAGAGAGAGACACAGGGACTGAGAGAGAGACACAGGGACTGAGAGAGAGACAGGGACCGAGAGAGACACAGGGGCCGAGTGACACACAGGCACCGAGAGAGAGAGACACAGGGACAGAGAGAGACGCAGAGAGCAAGAGAGAGAGAGACAGGGACCGAGAGAGAGACACAGGGACCGAGAGAGACACCGGGACCGAGAGAGACTCAGCGACCGAGAGAGACACAGGGACCGAGAGAGAGACACAGGGACCGAGTGAGACACAGTGACCGAGAGAGACACAGGGACCGAGAGAGAGACACAGGGACCGAGAGAGACACAGGGACTGAGAGAGACACAGGGACCGAGAGAGAGACATAGGGACCGAGAGAGAGACACAGGGACCAAGAGAGACACAGGGACTGAGAGAGACACATGGACCGAGTGAGTGACACAGGGACCGACAGAGAGACACAGGGACCGAGAGTGAGACACAGAGACCGAGAGAGTGACAGGGACCAAGTGAGACACAGGGACCGAGAGAGACACTGAAACTGAGAGAGAGAGACAGGGAGCGAATGAGACACAGGGACTGAGAGAGATACAGGGACCGAGTGAGAGACACAGGGACCGAGTGAGACACAGGGACCGAGAGAGAGACACAGGGGCCGAGAGAGACACAGGAACCGAGAGAGTCACAGGGACCGAGACAGAGACAAAGGGACCGACAGAGACACAGAAACTGAGAGAGAGAGACAGGGACTGAGTGAGAGACACAGGGACTGAGAGAGAGACACAGGGACTGAGAGAGAGACAGGGAGCGAGTGAGAGAGAGAGACACAGGGACCGAGTGAGAGTAACAGGTACCAAGTGAGAGACACAGGGACCGAGTGAGACACAGGGACCGAGAGAGACACAATCGACCAACAGATAAAGACAGGGAGCGAGAGAGAGACAGAGGGACCGAGAGAGACAGAGGGACCGAGAGAGCCACAGGAACCGAGAGAGAGACACAGGGACCGAGTGAGAGACACAGGGACCGAGTGAGACACAGTGAACGAGAGAGGCACAGGGACCGAGAGAGAGACACAGGGACCGAGAGAGATACACAGGGACCGAGAGAGAGACACAGGGACCGAGAGAGATACACAGGGACCGAGAGAGAGACACAGGGACCGAGAGCGAGACACAGGGACTGACAGAGAGACACAGGGAGCAAGAGAGAGACACAGGGAAAGAGAGAGAGACACAGGGACCAAGAAACAGACACAGGGACTGAGAGAGAGACAGGGACCGAGAGAGACACAGACAGTAAGAGAGAGAGACAGGGACCGAGCGAGACACAGGGACTGAGAGAGACACAGGGACCGAGAGAGAGTCATAGGGACCAAGAGAGAGACACAGGGACCAAGAGAGACACAGGGACTGAGAGAGACACATGGACCGAGTGAGTGACACAGGGACCGACAGAGAGACACAGGGACCGAGAGTGAGACACAGAGACCGAGAGAGTGACAGGGACCGAGTGAGACACAGGGACCGAGAGAGACACTGAAACTGAGCGAGAGAGACAGGGAGCGAATGAGACATAGGGACTGTGAGAGAGACAGGGACCGAGTGAGAGACACAGGGACCGAGTGAGACACAGGGACCGAGAGAGAGACACAATCGTCCGAAAGAGAAAGACGAGCGAGAGAGAGACACAGGGACCGAGAGAGAAACAGGGACCGAGAGAGACAAAGGGACCGAGTGAGACACAGAGACCGAGAGAGACACAGGGAACGAGAGAGAGACAGTGACCGAGTGAGACACAGGGACCGAGAGAGAGACACAATCGTCCGAAAGAGAAAGACGACCGAGAGAGAGACACAGGGACCGAGTGAGAGACAGGGACCGAGAGAGACACAGGGACCGAGAGACAGACACAGGGACCGAAAGCGAGACACAGAGACCGAGAGAGAGAGACACAGGGACCGAGAGAGACACAGGGGCCGAGTGACACACAGGTACCGAGAGAGACACAGGGACTGAGAGAAACACCAGGACCGAGAGAGACACAGGGAATGAGAGAGAGACACAGGGACCGAGAGAGACACAGGGACCGAGAGAGAGACACAAGGACCGAGAGAGACACAAGGACCGAGCGAGACGCAGAGAGCAAGAGAGAGGGACAGGGACCGAGAGAGAGACACAGGGACCGAGAGAGACACAGGGACAGAGAGAGACACAGGGACCCAGAGAGAGACACAGGGACCGAGAGAGAGACAGGAACTGAGAGAGAGACCGGGACCGAGAGAGACACAGGGACAGAGAGAGACGCAGAGAGCAAGAGAGAGAGACAGGGACCCAGAGAGAGACACAGGGACCGAGAGAGACACCGGAACCGAGAGAGAGAGACACAGGGACCGAGAAAGAGACACAGGGACTGAGAGAGAGACACACAGGGACCGAGAAAGAGACACGGGAATGAGAGAGAGACAGGGACCGAGTGAGACACTGGGACCCAGAGAGAGACACAGGGGCCGAGAGAGACACAGGGACCGAGACAGAGACAAAGGGACCGACAGAGACACAGAAACTGAGAGAGAGAGACAGGGACCGAGTGAGAGACACAGGGACTGAGAGAGAGACAGGGAGCGAGTGAGAGACAAAGGGACCGAGTGAGAGACACAGGGACCGAGAGAGAGACACAGGGACTGAGAGAGAGAGACAGGGACCGAGTGAGAGACACAGTGACAGAGAGAGACACAATCGACCGACAGATAAAGACAGGGAGCGAGAGAGAGACAGAGGGACCGAGAGAGACAGAGGGACCGAGAGAGCCACAGGGACCGAGAGAGAGACACAGGGACCGAGTGAGAGACACAGGACCGAGTGAGACACAGTGAACGAGGGAGACACAGGGACCGAGAGAGAGACACAGGGACCGAGAGAGATACACAGGGACCGAGAGAGAGACACAGGGACCAAGAGAAACACAGGGACTCAGAGAGACACAGGGACCGAGTGAGTGACACAGGGTCCGACAGAGAGACACAGGGACCGACAGTGAGACACAGGGACCGAGCGAGACACAGGGACCGAGTGAGAGACACAGGGACCGAGAGAGACACAGGGCGGGGAGAGAGGCACAGGGACCGAGAGAGAGACAGAGACCGAGTGAGACACAGGGACTGAGAGAGTGACAAGGACCGAGAGAGAAACAGGGACCAAGAGAGAGACAGGGACCGAGAGAGAGACGCAGGGACACAGAGAGAGACAGGGACCGAGAGACAGACACAGGGACCGAGTGAGACAGAGCGACCGAGAGAGACACAGGGACCGAGAGAGATACAGGGGAGAGAGAGAGACACAGGGACCGAGAGAGACACAGGAACTGAGAGAGACACAGGGACCGAGAGAGAGTGACAAAGGGACCGAGTGAGACACAGGGACCGAGAGAGAGAGAGACACAGGCATTGAGCGAGTCACAGGGACCGAGAGAGACACAGGGACCGAGAGAGAGACACAGGGACCGAGAGAGTGACACAGGTACCGAGAGAGACACAGGGTCTGAGAGAGACACAGGGACCAAGAGAGACACAGGGGTGAGAGAGAGATACAGGGACCGAGAGAGACACAGGCACCGAGAGAGATACCAGGACCGAGAGAGACACAGGGGTGAGAGAGAGATACAGGGACCGAGAGAGATACAGGGACCGAGAGAGAGACACAGGGACAGAGAGAGAGACACAGGAACCGAGAGAGACACTGTGACTGAGACAGTCACAGGGACAAAGTGAGACACAGGGACCGAGACAGACGCAGAGAGCAAGAGAGAGAGACAGGGACCGAGAGAGAGACACAGGGACCGAGAGAGACACAGGGACCGACAGAGAGACACAGGGACCGAGAGAGACACAGGGACTGAGAGAGACACAGGGATCGAGAGAGACACAGGACCGAGAGAGACACAGGGACCGAGAGAGACACAGGGACCGAGAGAGAGAGAGAGACACAGGGACCAAGAGAGAGACACAGGGACCGAGAGAGAGACACAGGGACCGAGAGAGAGACTCAGGGACCGAGAGAGAGTCATAGGTACTGAGAGAGAGACAGGGACCAAGAGAGAGACACAGGGACCGAGTGACACACAGGGACCGAGAGAGATCAAGGGACCGAGAGAGACACAGGGACCGACAGAGAGACACAGGGACCGAGAGAGACACAGGGACCGACAGAGAGACACAGGGACCGAGAGAGACACAGGGACCGAGAGAGAGAGAGAGACACAGGGACCAAGAGAGAGACACAGGCACCGAGAGAGAGACACAGGGACCGAGAGAGAGACTCAGGGACCGAGAGAGAGTCATAGGTACTGAGAGAGAGACAGGGACCAAGAGAGAGACACAGGGACCGAGTGACACACAGGGACCGAGAGAGATCAAGGGACCGAGAGAGACACAGGGACCGACAGAGAGACACAGGGACCGAGAGAGACACAGGGACCGCGAGAGAGACTCAGGGACCGAGAGAGACACAGGGACTGAGAGAGACACAGGGATCGAGAGAGACACAGGGACCAAGAGAGTCACAGGGACCGAGAGAGACACAGGGACCGAGAGAGTGAGACAGGGACCGAGAGAGACACAGGGACTGAGAGAGACACAGGGATCGAGAGAGACACAGGGATCGAGAGAGACACAGGGACCGTGAGAGACACAGGGACCGAGAGAGAGACACAGGAACCGAGAGAGAGACACAGGGAAAGAGAGAGACACATGGGCTGAGTGACACACAGGGACCGAGAGAGAGACACAGGGACCGAGAGAGATACAGGGACCGAGAGAGACACAGGGGCCGAGAGAGACACAGGGGCCGAGTGACACACAGGGACCGAGAGAGAGAGACACAGGGACAGAGAGAGACGCAGAGAGCAAGAGAGAGAGACAGGGACCGAGAGAGTGACAGAGGGACCGAGAGAGACACCGGGACCGAGAGAGACACAGGGACCAAGAGTGAGAGAGACACAGAGACAAAGAGAGAGACACAGGGACCAAGAGAGAGACACAGGGACCGAGAGAGAGACACAGGGACCGAGAGAGAGACTCAGGGACCGAGAGAGAGACACAGGGACCAAGAGAGAGTCACAGGGACTGAGAGAGAGACAGGGACCGAGAGAGAGACATGGACCGAGTGAGAGACACAGGGACAGAGAGAGAGACAAAGGGACCGAGTGAGACACAGGGACCGAGAGAGAGAGACAGGGTCGGAGAGAGAGAGACACAGGGACCGAGTGAGACACAGAGACCGAGAGAGTGACAGGGACCGAGAGAGACACTGAAACTCAGAGAGAGAGACAGGGAGCAAATGAGACACAGGGACTGAGAGAGACACAGGGACCGAGTGAGAGACACAGGGACCGAGTGAGACACAGGGACCGAGAGAGGCACACAATCGTCCTAGAGAGAAAGACAGGGAGCGAGAGAGAGACACAGGGACCGAGAGAGGCACAGGGACCGAGTGAGACACAGGGACCGAGAGACACACAGAGACCGAGAGAGACACAGAGACCGAGAGAGACACAGGGACCGAGAGAGAGACAGAGACCGAGAGAGGCACAGAGACCGAGAGAGACACAGAGACCGAGAGAGTCACAGGGACCGAGAGAGACACAGAGACCGAGAGAGACACAGGGACCGAGAGAGAGACATTGACCGAGAGAGACACAGGGACCAACAGAGAGACACAGGGACCGAGAGAGAGACACAGGGTCCTAGAGAATGACTCAGGGACCGAGAGAGAGACACAGGGATCGAGAGAGAGACACAGGGACCGAGAGAGACACAGGGGCCGAGTGACACACAGGGACCGAGAGAGAGACAGGGACCGAGAGAGAGACAGAGGGACCGAGAGAGAAACAGGGACCGAGTGAGACACAGAGACCGAGAGGGACACAGGGACCGAGAGAGAGACAGTGACCGAGTGAGACACAGGGACCGAGAGAGAGACACAATCGTCCGAAAGAGAAAGACGACCGAGAGAGAGACACAGGGACCGAGTGAGAGACAGGGACCGAGAGAGACACAGGGACCGAGAGACAGACACAGGGACCGAAAGCGAGACACAGAGACCGAGAGAGAGAGACACAGGGACCGAGAGAGACACAGGGGCTGAGTGACACACAGGTACCGAGAGAGACACAGGGACTGAGAGAAACACCAGGACCGAGAGAGACTCAGGGACTGAGAGAGAGACACAGGGACCAAGAGAGACACAGGGACCGAGAGAGAGACACAAGGACCGAGAGAGACACAGGGACCGAGAGAGACACAGGGACCGAGAGAGAGACACAGGGACCGAGAGAGATACAGGGACCGAGAGAGAGAGACACAGGGACTGAGAGAGAGACAGGGACCGAGAGAGACACAGGGGCCGAGTGACACACAGGCACCGAGAGAGAGTGACACAGGGACAGAGAGAGACGCAGAGAGCAAGAGAGAGAGACAGGGACCGAGAGAGAGACACAGGGACCGAGAGAGACACCGGGACCGAGAGAGACTCAGCGACCGAGAGAGACACAGGGACCGAGAGAGAGACACAGGGACCGAGTGAGACACAGTGACCGAGAGAGACACAGGGACCGAGAGAGAGACACAGGGACCGAGAGAGACACAGGGACTGAGAGAGACACAGGGACCGAGAGAGAGACATAGGGACCAAGAGAGAGACACAGGGACCAAGAGAGACACAGGGACTGAGAGAGACACATGGACCGAGTGAGTGACACAGGGACCGACAGAGAGACACAGGGACCGAGAGTGAGACACAGAGACCGAGAGAGTGACAGGGACCGAGTGAGACACAGGGACCGAGAGAGACACTGAAACTGAGAGAGAGAGACAGGGAGCGAATGAGACACAGGGACTGAGAGAGAGACAGGGACCGAGTGAGAGGCACAGGGACCGAGTGAGAGACAGGGACCGAGAGAGACACAGGGACCGAGAGACAGACACAGGGACCGAAAGCGAGACACAGAGACCGAGAGAGACACTGTGACTGAGAGAGTCACAGGGACAATGTGAGACACAGGGACCGAGCGAGACGCAGAGAGCAAGAGAGAGGGACAGGGACCGAGAGAGAGACACAGGGACCGAGAGAGACACAGGGACAGAGAGAGACACAGGGACCCAGAGAGAGACACAGGGACCGAGAGAGAGACAGGGACTGAGAGCGAGACCGGGACCGAGAGAGACACAGGGACAGAGAGAGACGCAGAGAGCAAGAGAGAGAGACAGGGACCCAGAGAGAGACACAGGGACCGAGAGAGAAGACCGGGACCGAGAGATACACAGCGACCGAGAGAGACACAGGGACCGAGAGAGAGACACAGGGACCGAGAGAGACACAGGGACCGAGAGAGAGACACAAGGACCGAGAGAGACACAAGGACCGAGCGAGACGCAGAGAGCAAGAGAGAGGGACAGGGACCGAGAGAGAGACACAGGGACCGAGAGAGACACAGGGACAGAGAGAGACACAGGGACCCAGAGAGAGACACAGGGACCGAGAGAGAGACAGGAACTGAGAGAGAGACCGGGACCGAGAGAGACACAGGGACAGAGAGAGACGCAGAGAGCAAGAGAGAGAGACAGGGACCCAGAGAGAGACACAGGGACCGAGAGAGACACCGGAACCGAGAGAGAGAGACACAGGGACCGAGAAAGAGACACAGGGACTGAGAGAGAGACACACAGGGACCGAGAAAGAGACACGGGAATGAGAGAGAGACAGGGACCGAGTGAGACACTGGGACCCAGAGAGAGACACAGGGGCCGAGAGAGACACAGGGACCGAGACAGAGACAAAGGGACCGACAGAGACACAGAAACTGAGAGAGAGAGACAGGGACCGAGTGAGAGACACAGGGACTGAGAGAGAGACAGGGAGCGAGTGAGAGACAAAGGGACCGAGTGAGAGACACAGGGACCGAGAGAGAGACACAGGGACTGAGAGAGAGAGACAGGGACCGAGTGAGAGACACAGTGACAGAGAGAGACACAATCGACCGACAGATAAAGACAGGGAGCGAGAGAGAGACAGAGGGACCGAGAGAGACAGAGGGACCGAGAGAGCCACAGGGACCGAGAGAGAGACACAGGGACCGAGTGAGAGACACAGGACCGAGTGAGACACAGTGAACGAGGGAGACACAGGGACCGAGAGAGAGACACAGGGACCGAGAGAGATACACAGGGACCGAGAGAGAGACACAGGGACCAAGAGAAACACAGGGACTCAGAGAGACACAGGGACCGAGTGAGTGACACAGGGTCCGACAGATAGACACAGGGACCGACAGTGAGACACAGGGACCGAGCGAGACACAGGGACCGAGTGAGAGACACAGGGACCGAGAGAGACACAGGGCGGGGAGAGAGGCACAGGGACCGAGAGAGAGACAGAGACCGAGTGAGACACAGGGACTGAGAGAGTGACAAGGACCGAGAGAGAAACAGGGACCAAGAGAGAGACAGGGACCGAGAGAGAGACGCAGGGACACAGAGAGAGACAGGGACCGAGAGACAGACACAGGGACCGAGTGAGACAGAGCGACCGAGAGAGACACAGGGACCGAGAGAGATACAGGGGAGAGAGAGAGACACAGGGACCGAGAGAGACACAGGAACTGAGAGAGACACAGGGACCGAGAGAGAGTGACAAAGGGACCGAGTGAGACACAGGGACCGAGAGAGAGAGAGACACAGGCATTGAGCGAGTCACAGGGACCGAGAGAGACACAGGGACCGAGAGAGAGACACAGGGACCGAGAGAGTGACACAGGTACCGAGAGAGACACAGGGTCTGAGAGAGACACAGGGACCAAGAGAGACACAGGGGTGAGAGAGAGATACAGGGACCGAGAGAGACACAGGCACCGAGAGAGATACCAGGACCGAGAGAGACACAGGGGTGAGAGAGAGATACAGGGACCGAGAGAGATACAGGGACCGAGAGAGAGACACAGGGACAGAGAGAGAGACACAGGAACCGAGAGAGACACTGTGACTGAGACAGTCACAGGGACAAAGTGAGACACAGGGACCGAGACAGACGCAGAGAGCAAGAGAGAGAGACAGGGACCGAGAGAGAGACACAGGGACCGAGAGAGACACAGGGACCGACAGAGAGACACAGGGACCGAGAGAGACACAGGGACTGAGAGAGACACAGGGATCGAGAGAGACACAGGACCGAGAGAGACACAGGGACCGAGAGAGACACAGGGACCGAGAGAGAGAGAGAGACACAGGGACCAAGAGAGAGACACAGGGACCGAGAGAGAGACACAGGGACCGAGAGAGAGACTCAGGGACCGAGAGAGAGTCATAGGTACTGAGAGAGAGACAGGGACCAAGAGAGAGACACAGGGACCGAGTGACACACAGGGACCGAGAGAGATCAAGGGACCGAGAGAGACACAGGGACCGACAGAGAGACACAGGGACCGAGAGAGACACAGGGACCGACAGAGAGACACAGGGACCGAGAGAGACACAGGGACCGAGAGAGAGAGAGAGACACAGGGACCAAGAGAGAGACACAGGCACCGAGAGAGAGACACAGGGACCGAGAGAGAGACTCAGGGACCGAGAGAGAGTCATAGGTACTGAGAGAGAGACAGGGAGCAAGAGAGAGACACAGGGACCGAGTGACACACAGGGACCGAGAGAGATCAAGGGACCGAGAGAGACACAGGGACCGACAGAGAGACACAGGGACCGAGAGAGACACAGGGACCGCGAGAGAGACTCAGGGACCGAGAGAGACACAGGGACTGAGAGAGACACAGGGATCGAGAGAGACACAGGGACCAAGAGAGTCACAGGGACCGAGAGAGACACAGGGACCGAGAGAGACACAGGGACCGAGAGAGAGACACAGGGACCGATAGAGGCACAGGGACCGAGTGAGAGACAGGGACCGAGAGAGACACAGGGACCGAGAGACAGACACAGGGACCGAAAGCGAGACACAGAGACCGAGAGAGAGAGACACAGGGACCGAGAGAGACACAGGGGCTGAGTGACACACAGGTACCGAGAGAGACACAGGGACTGAGAGAAACACCAGGACCGAGAGAGACTCAGGGACTGAGAGAGAGACACAGGGACCAAGAGAGACACAGGGACCGAGAGAGAGACACAAGGACCGAGAGAGACACAGGGACCGAGAGAGACACAGGGACCGAGAGAGAGACACAGGGACCGAGAGAGATACAGGGACCGAGAGAGAGAGACACAGGGACTGAGAGAGAGACAGGGACCGAGAGAGACACAGGGGCCGAGTGACACACAGGCACCGAGAGAGAGTGACACAGGGACAGAGAGAGACGCAGAGAGCAAGAGAGAGAGACAGGGACCGAGAGAGAGACACAGGGACCGAGAGAGACACCGGGACCGAGAGAGACTCAGCGACCGAGAGAGACACAGGGACCGAGAGAGAGACACAGGGACCGAGTGAGACACAGTGACCGAGAGAGACACAGGGACCGAGAGAGAGACACAGGGACCGAGAGAGACACAGGGACTGAGAGAGACACAGGGACCGAGAGAGAGACATAGGGACCAAGAGAGAGACACAGGGACCAAGAGAGACACAGGGACTGAGAGAGACACATGGACCGAGTGAGTGACACAGGGACCGACAGAGAGACACAGGGACCGAGAGTGAGACACAGAGACCGAGAGAGTGACAGGGACCGAGTGAGACACAGGGACCGAGAGAGACACTGAAACTGAGAGAGAGAGACAGGGAGCGAATGAGACACAGGGACTGAGAGAGAGACAGGGACCGAGTGAGAGGCACAGGGACCGAGTGAGAGACAGGGACCGAGAGAGACACAGGGACCGAGAGACAGACACAGGGACCGAAAGCGAGACACAGAGACCGAGAGAGACACTGTGACTGAGAGAGTCACAGGGACAATGTGAGACACAGGGACCGAGCGAGACGCAGAGAGCAAGAGAGAGGGACAGGGACCGAGAGAGAGACACAGGGACCGAGAGAGACACAGGGACAGAGAGAGACACAGGGACCCAGAGAGAGACACAGGGACCGAGAGAGAGACAGGGACTGAGAGCGAGACCGGGACCGAGAGAGACACAGGGACAGAGAGAGACGCAGAGAGCAAGAGAGAGAGACAGGGACCCAGAGAGAGACACAGGGACCGAGAGAGAAGACCGGGACCGAGAGATACACAGCGACCGAGAGAGACACAGGGACCGAGAGAGAGACACAGGGACCGAGTGAGACACAGTGACCGAGAGAGACACAGGGACCGAGAGAGAGAGACAGGGTCTGAGAGAGAGTGAGACACAGGGACCGAGTGACACACAGGGACCGAGAGAAAGACAGGGACCGAGAGAGAGAGACACAGGGACCAAGAGAGAGACACAGGGACCGAGAGAGAGACACAGGGACCTAGAGAGAGACTCAGGGACCGAGAGAGACACAGGGAGCTAGAGAGAGACTCAGGGACTGAGAGAGAGACACAGGGACCGAGAGAGAGACACAGGGACCGAGAGAGACATAGGGGCCGAGTTACACACAGGGACCGAGAGAGAGAGAGAGGGACCGATTGAGACACAGGGACCGAGAGAGAGAGAGAGGGTCCGAAAGAGAGAGAGACACAGGGACCGAGTGAGACACAGAGACCGAGAGAGTGACAGGAACCGAGTGAGACACAGGGACCCAGAGAGAGTCACAGGGACCGACAGAGACACTGAAACTGAGAGAGAGAGACAGGGACCGAGAGAGAGACAGGGACCGAGTGAGAGACACAGGGACCGAGTGAGACACAGGGACCGAGAGAGAGACACAATCGTCCTAGAGAGAAAGACAGGGAGCGAGAGAGAGACACTGGGACCGAGAGAGACACAGGGACCGAGAGAGACACAGGGACCGAGAGAGAGACACAGGGACCGAGAGAGACACCGGGACCGAGAGAGACACAGGGACCGAGAGAGAGGCAGGGACCGAGAGAGAGACACAGGGACCGAGAGAGAGACACAGGGAGCGAGAGCGAGACACAGGGACTGACAGAGAGACACAGGGAACGAGAGAGAGAGACACAGGGACCAAGAAACAGACACAGGGACTGAGAGAGAGACAGGGAGCGAATGAGACACAGGGACTGAGAGAGAGACAGGGACCGAGTGAGTGACACAGGGACCGAGAGAGAGACACAATCGTCCGAAAGAGAAAGACGAGCGAGAGAGAGACACAGGGACCGAGAGAGACACAGAGACCGAGAGAGAGAGACAGTGACCGAGAGAGACACAGGGACTGAGAGAGAGAGACTCTGGGACCGAGAGAGAGACACAAGGACCGAGAGAGACACAGGGACCGAGTGAGACACAGGGGTGAGAGGTAGACACAGGGACCGAGAGAGACACAGGGACTGAGTGAGACACAGCGACCGAGAGAGAGACAGGGACCGAGAGAGAGACACAGGGACTGAGGGAGAGAGACACAGGGAACGAGAGAGAGAGACACAGGGACTGAGTGAGAGACACAGGGACTGAGCGCGTCACAGGGACCGAGAGAGACACAGGGACTGAGAGAGAGACAGGGACTGACAGAGGCACAGGGACCGAGTGAGACACAGGGACTGACAGAGAGACAGAGGGACCGAGAGAGACATCCGGACCGAGAGAGACACAGGGACCGAGAGAGAGACACAGGGACCGAGAGACTCACCGGGACCGAGAGAGACACAGGGACCGAGAGAGAGACAGGGACTGACAGAGGCACAGGGACCGAGAGACACACAGGGACCGAGAGAGATACACAGGGACCGAGAAAGAGACACAGGGACTGAGAGAGAGACAGGGACCGAGAGAGACACAGAGAGTAAGAGAGAGAGACAGGGACCGAGAGAGACACCGGGACCGAGAGAGACACAGGGACCGAGAGAGAGACACAGGGACCGAGAGAGACACAGGGACCGAGAGAGAGACACAGGGACCGATAGAGGCACAGGGACCGAGTGAGAGACAGGGACCGAGAGAGACACAGGGACCGAGAGACAGACACAGGGACTGAAAGCGAGACACAGAGACCGAGAGAGAGAGACACAGGGACCGAGAGAGACACAGGGGCCGAGTGACACACAGGTACCGAGAGAGACACAGGGACTGAGAGAAACAACAGGACCGAGAGAGACACAGGGACTGAGAGAGAGACACAGGGACCGAGAGAGACACAGGGACCGAGAGAGAGACAAAGGGACCGAGAGAGACACAGGGACCGAGAGAGACACAGGGACCGAGAGAGAGACACAGGGACCGAGAGAGATACAGGGACCGAGAGAGAGACACAGGGACTGAGAGAGAGACACAGGGACTGAGAGAGAGACAGGGACCGAGAGAGACACAGAGGCCGAGTGACACACAGGCACCGAGAGAGAGAGACACAGGGACAGAGAGAGACGCAGAGAGCAAGAGAGAGAGAGACAGGGACCGAGAGAGAGACACAGGGACCGAGAGAGACACCGGGACCGAGAGAGACTCAGCGACCGAGAGAGACACAGGGACCGAGAGAGAGACACAGGGACCGAGTGAGACACAGTGACCGAGAGAGACACAGGGACCGAGAGAGAGACACAGGGACCGAGAGAGACACAGGGACTGAGAGAGACACAGGGACCGAGAGAGAGACATAGGGACCGAGAGAGAGACACAGGGACCAAGAGAGACACAGGGACTGAGAGAGACACATGGACCGAGTGAGTGACACAGGGACCGACAGAGAGACACAGGGACCGAGAGTGAGACACAGAGACCGAGAGAGTGACAGGGACCGAGTGAGACACAGGGACCGAGAGAGACACTGAAACTGAGAGAGAGAGACAGGGAGCGAATGAGACACAGGGACTGAGAGAGATACAGGGACCGAGTGAGAGACACAGGGACCGAGTGAGACACAGGGACCGAGAGAGAGACACAGGGGCCGAGAGAGACACAGGAACCGAGAGAGTCACAGGGACCGAGACAGAGACAAAGGGACCGACAGAGACACAGAAACTGAGAGAGAGAGACAGGGACTGAGTGAGAGACACAGGGACTGAGAGAGAGACACAGGGACTGAGAGAGAGACAGGGAGCGAGTGAGAGAGAGAGACACAGGGACCGAGTGAGAGTAACAGGGACCAAGTGAGAGACACAGGGACCGAGTGAGACACAGGGACCGAGAGAGACACAATCGACCAACAGATAAAGACAGGGAGCGAGAGAGAGACAGAGGGACCGAGAGAGACAGAGGGACCGAGAGAGCCACAGGGACCGAGAGAGAGACACAGGGACCGAGTGAGAGACACAGGGACCGAGTGAGACACAGTGAACGAGAGAGGCACAGGGACCGAGAGAGAGACACAGGGACCGAGAGAGATACACAGGGACCGAGAGAGAGACACAGGGACCGAGAGAGATACACAGGGACCGAGAGAGAGACACAGGGACCGAGAGCGAGACACAGGGACTGACAGAGAGACACAGGGAGCAAGAGAGAGACACAGGGAAAGAGAGAGAGACACAGGGACCAAGAAACAGACACAGGGAATGAGAGAGAGACAGGGACCGAGAGAGACACAGACAGTAAGAGAGAGAGACAGGGACCGAGCGAGACACAGGGACTGAGAGAGACACAGGGACCGAGAGAGAGTCATAGGGACCAAGAGAGAGACACAGGGACCAAGAGAGACACAGGGACTGAGAGAGACACATGGACCGAGTGAGTGACACAGGGACCGACAGAGAGACACAGGGACCGAGAGTGAGACACAGAGACCGAGTGAGTGACAGGGACCGAGTGAGACACAGGGACCGAGAGGGACACTGAAACTGAGCGAGAGAGACAGGGAGCGAATGAGACATAGGGACTGAGAGAGAGACAGGGACCGAGTGAGAGACACAGGGACCGAGTGAGACACAGGGACCGAGAGAGAGACACAATCGTCCGAAAGAGAAAGACGAGCGAGAGAGAGACACAGGGACCGAGAGAGAAACAGGGACCGAGAGAGACAAAGGGACCGAGTGAGACACAGAGACCGAGAGAGACACAGGGACCGAGAGAGAGACAGTGACCGAGTGAGACACAGGGACCGAGAGAGAGACACAATCGTCCGAAAGAGAAAGACGACCGAGAGAGAGACACAGGGACCGAGTGAGAGACAGGGACCGAGAGAGACACAGGGACCGAGAGACAGACACAGGGACCGAAAGCGAGACACAGAGACCGAGAGAGAGAGACACAGGGACCGAGAGAGACACAGGGGCCGAGTGACACACAGGTACCGAGAGAGACACAGGGACTGAGAGAAACACCAGGACCGAGAGAGACACAGGGAATGAGAGAGAGACACAGGGACCGAGAGAGACACAGGGACCGAGAGAGAGACACAAGGACCGAGAGAGACACAGGGACCGAGCGAGACGCAGAGAGCAAGAGAGAGGGACAGGGACCGAGAGAGAGACACAGGGACCGAGAGAGACACAGGGACAGAGAGAGACACAGGGACCCAGAGAGAGACACAGGGACCGAGAGAGAGACAGGGACTGAGAGAGAGACCGGGACCGAGAGAGACACAGGGACAGAGAGAGACGCAGAGAGCAAGAGAGAGAGACAGGGACCCAGAGAGAGACACAGGGACCGAGAGAGACACCGGAACCGAGAGATACACAGCGACCGAGAGAGACACAGGGACTGAGAGAGAGACACGGGGACCGAGTGAGACACAGTGACCGAGAGAGACACAGGGACCGAGAGAGAGACAGGGACCGAGAGGGAGAGACACAGGGACCAAGAGAGAGACACAGGGACCGAGAGAGACACAGTGACCGAGAGAGAGAGACAGGGTCCGAGAGAGAGTGAGACACAGGGACCGAGTGACACTCAGGGACCGAGAGAGAGACAGGGACCTAGAGAGAGAGACACAGGGACCAAGAGAGAGACACAGGGACCGAGAGAGAGACACAGGGACCTAGAGAGAGACTCAGGGACCGAGAGAGACACAGGGAGCTTGAGAGAGACTCAGGGACTGAGTGAGAGACACAGGGACCGAGAGAGAGACACAGGGACCGAGAGAGACATAGGGGCCGAGTGACACACAGGGACCGAGAGAGAGACACAGGGACCGAGAGAGAGACAAAGGGACCGAGAGAGACACAGGGACCGAGAGAGAGACACAGGGACCGAGAGAGAGAGACACAGGGACCGAGAAAGAGACACAGGGACTGAGAGAGAGACACACAGGGACCGAGAAAGAGACACGGGAATGAGAGAGAGACAGGGACCGAGTGAGACACAGGGACCCAGAGAGAGACACAGGGGCCGAGAGAGACACAGGAACCGAGAGATTCACAGGGACCGAGACAGAGACAAAGGGACCGACAGAGACACAGAAACTGAGAGAGAGAGACAGGGACCGAGTGAGAGACACAGGGACTGAGAGAGAGACACAGGGAGCGATAGAGGCACAGGGACCGAGTGAGAGACAGGGACCGAGAGAGACACTGGGACCGAGAGACAGACACAGGGACCGAAAGCGAGACACAGAGACCGAGAGAGAGGCACAGGGACCGAGAGAGACACTGTGACTGAGAGAGTCACAGGGACAAAGTGAGACACAGGGACCGAGCGAGACGCAGAGATCAAGAGAGAGGGACAGGGACCGAGAGAGAGACACAGGGACCGAGAGAGACACAGGGACCGAGAGAGACACAGGGACCCAGAGAGACACACAGGGACCGAGAGAGAGACAGGGACTGAGAGAGAGACAGGGACCAAGAGAGAGACACAGGGACCGAGAGAGAGACTGGAACCGAGAGAGACACAGGGACCGAGAGAGAGAGACACAGGTACTGAGAGAGAGACAGGGACTGAGAGAGTCACAGGGTCCGACTAAGACAAAGGGACCGAGAGAGACACAGGGACCGAGAGAGAGACACAGGGACCGAGAGAGAGAGACACAGGGACCGAGAAAGAGACACAGGGACTGAGAGAGAGACACACAGGGACCGAGAAAGAGACACGGGAATGAGAGAGAGACAGGGACCGAGTGAGAGACAAAGGGACCGAGTGAGAGACACAGGGACCGAGGGAGAGACACAGGGACCGAGTGAGAGACACAGTGACAGAGAGAGACACAATCGACCGACAGATAAAGACAGGGAGCGAGAGAGAGACAGAGGGACCGAGAGAGACACAGGGACCGAGAGAGAGACACAGGGACCGAGTGAGAGACACAGGGACCGAGTGAGACACAGTGAACGAGAGAGACACAGGGACCGAGAGAGAGACACAGGGACCGAGAGAGAGACACAGGGACCAAGAGAAACACAGGGACTCAGAGAGACACAGGGACCGAGTGAGTGACACAGGGACCGACAGAGAGACACAGGGACCGACAGTGAGACACAGGGACCGAGCGAGACACAGGGACCGAGTGAGAGACACAGGGACCGAGAGAGACACAGGGCGGGGAGAGAGGCACAGGGACCGAGAGAGAGACAGAGACCGAGTGAGACACAGGGACTGAGAGAGTGACAAGGACCGAGAGAGAGACAGGGACCAAGAGAGAGACAGGGACCGAGAGAGAGACGCAGGGACACAGAGAGAGACAGGGACCGAGAGACAGACACAGGGACCGAGTGAGACAGAGCGACCGAGAGAGACACAGGGACCGAGAGAGACACAGGGGAGAGAGAGAGACACAGGGACCGAGAGAGACACAGGAACCGAGAGAGACACAGGGACCGAGAGAGAGTGACAAAGGGACCGAGTGAGACACAGGGACCGAGAGAGAGAGACACAGGCATTGAGCGAGTCACAGGGACCGAGAGAGACACAGGGACCGAGAGAGAGACACAGGGACCGAGAGAGTGACACAGGTACCGAGAGAGACACAGGGTCTGAGAGAGACACAGGGACCAAGAGAGACACAGGGGTGAGAGAGAGATACAGGGACCGAGAGAGACACAGGCACCGAGAGAGATACCAGGACCGAGAGAGACACAGGGGTGAGAGAGAGATACAGGGACCGAGAGAGATACAGGGACCGAGAGAGAGACACAGGGACAGAGAGAGAGACACAGGAACCGAGAGAGAAACTGTGACTGAGACAGTCACAGGGACAAAGTGAGACACAGGGACCGAGACAGACGGAGAGAGCAAGAGAGAGAGACAGGGACCGAGAGAGAGACACAGGGACCGAGAGAGACACAGGGACCGACAGAGAGACACAGGGACCGAGAGAGACACAGGGACTGAGAGAGACACAGGGATCGAGAGAGACACAGGACCGAGAGAGACACAGGGACCGAGACAGACACAGGGACCGAGAGAGAGAGAGACACAGGGACCAAGAGAGAGACACAGGGACCGAGAGTGAGACACAGGGACCGAGAGAGAGACTCAGGGACCGAGAGAGAGTCATAGGTACTGAGAGAGAGACAGGGACCAAGAGAGAAACACAGGGACCGAGTGACACACAGGGACCGAGAGAGACCAAGGGACCGAGAGAGACACAGGGACCGACAGAGAGACACAGGGACCGAGAGAGACACAGGGACCGACAGAGAGACACAGGGACCGAGAGAGACACAGGGACTGAGAGAGACACAGGGATCGAGAGAGACACAGGGATCGAGAGAGACACAGGGACCGAGAGAGAGACACAGGAACCGAGAGAGAGACACAGGGAACGACAGAGACACAGGGGCTGAGTGACACACAGGGACCGAGAGAGAGACACAGGGACCGAGAGAGATACAGGGACCGAGTGACACACAGGGACAGAGAGAGAGAGACACAGGGACAGAGAGAGACGCAGAGAGCAAGAGAGAGAGACAGGGACCGAGAGAGTGACACAGGGACCGAGAGAGACACCGGGACCGAGAGAGACACAGGGACCGAGAGAGAGACAGGGACCAAGAGTGAGAGAGACACAGAGACAAAGAGAGAGACACATGGACCAAGAGAGAGACACAGGGACTGAGAGAGAGACACAGGGACCGAGAGAGAGACTCAGGGACCGAGAGAGAGACACAGGGACCAAGAGAGAGTCACAGGGACTGAGAGAGAGACAGGGACCGAGAGAGAGACAGGGACCAAGAGTGAGAGAGACACAGAGACAAAGAGAGAGACACAGGGACCAAGAGAGAGACACAGGGACCGAGAGAGAGACACAGGGACCGAGAGAGAGACTCAGGGACTGAGAGAGAGACACAGGGACCAAGAGAGAGTCACAGGGACTGAGAGAGAGACAGGGACCGAGAGAGAGACAGGGACCGAGTGAGAGACACAGGGACAGAGAGAGAGACAAAGGGACCGAGTGAGACACAGGGACCGAGAGAGAGAGACAGGGTCGGAGAGAGAGAGACACAGGGACCGAGTGAGACACAGAGACCGAGAGAGTGACAGGGACCGAGAGAGACACTGAAACTCGGAGAGAGAGACAGGGAGCAAATGAGACACAGGGACTGAGAGAGACACAGGGACCGAGTGAGAGACACAGGGACCGAGTGAGACACAGGGACCGAGAGAGGCACACAATCGTCCTAGAGAGAAAGACAGGGAGCGAGAGAGAGACACAGGGACCGAGAGAGGCACAGGGACCGAGTGAGACACAGGGACCGAGAGACACACAGAGACCGAGAGAGACACAGAGACCGAGAGAGACACAGGGACCGAGAGAGAGACATTGACCGAGAGAGACACAGGGACTGAGAGAGAGAGAAACAGGGACCGAGAGAGAGACACTAGGACCGAGAGAGACACAGGGACCGAGTGAGACACAGGGGTGAGAGGGAGACACAGGGACCGAGAGAGACACAGGGACCGAGAGAGACACAGGGACCGAGAAAGAGACACAGGGACTGAGAGAGAGACAGGGACCGAGAGAGGCACAGGGACCGAGTGAGAGACACAGGGACCGAGAGAGAGACTCAGGGACCGAGAGAGAGTCACAGGGACTGAGAGAGACACTGTGACTGAGACAGTCACAGGGACAAAGTGAGACACAGGGACCGAGAGAGACGCAGAGAGCAAGAGAGAGAGACAGGGACCGAGAGAGAGACACAGGGACCGAGAGAGACACAGGGACCGAGAGAGACACAGGGACCGAGAGAGAGAGAGAGGGACCGAGAGAGACACAGGGACTGAGAGAGACACAGGGATCGAGAGAGACACAAGGACTGAGAGAGACACAGGGATCGAGAGAGACACAGGGACCGAGAGAGACACAGGGACCGAGAGAGACACAGGGACCGACAGAGAGACACATGGACCGAGAGAGACACAGGGACCGACATTGAGACACAGGGACCGACAGAGAGACACATGGACCGAGAGAGACACAGGGACCGACATTGAGACACAGGGACCGAGAGAGACACAGGGACTGAGATAGACATAGGGATCGAGAGAGACACAGGGACTGAGAGAGAGACAAGGGACTGAGAGAGAGACACAGGGACCGAGACAGACACAGGGACTGAGAGAGAGACACAGGGACCGAGAGAGACACAGGGGCCGAGTGACACACAGGTACCGAGAGAGACACAGGGACTGAGAGAAACATCAGGACCGAGAGAGAGACACAGGGACCGAGAGAGACACAGGGTCTGAGAGAGAGACAAAGGGACCGAGAGAGAGACACAGGGACCGAGAGAGAGACACAGGGACTGAGAGAGAGACACAGGGACTGAGAGCGAGACAGGGACCGAGAGAGACACAGGGGCCGAGTGAAACACAGGCACCGAGAGAGAGAGACACAGGGACAGAGAGAGACGCAGAGAGCACGAGAGAGACACCGGGACCGAGAGAGACACAGGGACCGAGAGAGAGAGAGACACAGGGACCAACAGAGAGACACAGGGACCGAGAGAGAGACACAGGGTCCTAGAGAATGAGTCAGGGACCGAGAGAGAGACACAGGGACCGAGAGAGAGACACAGGGACCGAGAGAGACACAGGGGCCGAGTGACACACAGGGACCGAGAGAGAGACAGGGACCGAGAGAGAGACAGAGGGACCGAGAGAGAAACAGGGACCGAGTGAGACACAGAGACCGAGAGAGACACAGGGACCGAGAGAGAGACAGTGACCGAGTGAGACACAGGGACCGAGAGAGAGACACAATCGTCCGAAAGAGAAAGACGACCGAGAGAGAGACACAGGGACCGAGAGAGACACAGGGACCGAGAGAGAGAGACACAGGGACCAATAGAGGCACAGGGACCGAGTGAGAGACAGGGACCGAGAGAGACACAGGGACCGAGAGACAGACACAGGGACCGAAAGCGAGACACAGAGACCGAGAGAGAGAGACACAGGGACCGAGAGAGACACAGGGGCCGAGTGACACACAGGTACCGAGAGAGACACAGGGACTGAGAGAAACACCAGGACCGAGAGAGACACAGGGACTGAGAGAGAGACACAGGGACCGAGAGAGACACAGGGACCGAGAGAGAGACAGAAGGACCGAGAGAGACACAGGGACCGAGAGAGACACAGGGACCGAGAGAGAGACACAGGGACCGAGAGAGATACAGGGACCGAGAGAGAGAGACACAGGGACTGAGAGAGAGACACAGGGACTGAGAGAGAGACAGGGACCGAGAGAGACACAGGGGCCGAGTGACACACAGGCACCGAGAGAGAGAGACACAGGGACAGAGAGAGACGCAGAGAGCAAGAGAGAGAGACAGGGACCGAGAGAGAGACACAGGGACCGAGAGAGACACCGGGAACGAGAGAGACTCAGCGACCGAGAGAGACACAGGGACCGAGAGAGAGACACAGGGACCGAGTGAGACACAGTGACCGAGAGAGACACAGGGACCGAGAGAGAGACACAGGGACCGAGAGAGACACAGGGACTGAGAGAGACACAGGGACCGAGAGAGAGACATAGGGACCGAGAGAGAGACACAGGGACCAAGAGAGACACAGGGACTGAGAGAGACACATGGACCGAGTGAGTGACACAGGGACCGACAGAGAGACACAGGGACCGAGAGTGAGACACAGAGACCGAGAGAGTGACAGGGACCGAGTGAGACACAGGGACCGAGAGAGACACTGAAACTGAGAGAGAGTGACAGGGAGCGAATGAGACAGAGGGACTGAGAGAGAGACAGGGACCGAGTGAGAGACACAGGGACCGAGTGAGACACAGGGACCGAGAGAGAGCACAATCGTCCGAAAGAGAAAGACGAGCGAGAGAGAGACACAGGGACCGAGAGAGAAACAGGGACCGAGAGAGACAAAGGGACCGAGTGAGACACAGAGACCGAGAGAGACACAGGGACCGAGAGAGAGACAGTGACCGAGAGAGACACAGGGACTGAGAGAGAGAGACTCTGGGACCGAGAGAGAGACACAAGGACCGAGAGAGACACAGGGACCGAGAGAGACACAGGGACCGAGAGAGAGACACAGGGACCGATAGAGGCACAGTGACCGAGTGAGAGACAGGGACCGAGAGAGACACAGGGACCGAGAGACAGACACAGGGACCGAAAGCGAGACACAGAGACCGAGAGAGAGACACAGGGACCGAGAGAGACACAGGGACAGAGAGAGACACAGGGACCCAGAGAGAGACACAGGGACCGAGAGAGAGACAGGGACTGAGAGAGAGACCGGGACCGAGAGAGACACAGGGACAGAGAGAGACGCAGAGAGCAAGAGAGAGAGACAGGGACCCAGAGAGAGACACAGGGACCGAGAGAGACACCGGGACCGAGAGATACACAGCGACCGAGAGAGATACAGAGACCAAGAGAGAGACACAGGGACCGAGTGAGACACAGTGACCGAGAGAGACACAGGGACCGAGAGAGAGAGACAGGGTCCGAGAGAGAGTGAGACACAGGGACCGAGTGACACACAGGGACCGAGAGAGAGACAGGGACCGAGAGAGAGAGACACAGGGACCAAGAGAGAGACACAGGGACCGAGAGAGAGACACAGGGACCTAGAGAGAGACTCAGGGACCGAGAGAAACACAGGGAGCTAGAGAGAGACTCAGGGACTGAGAGAGAGACACAGGGACCGAGAGAGAGACACAGGGACCGAGAGAGACATAGGGGCCGAGTGACACACAGGGACCGAGAGAGAGACAGAGGGACCGATTGAGACACAGGGACCGAGAGAGAGAGACAGGGACCGAGAGAGAGGCAGGGACCGAGAGAGAGACACAGGGACCGAGAGAGAGACACAGGGAGCGAGAGCGAGACACAGCACGAGAGAGAGACACAGGGACCAAGAAACAGACACAGGGACTGAGAGAGAGACAGGGACCGAGAGAGACACAGACAGTAAGAGAGAGAGACAGGGACCGAGAGAGAGACACACGGACCGAGAGAGAGACACAGGTACTGAGAGAGAGACAGGGACTGAGAGAGTCACAGGGTCCGAGTAAGACACAGGGACCGAGAGAGACACTGAAACTGAGAGAGAGAGACAGGGAGCGAATGAGACACAGGGACTGAGAGAGAGACAGGGACCGAATGAGTGACACAGGGACCGAGAGAGAGACACAATCGTCCGAAAGAGAAAGACGAGCGAGAGAGAGACACAGGGACCGAGAGAGAAACAGGGACCGAGAGAGAGACACAGGGACTGAGAGAGAGAGACTCTGGGACCGAGAGAGAGACACAAGGACCGAGAGAGAGACAGTGACCGAGAGAGACACAGGGACTGAGAGAGAGAGACTCTGGGACCGAGAGAGAGACACAAGGACCGAGAGAGACACAGGGACCGAGCGAGACACAGGGACCGAGAGAGAGACACAGGGACCGATAGAGGCACAGGGACCGAGTGAGAGACAGGGACCGAGAGAGACACAGGGACCGAGAGACAGACACAGGGACCGAAAGCGAGATACAGAGACCGAGAGAGAGGCACAGGGACCGAGAGAGACACTGTGACTGAGAGAGTCACAGGGACAAAGTGAGACACAGGGACCGAGCGAGACGCAGAGAGCAAGAGAGAGGGACAGGGACCGAGAGAGAGACACAGGGACCGAGAGAGACACAGGGACCGAGAGAGACACAGGGACCCAGAGAGACACAGGGCATGAGAGAGAGACAGGGACTGAGAGAGAGACAGGGACCGAGAGAGAGACACAGGGACCAAGAGAGAGACACAGGGACCGAGAGAGAGACTGGAACCGAGAGAGACACAGGGACCGAGAGAGAGACACAGGGACCGAGAGAGACACAGGGACCGAGAGAGAGACACAGGTACTGAGAGAGAGACAGGGACTGAGAGAGTCACAGGGTCCGAGTAAGACAAAGGGACCGAGAGAGACACAGGGACTGAGAGAGAGACACAGGGACCGAGAGAGAGAGACACAGGGACCGAGAAAGAGACACAGGGACTGAGAGAGAGACACACAGGGACCGAGAAAGAGACACGGGAATGAGAGAGAGACAGGGACCGAGTGAGACACAGGGACCCAGAGAGAGACACAGGGGCCGAGAGAGACACAGGAACCGAGAGATTCACAGGGACCCAGACAGAGACAAAGGGACCGACAGAGACACAGAAACTGAGAGAGAGAGACAGGGACCGAGTGAGAGACAAAGGGACCGAGTGAGAGACACAGTGACAGAGAGAGACACAATCGACCGACAGATAAAGACAGGGAGCGAGAGAGAGAGACAGGGACCGAGTGAGAGACACAGGGACCGAGAGAGAGACACAGTGACAGAGAGAGACACAATCGACCGACAGATAAAGACAGGGAGCGAGAGAGAGACACAGGGACCGAGAGAGAGAGACACAGGGACCGAATGAGAGACACAGGGACCGAGTGAGACACAGTGAACGAGAGAGACACAGGGACCGAGAGAGAGACACAGGGACCGAGAGAGATACACAGGGACCGAGAGAAAGACACAGGGACCAAGAGAAACACAGGGACTCAGAGAGACACAGGGACCGAGTGAGTGACACAGGGACCGACAGAGAGACACAGGGACCGACAGTGAGACACAGGGACCGAGCGAGACACAGGGACCGACAGTGAGACACAGGGACCGAGCGAGGCACAGGGACCGAGAGAGAGACAGAGACCGAGTGAGACACAGGGACTGAGAGAGTGACAAAGACCGGGAGAGAGACAGGGACCGAGAGAGAGACAGGGACCGAGAGAGAGACGCAGGGACACAGAGAGAGACAGGGACCGAGAGACAGACACAGGGACCGAGTGAGACAGAGCGACCGAGAGAGACACAGGGACCGAGAGAGACACAGGGGAGAGAGAGAGACACAGGGACCGAGAGAGACACAGGAACCGAGAGAGACACAGGGACCGAGAGAGAGTGACAAAGGGACCGAGTGAGACACAGGGACCGAGAGAGAGAGACACAGGCATTGAGCGAGTCACAGGGACCGAGAGAGACACAGGGACCGAGAGAGACACAGGGGTGAGAGAGAGATACAGGGACCGAGAGAGACACAGGCACCGAGAGAGATACCAGGACCGAGAGAGACACAGGGGCGAGAGAGAGATACAGGGACCGAGAGAGATACAGGGACCGAGAGAGAGACACAGGGACAGAGAGAGAGACACAGGAACCGAGAGAGACACTGTGACTGAGACAGTCACAGGGACAAAGTGAGACACAGGGACAGAGACAGACGCAGAGAGCAAGAGAGAGAGACAGGGACCGAGAGAGAGACACAGGGACCGAGAGAGACACAGGGACCGACAGAGAGACACAGGGACCGAGAGAGACACAGGGACTGAGAGAGACACAGGGATCGAGAGAGACACAGGACCGAGAGAGACACAGGGACCGAGAGTGACACAGGGACCGAGAGAGAGAGAAACACAGGGACCAAGAGAGAGACACAGGGACCGAGAGAGAGACACAGGGACCGAGAGAGAGACTCAGGGACCGAGAGAGAGTCATAGGTACTGAGAGAGAGACAGGGACCAAGAGAGAGACACAGGGACCGAGTGACACACAGGGACCGAGAGAGACCAAGGGACCGAGAGAGACACAGGGACCGACAGAGAGACACAGGGACCGAGAGAGACACAGGGACCGACAGAGAGACACAGGGACCGAGAGAGACACAGGGACTGAGAGAGACACAGGGATCGAGAGAGACACAGGGATCGAGAGAGACACAGGGACCGTGAGAGACACAGGGACCGAGAGAGAGACACAGGAACCGAGAGAGAGACACAGGGAACGAGAGAGACACAGGGGCTGAGTGACACACAGGGACCGAGAGAGAGACACAGGGACCGAGAGAGATACAGGGACCGAGAGAGACACAGGGGCCGAGAGAGACACAGGGGCCGAGTGACACACAGGGACCGAGAGAGAGAGACACAGGGACAGAGAGAGACGCAGAGAGCAAGAGAGAGAGACAGGGACCGAGAGAGTGACACAGGGACCGAGAGAGACACCGGGACCGAGAGAGACACAGGGACCGAGAGAGAGACAGGGACCAAGAGTGAGAGAGACACAGAGACAAAGAGAGAGACACAGGGACCAAGAGAGAGACACAGGGACCGAGAGAGAGACACAGGGACCGAGAGAGAGACTCAGGGACCGAGAGAGAGACACAGGGACCAAGAGAGAGTCACAGGGACTGAGAGAGAGACAGGGACCGAGAGAGAGACAGGGACCGAGTGAGAGACACAGGGACAGAGAGAGAGACAAAGGGACCAAGAGAGACACAGGGGTGAGAGAGAGATACAGGGACCGAGAGAGACACAGGCACCGAGAGAGATACCAGGACCGAGAGAGACACAGGGGTGAGAGAGAGATACAGGGACCGAGAGAGATACAGGGACCGAGAGAGAGACACAGGGACAGAGAGAGAGACACAGGAACCGAGAGAGAAACTGTGACTGAGACAGTCACAGGGACAAAGTGAGACACAGGGACCGAGACAGACGGAGAGAGCAAGAGAGAGAGACAGGGACCGAGAGAGAGACACAGGGACCGAGAGAGACACAGGGACCGACAGAGAGACACAGGGACCGAGAGAGACACAGGGACTGAGAGAGACACAGGGATCGAGAGAGACACAGGACCGAGAGAGACACAGGGACCGAGACAGACACAGGGACCGAGAGAGAGAGAGACACAGGGACCAAGAGAGAGACACAGGGACCGAGAGAGAGACACAGGGACCGAGAGAGAGACTCAGGGACCGAGAGAGAGTCATAGGTACTGAGAGAGAGACAGGGACCAAGAGAGAAACACAGGGACCGAGTGACACACAGGGACCGAGAGAGACCAAGGGACCGAGAGAGACACAGGGACCGACAGAGAGACACAGGGACCGAGAGAGACACAGGGACCGACAGAGAGACACAGGGACCGAGAGAGACACAGGGACTGAGAGAGACACAGGGATCGAGAGAGACACAGGGATCGAGAGAGACACAGGGACCGAGAGAGAGACACAGGAACCGAGAGAGAGACACAGGGAACGACAGAGACACAGGGGCTGAGTGACACACAGGGACCGAGAGAGAGACACAGGGACCGAGAGAGATACAGGGACCGAGAGAGACACAGGGGCCGAGAGAGACACAGGGACCGAGAGAGAGACTCAGGGACCGAGAGAGATACAGGGACCGAGAAAGACACAGGGGCCGAGAGAGACACAGGGGCCGAGTGACACACAGGGACAGAGAGAGAGAGACACAGGGACAGAGAGAGACGCAGAGAGCAAGAGAGAGAGACAGGGACCGAGAGAGTGACACAGGGACCGAGAGAGACACCGGGACCGAGAGAGACACAGGGACCGAGAGAGAGACAGGGACCAAGAGTGAGAGAGACACAGAGACAAAGAGAGAGACACAGGGACCAAGAGAGAGACACAGGGACCGAGAGAGAGACACAGGGACCGAGAGAGAGAGACTCAGGGACCGAGAGAGAGACACAGGGACCAAGAGAGAGTCACAGGGACTGAGAGAGAGACTGGGACCGAGAGAGAGACAGGGACCAAGAGTGAGAGAGACACAGAGACAAAGAGAGAGACACAGGGACCAAGAGAGAGACACAGGGACCGAGAGAGCGACACAGGGACCGAGAGAGAGACTCAGGGACTGAGAGAGAGACACAGGGACCAAGAGAGAGTCACAGGGACTGAGAGAGAGACAGGGACCGAGAGAGAGACAGGGACCGAGTGAGAGACACAGGGACAGAGAGAGAGACAAAGGGACCGAGTGAGAGACACAGGGACCGAGAGAGAGACACAGGGACCGAGTGAGACACAGAGACCGAGAGAGTGACAGGGACCGAGAGAGACACTGAAACTCGGAGAGAGAGACAGGGAGCAAATGAGACACAGGGACTGAGAGAGACACAGGGACCGAGTGAGAGACACAGGGACCGAGTGAGACACAGGGACCGAGAGAGGCACACAATCGTCCTAGAGAGAAAGACAGGGAGCGAGAGAGAGACACAGGGACCGAGAGAGGCACAGGGACCGAGTGAGACACAGGGACCGAGAGACACACAGAGACCGAGAGAGACACAGAGACCGAGAGAGACACAGGGACCGAGAGAGAGACATTGACCGAGAGAGACACAGGGACTGAGAGAGAGAGAAACAGGGACCGAGAGAGAGACACTAGGACCGAGAGAGACACAGGGACCGAGTGAGACACAGGGGTGAGAGGGAGACACAGGGACCGAGAGAGACACAGGGACCGAGAGAGACACAGGGACCGAGAAAGAGACACAGGGACTGAGAGAGACACAGGGACTGAGAGAGACACAGGGATCGAGAGAGACACAGGGACTGAGAGAGACACAGGGATCGAGAGAGACACAGGGACCGAGAGAGACACAGGGATCGAGAGAGACACAGGGACCGAGAGAGACACAGGGACCGAGAGAGACACAGGGACCGACAGAGAGACACATGGACCGAGAGAGACACAGGGACCGACAGTGAGACACAGGGACCGAGAGAGACACAGGGACTGAGAGAGACACTGTGACTGAGACAGTCACAGGGACAAAGTGAGACACAGGGACCGAGAGAGACGCAGAGAGCAAGAGAGAGAGACAGGGACCGAGAGAGAGACACAGGGACCGAGAGAGACACAGGGACCGAGAGAGACACAGGGACCGAGAGAGAGAGACAGGGACCGAGAGAGACACAGGGACTGAGAGAGACACAGGGATCGAGAGAGACACAGGGACTGAGAGAGACACAGGGATCGAGAGAGACACAGGGACCGAGAGAGACACAGGGACCGAGAGAGACACAGGGACCGACAGAGAGACACATGGACCGAGAGAGACACAGGGACCGACATTGAGACACAGGGACCGAGAGAGACACAGGGACTGAGATAGACATAGGGATCGAGAGAGACACAGGGACTGAGAGAGAGACAAGGGACTGAGAGAGAGACACAGGGACCGAGACAGACACAGGGACTGAGAGAGAGACACAGGGACCGAGAGAGACACAGGGGCCGAGTGACACACAGGTACCGAGAGAGACACAGGGACTGAGAGAAACATCAGGACCGAGAGAGAGACACAGGGACCGAGAGAGACACAGGGTCTGAGAGAGAGACAAAGGGACCGAGAGAGAGACACAGGGACCGAGAGAGAGACACAGGGACTGAGAGAGAGACACAGGGACTGAGAGCGAGACAGGGACCGAGAGAGACACAGGGGCCGAGTGAAACACAGGCACCGAGAGAGAGAGACACAGGGACAGAGAGAGAAGCAGAGAGCAAGAGAGAGACACCGGGACCGAGAGAGACACAGGGACCGAGAGAGAGAGAGACACAGGGACCAACAGAGAGACACAGGGACCGAGAGAGAGACACAGGGTCCTAGAGAATGAGTCAGGGACCGAGAGAGAGACACAGGGACCGAGAGAGAGACACAGGGACCGAGAGAGACACAGGGGCCGAGTGACACACAGGGACCGAGAGAGAGACAGGGACCGAGAGAGAGACAGAGGGACCGAGAGAGAAACAGGGACCGAGTGAGACACAGAGACCGAGAGAGACACAGGGACCGAGAGAGAGACAGTGGCCGAGTGAGACACAGGGACCGAGAGAGAGACACAATCGTCCGAAAGAGAAAGACGACCGAGAGAGAGACACAGGGACCGAGAGAGACACAGGGACCGAGAGAGAGAGACACAGGGACTGATAGAGGCACAGGGACCGAGTGAGAGACAGGGACCGAGAGAGAGACACAATCGTCCGAAAGAGAAAGACGACCGAGAGAGAGACACAGGGACCGAGAGAGACACAGGGACCGAGAGACAGACACAGGGACCGAAAGCGAGACACAGAGACCGAGAGAGAGAGACACAGGGACCGAGAGAGACACAGGGGCCGAGTGACACACAGGTACCGAGAGAGACACAGGGACTGAGAGAAACACCAGGACCGAGAGAGACACAGGGACTGAGAATGAGACACAGGGACCGAGAGAGACACAGGGACCGAGAGAGAGACACAAGGACCGAGAGAGACACAGGGACCGAGAGAGACACAGGGACCGAGAGAGAGACACAGGGACCGAGAGAGATACAGGGACCGAGAGAGAGAGACACAGGGACTGAGAGAGAGACACAGGGACTGAGAGAGAGACAGGGACCGAGAGAGACACAGGGGCCGAGTGACACACAGGCACCGAGAGAGAGAGACACAGGGACAGAGAGAGACGCAGAGAGCAAGAGAGAGAGACAGGGACCGAGAGAGAGACACAGGGACCGAGAGAGACACCGGGAACGAGAGAGACTCAGCGACCGAGAGAGACACAGGGACCGAGAGAGAGACACAGGGACCGAGTGAGACACAGTGACCGAGAGAGACACAGGGACCGAGAGAGAGACACAGGGACCGAGAGAGACACAGGGACTGAGAGAGACACAGGGACCGAGAGAGAGACATAGGGACCGAGAGAGAGACACAGGGACCAAGAGAGACACAGGGACTGAGAGAGACACATGGACCGAGTGAGTGACACAGGGACCGACAGAGAGACACAGGGACCGAGAGTGAGACACAGAGACCGAGAGAGTGACAGGGATCGAGTGAGACACAGGGACCGAGAGAGACACTGAAACTGAGAGAGAGTGTCAGGGAGCGAATGAGACACAGGGACTGAGAGAGAGACACAGGGACCGAGTGAGACACAGGGACCGAGAGAGAGCACAATCGTCCGAAAGAGAAAGACGAGCGAGAGAGAGACACAGGGACCGAGAGAGAAACAGGGACCGAGAGAGACAAAGGGACCGAGTGAGACACAGAGACCGAGAGAGACACAGGGACCGAGAGAGAGACAGTGACCGAGAGAGACACAGGGACTGAGAGAGAGAGACTCTGGGACCGAGAGAGAGACACAAGGACCGAGAGAGACACAGGGACCGAGAGAGAGACACAGGGACCGATAGAGGCACAGGGACCGAGTGAGAGACAGGGACCGAGAGAGACACAGGGACCGAGAGACAGACACAGGGACCGAAAGCGAGACACAGAGACCGAGAGAGAGACACAGGGACCGAGAGAGACACAGGGACAGAGAGAGACACAGGGACCCAGAGAGAGACACAGGGACCGAGAGAGAGACAGGGACTGAGAGAGAGACCGGGACCGAGAGAGACACAGGGACAGAGAGAGACGCAGAGAGCAAGAGAGAGAGACAGGGACCCAGAGAGAGACACAGGGACCGAGAGAGACACCGGGACCGAGAGATACACAGCGACCGAGAGAGACACAGAGACCAAGAGAGAGACACAGGGACCGAGTGAGACACAGTGACCGAGAGAGACACAGGGACCGAGAGAGAGAGACACAGGGACCTAGAGAGAGACTCAGGGACCGAGAGAGACACAGGGAGCTAGAGAGAGACTCAGGGACTGAGAGAGAGACACAGGGACCGAGAGAGAGACACAGGGACCGAGAGAGACATAGGGGCCGAGTGACACACAGGGACCGAGAGAGAGACAGAGGGACCGATTGAGACACAGGGACCGAGAGAGAGAGACAGGGTCCGAAAGAGAGAGAGACACAGGGACCGAGTGAGACACAGAGACCGAGAGAGTGACAGGAACCGAGTGAGACACAGGGACCCAGAGAGAGTCACAGGGACCGACAGAGACACTGAAACTGAGAGAGAGAGACAGGGACCGAGAGAGAGACAGGGACCGAGTGAGAGACACAGGGACCGAGTGAGACACAGGGACCGAGAGAGACACACAATCGTCCTAGAGAGAAAGACAGGGAGCGAGAGAGAGACACAGGGACCGAGAGAGACACAGGGACCGAGAGAGACACAGGGACCGAGAGAGAGACACAGGGACCGAGAGAGACACCGGGACCGAGAGAGACACAGGGACCGAGAGAGAGGCAGGGACCGAGAGAGAGACACAGGGACCGAGAGAGAGACACAGGGAGCGAGAGCGAGACACAGCACGAGAGAGAGACACAGGGACCAAGAAACAGACACAGGGACTGAGAGAGAGACAGGGACCGAGAGAGACACAGACAGTAAGAGAGAGAGACAGGGACCGAGAGAGAGACACACGGACCGAGAGAGAGACACAGGTACTGAGAGAGAGACAGGGACTGAGAGAGTCACAGGGTCCGAGTAAGACACAGGGACCGAGAGAGACACTGAAACTGAGAGAGAGAGACAGGGAGCGAATGAGACACAGGGACTGAGAGAGAGACAGGGACCGAGTGAGTGACACAGGGACCGAGAGAGAGACACAATCGTCCGAAAGAGAAAGACGAGCGAGAGAGAGACACAGGGACCGAGAGAGAAACAGGGACCGAGAGAGAGACACAGGGACTGAGAGAGAGAGACTCTGGGACCGAGAGAGAGACACAAGGACCGAGAGAGAGACAGTGACCGAGAGAGACACAGGGACTGAGAGAGAGAGACTCTGGGACCGAGAGAGAGACACAAGGACCGAGAGAGAAACAGGGACCGAGCGAGACACAGGGACCGAGAGAGAGACACAGGGACCGATAGAGGCACAGGGACCGAGTGAGAGACAGGGACCGAGAGAGACACAGGGACCGAGAGACAGACACAGGGACCGAAAGCGAGACACAGAGACCGAGAGAGAGGCACAGGGACCGAGAGAGACACTGTGACTGAGAGAGTCACAGGGACAAAGTGAGACACAGGGACCGAGCGAGACGCAGAGAGCAAGAGAGAGGGACAGGGACCGAGAGAGAGACACAGGGACCGAGAGAGACACAGGGACCGAGAGAGACACAGGGACCCAGAGAGACACAGGGACTGAGAGAGAGACAGGGACTGAGAGAGAGACAGGGACCGAGAGAGAGACACAGGGACCAAGAGAGAGACTCAGGGACCGAGAGAGAGACTGGAACCGAGAGAGACACAGGGACCGAGAGAGAGACAGAACGACCGAGAGAGACACAGGGACCGAGAGAGAGACACAGGTACTGAGAGAGAGACAGGGACTGAGAGAGTAACAGGGTCCGAGTAAGACAAAGGGACCGAGAGAGACACAGGGACCGAGAGAGAGACACAGGGACCGAGAGAGAGAGACACAGGGACCGAGAAAGAGACACAGGGACTGAGAGAGAGACACACAGGGACCGAGAAAGAGACACGGGAATGAGAGAGAGACAGGGACCGAGTGAGACACAGGGACCCAGAGAGAGACACAGGGGCCGAGAGAGACACAGGAACCGAGAGATTCACAGGGACCCAGACAGAGACAAAGGGACCGACAGAGACACAGAAACTGAGAGAGAGAGACAGGGACCGAGTGAGAGACAAAGGGACCGAGTGAGAGACACAGTGACAGAGAGAGACACAATCGACCGACAGATAAAGACAGGGAGCGAGAGAGAGAGACAGGGACCGAGTGAGAGACACAGGGACCGAGAGAGAGACACAGTGACAGAGAAAGACACAATCGACCGACAGATAAAGACAGGGAGCGAGAGAGAGACACAGGGACCGAGAGAGAGAGACACAGGGACCGAATGAGAGACACTGGGACCGAGTGAGACACAGTGAACGAGAGAGACACAGGGACCGAGAGAGAGACACAGGGACCGAGAGAGATACACAGGGACCGAGAGAAAGACACAGGGACCAAGAGAAACACAGGGACTCAGAGAGACACAGGGACCGAGTGAGAGACACAGGGACCGAGAGAGACACAGGGCGGGGAGAGAGGCACAGGGACCGAGAGAGAGACAGAGACCGAGTGAGACACAGGGACTGAGAGAGTGACAAGGACCGAGAGAGAGACAGGGACCGAGAGAGAGACAGGGACCGAGAGAGAGACGCAGGGACACAGAGAGAGACAGGGACCGAGAGACAGACACAGGGACCGAGTGAGACAGAGCGACCGAGAGAGACACAGGGACCGAGAGAGACACAGGGGAGAGAGAGAGACACAGGGACCGAGAGAGACACAGGAACCGAGAGAGACACAGGGACCGAGAGAGAGTGACAAAGGGACCGAGTGAGACACAGGGACCGAGAGAGAGAGACACAGGCATTGAGCGAGTCACAGGGACCGAGAGAGACACAGGGACCGAGAGAGACACAGGGGTGAGAGAGAGATACAGGGACCGAGAGAGACACAGGCACCGAGAGAGATACCAGGACCGAGAGAGACACAGGGGCGAGAGAGAGATACAGGGACCGAGAGAGATACAGGGACCGAGAGAGAGACACAGGGACAGAGAGAGAGACACAGGAACCGAGAGAGACACTGTGACTGAGACAGTCACAGGGACAAAGTGAGACACAGGGACCGAGACAGACGCAGAGAGCAAGAGAGAGAGACAGGGACCGAGAGAGAGACACAGGGACCGAGAGAGACACAGGGACCGACAGAGAGACACAGGGACCGAGAGAGACACAGGGACTGAGAGAGACACAGGGATCGAGAGAGACACAGGACCGAGAGAGACACAGGGACCGAGAGAGACACAGGGACCGAGAGAGAGAGAAACACAGGGACCAAGAGAGAGACACAGGGACCGAGAGAGAGACACAGGGACCGAGAGAGAGACTCAGGGACCGAGAGAGAGTCATAGGTACTGAGAGAGAGACAGGGACCAAGAGAGAGACACAGGGACCGAGTGACACACAGGGACCGAGAGAGACCAAGGGACCGAGAGAGACACAGGGACCGACAGAGAGACACAGGGACCGAGAGAGACACAGGGACCGACAGAGAGACACAGGGACCGAGAGAGACACAGGGACTGAGAGAGACACAGGGATCGAGAGAGACACAGGGATCGAGAGAGACACAGGGACCGTGAGAGACACAGGGACCGAGAGAGAGACACAGGAACCGAGAGAGAGACACAGGGAACGAGAGAGACACAGGGGCTGAGTGACACACAGGGACCGAGAGAGAGACACAGGGACCGAGAGAGATACAGGGACCGAGAGAGACACAGGGGCCGAGAGAGACACAGGGGCCGAGTGACACACAGGGACCGAGAGAGAGAGACACAGGGACAGAGAGAGACGCAGAGAGCAAGAGAGAGAGACAGGGACCGAGAGAGTGACACAGGGACCGAGAGAGACACCGGGACCGAGAGAGACACAGGGACCGAGAGAGAGACAGTGAACAAGAGTGAGAGAGACACAGAGACAAAGAGAGAGACACAGGGACCAAGAGAGAGACACAGGGACCGAGAGAGAGACACAGGGACCGAGAGAGAGACTCAGGGACCGAGAGAGAGACACAGGGACCAAGAGAGAGTCACAGGGACTGAGAGAGAGACAGGGACCGAGAGAGAGACAGGGACCGAGTGAGAGACAGAGGGACAGAGAGAGAGACAAAGGGACCGAGTGAGACACAGGGACCGAGAGAGAGAGACAGGGTCGGAGAGAGAGAGACACAGGGACCGAGTGAGACACAGAGACCGAGAGAGTGACAGGGACCGAGAGAGACACTGAAACTCAGAGAGAGAGACAGGGAGCAAATGAGACACAAGGACTGAGAGAGACACAGGGACCGAGTGAGAGACACAGGGACCGAGTGAGACACAGGGACCGAGAGAGAGACACAATCGTCCTAGAGAGAAAGACAGGGAGCGGGAGATAGACACAGGGACCGAGAGAGGCACAGGGACCGAGTGAGACACAGGGACCGAGAGACACACAGAGACCGAGAGAGACACAGAGACCGAGAAAGACACAGGGACCGAGAGAGAGACAGAGACTGAGAGAGACACAGAGACCGAGAGAGACACAGAGACCGAGAGAGTCACAGGGACCGAGAGAGACACAGAGACCGAGAGAGACACAGGGACCGAGAGAGAGACATTGACCGAGAGAGACACAGGGACTGAGAGAGAGAGAAACAGGGACCGAGAGAGAGACACTAGGACCGAGAGAGAGACACTAGGACCGAGAGAGACGCAGAGAGCAAGAGAGAGAGACAGGGACCGAGAGAGTGACACAGGGACCGAGAGAGACACCGGGACCGAGAGAGACACAGAGACCGAGAGAGACACAGAGACCGAGAGAGACACAGGGACCGAGAGAGAGACAGAGACCGAGAGAGACACAGAGACCGAGAGAGACACAGAGACCGAGAGAGTCACAGGGACCGAGAGAAACACAGAGACCAAGAGAGACACAGGGACCGAGAGAGAGACATTGACCGAGAGAGACACAGGGACTGAGAGAGAGAGAAACAGGGACCGAGAGAGAGACACTAAGACCGAGAGAGACACAGGGACCGAGTGAGACACAGGGGTGAGAGGGAGACACAGGGACCGAGAGAGACACAGGGACCGAGAGAGACACAGGGACCGAGAAAGAGACACAGGGACTGAGAGAGAGACAGGGACCGAGAGAGGCACAGGGACCGAGTGAGAGACACAGGGACCGAGAGAGAGACTCAGGGACCGAGAGAGAGTCACAGGGACTGAGAGAGACACTGTGACTGAGACAGTCACAGGGACAAAGTGAGACACAGGGACCGAGAGAGACACAGGGACTGAGAGAGACACAGGGATCGAGAGAGACACAGGGACTGAGAGAGACACAGGGATCGAGAGAGACACAGGGACCGAGAGAGACACAGGGACCGAGAGAGACACAGGGACCGACAGAGAGACACATGGACCGAGAGAGACACAGGGACCGACAGTGAGACACAGGGACCGAGAGAGACACAGGGACTGAGATAGACATAGGGATAGAGAGAGACACAGGGACTGAGAGAGAGACAAGGGACTGAGAGAGAGACACAGGGACCGAGACAGACACAGGGACTGAGAGAGAGACACAGGGACCGAGAGAGACACAGGGGCCGAGTGACACACAGGTACCGAGAGAGACACAGGGACTGAGAGAAACACCAGGACCGAGAGAGAGAGACACAGGGACCGAGAGAGACACAGGGTCTGAGAGAGAGACACTGGGACCGAGAGAGAGACACAGGGACCGAGAGAGAGACACAGGGACTGAGAGAGAGACACAGGGACTGAGAGCGAGACAGGGACCGAGAGAGACACAGGGGCCGAGTGACACACAGGCACCGAGAGAGAGAGACACAGGGACAGAGAGAGACGCAGAGAGCAAGAGAGAGACACCGGGACCGAGAGAGACACAGGGACCGAGAGAGAGACAGGGACCGAGAGAGAGAGAGACACAGGGACCAACAGAGAGACACAGGGACCGAGAGAGAGACACAGGGACCGAGAGAGACACAGGGGCCGAGTGACACACAGGGACCGAGAGAGAGACAGGGACCGAGAGAGAGACAGAGGGACCGAGAGAGAAACAGGGACCGAGTGAGACACAGAGACCGAGAGAGACACAGGGACCGAGAGAGAGACACAGGGACTGAGTGAGAGACACAGGCACCGAGTGAGACACAGAGACCGAGAGAGACACAGGGACCGAGAGAGACACAGGGACTGAGAGAGAGAGACACAGAGACCGAGAGAGAGACACAAGGACCGAGAGAGACACAGGGACCGAGTGAGACACAGGGGTGAGAGGGAGACACAGGGACCGAGAGAGACACAGGGACCGAGAGAGAGACAGGGACCGAGAGAGAGAGAGACACAGGGACCGAGAGAGAGACACAGGGACCTAGAGAATGACTCAGGGACCGAGAGAGAGACACAGGGACCAAGAGAGAGTCACAGGGACTGAGAGAGAGACCGGGACCGAGAGAGAGACAGGGACCGAGTGAGAGACAGGGACCGAGAGAGAGAGACAGGGTCGGAGAGAGAGAGACACAGGGACCGAGTGAGACACAGAGACCGAGAGAGTGACAGGGACCGAGTGAGACACAGGGACCGAGAGAGAGACACAGGGACCGAGAGAGAGACAGAGACCGAGAGAGACACAGAGACCGAGAGAGACACAGAGACCGAGAGAGTCACAGGGACCGAGAGAGAGACAGAGACCGAGAGAGACACAGAGACCGAGAGAGACACAGAGTCCGAGAGATTCACAGGGACCGAGAGAGACATAGAGACCGAGAGAGACACAGGGACCGAGAGAGACACAGGGACCGAGTGAGAGACACAGGGACCGAGTGAGACACAGGGACCGAGAGAGACACAGAGACCGAGAGAGACACAGGGATCGAGAGAGAGACAGAGACCGAGAGAGAGACACATGGACCGAGAGAGACACCGGGACCGAGAGAGACACAGGGACCGAGATAGACACAGGGACCGAGAGAGAGACAGAGGGACCGAGAGAGACACAGGGACCGAGAGAGAGACACAGGGACCGAGGGAGACACCGGGACCGAGAGAGACACAGGGACCGAGAGAGAGGCAGGGACCGAGAGAGGGACACAGGGACCGAGAGAGAGACACAGGGAGCAAGAGAGAGACACAGGGAACGAGAGAGAGACACAGGGACCGAGAAAGAGAAACAGGGACCGAGAGAGACACAGGGACTGAGAGAGAGACAGAGGGACCGAGAGAGACACAGGGACCGAGAGAGAGACACAGTGACCGAGAGAGACACCGGGACCGAGAGAGACACAGGGACCGAGAGAGAGGCAGGGACCGAGAGAGGGACACAGGGACCGAGAGAGAGACACAGGGAGCAAGAGAGAGACACAGGGACCGAGAGAGAGACACAGGGACCAAGAGAGAGTCACAGGGACTGAGAGAGAGACAGGGACCGAGAGAGGCACAGGGACCGAGTGAGAGACACTGGGACCGAGAGAGACACAGGGACCGAGAGAGAGACACAGGAACCGAGAGAGAGACACAGGGACCGAGAGAGAGACTCAGGGACCGAGAGAGAGTCACAGGGACTGAGAGAGACATTGTGACTGAGACAGTCACAGGGACAAAGTGAGACACAGGGACCGAGAGAGATGCAGAGAGCAAGAGAGAGAGACAGGGACCGAGAGAGAGACACAGGGACCGAGAGAGACACAGGGACCGAGAGAGACACAGGGACCGAGAGAGAGAGACAGGGACCGAGAGAGACACAGGGACTGAGAGAGACACAGGGATCGAGAGAGACACAGGGACTGAGAGAGACACAGGGATCGAGAGAGACACAGGGACCGAGAGAGACACAGGGACCGAGAGAGACACAGGGACCGACAGAGAGACACATGGACCGAGAGAGACACAGGGACCGACAGTGAGACACAGGGACCGAGAGAGACACAGGGACTGAGACAGACATAGGGATCGAGAGAGACACAGGGACTGAGAGAGAGACAAGGGACTGAGAGAGACACAGGGACCGAGACAGACACAGGGACTGAGAGAGAGACACAGGGACCGAGAGAGACACAGGGGCCGAGTGACACACAGGTACCGAGAGAGAGAGACACAGGGACAGAGAGAGACGCAGAGAGCAAGAGAGAGAGACAGGGACAGAGAGAGAGACACAGGGACCGAGACAGACACCGGGACCGAGAGAGACACAGGGACCGAGAGAGAGAGAGGGACCGAGAGAGAGAGAGACACAGGGACCGAGAGAGAGACACAGGGAGCTAGAGAATGACTCAGGGACCGAGAGAGAGACACAGGGACTGAGAGAGAGACACAGGGACCGAGAGAGACACAGGGGCCGAGTGACACACAGGGACCGAGAGAGAGACAGGGACCGAGAGAGATACACAGGGACCGAGAGAGAGACAGAGGGACCGATTGAGACACAGGGACCGAGAGAGAGAGACAGGGTCCGAAAGAGAGAGAGACACAGGGACCGAGATTGTGACAGGGACCGAGTGAGTCACAGGGACCCAGAGAGAGTCACAGGGACCGACAGAAACACTGAAACTGAGAGAGAGAGACAGGGACCGAGAGAGAGACAGGGACCGAGTGAGAGACACAGGGACCGAGTGAGACACAGAGACCGAGAGAGACACAGGGACCGAGAGAGACACAGGGACCGAGTGAGACACAGGGGTGAGAGGGAGACACAGGGACCGAGAGAGACACAGGGACCGAGAGAGACACAGGGACCGAGAAAGAGACACAGGGACTGAGAGAGAGACAGGGACCGAGAGAGGCACAGGGACCGAGTGAGAGACACAGGGACCGAGAGAGAGACTCAGGGACCGAGAGAGAGTCACAGGGACTGAGAGAGACACTGTGACTGAGACAGTCACAGGGACAAAGTGAGACACAGGGACCGAGAGAGACACAGGGACTGAGAGAGACACAGGGACCGAGAGAGACACAGGGACTGAGATAGACATAGGGATCGAGAGAGACACAGGGACTGAGAGAGAGACAAGGGACTGAGATAGAGACACAGGGACCGAGACAGACACAGGGACTGAGAGAGAGACACAGGGACCGAGAGAGACACAGGGGCCGAGTGACACACAGGTACCGAGAGAGACACAGGGACTGAGAGAAACACCAGGACCGAGAGAGAGAGACACAGGGACCGAGAGAGACACAGGGTCTGAGAGAGAGACACTGGGACCGAGAGAGAGACACAGGGACCGAGAGAGAGACACAGGGACTGAGAGAGAGACACAGGGACTGAGAGCGAGACAGGGACCGAGAGAGACACAGGGGCCGAGTGACACACAGGCACCGAGAGAGAGAGACACAGGGACAGAGAGAGACGCAGAGAGCAAGAGAGAGACACCGGGACCGAGAGAGACACAGGGACCGAGAGAGAGACAGGGACCGAGAGAGAGAGAGACACAGGGACCAACAGAGAGACACAGGGACCGAGAGAGAGACACAGGGACCGAGAGAGACACAGGGGCCGAGTGACACACAGGGACCGAGAGAGAGACAGGGACCGAGAGAGAGACAGAGGGACCGAGAGAGAAACAGGGACCGAGTGAGACACAGAGACCGAGAGAGACACAGGGACCGAGAGAGAGACACAGGGACTGAGTGAGAGACACAGGCACCGAGTGAGACACAGAGACCGAGAGAGACACAGGGACCGAGAGAGACACAGGGACTGAGAGAGAGAGACACAGAGACCGAGAGAGAGACACAAGGACCGAGAGAGACACAGGGACCGAGTGAGACACAGGGGTGAGAGGGAGACACAGGGACCGAGAGAGACACAGGGACCGAGAGAGAGACAGGGACCGAGAGAGAGAGAGACACAGGGACCGAGAGAGAGACACAGGGACCTAGAGAATGACTCAGGGACCGAGAGAGAGACACAGGGACCAAGAGAGAGTCACAGGGACTGAGAGAGAGACCGGGACCGAGTGAGAGACAGGGACCGAGAGAGAGAGACAGGGTCGGAGAGAGAGAGACACAGGGACCGAGTGAGACACAGAGACCGAGAGAGTGACAGGGACCGAGTGAGACACAGGGACCGAGAGAGAGACACAGGGACCGAGAGAGAGACAGAGACCGAGAGAGACACAGAGACCGAGAGAGACACAGAGACCGAGAGAGTCACAGGGACCGAGAGAGAGACAGTGACCGAGAGAGACACAGAGACCGAGAGAGACACAGAGACCGAGAGATTCACAGGGACCGAGAGAGACATAGAGACCGAGAGATACACAGGGACCGAGAGAGACACAGGGACCGAGTGAGAGACACAGGGACCGAGTGAGACACAGGGACCGAGAGAGACACAGAGACCGAGAGAGACACAGGGATCGAGAGAGAGACAGAGACCGAGAGAGAGACACATGGACCGAGAGAGACACCGGGACCGAGAGAGACACAGGGACCGAGATAGACACAGGGACCGAGAGAGAGACAGAGGGACCGAGAGAGACACAGGGACCGAGAGAGAGACACAGGGACCGAGGGAGACACCGGGACCGAGAGAGACACAGGGACCGAGAGAGAGGCAGGGACCGAGAGAGGGACACAGGGACCGAGAGAGAGACACAGGGAGCAAGAGAGAGACACAGGGAACGAGAGAGAGACACAGGGACCGAGAAAGAGAAACAGGGACCGAGAGAGACACAGGGACTGAGAGAGAGACAGAGGGACCGAGAGAGACACAGGGACCGAGAGAGAGACACAGTGACCGAGAGAGACACCGGGACCGAGAGAGACACAGGGACCGAGAGAGAGGCAGGGACCGAGAGAGGGACACAGGGACCGAGAGAGAGACACAGGGAGCAAGAGAGAGACACAGGGACCGAGAGAGAGACACAGGGACCAAGAGAGAGTCACAGGGACTGAGAGAGAGACAGGGACCGAGAGAGGCACAGGGACCGAGTGAGAGACACTGGGACCGAGAGAGACACAGGGACCGAGAGAGAGACACAGGAACCGAGAGAGAGACACAGGGACCGAGAGAGAGACTCAGGGACCGAGAGAGAGTCACAGGGACTGAGAGAGACATTGTGACTGAGACAGTCACAGGGACAAAGTGAGACACAGGGACCGAGAGAGATGCAGAGAGCAAGAGAGAGAGACAGGGACCGAGAGAGAGACACAGGGACCGAGAGAGACACAGGGACCGAGAGAGACACAGGGACCGAGAGAGAGAGACAGGGACCGAGAGAGACACAGGGACTGAGAGAGACACAGGGATCGAGAGAGACACAGGGACTGAGAGAGACACAGGGATCGAGAGAGACACAGGGACCGAGAGAGACACAGGGACCGAGAGAGACACAGGGACCGACAGAGAGACACATGGACCGAGAGAGACACAGGGACCGACAGTGAGACACAGGGACCGAGAGAGACACAGGGACTGAGACAGACATAGGGATCGAGAGAGACACAGGGACTGAGAGAGAGACAAGGGACTGAGAGAGACACAGGGACCGAGACAGACACAGGGACTGAGAGAGAGACACAGGGACCGAGAGAGACACAGGGGCCGAGTGACACACAGGTACCGAGAGAGAGAGACACAGGGACAGAGAGAGACGCAGAGAGCAAGAGAGAGAGACAGGGACAGAGAGAGAGACACAGGGACCGAGACAGACACCGGGACCGAGAGAGACACAGGGACCGAGAGAGAGACAGGGACCGAGAGAGAGAGAGACACAGGGACCGAGAGAGAGACACAGGGAGCTAGAGAATGACTCAGGGACCGAGAGAGAGACACAGGGACTGAGAGAGAGACACAGGGACCGAGAGAGACACAGGGGCCGAGTGACACACAGGGACCGAGAGAGAGACAGGGACCGAGAGAGATACACAAGGACCGAGAGAGAGACAGAGGGACCGATTGAGACACAGGGACCGAGAGAGAGAGAGACAGGGTCCGAAAGAGAGAGAGACACAGGGACCGAGATTGTGACAGGGACCGAGTGAGTCACAGGGACCCAGAGAGAGTCACAGGGACCGACAGAAACACTGAAACTGAGAGAGAGAGACAGGGACCGAGAGAGAGACAGGGACCGAGTGAGAGACACAGGGACCGAGTGAGACACAGAGACCGAGAGAGACACAGGGACCGAGAGAGACACAGGGACCGAGTGAGACACAGAGACCGAGAGAGACACAGGGACCGAGAGAGAGACACAGGGACTGAGTGAGAGACACAGGGACCGAGTGAGACACAGAGACCGAGAGAGACACAGGGACCGAGAGAGACACAGGGACTGAGAGAGAGAGACACAGAGACCGAGAGAGAGACACAGGGACCGAGTGAGACACAGGGACCGAGTGAGACACAGGGGTGAGAGGGAGACACAGGGACCGAGAGAGACACAGGGACCGAGAGAGAGAGACACTGGGACCGAGAGAGACACAGGGACCGAGTGAGACACAGGGGTGAGAGGGAGACACAGGGACCGAGAGAGACAAAGGGACCGAGAGAGAGAGACACTGGGACCGAGAGAGACACAGGGACCGAGAGAGAGAGACACTGGGACCGAGAGAGACACAGGGACCGAGGGAGAGAGACACAGGGAACGAGAGATAGACACAGGGACCGAGTGAGAGACACAGGGACTGAGCGAGTCACAGGGACCGAGAGAGACCAGGGACCGAGAGAGAGACAGGGACCGAGAGAGACACAGGGACCGAGAGAGACACAGGGACCGCGAGAGACACAGGGACCGCGAGAGAGACTCAGGGACCGAGAGAGACACAGGGACTGAGAGAGACACAGGGATCGAGAGAGACACAGGGACCAAGAGAGTCACAGGGACCGAGAGAGACACAGGGACCGAGAGAGTGAGACAGGGACCGAGAGAGACACAGGGACTGAGAGAGACACAGGGATCGAGAGAGACACAGGGACCGAGAGAGACAGAGGGACCGAGAGAGACACAGGGACCGACAGAGAGACACAGGGAAAGAGAGAGATACAGGGACCGACAGATAGACACAGGGACCGAGAGAGACACAGGGATCGAGAGAGACACAGGGACTGAGAGAGAGATACAGGGACTGAGAGAGAGACACAGGGACCGAGACAGACACAGGGACTGAGAGAGAGACACAGGGACCGAGAGAGAAACAGGGGCCGAGTGACACACAGGTACCGAGAGATACACAGGGACTGAGAGAAACACCAGGACCGAGAGCGAGACACAGGGACCGTGAGAGACACAGGGACCGAGAGAGAGACACAGGGACCGAGAGAGAGACACAGGGACCGAAAGAGAGACACAGGGACTGAGAGAGAGACACAGGGACTGAGAGCGAGTCAGGGATCGAGAGAGACACAGGGGCCGAGTGAAACACAGGCACCGAGAGAGAGAGATACAGGGACAGAGAGAGACGCAGAGAGCAAGAGAGAGAGACAGGGACCGAGAGAGAGACACAGGGACCGAGAGAGACACCGGGACCGAGAGAGACACAGGGACCGAGAGAGAGACGGGGACGGAGAGAGAGAGAGACACAGGGACCTAGAGAATGACTCAGGGACCGAGAGAGAGACACAGGGACCAAGAGAGAGACAGAGGGACCGATTGAGACACAGGGACCGAGAGAGAGAGACAGTGTCCGAAAGAGAGAGAGACACAGGGACCAAGTGAGACACAGAGACCGAGAGAGTGACAGGGACCGAGTGAGACACAGGGACCCAGAGAGATTCACAGGGACCGAGAGAGAGACACAGGGACCGAGAGAGACACAGGGACCGAGTGAGACACAGGGACCGAGAGAGAGACACAATCGTCCTAGAGAGAAAGACAGGGAGCGAGAGAGAGACAGAGGGACCGAGAGAGACACAGGGATCCAGAGAGAGTCACAGGGACCGACGGAGACACTGAAACTGAGAGAGAGACACAGGGACCGAGAGAGACACAGGGACCGAGTGAGACACAGAGACCGAGAGAGACACAGGGACCGAGAGAGACACAGGGACCGAGTGAGACACAGAGACCGAGAGAGACACAGGGACCGAGAGAGACACAGGGACTGAGAGAGAGAGACACAGAGACCGAGAGAGAGACACAAGGACCGAGAGAGACACAGGGACCGAGTGAGACACAGGGGTGAGAGGGAGACACAGGGACCGAGAGAGACACAGGGACCGAGAGAGAGAGACACTGGGACCGAGAGATGCACAGGGACCGAGAGAGAGAGACACTGGGACCGAGAGAGACACAGGGACTGAGAGAGAGACACAGGGACCGAGAGAGAGACACAGGGACCGAGTGAGACACAGAGACCGAGAGAGACACAGGGACCGAGAGAGACCTGGGACCGAGAGAGACACAGGGACTGAGAGAGAGACACAGAGACCGAGAGAGAGACACAGGGACCGAGTGAGACACAGGGACCGAGTGAGACACAGGGGTGAGAGGGAGACACAGGGACCGAGAGAGACACAGGGACCGAGAGAGAGAGACACTGGGACCGAGAGAGACACAGGGACCGAGTGAGACACAGGGGTGAGAGGGAGACACAGGGACCGAGAGAGACACAGGGACCGAGAGAGAGAGACACTGGGACCGAGAGAGACACAGGGACCGAGAGAGTGAGACACTGGGACCGAGAGAGACACAGGGACCGAGGGAGAGAGACACAGGGAACGAGAGATAGACACAGGGACCGAGTGAGAGACACAGGGACTGAGCGAGTCACAGGGACCGAGAGAGACCTGGGACCGAGAGAGAGACAGGGACCGAGAGAGACACAGGGACCGAGAGAGACACAGGGACCGCGAGAGACACAGGGACCGCGAGAGAGACTCAGGGACCGAGAGAGACACAGGGACTGAGAGAGACACAGGGATCGAGAGAGACACAGGGACCAAGAGAGTCACAGGGACCGAGAGAGACACAGGGACCGAGAGAGTGAGACAGGGACCGAGAGAGACACAGGGACTGAGAGAGACACAGGGATCGAGAGAGACACAGGGACCGAGAGAGACAGAGGGACCGAGAGAGACACAGGGACCGACAGAGAGACACAGGGAACGAGAGAAATACAGGGACCGACAGAGAGACACAGGGACCGAGAAAGACACAGGGATCGAGAGAGACACAGGGACTGAGAGAGAGATACAGGGACTGAGAGAGAGACACAGGGACCGAGACAGACACAGGGACTGAGAGAGAGACACAGGGACCGAGAGAGAAACAGGGGCCGAGTGACACACAGGTACCGAGAGATACACAGGGACTGAGAGAAACACCAGGACCGAGAGAGAGACACAGGGACCGTGAGAGACACAGGGACCGAGAGAGAGACACAGGGACCGAGAGAGAGACACAGGGACCGAAAGAGAGACACAGGGACTGAGAGAGAGACACAGGGACTGAGAGCGAGACAGGGATCGAGAGAGACACAGGGGCCGAGTGAAACACAGGCACCGAGAGAGAGAGACATAGGGACAGAGAGAGACGCAGAGAGCAAGAGAGAGAGACAGGGACCGAGAGAGAGACACAGGGACCGAGAGAGACACCGGGACCGAGAGAGACACAGGGACCGAGAGAGAGACAGGGACCGAGAGAGAGAGAGACAGAGGGACCGAGAGAGAGACACAGGGACCTAGAGAATGACTCAGGGACCGAGAGAGAGACACAGGGAACGAGAGAGAGACAGAGGGACCGATTGAGACACAGGGACCGAGAGAAAGAGACAGTGTCCGAAAGAGAGAGAGACACAGGGACCAAGTGAGACACAGAGACCGAGAGAGTGACAGGGACCGAGTGAGACACAGGGACCCAGAGAGATTCACAGGGACCGAGAGAGAGACACAGGGACCGAGAGAGACACAGGGACCGAGTGAGACACAGGGACCGAGAGAGAGACACAATCATCCTAGAGAGAAAGACAGGGAGCTAGAGAGAGACAGAGGGACCGAGAGAGACACAGGGACCCAGAGAGAGTCACAGGGACCGAGTGAGACACAGAGACCGAGAGAGACACAGGGACCGAGAGAGACACAGGGACCGAGTGAGACACAGAGACCGAGAGAGGCACAGGGACCGAGAGAGACACAGGGACTGAGAGAGAGAGACACAGAGACCGAGAGAGAGACACAAGGACCGAGAGAGACACAGGGACCGAGTGAGACACAGGGGTGAGAGGGAGACACAGGGACCGAGAGAGACACAGGGACCGAGAGAGAGAGACACTGGGACCGAGAGATGCACAGGGACCGAGAGAGAGAGACACTGGGACCGAGAGAGACACAGGGACTGAGAGAGAGACACAGGGACCCAGAGAGATTCACAGGGACCGAGAGAGAGACACAGGGACCGAGAGTGACACCGGGACCGAGAGAGAGACAGGGACCAAGAGTGAGAGAGACACAGAGACAAAGAGAGAGACACAGGGACCAAGAGAGAGACACAGGGACCGAGAGAGAGACACAGGGACCGAGAGAGACACAGGGACTGAGAGAGACACAGGGATCGAGAGAGACACAGGGATCGAGAGAGACAGGGACCGAGAGAGAGACACCGGGACCGAGAGAGACACAGGGACCGAGAGAGAGACAGGGACCAAGAGTGAGAGAGACACAGAGACAAAGAGAGAGTCACAGGGACCGAGAGAGACACAGGGACCGAGAGAGAGACACAGGGACCGAGAGAGAGACTCAGGGACCGAGAGAGAGACACAGGGACCAAGAGAGAGTCACAGGGACTGAGAGAGAGACAGGGACCGAGAGAGAGACAGGGACCAAGAGTGAGAGAGACACAGAGACAAAGAGAGAGACACAGGGACCAAGAGAGAGACACAGGGACCGAGAGAGAGACACAGGGACCGAGAGAGAGACTCAGGGACTGAGAGAGAGACACAGGGACCAAGAGAGAGTCACAGGGACTGAGAGAGAGACAGGGACCGAGAGAGAGACAGGGACCTAGTGAGAGACACAGGGACAGAGAGAGAGACAAAGGGACCGAGTGAGACACAGGGACCGAGAGAGAGAGACAGGGTCGGAGAGAGAGAGACACAGGGACCGAGTGAGACACAGAGACCGAGAGAGTGACAGGGACCGAGAGAGACACTGAAACTCGGAGAGAGAGACAGGGAGCAAATGAGACACAGGGACTGAGAGAGACACAGGGACCGAGTGAGAGACACAGGGACCGAGTGAGACACAGGGACCGAGAGAGGCACACAATCGTCCTAGAGAGAAAGACAGGGAGCGAGAGAGAGACACAGGGACCGAGAGAGGCACAGGGACCGAGTGAGACACAGGGACCGAGAGACACACAGAGACCGAGAGAGACACAGAGACCGAGAGAGACACAGGGACCGAGAGAGAGACATTGACCGAGAGAGACACAGGGACTGAGAGAGAGAGAAACAGGGACCGAGAGAGAGACACTAGGACCGAGAGAGACACAGGGACCGAGTGAGACACAGGGGTGAGAGGGAGACACAGGGACCGAGAGAGACACAGGGACCGAGAGAGACACAGGGACCGAGAAAGAGACACAGGGACTGAGAGAGAGACAGGGACCGAGAGAGGCACAGGGACCGAGTGAGAGACACAGGGACCGAGAGAGAGACTCAGGGACCGAGAGAGAGTCACAGGGACTGAGAGAGACACTGTGACTGAGACAGTCACAGGGACAAAGTGAGACACAGGGACCGAGAGAGACGCAGAGAGCAAGAGAGAGAGACAGGGACCGAGAGAGAGACACAGGGACCGAGAGAGACACAGGGACCGAGAGAGACACAGGGACCGAGAGAGAGAGACAGGGACCGAGAGAGACACAGGGACTGAGAGAGACACAGGGATCGAGAGAGACACAAGGACTGAGAGAGACACAGGGATCGAGAGAGACACAGGGACCGAGAGAGACACAGGGACCGAGAGAGACACAGGGACCGACAGAGAGACACATGGACCGAGAGAGACACAGGGACCGACATTGAGACACAGGGACCGACAGAGAGACACATGGACCGAGAGAGACACAGGGACCGACATTGAGACACAGGGACCGAGAGAGACACAGGGACTGAGATAGACATAGGGATCGAGAGAGACACAGGGACTGAGAGAGAGACAAGGGACTGAGAGAGAGACACAGGGACCGAGACAGACACAGGGACTGAGAGAGAGACACAGGGACCGAGAGAGACACAGGGGCCGAGTGACACACAGGTACCGAGAGAGACACAGGGACTGAGAGAAACATCAGGACCGAGAGAGAGACACAGGGACCGAGAGAGACACAGGGTCTGAGAGAGAGACAAAGGGACCGAGAGAGAGACACAGGGACCGAGAGAGAGACACAGGGACTGAGAGAGAGACACAGGGACTGAGAGCGAGACAGGGACCGAGAGAGACACAGGGGCCGAGTGAAACACAGGCACCGAGAGAGAGAGACACAGGGACAGAGAGAGACGCAGAGAGCACGAGAGAGACACCGGGACCGAGAGAGACACAGGGACCGAGAGAGAGAGAGACACAGGGACCAACAGAGAGACACAGGGACCGAGAGAGAGACACAGGGTCCTAGAGAATGAGTCAGGGACCGAGAGAGAGACACAGGGACCGAGAGAGAGACACAGGGACCGAGAGAGACACAGGGGCCGAGTGACACACAGGGACCGAGAGAGAGACAGGGACCGAGAGAGAGACAGAGGGACCGAGAGAGAAACAGGGACCGAGTGAGACACAGAGACCGAGAGAGACACAGGGACCGAGAGAGAGACAGTGACCGAGTGAGACACAGGGACCGAGAGAGAGACACAATCGTCCGAAAGAGAAAGACGACCGAGAGAGAGACACAGGGACCGAGAGAGACACAGGGACCGAGAGAGAGAGACACAGGGACCGATAGAGGCACAGGGACCGAGTGAGAGACAGGGACCGAGAGAGACACAGGGACCGAGAGACAGACACAGGGACCGAAAGCGAGACACAGAGACCGAGAGAGAGAGACACAGGGACCGAGAGAGACACAGGGGCCGAGTGACACACAGGTACCGAGAGAGACACAGGGACTGAGAGAAACACCAGGACCGAGAGAGACACAGGGACTGAGAGAGAGACACAGGGACCGAGAGAGACACAGGGACCGAGAGAGAGACAGAAGGACCGAGAGAGACACAGGGACCGAGAGAGACACAGGGACCGAGAGAGAGACACAGGGACCGAGAGAGATACAGGGACCGAGAGAGAGAGACACAGGGACTGAGAGAGAGACACAGGGACTGAGAGAGAGACAGGGACCGAGAGAGACACAGGGGCTGAGTGACACACAGGCACCGAGAGAGAGAGACACAGGGACAGAGAGAGACGCAGAGAGCAAGAGAGAGAGACAGGGACCGAGAGAGAGACACAGGGACCGAGAGAGACACCGGGAACGAGAGAGACTCAGCGACCGAGAGAGACACAGGGACCGAGAGAGAGACACAGGGACCGAGTGAGACACAGTGACCGAGAGAGACACAGGGACCGAGAGAGAGACACAGGGACCGAGAGAGACACAGGGACTGAGAGAGACACAGGGACTGAGAGAGAGACATAGGGACCGAGAGAGAGACACAGGGACCAAGAGAGACACAGGGACTGAGAGAGACACATGGACCGAGTGAGTGACACAGGGACCGACAGAGAGACACAGGGACCGAGAGTGAGACACAGAGACCGAGAGAGTGACAGGGACCGAGTGAGACACAGGGACCGAGAGAGACACTGAAACTGAGAGAGAGTGACAGGGAGCGAATGAGACAGAGGGACTGAGAGAGAGACAGGGACCGAGTGAGAGACACAGGGACCGAGTGAGACACAGGGACCGAGAGAGAGCACAATCGTCCGAAAGAGAAAGACGAGCGAGAGAGAGACACAGGGACCGAGAGAGAAACAGGGACCGAGAGAGACAAAGGGACCGAGTGAGACACAGAGACCGAGAAAGACACAGGGACCGAGAGAGAGACAGTGACCGAGAGAGACACAGGGACTGAGAGAGAGAGACTCTGGGACCGAGAGAGAGACACAAGGACCGAGAGAGACACAGGGACCGAGAGAGACACAGGGACCGAGAGAGAGACACAGGGACCGATAGAGGCACAGTGACCGAGTGAGAGACAGGGACCGAGAGAGACACAGGGACCGAGAGACAGACACAGGGACCGAAAGCGAGACACAGAGACCGAGAGAGAGACACAGGGACCGAGAGAGACACAGGGACAGAGAGAGAGACACAGGGACCCAGAGAGAGACACAGGGACCGAGAGAGAGACAGGGACTGAGAGAGAGACCGGGACCGAGAGAGACACAGGGACAGAGAGAGACGCAGAGAGCAAGAGAGAGAGACAGGGACCCAGAGAGAGACACAGGGACCGAGAGAGACACCGGGACCGAGAGATACACAGCGACCGAGAGAGATACAGAGACCAAGAGAGAGACACAGGGACCGAGTGAGACACAGTGACCGAGAGAGACACAGGGACCGAGAGAGAGAGACATGGTCCGAGAGAGAGTGAGACACAGGGACCGAGTGACACACAGGGACCGAGAGAGAGACAGGGACCGAGAGAGAGAGACACAGGGACCAAGAGAGAGACACAGGGACCGAGAGAGAGACACAGGGACCTAGAGAGAGACTCAGGGACCGAGAGAAACACAGGGAGCTAGAGAGAGACTCAGGGACTGAGAGAGAGACACAGGGACCGAGAGAGAGACACAGGGACCGAGAGAGACATAGGGGCCGAGTGACACACAGGGACCGAGAGAGAGACAGAGGGACCGATTGAGACACAGGGACCGAGAGAGAGAGACAGGGACCGAGAGAGAGGCAGGGACCGAGAGAGAGACACAGGGACCGAGAGAGAGACACAGGGAGCGAGAGCGAGACACAGCACGAGAGAGAGACACAGGGACCAAGAAACAGACACAGGGACTGAGAGAGAGACAGGGACCGAGAGAGACACAGACAGTAAGAGAGAGAGACAGGGACCGAGAGAGAGACACACGGACCGAGAGAGAGACACAGGTACTGAGAGAGAGACAGGGACTGAGAGAGTCACAGGGTCCGAGTAAGACACAGGGACCGAGAGAGACACTGAAACTGAGAGAGAGAGACAGGGAGCGAATGAGACACAGGGACTGAGAGAGAGACAGGGACCGAATGAGTGACACAGGGACCGAGAGAGAGACACAATCGTCCGAAAGAGAAAGACGAGCGAGAGAGAGACACAGGGACCGAGAGAGAAACAGGGACCGAGAGAGAGACACAGGGACTGAGAGAGAGAGACTCTGGGACCGAGAGAGAGACACAAGGACCGAGAGAGAGACAGTGACCGAGAGAGACACAGGGACTGAGAGAGAGAGACTCTGGGACCGAGAGAGAGACACAAGGACCGAGAGAGACACAGGGACCGAGCGAGACACAGGGACCGAGAGAGAGACACAGGGACCGATAGAGGCACAGGGACCGAGTGAGAGACAGGGACCGAGAGAGACACAGGGACCGAGAGACAGACACAGGGACCGAAAGCGAGATACAGAGACCGAGAGAGAGGCACAGGGACCGAGAGAGAGAGACACAGGGACCGAATGAGAGACACAGGGACCGAGTGAGACACAGTGAACGAGAGAGACACAGGGACCGAGAGAGAGACACAGGGACCGAGAGAGATACACAGGGACCGAGAGAAAGACACAGGGACCAAGAGAAACACAGGGACTCAGAGAGACACAGGGACCGAGTGAGTGACACAGGGACCAACAGAGAGACACAGGGACCGAGAGACAGACACAGGGACCGAAAGCGAGACACAGAGACCGAGAGAGAGACACAGGGACCGAGAGAGACACAGGGACAGAGAGAGAGACACAGGGACCCAGAGAGAGACACAGGGACCGAGAGAGAGACAGGGACTGAGAGAGAGACCGGGACCGAGAGAGACACAGGGACAGAGAGAGACGCAGAGAGCAAGAGAGAGAGACAGGGACCCAGAGAGAGACACAGGGACCGAGAGAGACACCGGGACCGAGAGATACACAGCGACCGAGAGAGATACAGAGACCAAGAGAGAGACACAGGGACCGAGTGAGACACAGTGACCGAGAGAGACACAGGGACCGAGAGAGAGAGACATGGTCCGAGAGAGAGTGAGACACAGGGACCGAGTGACACACAGGGACCGAGAGAGAGACAGGGACCGAGAGAGAGAGACACAGGGACCAAGAGAGAGACACAGGGACCGAGAGAGAGACACAGGGACCTAGAGAGAGACTCAGGGACCGAGAGAAACACAGGGAGCTAGAGAGAGACTCAGGGACCGACAGAGAGACACAGGGACCGACAGTGAGACACAGGGACCGAGCGAGACACAGGGACCGAGTGAGAGACACAGGGACCGAGAGAGACACAGGGCGGGGAGAGAGGCACAGGGACCGAGAGAGAGACAGAGACCGAGTGAGACACAGGGACTGAGAGAGTGACAAAGACCGGGAGAGAGACAGGGACCGAGAGAGAGACAGGGACCGAGAGAGAGACGCAGGGACACAGAGAGAGACAGGGACCGAGAGACAGACACAGGGACCGAGTGAGACAGAGCGACCGAGAGAGACACAGGGACCGAGAGAGACACAGGGGAGAGAGAGAGACACAGGGACCGAGAGAGACACAGGAACCGAGAGAGACACAGGGACCGAGAGAGAGTGACAAAGGGACCGAGTGAGACACAGGGACCGAGAGAGAGAGACACAGGCATTGAGCGAGTCACAGGGACCGAGAGAGACACAGGGACCGAGAGAGACACAGGGGTGAGAGAGAGATACAGGGACCGAGAGAGACACAGGCACCGAGAGAGATACCAGGACCGAGAGAGACACAGGGGCGAGAGAGAGATACAGGGACCGAGAGAGATACAGGGACCGAGAGAGAGACACAGGGACAGAGAGAGAGACACAGGAACCGAGAGAGACACTGTGACTGAGACAGTCACAGGGACAAAGTGAGACACAGGGACCGAGACAGACGCAGAGAGCAAGAGAGAGAGACAGGGACCGAGAGAGAGACACAGGGACCGAGAGAGACACAGGGACCGACAGAGAGACACAGGGACCGAGAGAGACACAGGGACTGAGAGAGACACAGGGATCGAGAGAGACACAGGACCGAGAGAGACACAGGGACCGAGACAGACACAGGGACCGAGAGAGAGAGAGACACAGGGACCAAGAGAGAGACACAGGGACCGAGAGAGAGACACAGGGACCGAGAGAGAGACTCAGGGACCGAGAGAGAGTCATAGGTACTGAGAGAGAGACAGGGACCAAGAGAGAGACACAGGGACCGAGTGACACACAGGGACCGAGAGAGACCAAGGGACCGAGAGAGACACAGGGACCGACAGAGAGACACAGGGACCGAGAGAGACACAGGGACCGACAGAGAGACACAGGGACCGAGAGAGACACAGGGACTGAGAGAGACACAGGGATCGAGAGAGACACAGGGATCGAGAGAGACACAGGGACCGTGAGAGACACAGGGACGAGAGAGAGACACAGGAACCGAGAGAGAGACACAGGGAACGAGAGAGACACAGGGGCTGAGTGACACACAGGGACCGAGAGAGAGACACAGGGACCGAGAGAGATACAGGGACCGAGAGAGACACAGGGGCCGAGAGAGACACAGGGGCCGAGTGACACACAGGGACCGAGAGAGAGAGACACAGGGACAGAGAGAGACGCAGAGAGCAAGAGAGAGAGACAGGGACCGAGAGAGTGACACAGGGACCGAGAGAGACACCGGGACCGAGAGAGACACAGGGACCGAGAGAGAGACAGGGACCAAGAGTGAGAGAGACACAGAGACAAAGAGAGAGACACAGGGACCAAGAGAGAGACACAGGGACCGAGAGAGAGACACAGGGACCGAGAGAGAGACTCAGGGACCGAGAGAGAGACACAGGGACCAAGAGAGAGTCACAGGGACTGAGAGAGAGACAGGGACCGAGAGAGAGACAGGGACCGAGTGAGAGACACAGGGACAGAGAGAGAGACAAAGGGACCAAGAGAGACACAGGGGTGAGAGAGAGATACAGGGACCGAGAGAGACACAGGCACCGAGAGAGATACCAGGACCGAGAGAGACACAGGGGTGAGAGAGAGATACAGGGACCGAGAGAGATACAGGGACCGAGAGAGAGACACAGGGACAGAGAGAGAGACACAGGAACCGAGAGAGAAACTGTGACTGAGACAGTCACAGGGACAAAGTGAGACACAGGGACCGAGACAGACGGAGAGAGCAAGAGAGAGAGACAGGGACCGAGAGAGAGACACAGGGACCGAGAGAGACACAGGGACCGACAGAGAGACACAGGGACCGAGAGAGACACAGGGACTGAGAGAGACACAGGGATCGAGAGAGACACAGGACCGAGAGAGACACAGGGACCGAGACAGACACAGGGACCGAGAGAGAGAGAGACACAGGGACCAAGAGAGAGACACAGGGACCGAGAGGGAGACACAGGGACCGAGAGAGAGACTCAGGGACCGAGAGAGAGTCATAGGTACTGAGAGAGAGACAGGGACCAAGAGAGAAACACAGGGACCGAGTGACACACAGGGACCGAGAGAGACCAAGGGACCGAGAGAGACACAGGGACCGACAGAGAGACACAGGGACCGAGAGAGACACAGGGACCGACAGAGAGACACAGGGACCGAGAGAGACACAGGGACTGAGAGAGACACAGGGATCGAGAGAGACACAGGGATCGAGAGAGACACAGGGACCGAGAGAGAGACACAGGAACCGAGAGAGAGACACAGGGAACGACAGAGACACAGGGGTTGAGTGACACACAGGGACCGAGAGAGAGACACAGGGACCGAGAGAGATACAGGGACCGAGAGAGACACAGGGGCCGAGAGAGACACAGGGACCGAGAGAGAGACTCAGGGACCGAGAGAGATACAGGGACCGAGAGAGACACAGGGGCCGAGAGAGACACAGGGGCCGAGTGACACACAGGGACAGAGAGAGAGAGACACAGGGACAGAGAGAGACGCAGAGAGCAAGAGAGAGAGACAGGGACCGAGAGAGTGACACAGGGACCGAGAGAGACACCGGGACCGAGAGAGACACAGGGACCGAGAGAGAGACATGGACCAAGAGTGAGAGAGACACAGAGACAAAGAGAGAGACACAGGGACCAAGAGAGAGACACAGGGACCGAGAGAGAGACACAGGGACCGAGAGAGAGAGACTCAGGGACCGAGAGAGAGACACAGGGACCAAGAGAGAGTCACAGGGACTGAGAGAGAGACTGGGACCGAGAGAGAGACAGGGATCAAGAGTGAGAGAGACACAGAGACAAAGAGAGAGACACAGGGACCAAGAGAGAGACACAGGGACCGAGAGAGCGACACAGGGACCGAGAGAGAGACTCAGGGACTGAGAGAGAGACACAGGGACCAAGAGAGAGTCACAGGGACTGAGAGAGAGACAGGGACCGAGAGAGAGACAGGGACCGAGTGAGAGACACAGGGACAGAGAGAGAGACAAAGGGACCGAGTGAGAGACACAGGGACCGAGAGAGAGACACAGGGACCGAGTGAGACACAGAGACCGAGAGAATGACAGGGACCGAGAGAGACACTGAAACTCGGAGAGAGAGACAGGGAGCAAATGAGACACAGGGACTGAGAGAGACACAGGGACCGAGTGAGAGACACAGGGACCGAGTGAGACACAGGGACCGAGAGAGGCACACAATCGTCCTAGAGAGAAAGACAGGGAGCGAGAGAGAGACACAGGGACCGAGAGAGGCACAGGGACCGAGTGAGACACAGGGACCGAGAGACACACAGAGACCGAGAGAGACACAGAGACCGAGAGAGACACAGGGACCGAGAGAGAGACATTGACCGAGAGAGACACAGGGACTGAGAGAGAGAGAAACAGGGACCGAGAGAGAGACACTAGGACCGAGAGAGACACAGGGACCGAGTGAGACACAGGGGTGAGAGGGAGACACAGGGACCGAGAGAGACACAGGGACCGAGAGAGACACAGGGACCGAGAAAGAGACACAGGGACTGAGAGAGAGACAGGGACCGAGAGAGGCACAGGGACCGAGTGAGAGACACAGGGACCGAGAGAGAGACTCAGGGACCGAGAGGGAGTCACAGGGACTGAGAGAGACACTGTGACTGAGACAGTCACAGGGACAAAGTGAGACACAGGGACCGAGAGAGACGCAGAGAGCAAGAGAGAGAGACAGGGACCGAGAGAGAGACACAGGGACCGAGAGAGACACAGGGACCGAGAGAGACACAGGGACCGAGAGAGAGAGACAGGGACCGAGAGAGACACAGGGACTGAGAGAGACACAGGGATCGAGAGAGACACAGGGACTGAGAGAGACACAGGGATCGAGAGAGACACAGGGACCGAGAGAGACACAGGGACCGAGAGAGACACAGGGACCGACAGAGAGACACATGGACCGAGAGAGACACAGGGACCGACATTGAGACACAGGGACCGAGAGAGACACAGGGACTGAGATAGACATAGGGATCGAGAGAGACACAGGGACTGAGAGAGAGACAAGGGACTGAGAGAGAGACACAGGGACCGAGACAGACACAGGGACTGAGAGAGAGACACAGGGACCGAGAGAGACACAGGGGCCGAGTGACACACAGGTACCGAGAGAGACACAGGGACTGAGAGAAACATCAGGACCGAGAGAGAGACACAGGGACCGAGAGAGACACAGGGTCTGAGAGAGAGACAAAGGGACCGAGAGAGAGACACAGGGACCGAGAGAGAGACACAGGGACTGAGAGAGAGACACAGGGACTGAGAGCGAGACAGGGACCGAGAGAGACACAGGGGCCGAGTGAAACACAGGCACCGAGAGAGAGAGACACAGGGACAGAGAGAGACGCAGAGAGCAAGAGAGAGACACCGGGACCGAGAGAGACACAGGGACCGAGAGAGAGAGAGACACAGGGACCAACAGAGAGACACAGGGACCGAGAGAGAGACACAGGGTCCTAGAGAATGAGTCAGGGACCGAGAGAGAGACACAGGGACCGAGAGAGAGACACAGGGACCGAGAGAGACACAGGGGCCGAGTGACACACAGGGACCGAGAGAGAGACAGGGACCGAGAGAGAGACAGAGGGACCGAGAGAGAAACAGGGACCGAGTGAGACACAGAGAACGAGAGAGACACAGGGACCGAGAGAGAGACAGTGGCCGAGTGAGACACAGGGACTGAGAGAGTGACAAAGACCGGGAGAGAGACAGGGACCGAGAGAGAGACAGGGACCGAGAGAGAGACGCAGGGACACAGAGAGAGACAGGGACCGAGAGACAGACACAGGGACCGAGTGAGACAGAGCGACCGAGAGAGACACAGGGACCGAGAGAGACACAGGGGAGAGAGAGAGACACAGGGACCGAGAGAGACACAGGAACCGAGAGAGACACAGGGACCGAGAGAGAGTGACAAAGGGACCGAGTGAGACACAGGGACCGAGAGAGAGAGACACAGGCATTGAGCGAGTCACAGGGACCGAGAGAGACACAGGGACCGAGAGAGACACAGGGGTGAGAGAGAGATACAGGGACCGAGAGAGACACAGGCACCGAGAGAGACACAGGGCGGGGAGAGAGGCACAGGGACCGAGAGAGAGACAGAGACCGAGTGAGACACAGGGACTGAGAGAGTGACAAAGACCGGGAGAGAGACAGGGACCGAGAGAGAGACAGGGACCGAGAGAGAGACGCAGGGACACAGAGAGAGACAGGGACCGAGAGACAGACACAGGGACCGAGTGAGACAGAGCGACCGAGAGAGACACAGGGACCGAGAGAGACACAGGGGAGAGAGAGAGACACAGGGACCGAGAGAGACACAGGAACCGAGAGAGACACAGGGACCGAGAGAGAGTGACAAAGGGACCGAGTGAGACACAGGGACCGAGAGAGAGAGACACAGGCATTGAGCGAGTCACAGGGACCGAGAGAGACACAGGGACCGAGAGAGACACAGGGGTGAGAGAGAGATACAGGGACCGAGAGAGACACAGGCACCGAGAGAGATACCAGGACCGAGAGAGACACAGGGGCGAGAGAGAGATACAGGGACCGAGAGAGATACAGGGACCGAGAGAGAGACACAGGGACAGAGAGAGAGACACAGGAACCGAGAGAGACACTGTGACTGAGACAGTCACAGGGACAAAGTGAGACACAGGGACCGAGACAGACGCAGAGAGCAAGAGAGAGAGACAGGGACCGAGAGAGAGACACAGGGACCGAGAGAGACACAGGGACCGACAGAGAGACACAGGGACCGAGAGAGACACAGGGACTGAGAGAGACACAGGGATCGAGAGAGACACAGGACCGAGAGAGACACAGGGACCGAGACAGACACAGGGACCGAGAGAGAGAGAGACACAGGGACCAAGAGAGAGACACAGGGACCGAGAGAGAGACACAGGGACCGAGAGAGAGACTCAGGGACCGAGAGAGAGTCATAGGTACTGAGAGAGAGACAGGGACCAAGAGAGAGACACAGGGACCGAGTGACACACAGGGACCGAGAGAGACCAAGGGACCGAGAGAGACACAGGGACCGACAGAGAGACACAGGGACCGAGAGAGACACAGGGACCGACAGAGAGACACAGGGACCGAGAGAGACACAGGGACTGAGAGAGACACAGGGATCGAGAGAGACACAGGGATCGAGAGAGACACAGGGACCGTGAGAGACACAGGGACGAGAGAGAGACACAGGAACCGAGAGAGAGACACAGGGAACGAGAGAGACACAGGGGCTGAGTGACACACAGGGACCGAGAGAGAGACACAGGGACCGAGAGAGATACAGGGACCGAGAGAGACACAGGGGCCGAGAGAGACACAGGGGCCGAGTGACACACAGGGACCGAGAGAGAGAGACACAGGGACAGAGAGAGACGCAGAGAGCAAGAGAGAGAGACAGGGACCGAGAGAGTGACACAGGGACCGAGAGAGACACCGGGACCGAGAGAGACACAGGGACCGAGAGAGAGACAGGGACCAAGAGTGAGAGAGACACAGAGACAAAGAGAGAGACACAGGGACCAAGAGAGAGACACAGGGACCGAGAGAGAGACACAGGGACCGAGAGAGAGACTCAGGGACCGAGAGAGAGACACAGGGACCAAGAGAGAGTCACAGGGACTGAGAGAGAGACAGGGACCGAGAGAGAGACAGGGACCGAGTGAGAGACACAGGGACAGAGAGAGAGACAAAGGGACCAAGAGAGACACAGGGGTGAGAGAGAGATACAGGGACCGAGAGAGACACAGGCACCGAGAGAGATACCAGGACCGAGAGAGACACAGGGGTGAGAGAGAGATACAGGGACCGAGAGAGATACAGGGACCGAGAGAGAGACACAGGGACAGAGAGAGAGACACAGGAACCGAGAGAGAAACTGTGACTGAGACAGTCACAGGGACAAAGTGAGACACAGGGACCGAGACAGACGGAGAGAGCAAGAGAGAGAGACAGGGACCGAGAGAGAGACACAGGGACCGAGAGAGACACAGGGACCGACAGAGAGACACAGGGACCAAGAGAGACACAGGGACTGAGAGAGACACAGGGATCGAGAGAGACACAGGACCGAGAGAGACACAGGGACCGAGACAGACACAGGGACCGAGAGAGAGAGAGAGACACAGGGACCAAGAGAGAGACACAGGGACCGAGAGGGAGACACAGGGACCGAGAGAGAGACTCAGGGACCGAGAGAGAGTCATAGGTACTGAGAGAGAGACAGGGACCAAGAGAGAAACACAGGGACCGAGTGACACACAGGGACCGAGAGAGACCAAGGGACCGAGAGAGACACAGGGACCGACAGAGAGACACAGGGACCGAGAGAGACACAGGGACCGACAGAGAGACACAGGGACCGAGAGAGACACAGGGACTGAGAGAGACACAGGGATCGAGAGAGACACAGGGATCGAGAGAGACACAGGGACCGAGAGAGAGACACAGGAACCGAGAGAGAGACACAGGGAACGACAGAGACACAGGGGTTGAGTGACACACAGGGACCGAGAGAGAGACACAGGGACCGAGAGAGATACAGGGACCGAGAGAGACACAGGGGCCGAGAGAGACACAGGGACCGAGAGAGAGACTCAGGGACCGAGAGAGATACAGGGACCGAGAGAGACACAGGGGCCGAGAGAGACACAGGGGCCGAGTGACACACAGGGACAGAGAGAGAGAGACACAGGGACAGAGAGAGACGCAGAGAGCAAGAGAGAGAGACAGGGACCGAGAGAGTGACACAGGGACCGAGAGAGACACCGGGACCGAGAGAGACACAGGGACCGAGAGAGAGACAGGGACCAAGAGTGAGAGAGACACAGAGACAAAGAGAGAGACACAGGGACCAAGAGAGAGACACAGGGACCGAGAGAGAGACACAGGGACCGAGAGAGAGAGACTCAGGGACCGAGAGAGAGACACAGGGACCAAGAGAGAGTCACAGGGACTGAGAGAGAGACTGGGACCGAGAGAGAGACAGGGACCAAGAGTGAGAGAGACACAGAGACAAAGAGAGAGACACAGGGACCAAGAGAGAGACACAGGGACCGAGAGAGCGACACAGGGACCGAGAGAGAGACTCAGGGACTGAGAGAGAGACACAGGGACCAAGAGAGAGTCACAGGGACTGAGAGAGAGACAGGGACCGAGAGAGAGACAGGGACCGAGTGAGAGACACAGGGACAGAGAGAGAGACAAAGGGACCGAGTGAGAGACACAGGGACCGAGAGAGAGACACAGGGACCGAGTGAGACACAGAGACCGAGAGAGTGACAGGGACCGAGAGAGACACTGAAACTCGGAGAGAGAGACAGGGAGCAAATGAGATACAGGGACTGAGAGAGACACAGGGACCGAGTGAGAGACACAGGGACCGAGTGAGACACAGGGACCGAGAGAGGCACACAATCGTCCTAGAGAGAAAGACAGGGAGCGAGAGAGAGACACAGGGACCGAGAGAGGCACAGGGACCGAGTGAGACACAGGGACCGAGAGACACACAGAGACCGAGAGAGACACAGAGACCGAGAGAGACACAGGGACCGAGAGAGAGACATTGACCGAGAGAGACACAGGGACTGAGAGAGAGAGAAACAGGGACCGAGAGAGAGACACTAGGACCGAGAGAGACACAGGGACCGAGTGAGACACAGGGGTGAGAGGGAGACACAGGGACCGAGAGAGACACAGGGACCGAGAGAGACACAGGGACCGAGAAAGAGACACAGGGACTGAGAGAGAGACAGGGACCGAGAGAGGCACAGGGACCGAGTGAGAGACACAGGGACCGAGAGAGAGACTCAGGGACCGAGAGGGAGTCACAGGGACTGAGAGAGACACTGTGACTGAGACAGTCACAGGGACAAAGTGAGACACAGGGACCGAGAGAGACGCAGAGAGCAAGAGAGAGAGACAGGGACCGAGAGAGAGACACAGGGACCGAGAGAGACACAGGGACCGAGAGAGACACAGGGACCGAGAGAGAGAGACAGGGACCGAGAGAGACACAGGGACTGAGAGAGACACAGGGATCGAGAGAGACACAGGGACTGAGAGAGACACAGGGATCGAGAGAGACACAGGGACCGAGAGAGACACAGGGACCGAGAGAGACACAGGGACCGACAGAGAGACACATGGACCGAGAGAGACACAGGGACCGACATTGAGACACAGGGACCGAGAGAGACACAGGGACTGAGATAGACATAGGGATCGAGAGAGACACAGGGACTGAGAGAGAGACAAGGGACTGAGAGAGAGACACAGGGACCGAGACAGACACAGGGACTGAGAGAGAGACACAGGGACCGAGAGAGACACAGGGGCCGAGTGACACACAGGTACCGAGAGAGACACAGGGACTGAGAGAAACATCAGGACCGAGAGAGAGACACAGGGACCGAGAGAGACACAGGGTCTGAGAGAGAGACAAAGGGACCGAGAGAGAGACACAGGGACCGAGAGAGAGACACAGGGACTGAGAGAGAGACACAGGGACTGAGAGCGAGACAGGGACCGAGAGAGACACAGGGGCCGAGTGAAACACAGGCACCGAGAGAGAGAGACACAGGGACAGAGAGAGACGCAGAGAGCAAGAGAGAGACACCGGGACCGAGAGAGACACAGGGACCGAGAGAGAGAGAGACACAGGGACCAACAGAGAGACACAGGGACCGAGAGAGAGACACAGGGTCCTAGAGAATGAGTCAGGGACCGAGAGAGAGACACAGGGACCGAGAGAGAGACACAGGGACCGAGAGAGACACAGGGGCCGAGTGACACACAGGGACCGAGAGAGAGACAGGGACCGAGAGAGAGACAGAGGGACCGAGAGAGAAACAGGGACCGAGTGAGACACAGAGAACGAGAGAGACACAGGGACCGAGAGAGAGACAGTGGCCGAGTGAGACACAGGGACCGAGAGAGAGACACAATCGTCCGAAAGAGAAAGACGACCGAGAGAGAGACACAGAGAGAGAGAGAGAGGGGCGGAACAGGGTTTGGAATGTGGTTTGAAATGTGTATACTTTAATGCGAGGAGTATTCGCAATAAGGTGGATGAACTTGCAGCGTGGACCAGTACCTGGGACTTCGATGTTGTGGCCATTTCAGAGACTTGGATAGAGCAGGGTCAGGAATGGATGTTGCAGGTCCCGGGGTACAAATGCTTTAATCGGAGTAGACAAGGAGGTAGAAGGGGGGGTGGGGTAGCATTATTGGTCAAGGACTGTATCTCAGTGTCAGAGAGGAACTTTGATGAGGACTTGTCTGTTGAGGTAATATGGGCGGAGATTAGAAATAGGAGAGGAGAGGTCACCCTGTTGGGAGTCTTTTATAGACCTCCAAAAAGTTCTAGAGAGGTTGAGGAAAGGATTGCGGAGACGATCCTTGTTAGGAGTGAAAGTAATAGGGTAATTGTTATGGGGGACTTTAACTTTACTCATGTAGATTGGAATTGCTACAGCTCTGGCTCGTTAGAGGGGTCAGTTTTTGTTCAAAGTGTGCAAGAAGGTTTTTTGACTCAGTATGTAGATAGGCCGACGAGAGGTGAGGCTATATTGGATTTGGTGCTCGGTAATGAGCCAGACCAGGTGCTAGACTTGGAAGTTGGTGTACAGTTTGGGGATAGTGATCACAATTCGATTACGTTCACCTTAGTGATGGAAAGGGATAGGCATGAACCTCGGGTCAGTAGTTTCAGCTGGGGGAAGGGTAATTATGAGGCTATTAGGAGAGAATTAGGAAGCATTGGTTGGAATGGGAGATTACAGGGACTGGGAACATCCGAGATGTGGAGATTTTTCAAGGAGCAGCTATTGCGGGTCTGTGATAAGTATATCCCTGTCAGGCAAGGAGGATTTGGTAGGCCCAGGGAACCGTGGTGCACCAAAAAAGTTGATTCGTTGGTTAGGAAGAAAAAGGAGGCTTATGTTCGGATGAGGCTTGAGGGCTCAGGTAGTGCATTAGAAAGTTTTAGATTGGCTAGGAGGGAGTTGAAGAGGGAGTTAAGAAGGGCCAAAAGAGGGCATGAGATGATTTTGGCTGATAGGATTAAGGAGAACCCTAAGGCGTTTTACAGGTATGTCAAGAACAGAAGGTTGGTTAGGACAAGATTAGGGCCAGTTACAGACAGTAGAGGGAAGTTGTGTGTGGAACCGGAGGAGATTGGAGAGGTGTTGAACCAATATTTCTCTTCGGTGTTCACGCAAGGGGACAGGAATGTAGCTGAGGAGGACACTGGGGTGCAGGGGTGTGAAATAGATAGTATTGCAGTTGATACGGGGGATGTGCTGGATATTTTAGAGGGTTTGAAAATAGATAAGTCCCCTGGTCCAGATGGGATTTACCCTAGGATTCTTTGGGAGGCAAGAGGGGTGATTGCGGAGCCTCTGGCTCTGATCTTCAGGTCGTCGTTAGTCTCTGGTATAGTACCAGAAGATTGGAGGACAGCAAATGTTGTCCCATTGTTTAAGAAGGGGAGAAGGGACTTCCCTGGGAATTATAGACCGGTGAGTCTTACTTCTGTGGTGGGTAAGGTTTTGGAAAGGATTATTAGAGACAGGATTTATAGTTATTTGGAAAGTAATGAGTTGATTAGAGATAGTCAGCACGGTTTTGTAGCGGGTAGGTCATGCCTTACTAACCTTATCGAGTTCTTTGAGAAAGTGACCAAAGAGGTGGATAGGGGTAAGGCAGTTGATGTGGTGTATATGGATTTTAGCAAGGCGTTTGATAAGGTTCACCATGGTAGGCTTCTGCAGAAAATGCAGATGTATGGGATTGGGGGTGATCTAGGTAATTGGATCAGGAATTGGCTAGCAGATAGGAGACAGAGAGTGGTGGTTGATGGGAAATATTCGTCATGGAGTTCGGTTACAAGTGGTGTGCCTCAGGGATCTGTTTTGGGGCCACTGCTGTTTGTAATTTTTATTAATGATCTGGATGAGGGTATAGTTGGGTGGATTAGTAAGTTTGCTGATGACACCAAAGTCGGAGGTGTGGTAGATTGTGAGGAAGGGTGTCATAGTTTGCAGGATGACTTAGAAAGGTTGCAGAGCTGGGCTGAGAGGTGGCGAATGGAGTTTAATGTGGAGAAGTGTGAGGTAATTCATTTCGGTAGGAATAACAGATGTGTTGAGTATAGGGCTAACGGGAGGACTTTGAATAGTGTGGAGGAGCAGAGGGATCTAGGTGTATGTGTACATAGATCCCTGAAAGTTGGGAATCAAGTAGATAAAGTTGTCAAGAAGGCATACGGAGTTTTGGCATTTATTGGTAGGGGGATTGAATTTAGGAGTCGTAGCGTCATGATGCAACTGTACACATCTCTGGTGCGGCCGCACTTGGAGTTTTGTGTGCAGTTCTGGTCCCCACATTACAAGAAGGATGTAGAGGCTTTGGAGAGGGTGCAGAGGAGGTTTACCAGGATGTTGCCTGGTATGGAGGGGAGATCCTATGAGGAGAGATTGAGTGATTTGGGGTTGTTTTCGCTGGAAAGAAGGCGGCTAAGAGGGGATCTCATTGAAACATATAAGATGATTAGAGGTTTAGACAGGGTAGATAGTGATAGCCTTTTTCCTAGGATGGAGAAAGCTAACACGAGGGGGCACGATCACGTGCTCACTGTGTGTAGTTATAGGACAGATGTCAGGGGTAGGTTCTTTACCCAGAGGGTGGTGAGGGACTGGAATGCCCTGCCAGCTGCAGTTGTAAATGCACCTAGTTTGGGGGCGTTTAAAAGATCTGTGGATAGGTTTATGGATGAAAAGGGATTGGTTTAGGCTAGTGGGTCATTGTTTTGTAACTGGTCGGCGCAACATCGTGGGCCGAAGGGCCTGTTCTGCGCTGTAATGTTCTATGTTCTATGTTCTACAGGGACCGAGAGAGACACAGGGACCGAGAGAGAGAGACACAGGGACTGATAGAGGCACAGGGACCGAGTGAGAGACAGGGACCGAGAGAGACACAGGGACCGAGAGACAGACACAGGGACCGAAAGCGAGACACAGAGACCGAGAGAGAGAGACACAGGGACCGAGAGAGACACAGGGGCCGAGTGACACACAGGTACCGAGAGAGACACAGGGACTGAGAGAAACACCAGGACCGAGAGAGACACAGGGACTGAGAATGAGACACAGGGACCGAGAGAGACACAGGGACCGAGAGAGAGACACAAGGACCGAGAGAGACACAGGGACCGAGAGAGACACAGGGACCGAGAGAGAGACACAGGGACGAGAGAGATACAGGGACCGAGAGAGAGAGACACAGGGACTGAGAGAGAGACACAGGGACTGAGAGAGAGACAGGGACCGAGAGAGACACAGGGGCCGAGTGACACACAGGCACCGAGAGAGAGAGACACAGGGACAGAGAGAGACGCAGAGAGCAAGAGAGAGAGACAGGGACCGAGAGAGAGACACAGGGACCGAGAGAGACACCGGAACGAGAGAGACTCAGCGACCGAGAGAGACACAGGGACCGAGAGAGAGACACAGGGACCGAGTGAGACACAGTGACCGAGAGAGACACAGGGACCGAGAGAGAGACACAGGGACCGAGAGAGACACAGGGACTGAGAGAGACACAGGACCGAGAGAGAGACATAGGGACCGAGAGAGAGACACAGGGACCAAGAGAGACACAGGGACTGAGAGAGACACATGGACCGAGTGAGTGACACAGGGACCGACAGAGAGACACAGGGACCGAGAGTGAGACACAGAGACCGAGAGAGTGACAGGGATCGAGTGAGACACAGGGACCGAGAGAGACACTGAAACTGAGAGAGAGTGTCAGGGAGCGAATGAGACACAGGGACTGAGAGAGAGACACAGGGACCGAGTGAGACACAGGGACCGAGAGAGAGCACAATCGTCCGAAAGAGAAAGACGAGCGAGAGAGAGACACAGGGACCGAGAGAGAAACAGGGACCGAGAGAGACAAAGGGACCGAGTGAGACACAGAGACCGAGAGAGACACAGGGACCGAGAGAGAGACAGTGACCGAGAGAGACACAGGGACTGAGAGAGAGAGACTCTGGGACCGAGAGAGAGACACAAGGACCGAGAGAGACACAGGGACCGAGAGAGAGACACAGGGACCGATAGAGGCACAGGGACCGAGTGAGAGACAGGGACCGAGAGAGACACAGGGACCGAGAGACAGACACAGGGACCGAAAGCGAGACACAGAGACCGAGAGAGAGACACAGGGACCGAGAGAGACACAGGGACAGAGAGAGACACAGGGACCCAGAGAGAGACACAGGGACCGAGAGAGAGACAGGGACTGAGAGAGAGACCGGGACCGAGAGAGACACAGGGACAGAGAGAGACGCAGAGAGCAAGAGAGAGAGACAGGGACCCAGAGAGAGACACAGGGACCGAGAGAGACACCGGGACCGAGAGATACACAGCGACCGAGAGAGACACAGAGACCAAGAGAGAGACACAGGGACCGAGTGAGACACAGTGACCGAGAGAGACACAGGGACCGAGAGAGAGAGACACAGGGACCTAGAGAGAGACTCAGGGACCGAGAGAGACACAGGGAGCTAGAGAGAGACTCAGGGACTGAGAGAGAGACACAGGGACCGAGAGAGAGACACAGGGACCGAGAGAGACATAGGGGCCGAGTGACACACAGGGACCGAGAGAGAGACAGAGGGACCGATTGAGACACAGGGACCGAGAGAGAGAGACAGGGTCCGAAAGAGAGAGAGACACAGGGACCGAGTGAGACACAGAGACCGAGAGAGTGACAGGAACCGAGTGAGACACAGGGACCCAGAGAGAGTCACAGGGACCGACAGAGACACTGAAACTGAGAGAGAGAGACAGGGACCGAGAGAGAGACAGGGACCGAGTGAGAGACACAGGGACCGAGTGAGACACAGGGACCGAGAGAGACACACAATCGTCCTAGAGAGAAAGACAGGGAGCGAGAGAGAGACACAGGGACCGAGAGAGACACAGGGACCGAGAGAGACACAGGGACCGAGAGAGAGACACAGGGACCGAGAGAGACACCGGGACCGAGAGAGACACAGGGACCGAGAGAGAGGCAGGGACCGAGAGAGAGACACAGGGACCGAGAGAGAGACACAGGGAGCGAGAGCGAGACACAGCACGAGAGAGAGACACAGGGACCAAGAAACAGACACAGGGACTGAGAGAGAGACAGGGACCGAGAGAGACACAGACAGTAAGAGAGAGAGACAGGGACCGAGAGAGAGAGACACACGGACCGAGAGAGAGACACAGGTACTGAGAGAGAGACAGGGACTGAGAGAGTCACAGGGTCCGAGTAAGACACAGGGACCGAGAGAGACACTGAAACTGAGAGAGAGAGACAGGGAGCGAATGAGACACAGGGACTGAGAGAGAGACAGGGACCGAGTGAGTGACACAGGGACCGAGAGAGAGACACAATCGTCCGAAAGAGAAAGACGAGCGAGAGAGAGACACAGGGACCGAGAGAGAAACAGGGACCGAGAGAGAGACACAGGGACCGAGAGAGACACAGAGACCGAGAGAGACACAAGGACCGAGAGAGAGACAGTGACCGAGAGAGACACAGGGACTGAGAGAGAGAGACTCTGGGACCGAGAGAGAGACACAAGGACCGAGAGAGACACAGGGACCGAGCGAGACACAGGGACCGAGAGAGAGACACAGGGACCGATAGAGGCACAGGGACCGAGTGAGAGACAGGGACCGAGAGAGACACAGGGACCGAGAGACAGACACAGGGACCGAAAGCGAGACACAGAGACCGAGAGAGAGGCACAGGGACCGAGAGAGACACTGTGACTGAGAGAGTCACAGGGACAAAGTGAGACACAGGGACCGAGCGAGACGCAGAGAGCAAGAGAGAGGGACAGGGACCGAGAGAGAGACACAGGGACCGAGAGAGACACAGGGACCGAGAGAGACACAGGGACCCAGAGAGACACAGGGACTGAGAGAGAGACAGGGACTGAGAGAGAGACAGGGACCGAGAGAGAGACACAGGGACCAAGAGAGAGACTCAGGGACCGAGAGAGAGACTGGAACCGAGAGAGACACAGGGACCGAGAGAGAGACAGAACGACCGAGAGAGACACAGGGACCGAGAGAGAGACACAGGTACTGAGAGAGAGACAGGGACTGAGAGAGTAACAGGGTCCGAGTAAGACAAAGGGACCGAGAGAGACACAGGGACCGAGAGAGAGACACAGGGACCGAGAGAGAGAGACACAGGGACCGAGAAAGAGACACAGGGACTGAGAGAGAGACACACAGGGACCGAGAAAGAGACACGGGAATGAGAGAGAGACAGGGACCGAGTGAGACACAGGGACCCAGAGAGAGACACAGGGGCCGAGAGAGACACAGGAACCGAGAGATTCACAGGGACCCAGACAGAGACAAAGGGACCGACAGAGACACAGAAACTGAGAGAGAGAGACAGGGACCGAGTGAGAGACAAAGGGACCGAGTGAGAGACACAGTGACAGAGAGAGACACAATCGACCGACAGATAAAGACAGGGAGCGAGAGAGAGAGACAGGGACCGAGAGAGAGAGACACAGGGACCGAATGAGAGACACTGGGACCGAGTGAGACACAGTGAACGAGAGAGACACAGGGACCGAGAGAGAGACACAGGGACCGAGAGAGATACACAGGGACCGAGAGAAAGACACAGGGACCAAGAGAAACACAGGGACTCAGAGAGACACAGGGACCGAGTGAGTGACACAGGGACCGACAGAGAGACACAGGGACCGACAGTGAGACACAGGGACCGAGCGAGACACAGGGACCGAGTGAGAGACACAGGGACCGAGAGAGACACAGGGCGGGGAGAGAGGCACAGGGACCGAGAGAGAGACAGAGACCGAGTGAGACACAGGGACTGAGAGAGTGTCAAGGACCGAGAGAGAGACAGGGACCGAGAGAGAGACAGGGACCGAGAGAGAGACGCAGGGACACAGAGAGAGACAGGGACCGAGAGACAGACACAGGGACCGAGTGAGACAGAGCGACCGAGAGAGACACAGGGACCGAGAGAGACACAGGGGAGAGAGAGAGACACAGGGACCGAGAGAGACACAGGAACCGAGAGAGACACAGGGACCGAGAGAGAGTGACAAAGGGACCGAGTGAGACACAGGGACCGAGAGAGAGAGACACAGGCATTGAGCGAGTCACAGGGACCGAGAGAGACACAGGGACCGAGAGAGACACAGGGGTGAGAGAGAGATACAGGGACCGAGAGAGACACAGGCACCGAGAGAGATACCAGGACCGAGAGAGACACAGGGGCGAGAGAGAGATACAGGGACCGAGAGAGATACAGGGACCGAGAGAGAGACACAGGGACAGAGAGAGAGACACAGGAACCGAGAGAGACACTGTGACTGAGACAGTCACAGGGACAAAGTGAGACACAGGGACCGAGACAGACGCAGAGAGCAAGAGAGAGAGACAGGGACCGAGAGAGAGACACAGGGACCGAGAGAGACACAGGGACCGACAGAGAGACACAGGGACCGAGAGAGACACAGGGACTGAGAGAGACACAGGGATCGAGAGAGACACAGGACCGAGAGAGACACAGGGACCGAGAGAGACACAGGGACCGAGAGAGAGAGAAACACAGGGACCAAGAGAGAGACACAGGGACCGAGAGAGAGACACAGGGACCGAGAGAGAGACTCAGGGACCGAGAGAGAGTCATAGGTACTGAGAGAGAGACAGGGACCAAGAGAGAGACACAGGGACCGAGTGACACACAGGGACCGAGAGAGACCAAGGGACCGAGAGAGACACAGGGACCGACAGAGAGGCACAGGGACCGAGAGAGACACAGGGACCGACAGAGAGACACAGGGACCGAGAGAGACACAGGGACTGAGAGAGACACAGGGATCGAGAGAGACACAGGGATCGAGAGAGACACAGGGACCGTGAGAGACACAGGGACCGAGAGAGAGACACAGGAACCGAGAGAGAGACACAGGGAACGAGAGAGACACAGGGGCTGAGTGACACACAGGGACCGAGAGAGAGACACAGGGACCGAGAGAGATACAGGGACCGAGAGAGACACAGGGGCCGAGAGAGACACAGGGGCCGAGTGACACACAGGGACCGAGAGAGAGAGACACAGGGACAGAGAGAGACGCAGAGAGCAAGAGAGAGAGACAGGGACCGAGAGAGTGACACAGGGACCGAGAGAGACACCGGGACCGAGAGAGACACAGGGACCGAGAGAGAGACAGTGAACAAGAGTGAGAGACACACAGAGACAAAGAGAGAGACACAGGGACCAAGAGAGAGACACAGGGACCGAGAGAGAGACACAGGGACCGAGAGAGAGACTCAGGGACCGAGAGAGAGACACAGGGACCAAGAGAGAGTCACAGGGACTGAGAGAGAGACAGGGACCGAGAGAGAGACAGGGACCGAGTGAGAGACAGAGGGACAGAGAGAGAGACAAAGGGACCGAGTGAGACACAGGGACCGAGAGAGAGAGACAGGGTCGGAGAGAGAGAGACACAGGGACCGAGTGAGACACAGAGACCGAGAGAGTGACAGGGACCGAGAGAGACACTGAAACTCAGAGAGAGAGACAGGGAGCAAATGAGACACAAGGACTGAGAGAGACACAGGGACCGAGTGAGAGACACAGGGACCGAGTGAGACACAGGGACCGAGAGAGAGACACAATCGTCCTAGAGAGAAAGACAGGGAGCGGGAGATAGACACAGGGACCGAGAGAGGCACAGGGACCGAGTGAGACACAGGGACCGAGAGACACACAGAGACCGAGAGAGACACAGAGTCCGAGAAAGACACAGGGACCGAGAGAGAGACAGAGACTGAGAGAGACACAGAGACCGAGAGAGACACAGAGACCGAGAGAGTCACAGGGACCGAGAGAGACACAGAGACCGAGAGAGACACAGGGACCGAGAGAGAGACATTGACCGAGAGAGACACAGGGACTGAGAGAGAGAGAAACAGGGACCGAGAGAGAGACACTAGGACCGAGAGAGACGCAGAGAGCAAGAGAGAGAGACAGGGACCGAGAGAGTGACACAGGGACCGAGAGAGACACCGGGACCGAGAGAGACACAGAGACCGAGAGAGACACAGAGACCGAGAGAGACACAGGGACCGAGAGAGAGACAGAGACCGAGAGAGACACAGAGACCGAGAGAGACACAGAGACCGAGAGAGTCACAGGGACCGAGAGAAACACAGAGACCAAGAGAGACACAGGGACCGAGAGAGAGACATTGACCGAGAGAGACACAGGGACTGAGAGAGAGAGAAACAGGGACCGAGAGAGAGACACTAGGACCGAGAGAGACACAGGGACCGAGTGAGACACAGGGGTGAGAGGGAGACACAGGGACCGAGAGAGACACAGGGACCGAGAGAGACACAGGGACCGAGAAAGAGACACAGGGACTGAGAGAGAGACAGGGACCGAGAGAGGCACAGGGACCGAGTGAGAGACACAGGGACCGAGAGAGAGACTCAGGGACCGAGAGAGAGTCACAGGGACTGAGAGAGACACTGTGACTGAGACAGTCACAGGGACAAAGTGAGACACAGGGACCGAGAGAGACACAGGGACTGAGAGAGACACAGGGATCGAGAGAGACACAGGGACTGAGAGAGACACAGGGATCGAGAGAGACACAGGGACCGAGAGAGACACAGGGACCGAGAGAGACACAGGGACCGACAGAGAGACACATGGACCGAGAGAGACACAGGGACCGACAGTGAGACACAGGGACCGAGAGAGACACAGGGACTGAGATAGACATAGGGATAGAGAGAGACACAGGGACTGAGAGAGAGACAAGGGACTGAGAGAGAGACACAGGGACCGAGACAGACACAGGGACTGAGAGAGAGACACAGGGACCGAGAGAGACACAGGGGCCGAGTGACACACAGGTACCGAGAGAGACACAGGGACTGAGAGAAACACCAGGACCGAGAGAGAGAGACACAGGGACCGAGAGAGACACAGGGTCTGAGAGAGAGACACTGGGACCGAGAGAGAGACACAGGGACCGAGAGAGAGACACAGGGACTGAGAGAGAGACACAGGGACTGAGAGCGAGACAGGGACCGAGAGAGACACAGGGGCCGAGTGACACACAGGCACCGAGAGAGAGAGACACAGGGACAGAGAGAGACGCAGAGAGCAAGAGAGAGACACCGGGACCGAGAGAGACACAGGGACCGAGAGAGAGACAGGGACCGAGAGAGAGAGAGACACAGGGACCAACAGAGAGACACAGGGACCGAGAGAGAGACACAGGGACCGAGAGAGACACAGGGGCCGAGTGACACACAGGGACCGAGAGAGAGACAGGGACCGAGAGAGAGACAGAGGGACCGAGAGAGAAACAGGGACCGAGTGAGACACAGAGACCGAGAGAGACACAGGGACCGAGAGAGAGACACAGGGACTGAGTGAGAGACACAGGCACCGAGTGAGACACAGAGACCGAGAGAGACACAGGGACCGAGAGAGACACAGGGACTGAGAGAGAGAGACACAGAGACCGAGAGAGAGACACAAGGACCGAGAGAGACACAGGGACCGAGTGAGACACAGGGGTGAGAGGGAGACACAGGGACCGAGAGAGACACAGGGACCGAGAGAGAGACAGGGACCGAGAGAGAGAGAGACACAGGGACCGAGAGAGAGACACAGGGACCTAGAGAATGACTCAGGGACCGAGAGAGAGACACAGGGACCAAGAGAGAGTCACAGGGACTGAGAGAGAGACCGGGACCAAGAGAGAGACAGGGACCGAGTGAGAGACAGGGACCGAGAGAGAGAGACAGGGTCGGAGAGAGAGAGACACAGGGACCGAGTGAGACACAGAGACCGAGAGAGTGACAGGGACCGAGTGAGACACAGGGACCGAGAGAGAGACACAGGGACCGAGAGAGAGACAGAGACCGAGAGAGACACAGAGACCGAGAGAGACACAGAGACCGAGAGAGTCACAGGGACCGAGAGAGAGACAGAGACCGAGAGAGACACAGAGACCGAGAGAGACACAGAGACCGAGAGATTCACAGGGACCGAGAGAGACATAGAGACCGAGAGAGACACAGGGACCGAGAGAGACACAGGGACCGAGTGAGAGACACAGGGACCGAGTGAGACACAGGGACCGAGAGAGACACAGAGACCGAGAGAGACACAGGGATCGAGAGAGAGACAGAGACCGAGAGAGAGACACATGGACCGAGAGAGACACCGGGACCGAGAGAGACACAGGGACCGAGATAGACACAGGGACCGAGAGAGAGACAGAGGGACCGAGAGAGACACAGGGACCGAGAGAGAGACACAGGGACCGAGGGAGACACCGGGACCGAGAGAGACACAGGGACCGAGAGAGAGGCAGGGACCGAGAGAGGGACACAGGGACCGAGAGAGAGACACAGGGAGCAAGAGAGAGACACAGGGAACGAGAGAGAGACACAGGGACCGAGAAAGAGAAACAGGGACCGAGAGAGACACAGGGACTGAGAGAGAGACAGAGGGACCGAGAGAGACACAGGGACCGAGAGAGAGACACAGTGACCGAGAGAGACACCGGGACCGAGAGAGACACAGGGACCGAGAGAGAGGCAGGGACCGAGAGAGGGACACAGGGACCGAGAGAGAGACACAGGGAGCAAGAGAGAGACACAGGGACCGAGAGAGAGACACAGGGACCAAGAGAGAGTCACAGGGACTGAGAGAGAGACAGGGACCGAGAGAGGCACAGGGACCGAGTGAGAGACACTGGGACCGAGAGAGACACAGGGACCGAGAGAGAGACACAGGAACCGAGAGAGAGACACAGGGACCGAGAGAGAGACTCAGGGACCGAGAGAGAGTCACAGGGACTGAGAGAGACATTGTGACTGAGACAGTCACAGGGACAAAGTGAGACACAGGGACCGAGAGAGATGCAGAGAGCAAGAGAGAGAGACAGGGACCGAGAGAGAGACACAGGGACCGAGAGAGACACAGGGACCGAGAGAGACACAGGGACCGAGAGAGAGAGACAGGGACCGAGAGAGACACAGGGACTGAGAGAGACACAGGGATCGAGAGAGACACAGGGACTGAGAGAGACACAGGGATCGAGAGAGACACAGGGACCGAGAGAGACACAGGGACCGAGAGAGACACAGGGACCGACAGAGAGACACATGGACCGAGAGAGACACAGGGACCGACAGTGAGACACAGGGACCGAGAGAGACACAGGGACTGAGACAGACATAGGGATCGAGAGAGACACAGGGACTGAGAGAGAGACAAGGGACTGAGAGAGACACAGGGACCGAGACAGACACAGGGACTGAGAGAGAGACACAGGGACCGAGAGAGACACAGGGGCCGAGTGACACACAGGTACCGAGAGAGAGAGACACAGGGACAGAGAGAGACGCAGAGAGCAAGAGAGAGAGACAGGGACAGAGAGAGAGACACAGGGACCGAGACAGACACCGGGACCGAGAGAGACACAGGGACCGAGAGAGAGACAGGGACCGAGAGAGAGAGAGACACAGGGACCGAGAGAGAGACACAGGGAGCTAGAGAATGACTCAGGGACCGAGAGAGAGACACAGGGACTGAGAGAGAGACACAGGGGCCGAGTGACACACAGGGACCGAGAGAGAGACAGGGACCGAGAGAGATACACAGGGACCGAGAGAGAGACAGAGGGACCGATTGAGACACAGGGACCGAGAGAGAGAGACAGGGTCCGAAAGAGAGAGAGACACAGGGACCGAGATTGTGACAGGGACCGAGTGAGTCACAGGGACCCAGAGAGAGTCACAGGGACCGACAGAAACACTGAAACTGAGAGAGAGAGACAGGGACCGAGAGAGAGACAGGGACCGAGTGAGAGACACAGGGACCGAGTGAGACACAGAGACCGAGAGAGACACAGGGACCGAGAGAGACACAGGGACCGAGTGAGACACAGGGGTGAGAGGGAGACACAGGGACCGAGAGAGACACAGGGACCGAGAGAGACACAGGGACCGAGAAAGAGACACAGGGACTGAGAGAGAGACAGGGACCGAGAGAGGCACAGGGACCGAGTGAGAGACACAGGGACCGAGAGAGAGACTCAGGGACCGAGAGAGAGTCACAGGGACTGAGAGAGACACTGTGACTGAGACAGTCACAGGGACAAAGTGAGACACAGGGACCGAGAGAGACACAGGGACTGAGAGAGACACAGGGATCGAGAGAGACACAGGGACTGAGAGAGACACAGGGATCGAGAGAGACACAGGGACCGAGAGAGACACAGGGACCGAGAGAGACACAGGGACCGACAGAGAGACACATGGACCGAGAGAGACACAGGGACCGACAGTGAGACACAGGGACCGAGAGAGACACAGGGACTGAGATAGACATAGGGATCGAGAGAGACACAGGGACTGAGAGAGAGACAAGGGACTGAGAGAGAGACACAGGGACCGAGACAGACACAGGGACTGAGAGAGAGACACAGGGACCGAGAGAGACACAGGGGCCGAGTGACACACAGGTACCGAGAGAGACACAGGGACTGAGAGAAACACCAGGACCGAGAGAGAGAGACACAGGGACCGAGAGAGACACAGGGTCTGAGAGAGAGACACTGGGACCGAGAGAGAGACACAGGGACCGAGAGAGAGACACAGGGACTGAGAGAGAGACACAGGGACTGAGAGCGAGACAGGGACCGAGAGAGACACAGGGGCCGAGTGACACACAGGCACCGAGAGAGAGAGACACAGGGACAGAGAGAGACGCAGAGAGCAAGAGAGAGACACCGGGACCGAGAGAGACACAGGGACCGAGAGAGAGACAGGGACCGAGAGAGAGAGAGACACAGGGACCAACAGAGAGACACAGGGACCGAGAGAGAGACACAGGGACCGAGAGAGACACAGGGGCCGAGTGACACACAGGGACCGAGAGAGAGACAGGGACCGAGAGAGAGACAGAGGGACCGAGAGAGAAACAGGGACCGAGTGAGACACAGAGACCGAGAGAGACACAGGGACCGAGAGAGAGACACAGGGACTGAGTGAGAGACACAGGCACCGAGTGAGACACAGAGACCGAGAGAGACACAGGGACCGAGAGAGACACAGGGACTGAGAGAGAGAGACACAGAGACCGAGAGAGAGACACAAGGACCGAGAGAGACACAGGGACCGAGTGAGACACAGGGGTGAGAGGGAGACACAGGGACCGAGAGAGACACAGGGACCGAGAGAGAGACAGGGACCGAGAGAGAGAGAGACACAGGGACCGAGAGAGAGACACAGGGACCTAGAGAATGACTCAGGGACCGAGAGAGAGACACAGGGACCAAGAGAGAGTCACAGGGACTGAGAGAGAGACCGGGACCGAGAGAGAGACAGGGACCGAGTGAGAGACAGGGACCGAGAGAGAGAGACAGGGTCGGAGAGAGAGAGACACAGGGACCGAGTGAGACACAGAGACCGAGAGAGTGACAGGGACCGAGTGAGACACAGGGACCGAGAGAGAGACACAGGGACCGAGAGAGAGACAGAGACCGAGAGAGACACAGAGACCGAGAGAGACACAGAGACCGAGAGAGTCACAGGGACCGAGAGAGAGACAGAGACCGAGAGAGACACAGAGACCGAGAGAGACACAGAGACCGAGAGATTCACAGGGACCGAGAGAGACATAGAGACCGAGAGATACACAGGGACCGAGAGAGACACAGGGACCGAGTGAGAGACACAGGGACCGAGTGAGACACAGGGACCGAGAGAGACACAGAGACCGAGAGAGACACAGGGATCGAGAGAGAGACAGAGACCGAGAGAGAGACACATGGACCGAGAGAGACACCGGGACCGAGAGAGACACAGGGACCGAGATAGACACAGGGACCGAGAGAGAGACAGAGGGACCGAGAGAGACACAGGGACCGAGAGAGAGACACAGGGACCGAGGGAGACACCGGGACCGAGAGAGACACAGGGACCGAGAGAGAGGCAGGGACCGAGAGAGGGACACAGGGACCGAGAGAGAGACACAGGGAGCAAGAGAGAGACACAGGGAACGAGAGAGAGACACAGGGACCGAGAAAGAGAAACAGGGACCGAGAGAGACACAGGGACTGAGAGAGAGACAGAGGGACCGAGAGAGACACAGGGACCGAGAGAGAGACACAGTGACCGAGAGAGACACCGGGACCGAGAGAGACACAGGGACCGAGAGAGAGGCAGGGACCGAGAGAGGGACACAGGGACCGAGAGAGAGACACAGGGAGCAAGAGAGAGACACAGGGACCGAGAGAGAGACACAGGGACCAAGAGAGAGTCACAGGGACTGAGAGAGAGACAGGGACCGAGAGAGGCACAGGGACCGAGTGAGAGACACTGGGACCGAGAGAGACACAGGGACCGAGAGAGAGACACAGGAACCGAGAGAGAGACACAGGGACCGAGAGAGAGACTCAGGGACCGAGAGAGAGTCACAGGGACTGAGAGAGACATTGTGACTGAGACAGTCACAGGGACAAAGTGAGACACAGGGACCGAGAGAGATGCAGAGAGCAAGAGAGAGAGACAGGGACCGAGAGAGAGACACAGGGACCGAGAGAGACACAGGGACCGAGAGAGACACAGGGACCGAGAGAGAGAGACAGGGACCGAGAGAGACACAGGGACTGAGAGAGACACAGGGATCGAGAGAGACACAGGGACTGAGAGAGACACAGGGATCGAGAGAGACACAGGGACCGAGAGAGACACAGGGACCGAGAGAGACACAGGGACCGACAGAGAGACACATGGACCGAGAGAGACACAGGGACCGACAGTGAGACACAGGGACCGAGAGAGACACAGGGACTGAGACAGACATAGGGATCGAGAGAGACACAGGGACTGAGAGAGAGACAAGGGACTGAGAGAGACACAGGGACCGAGACAGACACAGGGACTGAGAGAGAGACACAGGGACCGAGAGAGACACAGGGGCCGAGTGACACACAGGTACCGAGAGAGAGAGACACAGGGACAGAGAGAGACGCAGAGAGCAAGAGAGAGAGACAGGGACAGAGAGAGAGACACAGGGACCGAGACAGACACCGGGACCGAGAGAGACACAGGGACCGAGAGAGAGACAGGGACCGAGAGAGAGAGAGACACAGGGACCGAGAGAGAGACACAGGGAGCTAGAGAATGACTCAGGGACCGAGAGAGAGACACAGGGACTGAGAGAGAGACACAGGGACCGAGAGAGACACAGGGGCCGAGTGACACACAGGGACCGAGAGAGACACAGGGACCGAGAGAGAGAGACACTGGGACCGAGAGAGACACAGGGACCGAGAGAGTGAGACACTGGGACCGAGAGAGACACAGGGACCGAGGGAGAGAGACACAGGGAACGAGAGATAGACACAGGGACCGAGTGAGAGACACAGGGACTGAGCGAGTCACAGGGACCGAGAGAGACCTGGGACCGAGAGAGAGACAGGGACCGAGAGAGACACAGGGACCGAGAGAGACACAGGGACCGCGAGAGACACAGGGACCGCGAGAGAGACTCAGGGACCGAGAGAGACACAGGGACTGAGAGAGACACAGGGATCGAGAGAGACACAGGGACCAAGAGAGTCACAGGGACCGAGAGAGACACAGGGACCGAGAGAGTGAGACAGGGACCGAGAGAGACACAGGGACTGAGAGAGACACAGGGATCGAGAGAGACACAGGGACCGAGAGAGACAGAGGGACCGAGAGAGACACAGGGACCGACAGAGAGACACAGGGACCGAGAGAGATACAGGGACCGACAGAGAGACACAGGGACCGAGAAAGACACAGGGATCGAGAGAGACACAGGGACTGAGAGAGAGATACAGGGACTGAGAGAGAGACACAGGGACCGAGACAGACACAGGGACTGAGAGAGAGACACAGGGACCGAGAGAGAAACAGGGGCCGAGTGACACACAGGTACCGAGAGATACACAGGGACTGAGAGAAACACCAGGACCGAGAGAGAGACACAGGGACCGTGAGAGACACAGGGACCGAGAGAGAGACACAGGGACCGAGAGAGAGACACAGGGACCGAAAGAGAGACACAGGGACTGAGAGAGAGACACAGGGACTGAGAGCGAGACAGGGATCGAGAGAGACACAGGGGCCGAGTGAAACACAGGCACCGAGAGAGAGAGACATAGGGACAGAGAGAGACGCAGAGAGCAAGAGAGAGAGACAGGGACCGAGAGAGAGACACAGGGACCGAGAGAGACACCGGGACCGAGAGAGACACAGGGACCGAGAGAGAGACAGGGACCGAGAGAGAGAGAGACAGAGGGACCGAGAGAGAGACACAGGGACCTAGAGAATGACTCAGGGACCGAGAGAGAGACACAGGGAACGAGAGAGAGACAGAGGGACCGATTGAGACACAGGGACCGAGAGAAAGAGACAGTGTCCGAAAGAGAGAGAGACACAGGGACCAAGTGAGACACAGAGACCGAGAGAGTGACAGGGACCGAGTGAGACACAGGGACCCAGAGAGATTCACAGGGACCGAGAGAGAGACACAGGGACCGAGAGAGACACAGGGACCGAGTGAGACACAGAGACCGAGAGAGGCACAGGGACCGAGAGAGACACAGGGACTGAGAGAGAGAGAGACACAGAGACCGAGAGAGAGACACAAGGACCGAGAGAGACACAGGGACCGAGTGAGACACAGGGGTGAGAGGGAGACACAGGGACCGAGAGAGACACAGGGACCGAGAGAGAGAGCCACTGGGACCGAGAGATGCACAGGGACCGACAGAGAGAGACACTGGGACCGAGAGAGACACAGGGACTGAGAGAGAGACACAGGGACCGAGAGAGAGACACAGGGATCTAGAGAGAGTCACAGGGACCGAGAGAGACACAGGGACTGAGAGAGACACAGGGATCGAGAGAGACACTGGGACTGAGAGAGAGACACAGGGACCGAGAGAGACACAGGAACCGAGAGAGTCACAGGAACCGAGAGAGACACAGGGACCGAGAGAGACACAGGCACCGAGAGAGATACCAGGACCGAGAGAGACACAGGGGTGAGAGAGAGATACAGGGACCGAGAGAGATACAGGGACCGAGAGAGAGACACAGGGACAGAGAGAGAGACACAGGAACCGAGAGAGACACTGTGACTGAGACAGTCACAGGGACAAAGTGAGACACAGGGACCGAGAGAGACGCAGAGAGCAAGAGAGAGAGACAGGGACCGAGAGAGAGACACAGGGACCGAGAGAGACACCGGGACCGAGAGAGACACAGGGACCGAGAGAGAGACAGGGACTGAGAGAGAGAGAGACACAGGGACCAAGAGAGAGACACAGGGACCGAGAGAGAGACACAGGGTCCTAGAGAATGACTCAGGGACCGAGAGAGAGACACAGGGACCGAGAGAGAGACACAGGGACCGAGAGAGACACAGGGGCCGAGTGACACACAGGGACCGAGAGAGAGAAAGGGACCGAGAGAAAGACAGAGGGACCGAGAGAGACACAGGCACCGAGTGAGACACAGAGACCGAGAGAGACACAGGGACCGAGAGAGAGACACAGGGACTGAGTGAGAGTCACAGGGACCGAGTGAGACACAGAGACCGAGAGAGACACAGGGACCGAGAGAGACACAGGGACTGAGAGAGAGAGACACAGAGACCGAGAGAGAGACACAAGGACCGAGAGAGACACAGGGACCGAGTGAGACACAGGGGTGAGAGGGAGACACAGGGACCGAGAGAGACACAGGGACCGAGAGAGAGACACAGGAACCGAGAGAGAGACACAGGGACCGAGAGAGAGACTCAGGGACCGAGAGAGAGTCACAGGGACTGAGAGAGACACTGTGACTGAGACAGTCACAGGGACAAAGTGAGACACAGGGACCGAGAGAGACGCAGAGAGCAAGAGGGAGAGACAGGGACCGAGAGAGAGACACAGGGACCGAGAGAGACACAGGGACCGAGAGAGAGAGACAGGGACCGAGAGAGACACAGGGACTGAGAGAGACACAGGGATCGAGAGAGACACAGGGACTGAGAGAGACACAGGGATCGAGAGAGACACAGGGACCGAGAGAGACACAGGGACCGAGAGAGACACAGGGACCGACAGAGAGACACATGGAACGAGAGAGACACAGGGACCGACAGTGAGACACAGGGACCGAGAGAGACACAGGGACTGAGATAGACATACGGATCGAGAGAGACACAGGGACTGAGAGAGAGACAAGGGACTGAGAGAGAGACACAGGGACCGAGACAGACACAGGGACTGAGAGAGAGACACAGGGACCGAGAGAGACACAGGGGCCGAGTGACACACAGGTACCGAGAGAGACACAGGGACCGAGAGAGAGAGACACAGGGACCGAGAGAGAGACACAGGGACCGAGAGAGAGACACAGGGACTGAGAGAGAGACACAGGGACTGAGAGCGAGACAGCGACCGAGAGAGACACAGGGGCCGAGTGACACACAGGCACCGAGAGAGAGAGACACAGGGACAGAGAGAGACGCAGAGAGCAAGAGAGAGAGACAGGGACCGAGAGAGAGACACAGGGACCGATAGAGACACCGGGACCGAGAGAGACACAGGGACCGAGAGAGAGACAGGGACCGAGAGAGAGAGTAACACAGGGACCAAGAGAGAGACACAGGGACCGAGAGAGAGACACAGGGTCCTAGAGAATGACTCAGGGACCGAGAGAGACACAGGGACCGAGAGAGAGACACAGGGACCGAGAGAGACACAGGGGCCGAGTGACACAGAGGGACCGAGAGAGAGAGACAGGGACCGAGAGAGATACACAGGGACCGAGAGAGAGACAGAGGGACCGATTGAGACACAGGGACCGAGAGAGAGAGACAGGGTCCGAAAGAGAGAGAGACACAGGGACCGAGATTGTGACAGGTACCGAGTGAGACACAGGGACCCAGAGAGAGTCACAGGGACCGACAGAAACACTGAAACTGAGAGAGAGAGACAGGGACCGAGAGAGACACAGGGACCGAGTGAGACACAGAGACCGAGAGAGACACAGGGACCGAGAGAGAGACACAGGGACCGAGAGAGAGAGACACAGGGACCGAGAAAGAGACACAGGGACTGAGAGAGAGACACACAGGGACCGAGAAAGAGACACGGGAATGAGAGAGAGACAGGGACCGAGTGAGACACAGGGACCCAGAGAGAGACACAGGGGCCGAGAGAGACACAGGAACCGAGAGATTCACAGGGACCCAGACAGAGACAAAGGGACCGACAGAGACACAGAAACTGAGAGAGAGAGACAGGGACCGAGTGAGAGACAAAGGGACCGAGTGAGAGACACAGTGACAGAGAGAGACACAATCGACCGACAGATAAAGACAGGGAGCGAGAGAGAGAGACAGGGACCGAGTGAGAGACACAGGGACCGAGAGAGAGACACAGTGACAGAGAGAGACACAATCGACCGACAGATAAAGACAGGGAGCGAGAGAGAGACACAGGGACCGAGAGAGAGACACAGGGACCGAATGAGAGACACAAGGACCGAGTGAGACACAGTGAACGAGAGAGACACAGGGACCGAGAGAGAGACACAGGGACCGAGAGAGATACACAGGGACCGAGAGAAAGACACAGGGACCAAGAGAAACACAGGGACTCAGAGAGACACAGGGACCGAGTGAGTGACACAGGGACCAACAGAGAGACACAGGGACCGACAGTGAGACACAGGGACCGAGCGAGACACAGGGACCGAGTGAGAGACACAGGGACCGAGAGAGACACAGGGCGGGGAGAGAGGCACAGGGACCGAGAGAGAGACAGAGACCGAGTGAGACACAGGGACTGAGAGAGTGACAAGGACCGAGAGAGAGACAGGGACCGAGAGAGAGACAGGGACCGAGAGAGAGACGCAGGGACACAGAGAGAGACAGGGACCGAGAGACAGACACAGGGACCGAGTGAGACAGAGTGACCGAGAGAGACACAGGGACCGAGAGAGACACAGGGGAGAGAGAGAGACACAGGGACCGAGAGAGACACAGGAACCGAGAGAGACACAGGGACCGAGAGAGAGTGACAAAGGGACCGAGTGAGACACAGAGACCGAGAGAGAGAGACACAGGCATTGAGCGAGTCACAGGGACCGAGAGAGACACAGGGACCGAGAGAGACACAGGGGCGAGAGAGAGATACAGGGACCGAGAGAGAGACACAGGGACAGAGAGAGAGACACAGGAACCGAGAGAGACACTGTGACTGAGACAGTCACAGGGACAAAGTGAGACACAGGGACCGAGACAGACGCAGAGAGCAAGAGAGAGAGACAGGGACCGAGAGAGAGACACAGGGACCGAGAGAGACACAGGGACCGACAGAGAGACACAGGGACCGAGAGAGACACAGGGACTGAGAGAGACACAGGGATCGAGAGAGAAACACAGGGACCAAGAGAGAGACACAGGGACCGAGAGAGAGACACAGGGACCGAGAGAGAGACTCAGGGACCGAGAGAGAGTCATAGGTACTGAGAGAGAGACAGGGATCAAGAGAGAGACACAGGGACCGAGTGACACACAGGGACCGAGAGAGACCAAGGGACCGAGAGAGACACAGGGACCGACAGAGAGACACAGGGACCGAGAGAGACACAGGGACCGACAGAGAGACACAGGGACCGAGAGAGACACAGGGACTGAGAGAGACACAGGGATCGAGAGAGACACAGGGATCGAGAGAGACACAGGGACCGTGAGAGACACAGGGACCGAGAGAGAGACACAGGAACCGAGAGAGAGACACAGGGAACGAGAGAGACACAGGGGCTGAGTGACACACAGGGACCGAGAGAGAGACACAGGGACCGAGAGAGATACAGGGACCGAGAGAGACACAGGGGCCGAGAGAGACACAGGGGCCAAGTGACACACAGGGACCGAGAGAGAGAGACACAGGGACAGAGAGAGACGCAGAGAGCAAGAGAGAGAGACAGGGACCGAGAGAGTGACACAGGGACCGAGAGAGACACCGGGACCGAGAGAGACACAGGGACCGAGAGAGAGACAGGGACCAAGAGTGAGAGAGACACAGAGACAAAGAGAGAGACACAGGGACCAAGAGAGAGACACAGGGACCGAGAGAGAGACACAGGGACCGAGAGAGAGACTCAGGGACCGAGAGAGAGACACAGGGACCAAGAGAGAGTCACAGGGACTGAGAGAGAGACAGGGACCGAGAGAGAGACAGGGACCGAGTGAGAGACACAGGGACAGAGAGAGAGACAAAGGGACCGAGTGAGACACAGGGACCGAGAGAGAGAGACAGGGTGGGAGAGAGAGAGACACAGGGACCGAGTGAGACACAGAGACCGAGAGAGTGACAGGGACCGAGAGAGACACTGAAACTCAGAGAGAGAGACAGGGAGCAAATGAGACACAGGGACTGAGAGAGACACAGGGACCGAGTGAGAGACACAGGGACCGAGTGAGACACAGGGACCGAGAGAGAGACACAATCGTCCTAGAGAGAAAGACAGGGAGCGAGAGAGAGACACAGGGACCGAGTGAGACACAGGGACCGAGAGACACACAGAGACCGAGAGAGACACAGAGACCGAGAGAGACACAGGGACCGAGAGAGAGACAGAGACCGAGAGAGACACAGAGACCGAGAGAGACACAGAGACCGAGAGAGTCACAGGGACCGAGAGAGACACAGAGACCGAGAGAGACACAGGGACCGAGAGAGAGACATTGACCGAGAGAGACACAGGGACTGAGAGAGAGAGAAACAGGGACCGAGAGAGAGACACTAGGACCGAGAGAGACGTAGAGAGCAAGAGAGAGAGACAGGGACCGAGAGAGTGACACAGGGACCGAGAGAGACACCGGGACCGAGAGAGACACAGAGACCGAGAGAGACACAGAGACCGAGAGAGACACAGGGACCGAGAGAGAGACAGAGACCGGGAGAGACACAGAGACCGAGAGAGACACAGAGACCGAGAGAGTCACAGGGACCGAGAGAGACACAGAGACCAAGAGAGACACAGGGACCGAGAGAGAGACATTGACCGAGAGAGACACAGGGACTGAGAGAGAGAGAAACAGGGACCGAGAGAGAGACACTAGGACCGAGAGAGACACAGGGACCGAGTGAGACACAGGGGTGAGAGGGAGACACAGGGCCGAGAGAGACACAGGGACCGAGAGAGACACAGGGACCGAGAAAGAGACACAGGGACTGAGAGAGAGACAGGGACCGAGAGAGGCACAGGGACCGAGTGAGAGACACAGGGACCGAGAGTGAGACTCAGGGACCGAGAGAGAGTCACAGGGACTGAGAGAGACACTGTGACTGAGACAGTCACAGGGACAAAGTGAGACACAGGGACCGAGAGAGACACAGGGACTGAGAGAGACACAGGGATCGAGAGAGACACAGGGACTGAGAGAGACACAGGGATCGAGAGAGACACAGGGACCGACAGAGAGACACATGGACCGAGAGAGACACAGGGACCGACAGTGAGACACAGGGACCGAGAGAGACACAGGGACCGAGAGAGAGAGACACTGGGACCGAGAGAGACACAGGGACCGAGAGAGTGAGACACTGGGACCGAGAGAGACACAGGGACCGAGGGAGAGAGACACAGGGAACGAGAGATAGACACAGGGACCGAGTGAGAGACACAGGGACTGAGCGAGTCACAGGGACCGAGAGAGACCTGGGACCGAGAGAGAGACAGGGACCGAGAGAGACACAGGGACCGAGAGAGACACAGGGACCGCGAGAGACACAGGGACCGCGAGAGAGACTCAGGGACCGAGAGAGACACAGGGACTGAGAGAGACACAGGGATCGAGAGAGACACAGGGACCAAGAGAGTCACAGGGACCGAGAGAGACACAGGGACCGAGAGAGTGAGACAGGGACCGAGAGAGACACAGGGACTGAGAGAGACACAGGGATCGAGAGAGACACAGGGACCGAGAGAGACAGAGGGACCGAGAGAGACACAGGGACCGACAGAGAGACACAGGGACCGAGAGAGATACAGGGACCGACAGAGAGACACAGGGACCGAGAAAGACACAGGGATCGAGAGAGACACAGGGACTGAGAGAGAGATACAGGGACTGAGAGAGAGACACAGGGACCGAGACAGACACAGGGACTGAGAGAGAGACACAGGGACCGAGAGAGAAACAGGGGCCGAGTGACACACAGGTACCGAGAGATACACAGGGACTGAGAGAAACACCAGGACCGAGAGAGAGACACAGGGACCGTGAGAGACACAGGGACCGAGAGAGAGACACAGGGACCGAGAGAGAGACACAGGGACCGAAAGAGAGACACAGGGACTGAGAGAGAGACACAGGGACTGAGAGCGAGACAGGGATCGAGAGAGACACAGGGGCCGAGTGAAACACAGGCACCGAGAGAGAGAGACATAGGGACAGAGAGAGACGCAGAGAGCAAGAGAGAGAGACAGGGACCGAGAGAGAGACACAGGGACCGAGAGAGACACCGGGACCGAGAGAGACACAGGGACCGAGAGAGAGACAGGGACCGAGAGAGAGAGAGACAGAGGGACCGAGAGAGAGACACAGGGACCTAGAGAATGACTCAGGGACCGAGAGAGAGACACAGGGAACGAGAGAGAGACAGAGGGACCGATTGAGACACAGGGACCGAGAGAAAGAGACAGTGTCCGAAAGAGAGAGAGACACAGGGACCAAGTGAGACACAGAGACCGAGAGAGTGACAGGGACCGAGTGAGACACAGGGACCCAGAGAGATTCACAGGGACCGAGAGAGAGACACAGGGACCGAGAGAGACACAGGGACCGAGTGAGACACAGGGACCGAGAGAGAGACACAATCATCCTAGAGAGAAAGACAGGGAGCTAGAGAGAGACAGAGGGACCGAGAGAGACACAGGGACCCAGAGAGAGTCACAGGGACCGAGTGAGACACAGAGACCGAGAGAGACACAGGGACCGAGAGAGACACAGGGACCGAGTGAGACACAGAGACCGAGAGAGGCACAGGGACCGAGAGAGACACAGGGACTGAGAGAGAGAGAGACACAGAGACCGAGAGAGAGACACAAGGACCGAGAGAGACACAGGGACCGAGTGAGACACAGGGGTGAGAGGGAGACACAGGGACCGAGAGAGACACAGGGACCGAGAGAGAGAGCCACTGGGACCGAGAGATGCACAGGGACCGACAGAGAGAGACACTGGGACCGAGAGAGACACAGGGACTGAGAGAGAGACACAGGGACCGAGAGAGAGACACAGGGATCTAGAGAGAGTCACAGGGACCGAGAGAGACACAGGGACTGAGAGAGACACAGGGATCGAGAGAGACACTGGGACTGAGAGAGAGACACAGGGACCGAGAGAGACACAGGAACCGAGAGAGTCACAGGAACCGAGAGAGACACAGGGACCGAGAGAGACACAGGCACCGAGAGAGATACCAGGACCGAGAGAGACACAGGGGTGAGAGAGAGATACAGGGACCGAGAGAGATACAGGGACCGAGAGAGAGACACAGGGACAGAGAGAGAGACACAGGAACCGAGAGAGACACTGTGACTGAGACAGTCACAGGGACAAAGTGAGACACAGGGACCGAGAGAGACGCAGAGAGCAAGAGAGAGAGACAGGGACCGAGAGAGAGACACAGGGACCGAGAGAGACACCGGGACCGAGAGAGACACAGGGACCGAGAGAGAGACAGGGACTGAGAGAGAGAGAGACACAGGGACCAAGAGAGAGACACAGGGACCGAGAGAGAGACACAGGGTCCTAGAGAATGACTCAGGGACCGAGAGAGAGACACAGGGACCGAGAGAGAGACACAGGGACCGAGAGAGACACAGGGGCCGAGTGACACACAGGGACCGAGAGAGAGAAAGGGACCGAGAGAAAGACAGAGGGACCGAGAGAGACACAGGCACCGAGTGAGACACAGAGACCGAGAGAGACACAGGGACCGAGAGAGAGACACAGGGACTGAGTGAGAGTCACAGGGACCGAGTGAGACACAGAGACCGAGAGAGACACAGGGACCGAGAGAGACACAGGGACTGAGAGAGAGAGACACAGAGACCGAGAGAGAGACACAAGGACCGAGAGAGACACAGGGACCGAGTGAGACACAGGGGTGAGAGGGAGACACAGGGACCGAGAGAGACACAGGGACCGAGAGAGAGACACAGGAACCGAGAGAGAGACACAGGGACCGAGAGAGAGACTCAGGGACCGAGAGAGAGTCACAGGGACTGAGAGAGACACTGTGACTGAGACAGTCACAGGGACAAAGTGAGACACAGGGACCGAGAGAGACGCAGAGAGCAAGAGGGAGAGACAGGGACCGAGAGAGAGACACAGGGACCGAGAGAGACACAGGGACCGAGAGAGAGAGACAGGGACCGAGAGAGACACAGGGACTGAGAGAGACACAGGGATCGAGAGAGACACAGGGACTGAGAGAGACACAGGGATCGAGAGAGACACAGGGACCGAGAGAGACACAGGGACCGAGAGAGACACAGGGACCGACAGAGAGACACATGGAACGAGAGAGACACAGGGACCGACAGTGAGACACAGGGACCGAGAGAGACACAGGGACTGAGATAGACATACGGATCGAGAGAGACACAGGGACTGAGAGAGAGACAAGGGACTGAGAGAGAGACACAGGGACCGAGACAGACACAGGGACTGAGAGAGAGACACAGGGACCGAGAGAGACACAGGGGCCGAGTGACACACAGGTACCGAGAGAGACACAGGGACCGAGAGAGAGAGACACAGGGACCGAGAGAGAGACACAGGGACCGAGAGAGAGACACAGGGACTGAGAGAGAGACACAGGGACTGAGAGCGAGACAGCGACCGAGAGAGACACAGGGGCCGAGTGACACACAGGCACCGAGAGAGAGAGACACAGGGACAGAGAGAGACGCAGAGAGCAAGAGAGAGAGACAGGGACCGAGAGAGAGACACAGGGACCGATAGAGACACCGGGACCGAGAGAGACACAGGGACCGAGAGAGAGACAGGGACCGAGAGAGAGAGTAACACAGGGACCAAGAGAGAGACACAGGGACCGAGAGAGAGACACAGGGTCCTAGAGAATGACTCAGGGACCGAGAGAGACACAGGGACCGAGAGAGAGACACAGGGACCGAGAGAGACACAGGGGCCGAGTGACACAGAGGGACCGAGAGAGAGAGACAGGGACCGAGAGAGATACACAGGGACCGAGAGAGAGACAGAGGGACCGATTGAGACACAGGGACCGAGAGAGAGAGACAGGGTCCGAAAGAGAGAGAGACACAGGGACCGAGATTGTGACAGGTACCGAGTGAGACACAGGGACCCAGAGAGAGTCACAGGGACCGACAGAAACACTGAAACTGAGAGAGAGAGACAGGGACCGAGAGAGACACAGGGACCGAGTGAGACACAGAGACCGAGAGAGACACAGGGACCGAGAGAGACACAGGGACCGAGTGAGACACAGAGACCGAGAGAGACACAGGGACCGAGAGAGAGACACAGGGACCGAGAGAGAGAGACACAGGGACCGAGAAAGAGACACAGGGACTGAGAGAGAGACACACAGGGACCGAGAAAGAGACACGGGAATGAGAGAGAGACAGGGACCGAGTGAGACACAGGGACCCAGAGAGAGACACAGGGGCCGAGAGAGACACAGGAACCGAGAGATTCACAGGGACCCAGACAGAGACAAAGGGACCGACAGAGACACAGAAACTGAGAGAGAGAGACAGGGACCGAGTGAGAGACAAAGGGACCGAGTGAGAGACACAGTGACAGAGAGAGACACAATCGACCGACAGATAAAGACAGGGAGCGAGAGAGAGAGACAGGGACCGAGTGAGAGACACAGGGACCGAGAGAGAGACACAGTGACAGAGAGAGACACAATCGACCGACAGATAAAGACAGGGAGCGAGAGAGAGACACAGGGACCGAGAGAGAGACACAGGGACCGAATGAGAGACACAAGGACCGAGTGAGACACAGTGAACGAGAGAGACACAGGGACCGAGAGAAAGACACAGGGACCAAGAGAAACACAGGGACTCAGAGAGACACAGGGACCGACAGTGAGACACAGGGACCGAGCGAGACACAGGGACCGAGTGAGAGACACAGGGACCGAGAGAGACACAGGGCGGGGAGAGAGGCACAGGGACCGAGAGAGAGACAGAGACCGAGTGAGACACAGGGACTGAGAGAGTGACAAGGACCGAGAGAGAGACAGGGACCGAGAGAGAGACAGGGACCGAGAGAGAGACGCAGGGACACAGAGAGAGACAGGGACCGAGAGACAGACACAGGGACCGAGTGAGACAGAGCGACCGAGAGAGACACAGGGACCGAGAGAGACACAGGGGAGAGAGAGAGACACAGGGACCGAGAGAGACACAGGAACCGAGAGAGACACAGGGACCGAGAGAGAGTGACAAAGGGACCGAGTGAGACACAGAGACCGAGAGAGAGAGACACAGGCATTGAGCGAGTCACAGGGACCGAGAGAGACATAGGGACCGAGAGAGACACAGGGACCGAGAGAGAGACAGGGACTGAGAGAGAGAGAGACACAGGGACCAAGAGAGAGACACAGGGACCGAGAGAGAGACACAGGGTCCTAGAGAATGACTCAGGGACCGAGAGAGAGACACAGGGACCGAGAGAGAGACACAGGGACCGAGAGAGACACAGGGGCCGAGTGACACACAGGGACCGAGAGAGAGAAAGGGACCGAGAGAAAGACAGAGGGACCGAGAGAGACACAGGCACCGAGTGAGACACAGAGACCGAGAGAGACACAGGGACCGAGAGAGAGACACAGGGACTGAGTGAGAGTCACAGGGACCGAGTGAGACACAGAGACCGAGAGAGACACAGGGACCGAGAGAGACACAGGGACTGAGAGAGAGAGACACAGAGACCGAGAGAGAGACACAAGGACCGAGAGAGACACAGGGACCGAGTGAGACACAGGGGTGAGAGGGAGACACAGGGACCGAGAGAGACACAGGGACCGAGAGAGAGACACAGGAACCGAGAGAGAGACACAGGGACCGAGAGAGAGACTCAGGGACCGAGAGAGAGTCACAGGGACTGAGAGAGACACTGTGACTGAGACAGTCACAGGGACAAAGTGAGACACAGGGACCGAGAGAGACGCAGAGAGCAAGAGGGAGAGACAGGGACCGAGAGAGAGACACAGGGACCGAGAGAGACACAGGGACCGAGAGAGAGAGACAGGGACCGAGAGAGACACAGGGACTGAGAGAGACACAGGGATCGAGAGAGACACAGGGACTGAGAGAGACACAGGGATCGAGAGAGACACAGGGACCGAGAGAGACACAGGGACCGAGAGAGACACAGGGACCGACAGAGAGACACATGGAACGAGAGAGACACAGGGACCGACAGTGAGACACAGGGACCGAGAGAGACACAGGGACTGAGATAGACATACGGATCGAGAGAGACACAGGGACTGAGAGAGAGACAAGGGACTGAGAGAGAGACACAGGGACCGAGACAGACACAGGGACTGAGAGAGAGACACAGGGACCGAGAGAGACACAGGGGCCGAGTGACACACAGGTACCGAGAGAGACACAGGGACCGAGAGAGAGAGACACAGGGACCGAGAGAGAGACACAGGGACCGAGAGAGAGACACAGGGACTGAGAGAGAGACACAGGGACTGAGAGCGAGACAGCGACCGAGAGAGACACAGGGGCCGAGTGACACACAGGCACCGAGAGAGAGAGACACAGGGACAGAGAGAGACGCAGAGAGCAAGAGAGAGAGACAGGGACCGAGAGAGAGACACAGGGACCGATAGAGACACCGGGACCGAGAGAGACACAGGGACCGAGAGAGAGACAGGGACCTAGAGAGAGAGTAACACAGGGACCAAGAGAGAGACACAGGGACCGAGAGAGAGACACAGGGTCCTAGAGAATGACTCAGGGACCGAGAGAGACACAGGGACCGAGAGAGAGACACAGGGACCGAGAGAGACACAGGGGCCGAGTGACACAGAGGGACCGAGAGAGAGAGACAGGGACCGAGAGAGATACACAGGGACCGAGAGAGAGACAGAGGGACCGATTGAGACACAGGGACCGAGAGAGAGAGACAGGGTCCGAAAGAGAGAGAGACACAGGGACCGAGATTGTGACAGGTACCGAGTGAGACACAGGGACCCAGAGAGAGTCACAGGGACCGACAGAAACACTGAAACTGAGAGAGAGAGACAGGGACCGAGAGAGACACAGGGACCGAGTGAGACACAGAGACCGAGAGAGACACAGGGACCGAGAGAGACACAGGGACCGAGTGAGACACAGAGACCGAGAGAGACACAGGGACCGAGAGAGAGACACAGGGACCGAGAGAGAGAGACACAGGGACCGAGAAAGAGACACAGGGACTGAGAGAGAGACACACAGGGACCGAGAAAGAGACACGGGAATGAGAGAGAGACAGGGACCGAGTGAGACACAGGGACCCAGAGAGAGACACAGGGGCCGAGAGAGACACAGGAACCGAGAGATTCACAGGGACCCAGACAGAGACAAAGGGACCGACAGAGACACAGAAACTGAGAGAGAGAGACAGGGACCAAGTGAGAGACAAAGGGACCGAGTGAGAGACACAGTGACAGAGAGAGACACAATCGACCGACAGATAAAGACAGGGAGCGAGAGAGAGAGACAGGGACCGAGTGAGAGACACAGGGACCGAGAGAGAGACACAGTGACAGAGAGAGACACAATCGACCGACAGATAAAGACAGGGAGCGAGAGAGAGACACAGGGACCGAGAGAGAGACACAGGGACCGAATGAGAGACACAAGGACCGAGTGAGACACAGTGAACGAGAGAGACACAGGGACCGAGAGAGAGACACAGGGACCGAGAGAGATACACAGGGACCGAGAGAAAGACAGGGACTCAGAGAGACACAGGGACCGAGTGAGTGACACAGGGACCGAGTGAGAGACAGGGACCGAGTGAGAGACACAGGGACCGAGAGAGACACAGGGCGGGGAGAGAGGCACAGGGACCGAGAGAGAGACAGAGACCGAGTGAGACACAGGGACTGAGAGAGTGACAAGGACCGAGAGAGAGACAGGGACCAAGAGAGAGACAGGGACCGAGAGAGAGACAGGGACCGAGAGAGAGACGCAGGGACACAGAGAGAGACAGGGACCGAGAGACAGACACAGGGACCGAGTGAGACAGAGCGACCGAGAGAGACACAGGGACCGAGAGAGACACAGGGGAGAGAGAGAGACACAGGGACCGAGAGAGACACAGGAACCGAGAGAGACACAGGGACCGAGAGAGAGTGACAAAGGGACCGAGTGAGACACAGAGACCGAGAGAGAGAGACACAGGCATTGAGCGAGTCACAGGGACCGAGAGAGACACAGGGACCGAGAGAGACACAGGGGTGAGAGAGAGATACAGGGACCGAGAGAGACACAGGCACCGAGAGAGATACCAGGACCGAGAGAGACACAGGGGCGAGAGAGAGATACAGGGACCGAGAGAGATACAGGGACCGAGAGAGAGACACAGGGACAGAGAGAGAGACACAGGAACCGAGAGAGACACTGTGACTGAGACAGTCACAGGGACAAAGTGAGACACAGGGACCGAGACAGACGCAGAGAGCAAGAGAGAGAGACAGGGACCGAGAGAGAGACACAGGGACCGAGAGAGACACAGGGACCGACAGAGAGACACAGGGACCGAGAGAGACACAGGGACTGAGAGAGACACAGGGATCGAGAGAGAAACACAGGGACCAAGAGAGAGACACAGGGACCGAGAGAGAGACACAGGGACCGAGAGAGAGACTCAGGGACCGAGAGAGAGTCATAGGTACTGAGAGAGAGACAGGGATCAAGAGAGAGACACAGGGACCGAGTGACACACAGGGACCGAGAGAGACCAAGGGACCGAGAGAGACACAGGGACCGACAGAGAGACACAGGGACCGAGAGAGACACAGGGACCGACAGAGAGACACAGGGACCGAGAGAGACACAGGGACTGAGAGAGACACAGGGATCGAGAGAGACACAGGGATCGAGAGAGACACAGGGACCGTGAGAGACACAGGGACCGAGAGAGAGACACAGGAACCGAGAGAGAGACACAGGGAACGAGAGAGACACAGGGGCTGAGTGACACACAGGGACCGAGAGAGAGACACAGGGACCGAGAGAGATACAGGGACCGAGAGAGACACAGGGGCCGAGAGAGACACAGGGGCCAAGTGACACACAGGGACCGAGAGAGAGAGACACAGGGACAGAGAGAGACGCAGAGAGCAAGAGAGAGAGACAGGGACCGAGAGAGACACAGGGACCGAGAGAGAGACAGGGACCAAGAGTGAGAGAGACACAGAGACAAAGAGAGAGACACAGGGACCAAGAGAGAGACACAGGGACCGAGAGAGAGACACAGGGACCGAGAGAGAGACTCAGGGACCGAGAGAGAGACACAGGGACCAAGAGAGAGTCACAGGGACTGAGAGAGAGACAGGGACCGAGAGAGAGACAGGGACCGAGTGAGAGACACAGGGACAGAGAGAGAGACAAAGGGACCGAGTGAGACACAGGGACCGAGAGAGAGAGACAGGGTGGGAGAGAGAGAGACACAGGGACCGAGTGAGACACAGAGACCGAGAGAGTGACAGGGACCGAGAGAGACACTGAAACTCAGAGAGAGAGACAGGGAGCAAATGAGACACAGGGACTGAGAGAGACACAGGGACCGAGTGAGAGACACAGGGACCGAGTGAGACACAGGGACCGAGAGAGAGACACAATCGTCCTAGAGAGAAAGACAGGGAGCGAGAGAGAGACACAGGGACCGAGTGAGACACAGGGACCGAGAGACACACAGAGACCGACAGAGACACAGAGACCGAGAGAGACACAGGGACCGAGAGAGAGACAGAGACCGAGAGAGACACAGAGACCGAGAGAGACACAGAGACCGAGAGAGTCACAGGGACCGAGAGAGACACAGAGACCGAGAGAGACACAGGGACCGAGAGAGAGACATTGACCGAGAGAGACACAGGGACTGAGAGAGAGAGAAACAGGGACCGAGAGAGAGACACTAGGACCGAGAGAGACGTAGAGAGCAAGAGAGAGAGACAGGGACCGAGAGAGTGACACAGGGACCGAGAGAGACACCGGGACCGAGAGAGACACAGAGACCGAGAGAGACACAGAGACCGAGAGAGACACAGGGACCGAGAGAGAGACAGAGACCGGGAGAGACACAGAGACCGAGAGAGACACAGAGACCGAGAGAGTCACAGGGACCGAGAGAGACACAGAGACCAAGAGAGACACAGGGACCGAGAGAGAGACATTGACCGAGAGAGACACAGGGACTGAGAGAGAGAGAAACAGGGACCGAGAGAGAGACACTAGGACCGAGAGAGACACAGGGACCGAGTGAGACACAGGGGTGAGAGGGAGACACAGGGACCGAGAGAGACACAGGGACCGAGAGAGACACAGGGACCGAGAAAGAGACACAGGGACTGAGAGAGAGACAGGGACCGAGAGAGGCACAGGGACCGAGTGAGAGACACAGGGACCGAGAGTGAGACTCAGGGACCGAGAGAGAGTCACAGGGACTGAGAGAGACACTGTGACTGAGACAGTCACAGGGACAAAGTGAGACACAGGGACCGAGAGAGACACAGGGACTGAGAGAGACACAGGGATCGAGAGAGACACAGGGACTGAGAGAGACACAGGGATCGAGAGAGACACAGGGACCGAGAGAGACACAGGGACCGAGAGAGACACAGGGACCGACAGAGAGACACATGGACCGAGAGAGACACAGGGACCGACAGTGAGACACAGGGACCGAGAGAGACACAGGGACTGAGATAGACATAGGGATCGAGAGAGACACAGGGACTGAGAGAGAGACAAGGGACTGAGAGAGAGACACAGGGACCGAGACAGACACAGGGACTGAGAGAGAGACACAGGGACCGATAGAGACACAGGGGCCGAGTGACACACAGGTACCGAGAGAGACACAGGGACTGAGAGAAACACCAGGACCGAGAGAGAGAGACACAGGGACCGAGAGAGACACAGGGTCTGAGAGAGAGACACTGGGACCGAGAGAGAGACACAGGGACCGAGAGAGAGACACAGGGACTGAGAGAGAGACACAGGGACTGAGAGCGAGACAGGGACAGAGAGAGACACAGGGGCCGAGTGACACACAGGCACCGAGAGAGAGAGACACAGGGACAGAGAGAGACGCAGAGAGCAAGAGAGAGACACCGGGACTGAGAGAGACACAGGGACCGAGAGAGAAACAGGGACCGAGAGAGAGAGAGACACAGGGACCAACAGAGAGACACAGGGACCGAGAGAGAGACACAGGGTCCTGGAGAATGACTCAGGGACCGAGAGAGAGACACAGGGACCGAGAGAGAGACACAGGGACCGAGAGAGACACAGGGGCCGAGTGACACACAGGGACCGAGAGAGAGACAGGGACCGAGAGAGAGACAGAGGGACCGAGAGAGAAACAGGGACCGAGTGAGACACAGAGACCGAGAGAGACACAGGGACCGAGAGAGAGACACAGGGACTGAGTGAGAGACACAGGCACCGAGTGAGAAACAGAGACCGAGAGAGAAACAGGGACCGAGAGAGACACAGGGACTGAGAGAGAGAGACACAGAGACCGAGAGAGAGACACAAGGACCGAGAGAGACACAGGGACCGAGTGAGACACAGGGGTGAGAGGGAGACACAGGGACCGAGAGAGACACAGGGACCGAGAGAGAGACAGGGACCGAGAGAGAGAGAGACACAGGGACCGAGAGAGAGACACAGGGACCTAGAGAATGACTCAGGGACCGAGAGAGAGACACAGGGACCAAGAGAGAGTCACAGGGACTGAGAGAGAGACAGGGACCGAGAGAGAGACAGGGACCGAGTGAGAGACACAGGGACAGAGAGAGAGACAAAGGGACCGAGTGAGACACAGGGACCGAGAGAGAGAGACAGGGTCGGAGAGAGAGAGACACAGGGACCGAGTGAGATACAGAGACCGAGAGAGTGACAGGGACCGAGTGAGACACAGGGACCGAGAGAGAGACACAGGGACCGAGAGAGAGACAGAGACCGAGAGAGACACAGAGACCGAGAGAGACACAGAGACCGAGAGAGTCACAGGGACCGAGAGAGAGACAGAGACCGAGAGAGACACAGAGACCGAGAGAGACACAGAGACCGAGAGAGTCACAGGGACCGAGAGAGACACAGAGACCGAGAGAGTCACAGAGACCGAGAGAGACACAGAGACCGAGAGAGTCACAGGGACCGAGAGAGACACAGAGACCGAGAGAGACACAGGGACCGAGAGAGACACAGGGACCGAGAGAGAGACAGTGACCGAGAGAGACACAGGGACTGAGAGAGAGAGACACAGGGACCGAGAGAGAGACACTAGGACCGAGAGAGACACAGGGACCGAGTGAGACACAGGGGTGAGAGGGAGACACAGGGACCGAGAGAGACACAGGGACCGAGTGAGACACAGCGACCGAGAGAGACTCAGGGACCGAGAGAGAGACACATGGACTGAGAGAGACACCGGGACCGAGAGAGACACAGGGACCGAGAGAGACACAGGGACCGAGAGAGAGACAGAGGGACCGAGAGAGACACAGGGACCGAGAGAGAGACACAGGGACCGAGAGAGACACTGGGACCGAGAGAGACACAGGGACCGAGAGAGAGGCAGGGACCGAGAGAGGGACACAGGGACCGAGAGAGAGACACAGGGAGCAAGAGAGAGACACAGGGAACGAGAGAGAGACACAGGGACCGAGAAAGAGACACAGGGACCGAGAGAGACACAGGGACCGAGAGAGAGACAGAGGGACCGAGAGAGACACAGGGACCGAGAGAGAGACACAGTGACCGAGAAAGACACCGGGACCGAGAGAGACACAGGGACCGAGAGAGAGGCAGGGACCGAGAGAGGGACACAGGGACCGAGAGAGAGACACAGGGAGCAAGAGAGAGACACAGGGACCGAAAGAGAGACACAGGGACCAAGAGAGAGTCACAGGGACTGAGAGAGAGACAGGGACCGAGAGAGGCACAGGGACCGAGTGAGAGACACAGGGACCGAGAGAGACACAGGGACCGAGAGAGAGACACAGGAACCGAGAGAGAGACACAGGGACCGAGAGAGAGACTCAGGGACCGAGAGAGAGTCACAGGGACTGAGAGAGACATTGTGACTGAGACAGTCACAGGGACAAAGTGAGACACAGGGACCGAGAGAGATGCAGAGAGCAAGAGAGAGAGACAGGGACCGAGAGAGAGACACAGGGACCGAGAGAGACACAGGGACCGAGAGAGACACAGGGACCGAGAGAGAGAGACAGGGACCGAGAGAGACACAGGGACTGAGAGAGACACAGGGATCGAGAGAGACACAGGGACTGAGAGAGACTCAGGGATCGAGAGAGACACAGGGACGGAGAGAGACACAGGGACCGAGAGAGACACAGGGACCGACAGAGAGACACATGGACCGAGAGAGACACAGGGACCGACAGTGAGACACAGGGACCGAGAGAGACACAGGGACTGAGACAGACATAGGGATCGAGAGAGACACAGGGACTGAGAGAGAGACAAGGGACTGAGAGAGACACAGGGACCGAGACAGACACAGGGACTGAGAGAGACACAGGGGCCGAGTGACACACAGGTACCGAGAGAGAGAGACACAGGGACAGAGAGAGACGCAGAGAGCAAGAGAGAGAGACAGGGACCGAGAGAGAGACACAGGGACCGAGACAGACACCGGGACCGAGAGAGACACAGGGACCGAGAGAGAGACAGGGACCGAGAGAGAGAGAGAGACACAGGGACCGAGAGAGAGACACAGGGAGCTAGAGAATGACTCAGGGACCGAGAGAGAGACACAGGGACTGAGAGAGAGACACAGGGACCGAGAGAGACACAGGGGCCGAGTGACACACAGGGACCGAGAGAGAGACAGGGACCGAGAGAGATACACAGGGACCGAGAGAGAGACAGAGGGACCGATTGAGACACAGGGACCGAGAGAGAGAGACAGGGCCCGAAAGAGAGAGAGACACAGGGACCGAGATTGTGACAGGGACCGAGTGAGTCACAGGGACCCAGAGAGAGTCACAGGGACCGACAGAAACACTGAAACTGAGAGAGAGAGACAGGGACCGAGAGAGAGACAGGGACCGAGTGAGAGACACAGGGACCGAGTGAGACACAGAGACCGAGAGAGACACAGGGACCGAGAGAGACACAGGGACCGAGTGAGACACAGAGACCGAGAGAGACACAGGGACTGAGAGAGAGAGACACAGGGACCGAGAGAGAGACACTAGGACCGAGAGAGACACAGGGACCGAGTGAGACACAGGGGTGAGAGGGAGACACAGGGACCGAGAGAGACACAGGGACCGAGTGAGACACAGCGACCGAGAGAGACTCAGGGACCGAGAGAGAGACACATGGACCGAGAGAGACACCGGGACCGAGAGAGACACAGGGACCGAGAGAGACACAGGGACCGAGAGAGAGACAGAGGGACCGAGAGAGACACAGGGACCGAGAGAGAGACACAGGGACCGAGAGAGACACTGGGACCGAGAGAGACACAGGGACCGAGAGAGAGGCAGGGACCGAGAGAGGGACACAGGGACCGAGAGAGAGACACAGGGAGCAAGAGAGAGACACAGGGAACGAGAGAGAGACACAGGGACCGAGAAAGAGACACAGGGACCGAGAGAGACACAGGGACCGAGAGAGAGACAGTGACCGAGAGAGACACAGGGACTGAGAGAGAGAGACACAGGGACCGAGAGAGAGACACTAGGACCGAGAGAGACACAGGGACCGAGTGAGACACAGGGGTGAGAGGGAGACACAGGGACCGAGAGAGACACAGGGACCGAGTGAGACACAGCGACCGAGAGAGACTCAGGGACCGAGAGAGAGACACATGGACTGAGAGAGACACCGGGACCGAGAGAGACACAGGGACCGAGAGAGACACAGGGACCGAGAGAGAGACAGAGGGACCGAGAGAGACACAGGGACCGAGAGAGAGACACAGTGACCGAGAGAGACACCGGGACCGAGAGAGACACAGGGACCGAGAGAGAGGCAGGGACCGAGAGAGGGACACAGGGACCGAGAGAGAGACACAGGGAGCAAGAGAGAGACACAGGGACCGAGAGAGAGACACAGGGACCAAGAGAGAGTCACAGGGACTGAGAGAGAGACAGGGACCGAGAGAGGCACAGGGACCGAGTGAGAGACACAGGGACCGAGAGAGACACAGGGACCGAGAGAGAGACACAGGAACCGAGAGAGAGACACAGGGACCGAGAGAGAGACTCAGGGACCGAGAGAGAGTCACAGGGACTGAGAGAGACATTGTGACTGAGACAGTCACAGGGACAAAGTGAGACACAGGGACCGAGAGAGATGCAGAGAGCAAGAGAGAGAGACAGGGACCGAGAGAGAGACACAGGGACCGAGAGAGACACAGGGACCGAGAGAGACACAGGGACCGAGAGAGAGAGACAGGGACCGAGAGAGACACAGGGACTGAGAGAGACACAGGGATCGAGAGAGACACAGGGACTGAGAGAGACTCAGGGATCGAGAGAGACACAGGGACGGAGAGAGACACAGGGACCGAGAGAGACACAGGGACCGACAGAGAGACACATGGACCGAGAGAGACACAGGGACCGACAGTGAGACACAGGGACCGAGAGAGACACAGGGACTGAGACAGACATAGGGATCGAGAGAGACACAGGGACTGAGAGAGAGACAAGGGACTGAGAGAGACACAGGGACCGAGACAGACACAGGGACTGAGAGAGACACAGGGGCCGAGTGACACACAGGTACCGAGAGAGAGAGACACAGGGACAGAGAGAGACGCAGAGAGCAAGAGAGAGAGACAGGGACCGAGAGAGAGACACAGGGACCGAGAGAGACACAGGAACCGAGAGATTCACAGGGACCCAGACAGAGACAAAGGGACCGACAGAGACACAGAAACTGAGAGAGAGAGACAGGGACCGAGTGAGACACAGGGACCCAGAGAGAGACACAGGGGCCGAGAGAGACACAGGAACCGAGAGATTCACAGGGACCCAGACAGAGACAAAGGGACCGACAGAGACACAGAAACTGAGAGAGAGAGACAGGGACCGAGTGAGAGACAAAGGGACCGAGTGAGAGACACAGTGACAGAGAGAGACACAATCGACCGACAGATAAAGACAGGGAGCGAGAGAGAGAGACAGGGACCGAGTGAGAGACACAGGGACCGAGAGAGAGACACAGTGACAGAGAGAGACACAATCGACCGACAGATAAAGACAGGGAGCGAGAGAGAGACACAGGGACCGAGAGAGAGACACAGGGACCGAATGAGAGACACAAGGACCGAGTGAGACACAGTGAACGAGAGAGACCCAGGGACCGAGAGAGAGACACAGGGACCGAGAGAGATACACAGGGACCGAGAGAAAGACACAGGGACCAAGAGAAACACAGGGACTCAGAGAGACACAGGGACCGAGTGAGTGACACAGGGACCAACAGAGAGACACAGGGACCGACAGTGAGACACAGGGACCGAGCGAGACACAGGGACCGAGTGAGAGACACAGGGACCGAGAGAGACACAGGGCGGGGAGAGAGGCACAGGGACCGAGAGAGAGACAGAGACCGAGTGAGACACAGGGACTGAGAGAGTGACAAGGACCGAGAGAGAGACAGGGACCGAGAGAGAGACAGGGACCGAGAGAGAGACGCAGGGACACAGAGAGAGACAGGGACCGAGAGACAGACACAGGGACCGAGTGAGACAGAGCGACCGAGAGAGACACAGGGACCGAGAGAGACACAGGGGAGAGAGAGAGACACAGGGACCGAGAGAGACACAGGAACCGAGAGAGACACAGGGACCGAGAGAGAGTGACAAAGGGACCGAGTGAGACACAGAGACCGAGAGAGAGAGACACAGGCATTGAGCGAGTCACAGGGACCGAGAGAGACACAGGGACCGAGAGAGACACAGGGACCGAGAGAGAGACAGGGACTGAGAGAGAGAGAGACACAGGGACCAAGAGAGAGACACAGGGACCGAGAGAGAGACACAGGGTCCTAGAGAATGACTCAGGGACCGAGAGAGAGACACAGGGACCGAGAGAGAGACACAGGGACCGAGAGAGACACAGGGGCCGAGTGACACACAGGGACCGAGAGAGAGAAAGGGACCGAGAGAAAGACAGAGGGACCGAGAGAGACACAGGCACCGAGTGAGACACAGAGACCGAGAGAGACACAGGGACCGAGAGAGAGACACAGGGACTGAGTGAGAGTCACAGGGACCGAGTGAGACACAGAGACCGAGAGAGACACAGGGACCGAGAGAGACACAGGGACTGAGAGAGAGAGACACAGAGACCGAGAGAGAGACACAAGGACCGAGAGAGACACAGGGACCGAGTGAGACACAGGGGTGAGAGGGAGACACAGGGACCGAGAGAGACACAGGGACCGAGAGAGAGACACAGGAACCGAGAGAGAGACACAGGGACCGAGAGAGAGACTCAGGGACCGAGAGAGAGTCACAGGGACTGAGAGAGACACTGTGACTGAGACAGTCACAGGGACAAAGTGAGACACAGGGACCGAGAGAGACGCAGAGAGCAAGAGGGAGAGACAGGGACCGAGAGAGAGACACAGGGACCGAGAGAGACACAGGGACCGAGAGAGAGAGACAGGGACCGAGAGAGACACAGGGACTGAGAGAGACACAGGGATCGAGAGAGACACAGGGACTGAGAGAGACACAGGGATCGAGAGAGACACAGGGACCGAGAGAGACACAGGGACCGAGAGAGACACAGGGACCGACAGAGAGACACATGGAACGAGAGAGACACAGGGACCGACAGTGAGACACAGGGACCGAGAGAGACACAGGGACTGAGATAGACATACGGATCGAGAGAGACACAGGGACTGAGAGAGAGACAAGGGACTGAGAGAGAGACACAGGGACCGAGACAGACACAGGGACTGAGAGAGAGACACAGGGACCGAGAGAGACACAGGGGCCGAGTGACACACAGGTACCGAGAGAGACACAGGGACCGAGAGAGAGAGACACAGGGACCGAGAGAGAGACACAGGGACCGAGAGAGAGACACAGGGACTGAGAGAGAGACACAGGGACTGAGAGCGAGACAGCGACCGAGAGAGACACAGGGGCCGAGTGACACACAGGCACCGAGAGAGAGAGACACAGGGACAGAGAGAGACGCAGAGAGCAAGAGAGAGAGACAGGGACCGAGAGAGAGACACAGGGACCGATAGAGACACCGGGACCGAGAGAGACACAGGGACCGAGAGAGAGACAGGGACCGAGAGAGAGAGTAACACAGGGACCAAGAGAGAGACACAGGGACCGAGAGAGAGACACAGGGTCCTAGAGAATGACTCAGGGACCGAGAGAGACACAGGGACCGAGAGAGAGACACAGGGACCGAGAGAGACACAGGGGCCGAGTGACACAGAGGGACCGAGAGAGAGAGACAGGGACCGAGAGAGATACACAGGGACCGAGAGAGAGACAGAGGGACCGATTGAGACACAGGGACCGAGAGAGAGAGACAGGGTCCGAAAGAGAGAGAGACACAGGGACCGAGATTGTGACAGGTACCGAGTGAGACACAGGGACCCAGAGAGAGTCACAGGGACCGACAGAAACACTGAAACTGAGAGAGAGAGACAGGGACCGAGAGAGACACAGGGACCGAGTGAGACACAGAGACCGAGAGAGACACAGGGACCGAGAGAGACACAGGGACCGAGTGAGACACAGAGACCGAGAGAGACACAGGGACCGAGAGAGAGACACAGGGACCGAGAGAGAGAGACACAGGGACCGAGAAAGAGACACAGGGACTGAGAGAGAGACACACAGGGACCGAGAAAGTGACACGGGAATGAGAGAGAGACAGGGACCGAGTGAGACACAGGGACCCAGAGAGAGACACAGGGGCCGAGAGAGACACAGGAACCGAGAGATTCACAGGGACCCAGACAGAGACAAAGGGACCGACAGAGACACAGAAACTGAGAGAGAGAGACAGGGACCAAGTGAGAGACAAAGGGACCGAGTGAGAGACACAGTGACAGAGAGAGACACAATCGACCGACAGATAAAGACAGGGAGCGAGAGAGAGAGACAGGGACCGAGTGAGAGACACAGGGACCGAGAGAGAGACACAGTGACAGAGAGAGACACAATCGACCGACAGATAAAGACAGGGAGCGAGAGAGAGACACAGGGACCGAGAGAGAGACACAGGGACCGAATGAGAGACACAAGGACCGAGTGAGACACAGTGAACGAGAGAGACACAGGGACCGAGAGAGAGACACAGGGACCGAGAGAGATACACAGGGACCGAGAGAAAGACACAGGGACCAAGAGAAACACAGGGACTCAGAGAGACACAGGGACCGAGTGAGTGACACAGGGACCAACAGAGAGACACAGGGACCGACAGTGAGACACAGGGACCGAGCGAGACACAGGGACCGAGTGAGAGACACAGGGACCGAGAGAGACACAGGGCGGGGAGAGAGGCACAGGGACCGAGAGAGAGACAGAGACCGAGTGAGACACAGGGACTGAGAGAGTGACAAGGACCGAGAGAGAGACAGGGACCGAGAGAGAGACAGGGACCGAGAGAGAGACGCAGGGACACAGAGAGAGACAGGGACCGAGAGACAGACACAGGGACCGAGTGAGACAGAGCGACCGAGAGAGACACAGGGACCGAGAGAGACACAGGGGAGAGAGAGAGACACAGGGACCGAGAGAGACACAGGAACCGAGAGAGACACAGGGACCGAGAGAGAGTGACAAAGGGACCGAGTGAGACACAGGGACCGAGAGAGAGAGACACAGGCATTGAGCGAGTCACAGGGACCGAGAGAGACACAGGGACCGAGAGAGAGAGACACAGGCATTGAGCGAGTCACAGGGACCGAGAGAGACACAGGGACCGAGAGAGACACAGGGGTGAGAGAGAGATACAGGGACCGAGAGAGACACAGGCACCGAGAGAGATACCAGGACCGAGAGAGACACAGGGGCGAGAGAGAGATACAGGGACCGAGAGAGATACAGGGACCGAGAGAGAGACACAGGGACAGAGAGAGAGACACAGGAACCGAGAGAGACACTGTGACTGAGACAGTCACAGGGACAAAGTGAGACACAGGGACCGAGACAGACGCAGAGAGCAAGAGAGAGAGACAGGGACCGAGAGAGAGACACAGGGACCGAGAGAGACACAGGGACCGACAGAGAGACACAGGGACCGAGAGAGACACAGGGACTGAGAGAGACACAGGGATCGAGAGAGAAACACAGGGACCAAGAGAGAGACACAGGGACCGAGAGAGAGACACAGGGACCGAGAGAGAGACTCAGGGACCGAGAGAGAGTCATAGGTACTGAGAGAGAGACAGGGATCAAGAGAGAGACACAGGGACCGAGTGACACACAGGGACCGAGAGAGACCAAGGGACCGAGAGAGACACAGGGACCGACAGAGAGACACAGGGACCGAGAGAGACACAGGGACCGACAGAGAGACACAGGGACCGAGAGAGACACAGGGACTGAGAGAGACACAGGGATCGAGAGAGACACAGGGATCGAGAGAGACACAGGGACCGTGAGAGACACAGGGACCGAGAGAGAGACACAGGAACCGAGAGAGAGACACAGGGAACGAGAGAGACACAGGGGCTGAGTGACACACAGGGACCGAGAGAGAGACACAGGGACCGAGAGAGATACAGGGACCGAGAGAGACACAGGGGCCGAGAGAGACACAGGGGCCAAGTGACACACAGGGACCGAGAGAGAGAGACACAGGGACAGAGAGAGACGCAGAGAGCAAGAGAGAGAGACAGGGACCGAGAGAGACACAGGGACCGAGAGAGAGACAGGGACCAAGAGTGAGAGAGACACAGAGACAAAGAGAGAGACACAGGGACCAAGAGAGAGACACAGGGACCGAGAGAGAGACACAGGGACCGAGAGAGAGACTCAGGGACCGAGAGAGAGACACAGGGACCAAGAGAGAGTCACAGGGACTGAGAGAGAGACAGGGACCGAGAGAGAGACAGGGACCGAGTGAGAGACACAGGGACAGAGAGAGAGACAAAGGGACCGAGTGAGACACAGGGACCGAGAGAGAGAGACAGGGTGGGAGAGAGAGAGACACAGGGACCGAGTGAGACACAGAGACCGAGAGAGTGACAGGGACCGAGAGAGACACTGAAACTCAGAGAGAGAGACAGGGAGCAAATGAGACACAGGGACTGAGAGAGACACAGGGACCGAGTGAGAGACACAGGGACCGAGTGAGACACAGGGACCGAGAGAGAGACACAATCGTCCTAGAGAGAAAGACAGGGAGCGAGAGAGAGACACAGGGACCGAGTGAGACACAGGGACCGAGAGACACACAGAGACCGAGAGAGACACAGAGACCGAGAGAGACACAGGGACCGAGAGAGAGACAGAGACCGAGAGAGACACAGAGACCGAGAGAGACACAGAGACCGAGAGAGTCACAGGGACCGAGAGAGACACAGAGACCGAGAGAGACACAGGGACCGAGAGAGAGACATTGACCGAGAGAGACACAGGGACTGAGAGAGAGAGAAACAGGGACCGAGAGAGAGACACTAGGACCGAGAGAGACGTAGAGAGCAAGAGAGAGAGACAGGGACCGAGAGAGTGACACAGGGACCGAGAGAGACACCGGGACCGAGAGAGACACAGAGACCGAGAGAGACACAGAGACCGAGAGAGACACAGGGACCGAGAGAGAGACAGAGACCGGGAGAGACACAGAGACCGAGAGAGACACAGAGACCGAGAGAGTCACAGGGACCGAGAGAGACACAGAGACCAAGAGAGACACAGGGACCGAGAGAGAGACATTGACCGAGAGAGACACAGGGACTGAGAGAGAGAGAAACAGGGACCGAGAGAGAGACACTAGGACCGAGAGAGACACAGGGACCGAGTGAGACACAGGGGTGAGAGGGAGACACAGGGACCGAGAGAGACACAGGGACCGAGAGAGACACAGGGACCGAGAAAGAGACACAGGGACTGAGAGAGAGACAGGGACCGAGAGAGGCACAGGGACCGAGTGAGAGACACAGGGACCGAGAGTGAGACTCAGGGACCGAGAGAGAGTCACAGGGACTGAGAGAGACACTGTGACTGAGACAGTCACAGGGACAAAGTGAGACACAGGGACCGAGAGAGACACAGGGACTGAGAGAGACACAGGGATCGAGAGAGACACAGGGACTGAGAGAGACACAGGGATCGAGAGAGACACAGGGACCGAGAGAGACACAGGGACCGAGAGAGACACAGGGACCGACAGAGAGACACATGGACCGAGAGAGACACAGGGACCGACAGTGAGACACAGGGACCGAGAGAGACACAGGGACTGAGATAGACATAGGGATCGAGAGAGACACAGGGACTGAGAGAGAGACAAGGGACTGAGAGAGAGACACAGGGACCGAGACAGTCACAGGGACTGAGAGAGAGACACAGGGACCGATAGAGACACAGGGGCCGAGTGACACACAGGTACCGAGAGAGACACAGGGACTGAGAGAAACACCAGGACCGAGAGAGAGAGACACAGGGACCGAGAGAGACACAGGGTCTGAGAGAGAGACACTGGGACCGAGAGAGAGACACAGGGACCGAGAGAGAGACACAGGGACTGAGAGAGAGACACAGGGACTGAGAGCGAGACAGGGACAGAGAGAGACACAGGGGCCGAGTGACACACAGGCACCGAGAGAGAGAGACACAGGGACAGAGAGAGACGCAGAGAGCAAGAGAGAGACACCGGGACCGAGAGAGACACAGGGACCGAGAGAGAAACAGGGACCGAGAGAGAGAGAGACACAGGGACCAACAGAGAGACACAGGGACCGAGAGAGAGACACAGGGTCCTGGAGAATGACTCAGGGACCGAGAGAGAGACACAGGGACCGAGAGAGAGACACAGGGACCGAGAGAGACACAGGGGCCGAGTGACACACAGGGACCGAGAGAGAGACAGGGACCGAGAGAGAGACAGAGGGACCGAGAGAGAAACAGGGACCGAGTGAGACACAGAGACCGAGAGAGACACAGGGACCGAGAGAGAGACACAGGGACTGAGTGAGAGACACAGGCACCGAGTGAGAAACAGAGACCGAGAGAGACACAGGGACCGAGAGAGACACAGGGACTGAGAGAGAGAGACACAGAGACCGAGAGAGAGACACAAGGACCGAGAGAGACACAGGGACCGAGTGAGACACAGGGGTGAGAGGGAGACACAGGGACCGAGAGAGACACAGGGACCGAGAGAGAGACAGGGACCGAGAGAGAGAGAGACACAGGGACCGAGAGAGAGACACAGGGACCTAGAGAATGACTCAGGGACCGAGAGAGAGACACAGGGACCAAGAGAGAGTCACAGGGACTGAGAGAGAGACAGGGACCGAGAGAGAGACAGGGACCGAGTGAGAGACACAGGGACAGAGAGAGAGACAAAGGGACCGAGTGAGACACAGGGACCGAGAGAGAGAGACAGGGTCGGAGAGAGAGAGACACAGGGACCGAGTGAGATACAGAGACCGAGAGAGTGACAGGGACCGAGTGAGACACAGGGACCGAGAGAGAGACACAGGGACCGAGAGAGAGACAGAGACCGAGAGAGACACAGAGACCGAGAGAGACACAGAGACCGAGAGAGTCACAGGGACCGAGAGAGAGACAGAGACCGAGAGAGACACAGAGACCGAGAGAGACACAGAGACCGAGAGAGTCACAGGGACCGAGAGAGACACAGAGACCGAGAGAGTCACAGAGACCGAGAGAGACACAGAGACCGAGAGAGTCACAGGGACCGAGAGAGACACAGAGACCGAGAGAGACACAGGGACCGAGAGAGACACAGGGACCGAGAGAGAGACAGTGACCGAGAGAGACACAGGGACTGAGAGAGAGAGACACAGGGACCGAGAGAGAGACACTAGGACCGAGAGAGACACAGGGACCGAGTGAGACACAGGGGTGAGAGGGAGACACAGGGACCGAGAGAGACACAGGGACCGAGTGAGACACAGCGACCGAGAGAGACTCAGGGACCGAGAGAGAGACACATGGACTGAGAGAGACACCGGGACCGAGAGAGACACAGGGACCGAGAGAGACACAGGGACCGAGAGAGAGACAGAGGGACCGAGAGAGACACAGGGACCGAGAGAGAGACACAGGGACCGAGAGAGACACTGGGACCGAGAGAGACACAGGGACCGAGAGAGAGGCAGGGACCGAGAGAGGGACACAGGGACCGAGAGAGAGACACAGGGAGCAAGAGAGAGACACAGGGAACGAGAGAGAGACACAGGGACCGAGAAAGAGACACAGGGACCGAGAGAGACACAGGGACCGAGAGAGAGACAGAGGGACCGAGAGAGACACAGGGACCGAGAGAGAGACACAGTGACCGAGAAAGACACCGGGACCGAGAGAGACACAGGGACCGAGAGAGAGGCAGGGACCGAGAGAGGGACACAGGGACCGAGAGAGAGACACAGGGAGCAAGAGAGAGACACAGGGACCGAGAGAGAGACACAGGGACCAAGAGAGAGTCACAGGGACTGAGAGAGAGACAGGGACCGAGAGAGGCACAGGGACCGAGTGAGAGACACAGGGACCGAGAGAGACACAGGGACCGAGAGAGAGACACAGGAACCGAGAGAGAGACACAGGGACCGAGAGAGAGACTCAGGGACCGAGAGAGAGTCACAGGGACTGAGAGAGACATTGTGACTGAGACAGTCACAGGGACAAAGTGAGACACAGGGACCGAGAGAGATGCAGAGAGCAAGAGAGAGAGACAGGGACCGAGAGAGAGACACAGGGACCGAGAGAGACACAGGGACCGAGAGAGACACAGGGACCGAGAGAGAGAGACAGGGACCGAGAGAGACACAGGGACTGAGAGAGACACAGGGATCGAGAGAGACACAGGGACTGAGAGAGACTCAGGGATCGAGAGAGACACAGGGACGGAGAGAGACACAGGGACCGAGAGAGACACAGGGACCGACAGAGAGACACATGGACCGAGAGAGACACAGGGACCGACAGTGAGACACAGGGACCGAGAGAGACACAGGGACTGAGACAGACATAGGGATCGAGAGAGACACAGGGACTGAGAGAGAGACAAGGGACTGAGAGAGACACAGGGACCGAGACAGACACAGGGACTGAGAGAGACACAGGGGCCGAGTGACACAGAGGTACCGAGAGAGAGAGACACAGGGACAGAGAGAGACGCAGAGAGCAAGAGAGAGAGACAGGGACCGAGAGAGAGACACAGGGACCGAGACAGACACCGGGACCGAGAGAGACACAGGGACCGAGAGAGAGACAGGGACCGAGAGAGAGAGAGACACAGGGACCGAGAGAGAGACACAGGGAGCTAGAGAATGACTCAGGGACCGAGAGAGAGACACAGGGACTGAGAGAGAGACACAGGGACCGAGAGAGACACAGGGGCCGAGTGACACACAGGGACCGAGAGAGAGACAGGGACCGAGAGAGATACACAGGGACCGAGAGAGAGACAGAGGGACCGATTGAGACACAGGGACCGAGAGAGAGAGACAGGGCCCGAAAGAGAGAGAGACACAGGGACCGAGATTGTGACAGGGACCGAGTGAGTCACAGGGACCCAGAGAGAGTCACAGGGACCGACAGAAACACTGAAACTGAGAGAGAGAGACAGGGACCGAGAGAGAGACAGGGACCGAGTGAGAGACACAGGGACCGAGTGAGACACAGAGACCGAGAGAGACACAGGGACCGAGAGAGACACAGGGACCGAGTGAGACACAGAGACCGAGAGAGACACAGGGACTGAGAGAGAGAGACACAGGGACCGAGAGAGAGACACTAGGACCGAGAGAGACACAGGGACCGAGTGAGACACAGGGGTGAGAGGGAGACACAGGGACCGAGAGAGACACAGGGACCGAGTGAGACACAGCGACCGAGAGAGACTCAGGGACCGAGAGAGAGACACATGGACCGAGAGAGACACCGGGACCGAGAGAGACACAGGGACCGAGAGAGACACAGGGACCGAGAGAGAGACAGAGGGACCGAGAGAGACACAGGGACCGAGAGAGAGACACAGGGACCGAGAGAGACACTGGGACCGAGAGAGACACAGGGACCGAGAGAGAGGCAGGGACCGAGAGAGGGACACAGGGACCGAGAGAGAGACACAGGGAGCAAGAGAGAGACACAGGGAACGAGAGAGAGACACAGGGACCGAGAAAGAGACACAGGGACCGAGAGAGACACAGGGACCGAGAGAGAGACAGTGACCGAGAGAGACACAGGGACTGAGAGAGAGAGACACAGGGACCGAGAGAGAGACACTAGGACCGAGAGAGACACAGGGACCGAGTGAGACACAGGGGTGAGAGGGAGACACAGGGACCGAGAGAGACACAGGGACCGAGTGAGACACAGCGACCGAGAGAGACTCAGGGACCGAGAGAGAGACACATGGACTGAGAGAGACACCGGGACCGAGAGAGACACAGGGACCGAGAGAGACACAGGGACCGAGAGAGAGACAGAGGGACCGAGAGAGACACAGGGACCGAGAGAGAGACACAGGGACCGAGAGAGACACTGGGACCGAGAGAGACACAGGGACCGAGAGAGAGGCAGGGACCGAGAGAGGGACACAGGGACCGAGAGAGAGACACAGGGAGCAAGAGAGAGACACAGGGAACGAGAGAGAGACACAGGGACCGAGAAAGAGACACAGGGACCGAGAGAGACACAGGGACCGAGAGAGAGACAGAGGGACCGAGAGAGACACAGGGACCGAGAGAGAGACACAGTGACCGAGAGAGACACCGGGACCGAGAGAGACACAGGGACCGAGAGAGAGGCAGGGACCGAGAGAGGGACACAGGGACCGAGAGAGAGACACAGGGAGCAAGAGAGAGACACAGGGACCGAGAGAGAGACACAGGGACCAAGAGAGAGTCACAGGGACTGAGAGAGAGACAGGGACCGAGAGAGGCACAGGGACCGAGTGAGAGACACAGGGACCGAGAGAGACACAGGGACCGAGAGAGAGACACAGGAACCGAGAGAGAGACACAGGGACCGAGAGAGAGACTCAGGGACCGAGAGAGAGTCACAGGGACTGAGAGAGACATTGTGACTGAGACAGTCACAGGGACAAAGTGAGACACAGTGACCGAGAGAGATGCAGAGAGCAAGAGAGAGAGACAGGGACCGAGAGAGAGACACAGGGACCGAGAGAGACACAGGGACCGAGAGAGACACAGGGACCGAGAGAGAGAGACAGGGACCGAGAGAGACACAGGGACTGAGAGAGACACAGGGATCGAGAGAGACACAGGGACTGAGAGAGACTCAGGGATCGAGAGAGACACAGGGACGGAGAGAGACACAGGGACCGAGAGAGACACAGGGACCGACAGAGAGACACATGGACCGAGAGAGACACAGGGACCGACAGTGAGACACAGGGACCGAGAGAGACACAGGGACTGAGACAGACATAGGGATCGAGAGAGACACAGGGACTGAGAGAGAGACAAGGGACTGAGAGAGACACAGGGACCGAGACAGACACAGGGACTGAGAGAGACACAGGGGCCGAGTGACACACAGGTACCGAGAGAGAGAGAGACACAGGGACAGAGAGAGACGCAGAGAGCAAGAGAGAGAGACAGGGACCGAGAGAGAGACACAGGGACCGAGACAGACACCGGGACCGAGAGAGACACAGGGACCGAGAGAGAGACAGGGACCGAGAGAGAGAGAGACACAGGGACCGAGAGAGAGACACAGGGAGCTAGAGAATGACTCAGGGACCGAGAGAGAGACACAGGGACTGAGAGAGAGACACAGGGACCGAGAGAGACACAGGGGCCGAGTGACACACAGGGACCAAGAGAGAGACAGGGACCGAGAGAGATACACAGGGACCGAGAGAGAGACAGAGGGACCGATTGAGACACAGGGACCGAGAGAGAGAGACAGGGCCCGAAAGAGAGAGAGACACAGGGACCGAGATTGTGACAGGGACCGAGTGAGTCACAGGGGCCCAGAGAGAGTCACAGGGACTGACAGAAACACTGAAACTGAGAGAGAGAGACAGGGACCGAGAGAGAGACAGGGACAGAGTGAGAGACACAGGGACCGAGTGAGACACAGAGACCGAGAGAGACACAGGGACCGAGAGAGACACAGGGACCGAGTGAGACACAGAGACCGAGAGAGACACAGGGACTGAGAGAGAGAGACACAGGGACCGAGAGAGAGACACTAGGACCGAGAGAGACACAGGGACCGAGTGAGACACAGGGGTGAGAGGGAGACACAGGGACCGAGAGAGACACAGGGACCGAGTGAGACACAGCGACCGAGAGAGACTCAGGGACCGAGAGAGAGACACATGGACCGAGAGAGACACCGGGACCGAGAGAGACACAGGGACCGAGAGAGACACAGGGACCGAGAGAGAGACAGAGGGACCGAGAGAGACACAGGGACCGAGAGAGAGACACAGGGACCGAGAGAGACACTGGGACCGAGAGAGACACAGGGACCGAGAGAGAGGCAGGGACCGAGAGAGGGACACAGGGACCGAGAGAGAGACACAGGGAGCAAGAGAGAGACACAGGGAACGAGAGAGAGACACAGGGACCGAGAAAGAGACACAGGGACCGAGAGAGACACAGGGACCGAGAGAGAGACAGAGGGACCGAGAGAGACACAGGGACCGAGAGAGAGACACAGTGACCGAGAGAGACACAGGGACCGAGAGAGAGGCAGGGACCGAGAGAGGGACACAGGGACCGAGAGAGAGACACAGGGAGCAAGAGAGAGACACAGGGACCGAGAGAGAGACACAGGGACCAAGAGAGAGTCACAGGGACTGAGAGAGAGACAGGGACCGAGAGAGGCACAGGGACCGAGTGAGAGACACAGGGACCGAGAGAGACACAGGGACCGAGAGAGAGACACAGGAACCGAGAGAGAGACACAGGGACCGAGAGAGAGACTAGGGACCGAGAGAGAGTCACAGGGACTGAGAGAGACATTGTGACTGAGACAGTCACAGGGACAAAGTGAGACACAGGGACCGAGAGAGATGCAGAGAGCAAGAGAGAGAGACAGGGACCGAGAGAGAGACACAGGGACCGAGAGAGACACAGGGACCGAGAGAGACACAGGGACCGAGAGAGAGAGACAGGGACCGAGAGAGACACAGGGACTGAGAGAGACACAGGGATCGAGAGAGACACAGGGACTGAGAGAGACTCAGGGATCGAGAGAGACACAGTGACGGAGAGAGACACAGGGACCGAGAGAGACACAGGGACCGACAGAGAGACACATGGACCGAGAGAGACACAGGGACCGACAGTGAGACACAGGGACCGAGAGAGACACAGGGACTGAGACAGACATAGGGATCGAGAGAGACACAGGGACTGAGAGAGAGACAAGGGACTGAGAGAGACACAGGGACCGAGACAGACACAGGGACTGAGAGAGACACAGGGGCCGAGTGACACACAGGTACCGAGAGAGAGAGACACAGGGACAGAGAGAGACGCAGAGAGCAAGAGAGAGAGACAGGGACCGAGAGAGAGACACAGGGACCGAGACAGACACCGGGACCGAGAGAGACACAGGGACCGAGAGAGAGACAGGGACCGAGAGAGAGAGAGACACAGGGACCGAGAGAGAGACACAGGGAGCTAGAGAATGACTCAGGGACCGAGAGAGAGACACAGGGACTGAGAGAGAGACACAGGGACCGAGAGAGACACAGGGGCCGAGTGACACACAGGGACCGAGAGAGAGACAGGGACCGAGAGAGATACACAGGGACCGAGAGAGAGACAGAGGGACCGATTGAGACACAGGGACCGAGAGAGAGAGACAGGGCCCGAAAGAGAGAGAGACACAGGGACCGAGATTGTGACAGGGACCGAGTGAGTCACAGGGACCCAGAGAGAGTCACAGGGACCGACAGAAACACTGAAACTGAGAGAGAGAGACAGGGACCGAGAGAGAGACAGGGACCGAGTGAGAGACACAGGGACCGAGTGAGACACAGAGACCGAGAGAGACACAGGGACCGAGAGAGACACAGGGACCGAGTGAGACACAGAGACCGAGAGAGACACAGGGACCGAGAGAGAGACACAGGGACTGAGTGAGAGACACAGGGACCGAGTGAGACACAGAGACCGAGAGAGACACAGGGCCCGAGAGAGACACAGTGACTGAGAGAGAGAGACACAGAGACCGAGAGAGAGACACAGGGACCGAGTGAGACACAGGGACCGAGTGAGAGACACAGGGACCGAGTGAGACACAGAGACCGAGAGAGACACAGGGACCGAGAGAGACACAGGGACCGAGTGAGACACAGAGACCGAGAGAGACACAGGGACCGAGAGAGAGACACAGGGACTGAGAGAGAGACACAGGGACCGAGAGAGACACAGGGGCCGAGTGACACACAGGGACCGAGAGAGAGACAGGGACCGAGAGAGATACACAGGGACCGAGAGAGAGACAGAGGGACCGATTGAGACACAGGGACCGAGAGAGAGAGACAGGGCCCGAAAGAGAGAGAGACACAGGGACCGAGATTGTGACAGGGACCGAGTGAGTCACAGGGGCCCAGAGAGAGTCACAGGGACTGACAGAAACACTGAAACTGAGAGAGAGAGACAGGGACCGAGAGAGAGACAGGGACCGAGTGAGAGACACAGGGACCGAGTGAGACACAGAGACCGAGAGAGACACAGGGACCGAGAGAGACACAGGGACCGAGTGAGACACAGAGACCGAGAGAGACACAGGGACTGAGAGAGAGAGACACAGGGACCGAGAGAGAGACACTAGGACCGAGAGAGACACAGGGACCGAGTGAGACACAGGGGTGAGAGGGAGACACAGGGACCGAGAGAGACACAGGGACCGAGTGAGACACAGCGACCGAGAGAGACTCAGGGACCGAGAGAGAGACACATGGACCGAGAGAGACACCGGGACCGAGAGAGACACAGGGACCGAGAGAGACACAGGGACCGAGAGAGAGACAGAGGGACCGAGAGAGACACAGGGACCGAGAGAGAGACACAGGGACCGAGAGAGACACTGGGACCGAGAGAGACACAGGGACCGAGAGAGAGGCAGGGACCGAGAGAGGGACACAGGGACCGAGAGAGAGACACAGGGAGCAAGAGAGAGACACAGGGAACGAGAGAGAGACACAGGGACCGAGAAAGAGACACAGGGACCGAGAGAGACACAGGGACCGAGAGAGAGACAGAGGGACCGAGAGAGACACAGGGACCGAGAGAGAGACACAGTGACCGAGAGAGACACAGGGACCGAGAGAGAGGCAGGGACCGAGAGAGGGACACAGGGACCGAGAGAGAGACACAGGGAGCAAGAGAGAGACACAGGGACCGAGAGAGAGACACAGGGACCAAGAGAGAGTCACAGGGACTGAGAGAGAGACAGGGACCGAGAGAGGCACAGGGACCGAGTGAGAGACACAGGGACCGAGAGAGACACAGGGACCGAGAGAGAGACACAGGAACCGAGAGAGAGACACAGGGACCGAGAGAGAGACTAGGGACCGAGAGAGAGTCACAGGGACTGAGAGAGACATTGTGACTGAGACAGTCACAGGGACAAAGTGAGACACAGGGACCGAGAGAGATGCAGAGAGCAAGAGAGAGAGACAGGGACCGAGAGAGAGACACAGGGACCGAGAGAGACACAGGGACCGAGAGAGACACAGGGACCGAGAGAGAGAGACAGGGACCGAGAGAGACACAGGGACTGAGAGAGACACAGGGATCGAGAGAGACACAGGGACTGAGAGAGACTCAGGGATCGAGAGAGACACAGTGACGGAGAGAGACACAGGGACCGAGAGAGACACAGGGACCGACAGAGAGACACATGGACCGAGAGAGACACAGGGACCGACAGTGAGACACAGGGACCGAGAGAGACACAGGGACTGAGACAGACATAGGGATCGAGAGAGACACAGGGACTGAGAGAGAGACAAGGGACTGAGAGAGACACAGGGACCGAGACAGACACAGGGACTGAGAGAGACACAGGGGCCGAGTGACACACAGGTACCGAGAGAGAGAGACACAGGGACAGAGAGAGACGCAGAGAGCAAGAGAGAGAGACAGGGACCGAGAGAGAGACACAGGGACCGAGACAGACACCGGGACCGAGAGAGACACAGGGACCGAGAGAGAGACAGGGACCGAGAGAGAGAGAGACACAGGGACCGAGAGAGAGACACAGGGAGCTAGAGAATGACTCAGGGACCGAGAGAGAGACACAGGGACTGAGAGAGAGACACAGGGACCGAGAGAGACACAGGGGCCGAGTGACACACAGGGACCGAGAGAGAGACAGGGACCGAGAGAGATACACAGGGACCGAGAGAGAGACAGAGGGACCGATTGAGACACAGGGACCGAGAGAGAGAGACAGGGCCCGAAAGAGAGAGAGACACAGGGACCGAGATTGTGACAGGGACCGAGTGAGTCACAGGGACCCAGAGAGAGTCACAGGGACCGACAGAAACACTGAAACTGAGAGAGAGAGACAGGGACCGAGAGAGAGACAGGGACCGAGTGAGAGACACAGGGACCGAGTGAGACACAGAGACCGAGAGAGACACAGGGACCGAGAGAGACACAGGGACCGAGTGAGACACAGAGACCGAGAGAGACACAGGGACCGAGAGAGAGACACAGGGACTGAGTGAGAGACACAGGGACCGAGTGAGACACAGAGACCGAGAGAGACACAGGGCCCGAGAGAGACACAGTGACTGAGAGAGAGAGACACAGAGACCGAGAGAGAGACACAGGGACCGAGTGAGACACAGGGACCGAGTGAGACACAGGGGTGAGAGGGAGACACAGGGACCGAGAGAGACACAGGGACCGAGAGAGAGAGACACTGGGACCGAGAGAGACACAGGGACCGAGTTAGACACAGGGGTGAGAGGGAGACACAGAGACCGAGAGAGACACAGGGACCGAGAGAGAGAGACACTGGGACCGAGAGAGACACAGGGACCGAGAGAGACACAGGGACCGAGGGAGAGAGACACAGGGAACGAGAGATAGACACAGGGACCGAGTGAGAGACACAGGGACTGAGCGAGTCACAGGGACCGAGAGAGACCAGGGACCGAGAGAGAGACAGGGACCGAGAGAGACACAGGGACCGAGAGAGACACAGGGACCGCGAGAGACACAGGGACCGCGAGAGAGACTCAGGGACCGAGAGAGACACAGGGACTGAGAGAGACACAGGGATCGAGAGAGACACAGGGACCAAGAGAGTCACAGGGACCGAGAGAGACACAGGGACCGAGAGAGTGAGACAGGGACCGAGAGAGACACAGGGACTGAGAGAGACACAGGGATCGAGAGAGACACAGGGACCGAGAGAGACAGAGGGACCGAGAGAGACACAGGGACCGACAGAGAGACACAGTGACCGAGAGAGATACAGGGACCGACAGAGAGACACAGGGACCGAGAGAGACACAGGGATCGAGAGAGACACAGGGACTGAGAGAGAGATACAGGGACTGAGAGAGAGACACAGGGACCGAGACAGACACAGGGACTGAGAGAGAGACACAGGGACCGAGAGAGAAACAGGGGCCGAGTGACACACAGGTACCGAGAGATACACAGGGACTGAGAGAAACACCAGGACCGAGAGAGAGACACAGGGACCGTGAGAGACACCGGGACCGAGAGAGAGACACAGGGACCGAGAGAGAGACACAGGGACCGAAAGAGAGACACAGGGACTGAGAGAGAGACACAGGGACTGAGAGCGAGTCAGGGATCGAGAGAGACACAGGGGCCGAGTGAAACACAGGCACCGAGAGAGAGAGACACAGGGACAGAGAGAGACGCAGAGAGCAAGAGAGAGAGACAGGGACCGAGAGAGAGACACAGGGACCGAGAGAGACACCGGGACCGAGAGAGACACAGGGACCGAGAGAGAGACGGGGACCGAGAGAGAGAGAGACAGAGGGACCGAGAGAGAGACACAGGGATCTAGAGAATGACTCAGGGACCGAGAGAGAGACACAGGGACCGAGAGAGAGACAGAGGGACCGATTGAGACACAGGGACCGAGAGAGAGAGACAGTGTCCGAAAGAGAGAGAGACACAGGGACCAAGTGAGACACAGAGACCGAGAGAGTGACAGGGACCGAGTGAGACACAGGGACCCAGAGAGATTCACAGGGACCGAGAGAGAGACACAGGGACCGAGAGAGACACCGGGACCGAGTGAGACACAGGGACCGAGAGAGAGACACAATCGTCCTAGAGAGAAAGACAGGGAGCGAGAGAGAGACAGAGGGACCGAGAGAGACACAGGGACCCAGAGAGAGTCACAGGGACCGAGTGAGACACAGAGACCGAGAGAGACACAGGGACCGAGAGAGACACAGGGACCGAGTGAGACACAGAGACCGAGAGAGACACAGGGACCGAGAGAGACACAGGGACCGAGTGAGACACAGAGACCGAGAGAGACACAGGGACCGAGAGAGACACAGGGACTGAGAGAGAGAGACACAGAGACCGAGAGAGAGACACAAGGACCGAGAGAGACACAGGGACCGAGTGAGACACAGGGGTGAGAGGGAGACACAGGGACCGAGAGAGACACAGGGACCGAGTGAGACACAGCGACCGAGAGAGACTCAGGGACCGAGAGAGAGACACATGGACCGAGAGAGACACCGGGACCGAGAGAGACACAGGGACCGAGAGAGACACAGGGACCGAGAGAGAGACAGAGGGACCGAGAGAGACACAGGGACCGAGAGAGAGACACAGGGACCGAGAGAGACACCGGGACCGAGAGAGACACAGGGACCGAGAGAGAGGCAGGGACCGAGAGAGGGACACAGGGACCGAGAGAGAGACACAGGGAGCAAGAGAGAGACACAGGGAACGAGAGAGAGACACAGGGACCGAGAAAGAGACACAGGGACCGAGAGAGACACAGGGACCGAGAGAGAGACAGAGGGTCCGAGAGAGACACAGGGACCGAGAGAGAGACACAGTGACCGAGAGAGACACCGGGACCGAGAGAGACACAGGGACCGAGAGAGAGGCAGGGACCGAGAGAGGGACACAGGGACCGAGAGAGAGACACAGGGAGCAAGAGAGAGACACAGGGACCGAGAGAGAGACACAGGGACCAAGAGAGAGTCACAGGGACTGAGAGAGAGACAGGGACCGAGAGAGGCACAGGGACCGAGTGAGAGACACAGGGACCGAGAGAGACACAGGGACCGAGAGAGAGACACAAGGAACCAAGGGAGAGAGACACAGGGAACGAGAGAGACACAGGGACCGAGTGAGACACAGGGACCGAGAGAGAGACACAATCATCCTAGAGAGAAAGACAGGGAGCGAGAGAGAGACAGAGGGACCGAGAGAGACACAGGGACCCAGAGAGAGTCACAGGGACCGAGTGAGACACAGAGACCGAGAGAGACACAGGGACCGAGAGAGACACAGGGACCGAGTGAGACACAGAGACCGAGAGAGGCACAGGGACCGAGAGAGAGACACAGGGACTGAGTGAGAGTCCAGGGACCGAGTGAGACACAGAGACCGAGAGAGACACAGGGACCGAGAGAGACACAGGGACTGAGAGAGAGAGACACAGAGACCGAGAGAGAGACACAAGGACCGAGAGAGACACAGGGACCGAGTGAGACACAGGGGTGAGAGGGAGACACAGGGACCGAGAGAGACACAGGGACCGAGAGAGAGACAGGGACCGAGAGAGAGAGAGACACAGGGACCGAGAGAGAGACACAGGGACCTAGAGAATGACTCAGGGACCGAGAGAGAGACACAGGGACCGAGTGAGAGACACAGGGACAGAGAGAGAGACAAAGGGACCGAGTGAGACACAGGGACCGAGAGAGAGAGACAGGGTTGGAGAGAGAGAGACACAGGGACCGAGTGAGACACAGGGACCGAGAGAGACATAGGGACCGAGAGAGACACAGGGACCGAGAGAGGCACAGGGACCGAGTGAGACACAGGGACCGAGAGACACACAGAGACCGAGAGAGACACAGAGACCGAGAGAGACACAGGGACCGAGTGAGACACAGGGACCGAGAGAGAGACACAATCATCCTAGAGAGAAAGACAGGGAGCGAGAGAGAGACAGAGGGACCGAGAGAGACACAGGGACCCAGAGAGAGTCACAGGGACCGAGTGAGACACAGAGACCGAGAGAGACACAGGGACCGAGAGAGACACAGGGACCGAGTGAGACACAGAGACCGAGAGAGGCACAGGGACCGAGAGAGAGACACAGGGACTGAGTGAGAGTCCAGGGACCGAGTGAGACACAGAGACCGAGAGAGACACAGGGACCGAGAGAGACACAGGGACTGAGAGAGAGAGACACAGAGACCGAGAGAGAGACACAAGGACCGAGAGAGACACAGGGACCGAGTGAGACACAGGGGTGAGAGGGAGACACAGGGACCGAGAGAGACACAGGGACCGAGAGAGAGACAGGGACCGAGAGAGAGAGAGACACAGGGACCGAGAGAGAGACACAGGGACCTAGAGAATGACTCAGGGACCGAGAGAGAGACACAGGGACCGAGTGAGAGACACAGGGACAGAGAGAGAGACAAAGGGACCGAGTGAGACACAGGGACCGAGAGAGAGAGACAGGGTTGGAGAGAGAGAGACACAGGGACCGAGTGAGACACAGGGACCGAGAGAGACATAGGGACCGAGAGAGACACAGGGACCGAGAGAGGCACAGGGACCGAGTGAGACACAGGGACCGAGAGACACACAGAGACCGAGAGAGACACAGAGACCGAGAGAGACACAGGGACCGAGAGAGACACACAGACCGAGAGAGACACAGGGACCGTGAGAGAGACAGTGACCGAGAGAGACACAGGGACTGAGAGAGAGAGACACAGGGACTGAGAGAGACACAGGGATCGAGAGAGACACAGGGACCGAGAGAGACAGAGGGACCGAGAGAGACACAGGGACCGACAGAGAGACACAGGGACCGAGAGAGATACAGGGACCGACAGAGAGACACAGGGACCGAGAGAGACACAGAGATCGAGAGAGGCACAGGGACTGAGAGAGAGATACAGGGACTGAGAGAGAGACACAGGGACCGAGACAGACACAGGGACTGAGAGAGAGACACAGGGACCGAGAGAGACACAGGGACCGAGAGAGAGACAGAGACCGAGAGAGACACAGAGACCGAGAGAGACACAGAGACCGAGAGAGTCACAGGGACCGAGAGAGACACAGAGACCGAGAGAGACACAGGGACCGTGAGAGAGACAGTGACCGAGAGAGACACAGGGACTGAGAGAGAGAGACACAGGGACCGAGAGAGAGACACTAGGACCGAGAGAGACACAGGGACCGAGTGAGACACAGGGGTGAGAGGGAGACACAGGGACCGAGAGAGACACAGGGACCGAGTGAGACACAGCGACCGAGAGAGACTCAGGGACCGAGAGAGAGACACATGGACCGAGAGAGACACCGGGACCGAGAGAGACACAGGGACCGAGAGAGACACAGGGACCGAGAGAGAGACAGAGGGACTGAGAGAGACACAGGGACCGAGAGAGAGACACAGGGACCGAGAGAGACACCGGGACCGAGAGAGACACAGGGACCGAGAGAGAGGCAGGCACCGAGAGAGAGACACAGGGACCGAGAGAGAGACACAGGGACCGAGAAAGAGACACAGGGACTGAGAGAGAGACAGGGACCGAGAGAGGCACAGGGACCGAGTGAGAGTCACAGGGACCGAGAGAGACACAGGGACCGAGAGAGAGACACAGGAACCGAGAGAGAGACACAGGGACCGAGAGAGAGACTCAGGGACCGAGAGAGAGTCACAGGGACTGAGAGAGACACTGTGACTGAGACAGTCACAGGGACAAAGTGAGACACAGGGACCGAGAGAGACGCAGAGAGCAAGAGGGAGAGACAGGGACCGAGAGAGAGACACAGGGACCGAGAGAGACACAGGGACCGAGAGAGAGAGACAGGGACCGAGAGAGACACAGGGACTGAGAGAGACACAGGGATCGAGAGAGACACAGGGACTGAGAGAGACACAGGGATCGAGAGAGACACAGGGACCGAGAGAGACACAGGGACCGAGAGAGACACAGGGACCGACAGAGAGACACATGGAACGAGAGAGACACAGGGACCGACAGTGAGACACAGGGACCGAGAGAGACACAGGGACTGAGATAGACATACGGATCGAGAGAGACACAGGGACTGAGAGAGAGACAAGGGACTGAGAGAGAGACACAGGGACCGAGACAGACACAGGGACTGAGAGAGAGACACAGGGACCGAGAGAGACACAGGGGCCGAGTGACACACAGGTACCGAGAGAGACACAGGGACCGAGAGAGAGAGACACAGGGACCGAGAGAGAGACACAGGGACCGAGAGAGAGACACAGGGACTGAGAGAGAGACACAGGGACTGAGAGCGAGACAGCGACCGAGAGAGACACAGGGGCCGAGTGACACACAGGCACCGAGAGAGAGAGACACAGGGACAGAGAGAGACGCAGAGAGCAAGAGAGAGAGACAGGGACCGAGAGAGAGACACAGGGACCGATAGAGACACCGGGACCGAGAGAGACACAGGGACCGAGAGAGAGACAGGGACCGAGAGAGAGAGTAACACAGGGACCAAGAGAGAGACACAGGGACCGAGAGAGAGACACAGGGTCCTAGAGAATGACTCAGGGACCGAGAGAGACACAGGGACCGAGAGAGAGACACAGGGACCGAGAGAGACACAGGGGCCGAGTGACACAGAGGGACCGAGAGAGAGAGACAGGGACCGAGAGAGATACACAGGGACCGAGAGAGAGACAGAGGGACCGATTGAGACACAGGGACCGAGAGAGAGAGACAGGGTCCGAAAGAGAGAGAGACACAGGGACCGAGATTGTGACAGGTACCGAGTGAGACACAGGGACCCAGAGAGAGTCACAGGGACCGACAGAAACACTGAAACTGAGAGAGAGAGACAGGGACCGAGAGAGACACAGGGACCGAGTGAGACACAGAGACCGAGAGAGACACAGGGACCGAGAGAGACACAGGGACCGAGTGAGACACAGAGACCGAGAGAGACACAGGGACCGAGAGAGAGACACAGGGACCGAGAGAGAGAGACACAGGGACCGAGAAAGAGACACAGGGACTGAGAGAGAGACACAGGGACCGAGAAAGAGACACAGGGACTGAGAGAGAGACACACAGGGACCGAGAAAGAGACACGGGAATGAGAGAGAGACAGGGACCGAGTGAGACACAGGGACCCAGAGAGAGACACAGGGGCCGAGAGAGACACAGGAACCGAGAGATTCACAGGGACCCAGACAGAGACAAAGGGACCGACAGAGACACAGAAACTGAGAGAGAGAGACAGGGACCGAGTGAGAGACAAAGGGACCGAGTGAGAGACACAGTGACAGAGAGAGACACAATCGACCGACAGATAAAGACAGGGAGCGAGAGAGAGAGACAGGGACCGAGTGAGAGACACAGGGACCGAGAGAGAGACACAGTGACAGAGAGAGACACAATCGACCGACAGATAAAGACAGGGAGCGAGAGAGAGACACAGGGACCGAGAGAGAGACACAGGGACCGAATGAGAGACACAGGGACCGAGTGAGACACAGTGAACGAGAGAGACACAGGGACCGAGAGAGAGACACAGGGACCGAGAGAGATACACAGGGACTCAGAGAGACACAGGGACCGAGTGAGTGACACAGGGACCAACAGAGAGACACAGGGGTGAGAGAGAGATACAGGGACCGAGAGAGACACAGGCACCGAGAGAGATACCAGGACCGAGAGAGACACAGGGGCGAGAGAGAGATACAGGGACCGAGAGAGATACAGGGACCGAGAGAGAGACACAGGGACAGAGAGAGAGACAGGGACCGAGAGAGACACTGTGACTGAGACAGTCACAGGGACAAAGTGAGACACAGGGACCGAGACAGACGCAGAGAGCAAGAGAGAGAGACAGGGACCGAGAGAGAGACACAGGGACCGAGAGAGACACAGGGACCGACAGAGAGACACAGGGACCGAGAGAGACACAGGGACTGAGAGAGACACAGGGATCGAGAGAGAAACACAGGGACCAAGAGAGAGACACAGGGACCGACAGAGAGACACAGGGACCGAGAGAGAGACTCAGGGACCGAGAGAGAGTCATAGGTACTGAGAGAGAGACAGGGACCAAGAGAGAGACACAGGGACCGAGTGACACACAGGGACCGAGAGAGACCAAGGGACCGAGAGAGACACAGGGACCGACAGAGAGACACAGGGACCGAGAGAGACACAGGGACCGACAGAGAGACACAGGGACCGAGAGAGACACAGGGACTGAGAGAGACACAGGGATCGAGAGAGATACAGGGATCGAGAGAGACACAGGGACCGTGAGAGACACAGGGACCGAGAGAGAGACACAGGAACCGAGAGAGAGACACAGGGAACGAGAGCGACACAGGGGCTGAGTGACACACAGGGACCGAGAGAGAGACACAGGGACCGAGAGAGATACAGGGACCGAGAGAGACACAGGGGCCGAGAGAGACACAGGGGCCAAGTGACACACAGGGACCGAGAGAGAGAGACACAGGGACAGAGAGAGACGCAGAGAGCAAGAGAGAGAGACAGGGACCGAGAGAGTGACACAGGGACCGAGAGAGACACCGGGACCGAGAGAGACACAGGGACCGAGAGAGAGACAGGGACCAAGAGTGAGAGAGACACAGAGACAAAGAGAGAGACACAGGGACCAAGAGAGAGACACAGGGACCGAGAGAGAGACACAGGGACCGAGAGAGAGACTCAGGGACCGAGAGAGAGACACAGGGACCAAGAGAGAGTCACAGGGACTGAGAGAGAGACAGGGACCGAGAGAGAGACAGGGACCGAGTGAGAGACACAGGGACAGAGAGAGAGACAAAGGGACCGAGTGAGACACAGGGACCGAGAGAGAGAGACAGGGTGGGAGAGAGAGAGACACAGGGACCGAGTGAGACACAGAGACCGAGAGAGTGACAGGGACCGAGAGAGACACTGAAACTCAGAGAGAGAGACAGGGAGCAAATGAGACACAGGGACTGAGAGAGACACAGGGACCGAGTGAGAGACACAGGGACCGAGTGTGACACAGGGACCGAGAGAGAGACACAATCGTCCTAGAGAGAAAGACAGGGAGCGAGAGAGAGACACAGGGACCGAGTGAGACACAGGGACCGAGAGACACACAGAGACCGAGAGAGACACAGAGACCGAGAGAGACACAGGGACCGAGAGAGAGACAGAGACCGAGAGAGACACAGAGACCGAGAGAGACACAGAGACCGAGAGAGTCACAGGGACCGAGAGAGACACAGAGACCGAGAGAGACACAGGGACCGAGAGAGAGACATTGACCGAGAGAGACACAGGGACTGAGAGAGAGAGAAACAGGGACCGAGAGAGAGACACTAGGACCGAGAGAGACGCAGAGAGCAAGAGAGAGAGACAGGGACCGAGAGAGTGACACAGGGACCGAGAGAGACACCGGGACCGAGAGAGACACAGAGACCGAGAGAGACACAGAGACCGAGAGAGACACAGGGACCGAGAGAGAGACAGAGACCGGGAGAGACACAGAGACCGAGAGAGACACAGAGACCGAGAGAGTCACAGGGACCGAGAGAGACACAGAGACCAAGAGAGACACAGGGACCGAGAGAGAGACATTGACCGAGAGAGACACAGGGACTGAGAGAGAGAGAAACAGGGACCGAGAGAGAGACACTAGGACCGAGAGAGACTCAGGGACCGAGTGAGACACAGGGGTGAGAGGGAGACACAGGGACCGAGAGAGACACAGGGACCGAGAGAGACACAGGGACCGAGAAAGAGACACAGGGACTGAGAGAGAGACAGGGACCGAGAGAGGCACAGGGACCGAGTGAGAGACACAGGGACCGAGAGTGAGACTCAGGGACCGAGAGAGAGTCACAGGGACTGAGAGAGACACTGTGACTGAGACAGTCACAGGGACAAAGTGAGACACAGGGACCGAGAGAGACACAGGGACTGAGAGAGACACAGGGATCGAGAGAGACACAGGGACTGAGAGAGACACAGGGATCGAGAGAGACACAGGGACCGAGAGAGACACAGGGACCGAGAGAGAGACACAGGGACTGAGAGAAACACCAGGACCGAGAGAGAGAGACACAGGGACCGAGAGAGACACAGTGTCTGAGAGAGAGACACTGGGACCGAGAGAGAGACACAGGGACCGAGAGAGAGACACAGGGACTGAAAGAGAGACACAGGGACTGAGAGCGAGACAGGGACCGAGAGAGACACAGGGGCCGAGTGACACACAGGCACCGAGAGAGAGAGACACAGGGACAGAGAGAGACGCAGAGAGCAAGAGAGAGACACCGGGACCGAGAGAGACACAGGGACCGAGAGAGAGACAGGGACCGAGAGAGAGAGAGACACAGGGACCAACAGAGAGACACAGGGACCGAGAGAGAGACACAGGGTCCTAGAGAATGACTCAGGGACCGAGAGAGAGACACAGGGACCGAGAGAGAGACACAGGGACCGAGAGAGACACAGGGGCCGAGTGACACACAGGGACCGAGAGAGAGACAGGGACCGAGAGAGAGACAGAGGGACCGAGAGAGAAACAGGGACCGAGTGAGACACAGAGACCGAGAGAGACACAGGGACCGAGAGAGAGACACAGGGACTGAGTGAGAGACACAGGCACCGAGTGAGACACAGAGACCGAGAGAGACACAGGGACCGAGAGAGACACAGGGACTGAGAGAGAGAGACACAGAGACCGAGAGAGAGACACAAGGACCGAGAGAGACACAGGGACCGAGTGAGACACAGGGGTGAGAGGGAGACACAGGGACCGAGAGAGACACAGGGACCGAGAGAGAGACAGGGACCGAGAGAGAGAGAGACACAGGGACCGAGAGAGAGACACAGGGACCTAGAGAATGACTCAGGGACCGAGAGAGAGACACAGGGACCAAGAGAGAGTCACAGGGACTGAGAGAGAGACAGGGACCGAGAGAGAGACAGGGACCGAGTGAGAGACACAGGGACAGAGAGAGAGACAAAGGGACCGAGTGAGACACAGGGACCGAGAGAGAGAGACAGGGTCGGAGAGAGAGAGACACAGGGACCGAGTGAGACACAGAGACCGAGAGAGTGACAGGGACCGAGTGAGACACAGGGACCGATAGAGAGACACAGGGACCGAGAGAGAGACAGAGACCGAGAGAGACACAGAGACCGAGAGAGACACAGAGACCGAGAGAGTCACAGGGACCGAGAGAGAGACAGAGACCGAGAGAGACACAGAGACCGAGAGAGACACCGAGACCGAGAGAGTCACAGGGACCGAGAGAGACACAGAGACCGAGAGAGTCACAGAGACCGAGAGAGACACAGAGACCAAGAGAGTCACAGGGACCGAGAGAGACACAGAGACCGAGAGAGACACAGGGACCGAGAGAGACACAGGGACCGAGAGAGAGACAGTGACCGAGAGAGACACAGGGACTGAGAGAGAGAGACACAGGGACCGAGAGAGAGACACTAGGACCGAGAGAGACACAGGGACCGAGTGAGACACAGGGGTGAGAGGGAGACACAGGGACCGAGAGAGACACAGGGACCGAGTGAGACACAGCGACCGAGAGAGACTCAGGGACCGAGAGAGAGACACATGGACCGAGAGAGACACCGGGACCGAGAGAGACACAGGGACCGAGAGAGACACAGGGACCGAGAGAGAGACAGAGGGACCGAGAGAGACACAGGGACCGAGAGAGAGACACAGGGACCGAGAGAGACACTGGGACCGAGAGAGACACAGGGACCGAGAGAGAGGCAGGGACCGAGAGAGGGACACAGGGACCGAGAGAGAGACACAGGGAGCAAGAGAGAGACACAGGGAACGAGAGAGAGACACAGGGACCGAGAAAGAGACACAGGGACCGAGAGAGACACAGGGACCGAGAGAGAGACAGAGGGACCGAGAGAGACACAGGGACCGAGAGAGAGACACAGTGACCGAGAGAGACACCGGGACCGAGAGAGACACAGGGACCGAGAGAGAGGCAGGGACCGAGAGAGGGACACAGGGACCGAGAGAGAGACACAGGGAGCAAGAGAGAGACACAGGGACCGAGAGAGAGACACAGGGACCAAGAGAGAGTCACAGGGACTGAGAGAGAGACAGGGACCGAGAGAGGCACAGGGACCGAGTGAGAGACACAGGGACCGAGAGAGACACAGGGACCGAGAGAGAGACACAGGAACCGAGAGAGAGACACAGGGACCGAGAGAGAGACTCAGGGACCGAGAGAGAGTCACAGGGACTGAGAGAGACATTGTGACTGAGACAGTCACAGGGACAAAGTGAGACACAGGGACCGAGAGAGATGCAGAGAGCAAGAGAGAGAGACAGGGACCGAGAGAGAGACACAGGGACCGAGAGAGACACAGGGACCGAGAGAGACACAGGGACCGAGAGAGAGAGACAGGGACCGAGAGAGACACAGGGACTGAGAGAGACACAGGGATCGAGAGAGACACAGGGACTGAGAGAGACTCAGGGATCGAGAGAGACACAGGGACGGAGAGAGACACAGGGACCGAGAGAGACACAGGGACCGACAGTGAGACACAGGGACCGAGAGAGACACAGGGACTGAGACAGACATAGGGATCGAGAGAGACACAGGGACTGAGAGAGAGACAAGGGACTGAGAGAGACACAGGGACCGAGACAGACACAGGGACTGAGAGAGACACAGGGGCCGAGTGACACACAGGTACCGAGAGAGAGAGACACAGGGACAGAGAGAGACGCAGAGAGCAAGAGAGAGAGACAGGGACCGAGAGAGAGACACAGGGACCGAGACAGACACCGGGACCGAGAGAGACACAGGGACCGAGAGAGAGACAGGGACCGAGAGAGAGAGAGACACAGGGACCGAGAGAGAGACACAGGGAGCTAGAGAATGACTCAGGGACCGAGAGAGAGACACAGGGACTGAGAGAGAGAGACAGGGACCGAGAGAGACACAGGGGCCGAGTGACACACAGGGACCGAGAGAGAGACAGGGACCGAGAGAGATACACAGGGACCGAGAGAGAGACAGAGGGACCGATTGAGACACAGGGACCGAGAGAGAGAGACAGGGCCCGAAAGAGAGAGAGACACAGGGACCGAGATTGTGACAGGGACCGAGTGAGTCACAGGGACCCAGAGAGAGTCACAGGGACCGACAGAAACACTGAAACTGAGAGAGAGAGACAGGGACCGAGAGAGAGACAGGGACCGAGTGAGAGACACAGGGACCGAGTGAGACACAGAGACCGAGAGAGACACAGGGACCGAGAGAGACACAGGGACCGAGTGAGACACAGAGACCGAGAGAGACACAGGGACCGAGAGAGAGACACAGGGACTGAGTGAGAGACACAGGGACCGAGTGAAACACAGAGACCGAGAGAGACACAGGGACCGAGAGAGACACAGTGACTGAGAGAGAGAGACACAGAGACCGAGAGAGAGACACAGGGACCGAGTGAGACACAGGGACCGAGTGAGACACAGGGGTGAGAGGGAGACACAGGGACCGAGAGAGACACAGGGACCGAGAGAGAGAGACACTGGGACCGAGAGAGACACAGGGACCGAGTGAGACACAGGGGTGAGAGGGAGACACAGGGACCGAGAGAGACACAGGTACCGAGAGAGAGAGACACTGGGACCAAGAGAGACACAGGGACCGAGAGAGACACAGGGACCGAGGGAGAGAGACACAGGGAACGAGAGATAGACACAGGGACCGAGTGAGAGACACAGGGACTGAGCGAGTCACAGGGACCGAGAGAGACCAGGGACCGAGAGAGAGACAGGGACCGAGAGAGACACAGGGACCGAGAGAGACACAGGGACCGCGAGAGACACAGGGACCGCGAGAGAGACTCAGGGACCGAGAGAGACACAGGGACTGAGAGAGACACAGGGATCGAGAGAGACACAGGGACCAAGAGAGTCACAGGGACCGAGAGAGACACAGGGACCGAGAGAGTGAGACAGGGACCGAGAGAGACACAGGGACTGAGAGAGACACAGGGATCGAGAGAGACACAGGGACCGAGAGAGACAGAGGGACCGAGAGAGACACAGGGACCGACAGAGAGACACAGGGACCGAGAGAGATACAGGGACCGACAGAGAGACACAGGGACCGAGAGAGACACAGGGATCGAGAGAGACACAGGGACTGAGAGAGAGATACAGGGACTGAGAGAGAGACACAGGGACCGAGACAGACACAGGGACTGAGAGAGAGACACAGGGACCGAGAGAGAAACAGGGGCCGAGTGACACACAGGTACCGAGAGATACACAGGGACTGAGAGAAACACCAGGACCGAGAGAGAGACACAGGGACCGTGAGAGACACCGGGACCGAGAGAGAGACACAGGGACCGAGAGAGAGACACAGGGACCGAAAGAGAGACACAGGGACTGAGAGAGAGACACAGGGACTGAGAGCGAGTCAGGGATCGAGAGAGACACAGGGGCCGAGTGAAACACAGGCACCGAGAGAGAGAGACACAGGGACAGAGAGAGACGCAGAGAGCAAGAGAGAGAGACAGGGACCGAGAGAGAGACACAGGGACCGAGAGAGACACCGGGACCGAGAGAGACACAGGGACCGAGAGAGAGACGGGGACCGAGAGAGAGAGAGACAGAGGGACCGAGAGAGAGACACAGGGATCTAGAGAATGACTCAGGGACCGAGAGAGAGACACAGGGACCGAGAGAGAGACAGAGGGACCGATTGAGACACAGGGACCGAGAGAGAGAGACAGTGTCCGAAAGAGAGAGAGACACAGGGACCAAGTGAGACACAGAGACCGAGAGAGTGACAGGGACCGAGTGAGACACAGGGACCCAGAGAGATTCACAGGGACCGAGAGAGAGACACAGGGACCGAGAGAGACACCGGGACCGAGTGAGACACAGGGACCGAGAGAGAGACACAATCGTCCTAGAGAGAAAGACAGGGAGCGAGAGAGAGACAGAGGGACCGAGAGAGACACAGGGACCCAGAGAGAGTCACAGGGACCGACAGAGACACTGAAACTGAGAGAGAGACACAGGGACCGAGAGAGACACAGGGACCGAGTGAGACACAGAGACCGAGAGAGACACAGGGAACGAGAGAGACACAGGGACCGAGTGAGACACAGAGACCGAGAGAGACACAGGGACCGAGAGAGACACAGGGACTGAGAGAGAGAGACACAGAGACCGAGAGAGAGACACAAGGACCGAGAGAGACACAGGGACCGAGTGAGACACAGGGGTGAGAGGGAGACACAGGGACCGAGAGAGACACAGGGACCGAGTGAGACACAGCGACCGAGAGAGACTCAGGGACCGAGAGAGAGACACATGGACCGAGAGAGACACCGGGACCGAGAGAGACACAGGGACCGAGAGAGACACAGGGACCGAGAGAGAGACAGAGGGACCGAGAGAGACACAGGGACCGAGAGAGAGACACAGGGACCGAGAGAGACACCGGGACCGAGAGAGACACAGGGACCGAGAGAGAGGCAGGGACCGAGAGAGGGACACAGGGACCGAGAGAGAGACACAGGGAGCAAGAGAGAGACACAGGGACCGAGAAAGAGACACAGGGACCGAGAGAGACACAGGGACCGAGAGAGAGACAGAGGGACCGAGAGAGACACAGGGACCGAGAGAGAGACACAGTGACCGAGAGAGACACCGGGACCGAGAGAGACACAGGGACCGAGAGAGAGGCAGGGACCGAGAGAGGGACACAGGGACCGAGAGAGAGACACAGGGAGCAAGAGAGAGACACAGGGACCGAGAGAGAGACACAGGGACCAAGAGAGAGTCACAGGGACTGAGAGAGAGACAGGGACCGAGAGAGGCACAGGGACCGAGTGAGAGACACAGGGACCGAGAGAGACACAGGGACCGAGAGAGAGACACAAGGAACCAAGGGAGAGAGACACAGGGAACGAGAGATAGACACAGGGACCGAGTGAGAGACACAGGGACTGAGCGAGTCACAGGGACCGAGAGAGACCAGGGACCGAGAGAGAGACAGGGACCGAGAGAGACACAGGGACCGAGAGAGACACAGGGACCGCGAGAGACACAGGGACCGCGAGAGAGACTCAGGGACCAAGAGAGACACAGCGACTGAGAGAGACACAGGGATCGAGAGAGACACAGGGACCAAGAGAGTCACAGGGACCGAGAGAGACACAGGGACCGAGAGAGTGAGACAGGGACCGAGAGAGACACAGGGACTGAGAGAGACACAGGGATCGAGAGAGACACAGGGACCGAGAGAGACAGAGGGACCGAGAGAGACACAGGGACCGACAGAGAGACACAGGGACCGAGAGAGACACAGGGATCGAGAGAGACACAGGGACTGAGAGAGAGATACAGGGACTGAGAGAGAGACACAGGGACCGAGACAGACACAGGGACTGAGAGAGAGACACAGGGACCGAGAGAGAAACAGGGGCCGAGTGACACACAGGTACCGAGAGATACACAGGGACTGAGAGAAACACCAGGACCGAGAGAGAGACACAGGGACCGTGAGAGACACAGGGACCGAGAGAGAGACACAGGGACCGAGAGAGAGACACAGGGACCGAAAGAGAGACACAGGGACTGAGAGAGAGACACAGGGACTGAGAGCGAGTCAGGGATCGAGAGAGACACAGGGGCCGAGTGAAACACAGGCACCGAGAGAGAGAGACACAGGGACAGAGAGAGACGCAGAGAGCAAGAGAGAGAGACAGGGACCGAGAGAGAGACACAGGGACCGAGAGAGACACCGGGACCGAGAGAGACACAGGGACCGAGAGAGAGACAGGGACCGAGAGAGAGAGAGACAGAGGGACCGAGAGAGAGACACAGGGACCTAGAGAATGACTCAGGGACCGAGAGAGAGACACAGGGAACGAGAGAGAGACAGAGGGACCGATTGAGACACAGGGACCGAGAGAGAGAGACAGTGTCCGAAAGAGAGAGAGACACAGGGACCAAGTGAGACACAGAGACCGAGAGAGTGACAGGGACCGAGTGAGACACAGGGACCCAGAGAGATTCACAGGGACCGAGAGAGAGACACAGGGACCGAGAGAGACACAGGGACCGAGTGAGACACAGGGACCGAGAGAGAGACACAATCATCCTAGAGAGAAAGACAGGGAGCGAGAGAGAGACAGGGACCCAGAGAGAGTCACAGGGACCGAGTGAGACACAGAGACCGAGAGAGACACAGGGACCGAGAGAGACACAGGGACCGAGTGAGACACAGAGACCGAGAGAGGCACAGGGACCGAGAGAGAGACACAGGGACTGAGTGAGAGTCACAGGGACCGAGTGAGACACAGAGACCGAGAGAGACACAGGGACCGAGAGAGACACAGGGACTGAGAGAGAGAGACACAGAGACCGAGAGAGAGACACAAGGACCGAGAGAGACACAGGGACCGAGTGAGACACAGGGGTGAGAGGGAGACACAGGGACCGAGAGAGACACAGGGACCGAGAGAGAGACAGGGACCGAGAGAGAGAGAGACACAGGGACCGAGAGAGAGACACAGGGACCTAGAGAATGACTCAGGGACCGAGAGAGAGACACAGGGACCGAGTGAGAGACACAGGGACAGAGAGAGAGACAAAGGGACCGAGTGAGACACAGGGACCGAGAGAGAGAGACAGGGTTGGAGAGAGAGAGACACAGGGACCGAGTGAGACACAGGGACCGAGAGAGGCATAGGGACCGAGAGAGACACAGGGACCGAGAGAGGCACAGGGACCGAGTGAGACACAGGGACCGAGAGACACACAGAGACCGAGAGAGACACAGAGACCGAGAGAGACACAGGGATCAAGAGAGACACACAGACCGAGAGAGACACAGGGACCGTGAGAGAGACAGTGACCGAGAGAGACACAGGGACTGAGAGAGAGAGACACAGGGACTGAGAGAGACACAGGGATCGAGAGAGACACAGGGACCGAGAGAGACAGAGGGACCGAGAGAGACACAGGGACCGACAGAGAGACACAGGGACCGAGAGAGATACAGGGACCGACAGAGAGACACAGGGACCGAGAGAGACACAGGGATCGAGAGAGGCACAGGGACTGAGAGAGAGATACAGGGACTGAGAGAGAGACACAGGGACCGAGACAGACACAGGGACTGAGAGAGAGACACAGGGACCGAGAGAGAAACAGGGGCCGAGTGACACACAGGTACCGAGAGATACACAGGGACTGAGAGAAACACCAGGACCGAGAGAGAGACACAGGGACCGTGAGAGACACCGGGACCGAGAGAGAGACACAGGGACCGAGAGAGAGACACAGGGACCGAAAGAGAGACACAGGGACTGAGAGAGAGACACAGGGACTGAGAGCGAGTCAGGGATCGAGAGAGACACAGGGGCCGAGTGAAACACAGGCACCGAGAGAGAGAGACACAGGGACAGAGAGAGACGCAGAGAGCAAGAGAGAGAGACAGGGACCGAGAGAGAGACACAGGGACCGAGAGAGACACCGGGACCGAGAGAGACACAGGGACCGAGAGAGAGACGGGGACCGAGAGAGAGAGAGACAGAGGGACCGAGAGAGAGACACAGGGATCTAGAGAATGACTCAGCGACCGAGAGAGAGACACAGGGACCGAGAGAGAGACAGAGGGACCGATTGAGACACAGGGACCGAGAGAGAGAGACAGTGTCCGAAAGAGAGAGAGACACAGGGACCAAGTGAGACACAGAGACCGAGAGAGTGACAGGGACCGAGTGAGACACAGGGACCCAGAGAGATTCACAGGGACCGAGAGAGAGACACAGGGACCGAGAGAGACACCGGGACCGAGTGAGACACAGGGACCGAGAGAGAGACACAATCGTCCTAGAGAGAAAGACAGGGAGCGAGAGAGAGACAGAGGGACCGAGAGAGACACAGGGACCCAGAGAGAGTCACAGGGACCGACAGAGACACTGAAACTGAGAGAGAGACACAGGGACCGAGAGAGACACAGGGACCGAGTGAGACACAGAGACCGAGAGAGAGACACAGGGAACGAGAGAGACACAGGGACCGAGTGAGACACAGAGACCGAGAGAGACACAGGGACCGAGAGAGACACAGGGACTGAGAGAGAGAGACACAGAGACCGAGAGAGAGACACAAGGACCGAGAGAGACACAGGGACCGAGTGAGACACAGGGGTGAGAGGGAGACACAGGGACCGAGAGAGACACAGGGACCGAGTGAGACACAGCGACCGAGAGAGACTCAGGGACCGAGAGAGAGACACATGGACCGAGAGAGACACCGGGACCGAGAGAGACACAGGGACCGAGAGAGACACAGGGACCGAGAGAGAGACAGAGGGACCGAGAGAGACACAGGGACCGAGAGAGAGACACAGGGACCGAGAGAGACACCGGGACCGAGAGAGACACAGGGACCGAGAGAGAGGCAGGGACCGAGAGAGGGACACAGGGACCGAGAGAGAGACACAGGGAGCAAGAGAGAGACACAGGGAACGAGAGAGAGACACAGGGACCGAGAAAGAGACACAGGGACCGAGAGAGACACAGGGACCGAGAGAGAGACAGAGGGACCGAGAGAGACACAGGGACCGAGAGAGAGACACAGTGACCGAGAGAGACACCGGGACCGAGAGAGACACAGGGACCGAGAGAGAGGCAGGGACCGAGAGAGGGACACAGGGACCGAGAGAGAGACACAGGGAGCAAGAGAGAGACACAGGGACCGAGAGAGAGACACAGGGACCAAGAGAGAGTCACAGGGACTGAGAGAGAGACAGGGACCGAGAGAGGCACAGGGACCGAGTGAGAGACACAGGGACCGAGAGAGACACAGGGACCGAGAGAGAGACACAAGGAACCAAGGGAGAGAGACACAGGGAACGAGAGGTAGACACAGGGACCGAGTGAGAGACACAGGGACTGAGCGAGTCACAGGGACCGAGAGAGACCAGGGACCGAGAGAGAGACAGGGACCGCGAGAGACACAGGGACCGCGAGAGAGACTCAGGGACCGAGAGAGACACAGGGATCGAGAGAGACACAGGGACCAAGAGAGTCACAGGGACCGAGAGAGACACAGGGACCGAGAGAGTGAGACAGGGACCGAGAGAGACACAGGGACCGAGAGAGACAGAGGGACCGAGAGAGACACAGGGACCGACAGAGAGACACAGGGACCGAGAGAGACACAGGGATCGAGAGAGACACAGGGACTGAGAGAGAGATACAGGGACTGAGAGAGAGACACAGGGACCGAGACAGACACAGGGACTGAGAGAGAGACACAGGGACCGAGAGAGAAACAGGGGCCGAGTGACACACAGGTACCGAGAGATACACAGGGACTGAGAGAAACACCAGGACCGAGAGAGAGACACAGGGACCGTGAGAGACACAGGGACCGAGAGAGAGACACAGGGACCGAGAGAGAGACACAGGGACCGAAAGAGAGACACAGGGACTGAGAGAGAGACACAGGGACTGAGAGCGAGACAGGGATCGAGAGAGACACAGGGGCCGAGTGAAACACAGGCACCGAGAGAGAGAGACACAGGGACAGAGAGAGACGCAGAGAGCAAGAGAGAGAGACAGGGACCGAGAGAGAGACACAGGGACCGAGAGAGACACCGGGACCGAGAGAGACACAGGGACCGAGAGAGAGACAGGGACCGAGAGAGAGAGAGACAGAGGGACCGAGAGAGAGACACAGGGACCTAGAGAATGACTCAGGGACCGAGAGAGAGACACAGGGAACGAGAGAGAGACACAGGGACCGATTGAGACACAGGGACCGAGAGAGAGAGACAGTGTCCGAAAGAGAGAGAGACACAGGGACCAAGTGAGACACAGAGACCGAGAGAGTGACAGGGACCGAGTGAGACACAGGGACCCAGAGAGATTCACAGGGACCGAGAGAGAGACACAGGGACCGAGAGAGACACAGGGACCGAGTGAGACACAGGGACCGAGAGAGAGACACAATCATCCTAGAGAGAAAGACAGGGAGCGAGAGAGAGACAGAGGGACCGAGAGAGACACAGGGACCCAGAGAGAGTCACAGGGACCGAGTGAGACACAGAGACCGAGAGAGACACAGGGACCGAGAGAGACACAGGGACCGAGTGAGACACAGAGACCGAGAGAGGCACAGGGACCGAGAGAGAGACACAGGGACTGAGTGAGAGTCACAGGGACCGAGTGAGACACAGAGACCGAGAGAGACACAGGGACCGAGAGAGACACAGGGACTGAGAGAGAGAGACACAGAGACCGAGAGAGAGACACAAGGACCGAGAGAGACACAGGGACCGAGTGAGACACAGGGGTGAGAGGGAGACACAGGGACCGAGAGAGACACAGGGACCGAGAGAGAGACAGGGACCGAGAGAGAGAGAGACACAGGGACCGAGAGAGAGACACAGGGACCTAGAGAATGACTCAGGGACCGAGAGAGAGACACAGGGACCGAGTGAGAGACACAGGGACAGAGAGAGAGACAAAGGGACCGAGTGAGACACAGGGACCGAGAGAGAGAGACAGGGTTGGAGAGAGAGAGACACAGGGACCGAGTGAGACACAGGGACCGAGAGAGGCATAGGGACCGAGAGAGACACAGGGACCGAGAGAGGCACAGGGACCGAGTGAGACACAGGGACCGAGAGACACACAGAGACCGAGAGAGACACAGAGACCGAGAGAGACACAGGGACCGAGAGAGACACAGAGACCGAGAGAGACACAGGGACCGTGAGAGAGACAGTGACCGAGAGAGACACAGGGACTGAGAGAGAGAGACACAGGGACTGAGAGAGACACAGGGATCGAGAGAGACACAGGGACCGAGAGAGACAGAGGGACCGAGAGAGACACAGGGTCCGACAGAGAGACACAGGGACCGAGAGAGATACAGGGACCGACAGAGAGACACAGGGACCGAGAGAGACACAGGGATCGAGAGAGGCACAGGGACTGAGAGAGAGATACAGGGACTGAGAGAGAGACACAGGGACCGAGACAGACACAGGGACTGAGAGAGAGACACAGGGACCGAGAGAGAAACAGGGGCCGAGTGACACACAGGTACCGAGAGATACACAGGGACTGAGAGAAACACCAGGACCGAGAGAGAGACACAGGGACCGTGAGAGACACCGGGACCGAGAGAGAGACACAGGGACCGAGAGAGAGACACAGGGACCGAAAGAGAGACACAGGGACTGAGAGAGAGACACAGGGACTGAGAGCGAGTCAGGGATTGAGAGAGACACAGGGGCCGAGTGAAACACAGGCACCGAGAGAGAGAGACACAGGGACAGAGAGAGACGCAGAGAGCAAGAGAGAGAGACAGGGACCGAGAGAGAGACACAGGGACCGAGAGAGACACCGGGACCGAGAGAGACACAGGGACCGAGAGAGAGACGGGGACCGAGAGAGAGAGAGACAGAGGGACCGAGAGAGAGACACAGGGACCTAGAGAATGACTCAGGGACCGAGAGAGAGACACAGGGACCGAGAGAGAGACAGAGGGACCGATTGAGACACAGGGACCGAGAGAGAGAGACAGTGTCCGAAAGAGAGAGAGACACAGGGACCAAGTGAGACACAGAGACCGAGAGAGTGACAGGGACCGAGTGAGACACAGGGACCCAGAGAGATTCACAGGGACCGAGAGAGAGACACAGGGACCGAGAGAGACACCGGGACCGAGTAAGACACAGGGACCGAGAGAGAGACACAATCGTCCTAGAGAGAAAGACAGGGAGCGAGAGAGAGACAGAGGGACCGAGAGAGACACAGGGACCCAGAGAGAGTCACAGGGACCGACAGAGACACTGAAACTGAGAGAGAGACACAGGGACCGAGAGAGACACAGGGACCGAGTGAGACACAGAGACCGAGAGAGACACAGGGACCGAGAGAGACACAGGGACCGAGTGAGACACAGAGACCGAGAGAGACACAGGGACCGAGAGAGACACAGGGACTGAGAGAGAGAGACACAGAGACCGAGAGAGAGACACAAGGACCGAGAGAGACACAGGGACCGAGTGAGACACAGGGGTGAGAGGGAGACACAGGGACCGAGAGAGACACAGGGACCGAGTGAGACACAGCGACCGAGAGAGACTCAGGGACCGAGAGAGAGACACATGGACCGAGAGAGACACCGGGACCGAGAGAGACACAGGGACCGAGAGAGACACAGGGACCGAGAGAGAGACAGAGGGACCGAGAGAGACACAGGGACCGAGAGAGAGACACAGGGACCGAGAGAGACACCGGGACCGAGAGAGACACAGGGACCGAGAGAGAGGCAGGGACCGAGAGAGGGACACAGGGACCGAGAGAGAGACACAGGGAGCAAGAGAGAGACACAGGGACCGAGAAAGAGACACAGGGACCGAGAGAGACACAGGGACCGAGAGAGAGACAGAGGGACCGAGAGAGACACAGGGACCGAGAGAGAGACACAGTGACCGAGAGAGACACCGGGACCGAGAGAGACACAGGGACCGAGAGAGAGGCAGGGACCGAGAGAGGGACACAGGGACCGAGAGAGAGACACAGGGAGCAAGAGAGAGACACAGGGACCGAGAGAGAGACACAGGGACCAAGAGAGAGTCACAGGGACTGAGAGAGAGACAGGGACCGAGAGAGGCACAGGGACCGAGTGAGAGACACAGGGACCGAGAGAGACACAGGGACCGAGAGAGAGACACAAGGAACCAAGGGAGAGAGACACAGGGAACGAGAGATAGACACAGGGACCGAGTGAGAGACACAGGGACTGAGCGAGTCACAGGGACCGAGAGAGACCAGGGACCGAGAGAGAGACAGGGACCGAGAGAGACACAGGGACCGAGAGAGACACAGGGACCGCGAGAGACACAGGGACCGCGAGAGAGACTCAGGGACCAAGAGAGACACAGCGACTGAGAGAGACACAGGGATCGAGAGAGACACAGGGACCAAGAGAGTCACAGGGACCGAGAGAGACACAGGGACCGAGAGAGTGAGACAGGGACCGAGAGAGACACAGGGACTGAGAGAGACACAGGGATCGAGAGAGACACAGGGACCGAGAGAGACAGAGGGACCGAGAGAGACACAGGGACCGACAGAGAGACACAGGGACCGAGAGAGACACAGGGATCGAGAGAGACACAGGGACTGAGAGAGAGATACAGGGACTGAGAGAGAGACACAGGGACCGAGACAGACACAGGGACTGAGAGAGAGACACAGGGACCGAGAGAGAAACAGGGGCCGAGTGACACACAGGTACCGAGAGATACACAGGGACTGAGAGAAACACCAGGACCGAGAGAGAGACACAGGGACCGTGAGAGACACAGGGACCGAGAGAGAGACACAGGGACCGAGAGAGAGACACAGGGACCGAAAGAGAGACACAGGGACTGAGAGAGAGACACAGGGACTGAGAGCGAGTCAGGGATCGAGAGAGACACAGGGGCCGAGTGAAACACAGGCACCGAGAGAGAGAGACACAGGGACAGAGAGAGACGCAGAGAGCAAGAGAGAGAGACAGGGACCGAGAGAGAGACACAGGGACCGAGAGAGACACCGGGACCAAGAGAGACACAGGGACCGAGAGAGAGACAGGGACCGAGAGAGAGAGAGACAGAGGGACCGAGAGAGAGACACAGGGACCTAGAGAATGACTCAGGGACCGAGAGAGAGACACAGGGAACGAGAGAGAGACAGAGGGACCGATTGAGACACAGGGACCGAGAGAGAGAGACAGTGTCCGAAAGAGAGAGAGACACAGGGACCAAGTGAGACACAGAGACCGAGAGAGTGACAGGGACCGAGTGAGACACAGGGACCCAGAGAGATTCACAGGGACCGAGAGAGAGACACAGGGACCGAGAGAGACACAGGGACCGAGTGAGACACAGGGACCGAGAGAGAGACACAATCATCCTAGAGAGAAAGACAGGGAGCGAGAGAGAGACAGAGGGACCGAGAGAGACACAGGGACCCAGAGAGAGTCACAGGGACCGAGTGAGACACAGAGACCGAGAGAGACACAGGGACCGAGAGAGACACAGGGACCGAGTGAGACACAGAGACCGAGAGAGGCACAGGGACCGAGAGAGAGACACAGGGACTGAGTGAGAGTCACAGGGACCGAGTGAGACACAGAGACCGAGAGAGACACAGGGACCGAGAGAGACACAGGGACTGAGAGAGAGAGACACAGAGACCGAGAGAGAGACACAAGGACCGAGAGAGACACAGGGACCGAGTGAGACACAGGGGTGAGAGGGAGACACAGGGACCGAGAGAGACACAGGGACCGAGAGAGAGACAGGGACCGAGAGAGAGAGAGACACAGGGACCGAGAGAGAGACACAGGGACCTAGAGAATGACTCAGGGACCGAGAGAGAGACACAGGGACCGAGTGAGAGACACAGGGACAGAGAGAGAGACAAAGGGACCGAGTGAGACACAGGGACCGAGAGAGAGAGACAGGGTTGGAGAGAGAGAGACACAGGGACCGAGTGAGACACAGGGACCGAGAGAGGCATAGGGACCGAGAGAGACACAGGGACCGAGAGAGGCACAGGGACCGAGTGAGACACAGGGACCGAGAGACACACAGAGACCGAGAGAGACACAGAGACCGAGAGAGACACAGGGATCAAGAGAGACACACAGACCGAGAGAGACACAGGGACCGTGAGAGAGACAGTGACCGAGAGAGACACAGGGACTGAGAGAGAGAGACACAGGGACTGAGAGAGACACAGGGATCGAGAGAGACACAGGGACCGAGAGAGACAGAGGGACCGAGAGAGACACAGGGACCGACCACAGGGACCGACAGAGAGACACAGGGACCGAGAGAGATACAGGGACCGACAGAGAGACACAGGGACCGAGAGAGACACAGGGATCGAGAGAGGCACAGGGACTGAGAGAGAGATACAGGGACTGAGAGAGAGACACAGGGACCGAGACAGACACAGGGACTGAGAGAGAGACACAGGGACCGAGAGAGAAACAGGGGCCGAGTGACACACAGGTACCGAGAGATACACAGGGACTGAGAGAAACACCAGGACCGAGAGAGAGACACAGGGACCGTGAGAGACACCGGGACCGAGAGAGAGACACAGGGACCGAGAGAGAGACACAGGGACCGAAAGAGAGACACAGGGACTGAGAGAGAGACACAGGGACTGAGAGCGAGTCAGGGATCGAGAGAGACACAGGGGCCGAGTGAAACACAGGCACCGAGAGAGAGAGACACAGGGACAGAGAGAGACGCAGAGAGCAAGAGAGAGAGACAGGGACCGAGAGAGAGACACAGGGACCGAGAGAGACACCGGGACCGAGAGAGACACAGGGACCGAGAGAGAGACGGGGACCGAGAGAGAGAGAGACAGAGGGACCGAGAGAGAGACACAGGGATCTAGAGAATGACTCAGCGACCGAGAGAGAGACACAGGGACCGAGAGAGAGACAGAGGGACCGATTGAGACACAGGGACCGAGAGAGAGAGACAGTGTCCGAAAGAGAGAGAGACACAGGGACCAAGTGAGACACAGAGACCGAGAGAGTGACAGGGACCGAGTGAGACACAGGGACCCAGAGAGATTCACAGGGACCGAGAGAGAGACACAGGGACCGAGAGAGACACCGGGACCGAGTGAGACACAGGGACCGAGAGAGAGACACAATCGTCCTAGAGAGAAAGACAGGGAGCGAGAGAGAGACAGAGGGACCGAGAGAGACACAGGGACCCAGAGAGAGTCACAGGGACCGACAGAGACACTGAAACTGAGAGAGAGACACAGGGACCGAGAGAGACACAGGGACCGAGTGAGACACAGAGACCGAGAGAGACACAGGGAACGAGAGAGACACAGGGACCGAGTGAGACACAGAGACCGAGAGAGACACAGGGACCGAGAGAGACACAGGGACTGAGAGAGAGAGACACAGAGACCGAGAGAGAGACACAAGGACCGAGAGAGACACAGGGACCGAGTGAGACACAGGGGTGAGAGGGAGACACAGGGACCGAGAGAGACACAGGGACCGAGTGAGACACAGCGACCGAGAGAGACTCAGGGACCGAGAGAGAGACACATGGACCGAGAGAGACACCGGGACCGAGAGAGACACAGGGACCGAGAGAGACACAGGGACCGAGAGAGAGACAGAGGGACCGAGAGAGACACAGGGACCGAGAGAGAGACACAGGGACCGAGAGAGACACCGGGACCGAGAGAGACACAGGGACCGAGAGAGAGGCAGGGACCGAGAGAGGGACACAGGGACCGAGAGAGAGACACAGGGAGCAAGAGAGAGACACAGGGAACGAGAGAGAGACACAGGGACCGAGAAAGAGACACAGGGACCGAGAGAGACACAGGGACCGAGAGAGAGACAGAGGGACCGAGAGAGACACAGGGACCGAGAGAGAGACACAGTGACCGAGAGAGACACCGGGACCGAGAGAGACACAGGGACCGAGAGAGAGGCAGGGACCGAGAGAGGGACACAGGGACCGAGAGAGAGACACAGGGAGCAAGAGAGAGACACAGGGACCGAGAGAGAGACACAGGGACCAAGAGAGAGTCACAGGGACTGAGAGAGAGACAGGGACCGAGAGAGGCACAGGGACCGAGTGAGAGACACAGGGACCGAGAGAGACACAGGGACCGAGAGAGAGACACAAGGAACCAAGGGAGAGAGACACAGGGAACGAGAGATAGACACAGGGACCGAGTGAGAGACACAGGGACTGAGCGAGTCACAGGGACCGAGAGAGACCAGGGACCGAGAGAGAGACAGGGACCGCGAGAGACACAGGGACCGCGAGAGAGACTCAGGGACCGAGAGAGACACAGGGATCGAGAGAGACACAGGGACCAAGAGAGTCACAGGGACCGAGAGAGACACAGGGACCGAGAGAGTGAGACAGGGACCGAGAGAGACACAGGGACTGAGAGAGACACAGGGACCGAGACAGACACAGGGACCGAGAGAGACAGAGGGACCGAGAGAGACACAGGGACCGACAGAGAGACACAGGGACCGAGAGAGACACAGGGATCGAGAGAGACACAGGGACTGAGAGAGAGATACAGGGACTGAGAGAGAGACACAGGGACCGAGACAGACACAGGGACTGAGAGAGAGACACAGGGACCGAGAGAGAAACAGGGGCCGAGTGACACACAGGTACCGAGAGATACACAGGGACTGAGAGAAACACCAGGACCGAGAGAGAGACACAGGGACCGTGAGAGACACAGGGACCGAGAGAGAGACACAGGGACCGAGAGAGAGACACAGGGACCGAAAGAGAGACACAGGGACTGAGAGAGAGACACAGGGACTGAGAGCGAGACAGGGATCGAGAGAGACACAGGGGCCGAGTGAAACACAGGCACCGAGAGAGAGAGACACAGGGACAGAGAGAGACGCAGAGAGCAAGAGAGAGAGACAGGGACCGAGAGAGAGACACAGGGACCGAGAGAGACACCGGGACCGAGAGAGACACAGGGACCGAGAGAGAGACAGGGACCGAGAGAGAGAGAGACAGAGGGACCGAGAGAGAGACACAGGGACCTAGAGAATGACTCAGGGACCGAGAGAGAGACACAGGGAACGAGAGAGAGACACAGGGACCGATTGAGACACAGGGACCGAGAGAGAGAGACAGTGTCCGAAAGAGAGAGAGACACAGGGACCAAGTGAGACACAGAGACCGAGAGAGTGACAGGGACCGAGTGAGACACAGGGACCCAGAGAGATTCACAGGGACCGAGAGAGAGACACAGGGACCGAGAGAGACACAGGGACCGAGTGAGACACAGGGACCGAGAGAGAGACACAATCATCCTAGAGAGAAAGACAGGGAGCGAGAGAGAGACAGAGGGACCGAGAGAGACACAGGGACCCAGAGAGAGTCACAGGGACCGAGTGAGACACAGAGACCGAGAGAGACACAGGGACCGAGAGAGACACAGGGACCGAGTGAGACACAGAGACCGAGAGAGGCACAGGGACCGAGAGAGAGACACAGGGACTGAGTGAGAGTCACAGGGACCGAGTGAGACACAGAGACCGAGAGAGACACAGGGACCGAGAGAGACACAGGGACTGAGAGAGAGAGACACAGAGACCGAGAGAGAGACACAAGGACCGAGAGAGACACAGGGACCGAGTGAGACACAGGGGTGAGAGGGAGACACAGGGACCGAGAGAGACACAGGGACCGAGAGAGAGACAGGGACCGAGAGAGAGAGAGACACAGGGACCGAGAGAGAGACACAGGGACCTAGAGAATGACTCAGGGACCGAGAGAGAGACACAGGGACCGAGTGAGAGACACAGGGACAGAGAGAGAGACAAAGGGACCGAGTGAGACACAGGGACCGAGAGAGAGAGACAGGGTTGGAGAGAGAGAGACACAGGGACCGAGTGAGACACAGGGACCGAGAGAGGCATAGGGACCGAGAGAGACACAGGGACCGAGAGAGGCACAGGGACCGAGTGAGACACAGGGACCGAGAGACACACAGAGACCGAGAGAGACACAGAGACCGAGAGAGACACAGGGACCGAGAGAGACAGTGACCGAGAGAGACACAGGGACTGAGAGAGAGAGACACAGGGACTGAGAGAGACACAGGGATCGAGAGAGACACAGGGACCGAGAGAGACAGAGGGACCGAGAGAGACACAGGGTCCGACAGAGAGACACAGGGACCGAGAGAGATACAGGGACCGACAGAGAGACACAGGGACCGAGAGAGACACAGGGATCGAGAGAGGCACAGGGACTGAGAGAGAGATACAGGGACTGAGAGAGAGACACAGGGACCGAGACAGACACAGGGACTGAGAGAGAGACACAGGGACCGAGAGAGAAACAGGGGCCGAGTGACACACAGGTACCGAGAGATACACAGGGACTGAGAGAAACACCAGGACCGAGAGAGAGACACAGGGACCGTGAGAGACACCGGGACCGAGAGAGAGACACAGGGACCGAGAGAGAGACACAGGGACCGAAAGAGAGACACAGGGACTGAGAGAGAGACACAGGGACTGAGAGCGAGTCAGGGATCGAGAGAGACACAGGGGCCGAGTGAAACACAGGCACCGAGAGAGAGAGACACAGGGACAGAGAGAGACGCAGAGAGCAAGAGAGAGAGACAGGGACCGAGAGAGAGACACAGGGACCGAGAGAGACACCGGGACCGAGAGAGACACAGGGACCGAGAGAGAGACGGGGACCGAGAGAGAGAGAGACAGAGGGACCGAGAGAGAGACACAGGGACCTAGAGAATGACTCAGGGACCGAGAGAGAGACACAGGGACCGAGAGAGAGACAGAGGGACCGATTGAGACACAGGGACCGAGAGAGAGAGACAGTGTCCGAAAGAGAGAGAGACACAGGGACCAAGTGAGACACAGAGACCGAGAGAGTGACAGGGACCGAGTGAGACACAGGGACCCAGAGAGATTCACAGGGACCGAGAGAGAGACACAGGGACCGAGAGAGACACCGGGACCGAGTAAGACACAGGGACCGAGAGAGAGACACAATCGTCCTAGAGAGAAAGACAGGGAGCGAGAGAGAGACAGAGGGACCGAGAGAGACACAGGGACCCAGAGAGAGTCACAGGGACCGACAGAGACACTGAAACTGAGAGAGAGACACAGGGACCGAGAGAGACACAGGGACCGAGTGAGACACAGAGACCGAGAGAGACACAGGGACCGAGAGAGACACAGGGACCGAGTGAGACACAGAGACCGAGAGAGACACAGGGACCGAGAGAGACACAGGGACTGAGAGAGAGAGACACAGAGACCGAGAGAGAGACACAAGGACCGAGAGAGACACAGGGACCGAGTGAGACACAGGGGTGAGAGGGAGACACAGGGACCGAGAGAGACACAGGGACCGAGTGAGACACAGCGACCGAGAGAGACACAGGGACCGAGAGAGAGACACATGGACCGAGAGAGACACCGGGACCGAGAGAGACACAGGGACCGAGAGAGACACAGGGACCGAGAGAGAGACAGAGGGACCGAGAGAGACACAGGGACCGAGAGAGAGACACAGGGACCGAGAGAGACACCGGGACCGAGAGAGACACAGGGACCGAGAGAGAGGCAGGGACCGAGAGAGGGACACAGGGACCGAGAGAGAGACACAGGGAGCAAGAGAGAGACACAGGGAACGAGAGAGAGACACAGGGACCGAGAAAGAGACACAGGGACCGAGAGAGACACAGGGACCGAGAGAGAGACAGAGGGACCGAGAGAGACACAGGGACCGAGAGAGAGACACCGGGACCGAGAGAGACACAGGGACCGAGAGAGAGGCAGGGACCGAGAGAGGGACACAGGGACCGAGAGAGAGACACAGGGAGCAAGAGAGAGACACAGGGACCGAGAGAGAGACACAGGGACCAAGAGAGAGTCACAGGGACTGAGAGAGAGACAGGGACCGAGAGAGGCACAGGGACCGAGTGAGAGACACAGGGACCGAGAGAGACACAGGGACCGAGAGAGAGACACAAGGAACCAAGGGAGAGAGACACAGGGAACGAGAGATAGACACAGGGACCGAGTGAGAGACACAGGGACTGAGCGAGTCACAGGGACCGAGAGAGACCAGGGACCGAGAGAGAGACAGGGACCGAGAGAGACACAGGGACCGAGAGAGACACAGGGACCGCGAGAGACACAGGGACCGCGAGAGAGACTCAGGGACCGAGAGAGACACAGGGACTGAGAGAGACACAGGGATCGAGAGAGACACAGGGACCAAGAGATTCACAGGGACCGAGAGAGACACAGGGACCGAGAGAGTGAGACAGGGACCGAGAGAGACACAGGGACTGAGAGAGACACAGGGATCGAGAGAGACACAGGGACCGAGAGAGACAGAGGGACCGAGAGAGACACAGGGACCGACAGAGAGACACAGGGACCGAGAGATATACAGGGACCGAGAGAGAGACACAGGGACCGAGAGAGACACAGGGATCGAGAGAGACACAGGGACTGAGAGAGAGATACAGGGACTGAGAGAGAGATACAGGGACTGAGAGAGAGACACAGGGACCGAGACAGACACAGGGACTGAGAGAGAGACACAGGGACCGAGAGAGAAACGGGCCGAGTGACACACAGGTACCGAGAGATACACAGGGACTGAGAGAAACACCAGGACCGAGAGAGAGACACAGGGACCGTGAGAGACACAGGGACCGAGAGAGAGACACAGGGACCGAGAGAGAGACACAGGGACCGAAAGAGAGACACAGGGACTGAGAGAGAGACACAGGGACTGAGAGCGAGACCGGGACCGAGAGAGACACAGGGACCCAGAGAGAGTCACAGGGACCGAGTGAGACACAGAGACCGAGAGAGACACAGGGACCGAGAGAGACACAGGGACCGAGTGAGACACAGAGACCGAGAGAGGCACAGGGACCGAGAGAGAGACACAGGGACTGAGTGAGAGTCACAGGGACCGAGTGAGACACAGAGACCGAGAGAGACACAGGGACCGAGAGAGACACAGGGACTGAGAGAGAGAGACACAGAGACCGAGAGAGAGACACAAGGACCGAGAGAGACACAGGGACCGAGTGAGACACAGGGGTGAGAGGGAGACCCAGGGACCGAGAGAGACACAGGGACCGAGAGAGAGACAGGGACCGAGAGAGAGAGAGACACAGGGACCGAGAGAGAGACACAGGGACCTAGAGAATGACTCAGGGACCGAGAGAGAGACACAGGGACCGAGTGAGAGACACAGGGACAGAGAGAGAGACAAAGGGACCGAGTGAGACACAGGGACCGAGAGAGAGAGACAGGGTTGGAGAGAGAGAGACACAGGGACCGAGTGAGACACAGGGACCGAGAGAGGCATATGGACCAAGAGAGACACAGGGACCGAGAGAGGCACAGGGACCGAGTGAGACACAGGGACCGAGAGACACACAGAGACCGAGAGAGACACAGAGACCGAGAGAGACACAGGGACCGAGAGAGACACAGAGACCGAGAGAGACACAGGGACCGTGAGAGAGACAGTGACCGAGAGAGACACAGGGACTGAGAGAGAGAGACACAGGGACTGAGAGAGACACAGGGATCGAGAGAGACACAGGGACCGAGAGAGACAGAGGGACCGAGAGAGAGACACAAGGAACCAAGGGAGAGAGACACAGGGAACGAGAGATAGACACAGGGACCGAGTGAGAGACACAGGGACTGAGCGAGTCACAGGGACCGAGAGAGACCAGGGGCCGAGAGAGAGACAGGGACCGAGAGAGACACAGGGACCGAGAGAGACACAGGGACCGCGAGAGACACAGGGACCGCGAGAGAGACTCAGGGACCGAGAGAGACACAGGGACTGAGAGAGACACAGGGATCGAGAGAGACACAGGGACCAAGAGAGTCACAGGGACCGAGAGAGACACAGGGACCGAGAGAGTGAGACAGGGACCGAGAGAGACACAGGGACTGAGAGAGACACAGGGATCGAGAGAGACACAGGGACCGAGAGAGACAGAGGGACCGAGAGAGACACAGGGACCGACAGAGAGACACAGGGACCGAGAGATATACAGGGACCGACAGAGAGACACAGGGACCGAGAGAGACACAGGGATCGAGAGAGACACAGGGACTGAGAGAGAGATACAGGGACTGAGAGAGAGATACAGGGACTGAGAGAGAGACACAGGGACCGAGACAGACACAGGGGACTGAGAGAGAGACACAGGGACCGAGAGAGAAACAGGGGCCGAGTGACACACAGGTACCGAGAGATACACAGGGACTGAGAGAAACACCAGGACCGAGAGAGAGACACAGGGACCGTGAGAGACACAGGGACCGAGAGAGAGACACAGGGACCGAGGAGAGAGACACAGGGACCGAAAGAGAGACACAGGGACTGAGAGAGAGACACAGGGACTGAGAGCGAGACCGGGACCGAGAGAGACACAGGGACCCAGAGAGAGTCACAGGGACCGAGTGAGACACAGAGACCGAGAGAGACACAGGGACCGAGAGAGACACAGGGACCGAGTGAGACACAGAGACCGAGAGAGGCACAGGGACCGAGAGAGAGACACAGGGACTGAGTGAGAGTCACAGGGACCGAGTGAGACACAGAGACCGAGAGAGACACAGGGACCGAGAGAGACACAGGGACTGAGAGAGAGAGACACAGAGACCGAGAGAGAGACACAAAGGGACCGAGAGAGACACAGGGACCGAGTGAGACACAGGGGTGAGAGGGAGACCCAGGACCGAGAGAGACGACCAGGGACCGAGAGAGAGACAGGGACCGAGAGAGAGAGAGACACAGGACCGAGAGAGAGACACAGGGACCTAGAGAATGACTCAGGGACCGAGAGAGAGACACAGGGACCGAGTGAGAGACACAGGGACAGAGAGAGAGACAAAGGGACCGAGTGAGACACAGGGACCGAGAGAGAGAGACAGGTTGGAGAGAGAGAGACACAGGGACCGAGTGAGACACAGGGACCGAGAGAGGCATATGGACCAAGAGAGACACAGGGACCGAGAGAGGCACAGGGACCGAGTGAGACACAGGGACCGAGAGACACACAGAGACCGAGAGGAGACACAGAGACCGAGAGAGGACACAGGACCGAGAGAGACACAGAGACCGAGAGAGACACAGGGACCGTGAGAGAGACAGTGACCGAGAGAGACACAGGGACTGAGAGAGAGAGACACAGGGACTGAGAGAGACACAGGGATCGAGAGAGACACAGGGACCGAGAGAGACAGAGGGACCGAGAGAGACACAGGGACCGACAGAGAGACACAGGGACCGAGAGAGATACAGGGACCGACAGAGAGACACAGGGACCGAGAGAGACACAGCGGATCGAGAGAGGCACAGGACTGAGAGAGAGATACAGGGACTGAGGAGAGACACAGGGACGAGACAGACACAGGGACTGAGAGAGAGACACAGGGACCGAGAGAGAACAGGGGCCGAGTGACACACAGGTACCGAGAGATACACAGGGACTGAGAGAAACACCAGGACCGAGAGAGAGACACAGGGACCGTGAGAGACACCGGGACCGAGAGAGAGACACAGGGACCGAAAGAGAGACACAGGGACTGAGAGAGAGACACAGGGACTGAGAGCGAGTCAGGGATCGAGAGAGACACAGGGGCCGAGTGAAACACAGGCACCGAGAGAGAGAGACACAGGGACAGAGAGAGACGCAGAGAGCAAGAGAGAGAGACAGGGGACCGAGAGAGAGACACAGGGACCGAGAGAGACACCGGGACCGAGAGAGACACAGGGACCGAGAGAGAGGACGGGACCGAGAGAGAGAGAGACAGAGGGACCGAGAGAGAGACACAGGGACCTAGAGAATGACTCAGGGACCGAGAGAGAGACACAGGGACCGAGAGAGAGACAGAGGGACCGATTGAGACACAGGGACCGAGAGAGAGAGACAGTGTCCGAAAGAGAGAGAGACACAGGGACCAAGTGAGACACAGAGACCGAGAGAGATTCACAGGGACCGAGAGAGAGACACAGGGACGAGAGAGACACCGGGACCGAGTAAGACACAGGGACCGAGAGAGAGACACAATCGTCCTAGAGAGAAAGACAGGGAGCGAGAGAGAGACAGAGGGACCGAGAGAGACACAGGGACCCAGAGAGAGTCACAGGGACCGACAGAGACACTGAAACTGAGAGAGAGACACAGGGACCGAGAGAGACACAGAGACCGAGTGAGACACAGATACCGAGAGAGACACAGGGACCGAGAGAGACACAGGGACCGAGTGAGACACAGAGACCGAGAGAGGACACAGGGACCGAGAGAGACACAGGGACTGAGAGAGAGAGACACAGAGACCGAGAGAGAGACACAAGGACCGAGAGAGACACAGGGACCGAGTGAGACACAGGGGTGAGAGGGAGACACAGGGACCGAGAGAGACACAGGGACCGAGTGAGACACAGCGACCGAGAGAGACACAGGGACCGAGAGAGAGACACATGGACCGAGAGAGACACCGGGACCGAGAGAGACACAGGGACCGAGAGAGACACAGGGACCGAGAGAGAGACAGAGGGACCGAGAGAGACACAGGGACCGAGAGAGAGACACAGGGACCGAGAGAGACACCGGGACCGAGAGAGACACAGGGACCGAGAGAGAGGCAGGGACCGAGAGAGGGACACAGGGACCGAGAGAGAGACACAGGGAGCAATAGAGAGACACAGGGAACGAGAGAGAGACACAGGGACCGAGAAAGAGACCACAGGGACCGAGAGAGACACAGGGATCGAGAGAGAGACAGAGGGACCGAGAGAGACACAGGGACCGAGAGAGAGACACAGTGACCGAGAGAGACACCGGGACCGAGAGAGACACAGGGACCGAGAGAGAGGCAGGGACCGAGAGAGGGACACAGGGACCGAGAGAGAGACACAGGGAGCAAGAGAGAGACACAGGGACCGAGAGAGAGACACAGGGACCAAGAGAGAGTCACAGGGACTGAGAGAGAGACAGGGACCGAGAGAGGCACAGGGACCGAGTGAGAGACACAGGGGACCGAGAGAGACACAGGGACCGAGAGAGAGACACAAGGAACAAGGGAGAGAGACACAGGGAACGAGAGATAGACACAGGACCGAGTGAGAGACACAGGGACTGAGCGAGGTCACAGGGACCGAGAGAGACCAGGGACCGAGAGAGAGACACAGGGACCGAGAGAGACACAGGACCGAGAGAGACACAGGGACCGCGAGAGACACAGGGACCGCGAGAGAGACTCAGGGACCGAGAGAGACACAGGGACTGAGAGAGACACAGGGATCGAGAGAGACACAGGACCAAGAGAGTCACAGGGACCGAGAGAGACACAGGGACCGAGAGAGTGAGACAGGGACCGAGAGAGACACAGGGACTGAGAGAGACACAGGGATCGAGAGAGACACAGGGACCGAGAGAGACAGAGGGACCGAGAGAGACACAGGGACCGACAGAGAGACACAGGGACCGAGAGATATACAGGGACCGACAGAGAGACACAGGGACGCGAGAGGACACAGGGATCGAGAGAGACACAGGGACTGAGAGAGAGATACAGGGACTGAGAGAGAGACACAGGACCGAGACAGACACAGGGACTGAGAGAGAGACACAGGGACCGAGAGAGAAACAGGGGCCGAGTGACACACAGGTACCGAGAGATACACAGGACTGAGAGAAACACCAGGACCGAGAGAGAGACACAGGGACCGTGAGAGACACAGGGACGAAGAGAGAGACACAGGGACCGAGAAGAGGACACAGGGACCGAAAGAGAGACACAGGGACTGAGAGAGAGACACAGGGACTGAGAGCGAGACAGGGACCGAGAGAGACACAGGGACCCAGAGAGAGTCACAGGGACCGAGTGAGACACAGAGACCGAGAGAGACACAGGGACCGAGAGAGACACAGGGACCGAGTGAGACACAGAGACCGAGAGAGGCACAGGGACCGAGAGAGAGACACAGGGACTGAGTGAGAGTCACAGGGACCGAGTGAGACACAGAGACCCGAGAGACACAGGGACCGAGAGAGACACAGGGACTGAGAGAGAGAGACACAGAGACCGAGAGAGAGACACAAGGACCGAGAGAGACACAGGGACCGAGTGAGACACGGGGTGAGAGGGAGACCCAGGGACCGAGAGAGACACAGGGACCGAGAGAGAGACAGGGACCGAGAGAGAGAGAGACACAGGGACCGAGAGAGTGACACAGGGACCTAGAGAATGACTCAGGGACCGAGAGAGAGACACAGGGACCGAGTGAGAGACACAGGGACAGAGAGGGAGACAAAGGGACCGAGTGAGACACAGGGACCGAGAGAGAGAGACAGGGTTGGAGAGAGAGAGACACAGGGACCGAGTGAGACACAGGGACCGAGAGAGGCATATGGACCAAGAGAGACACAGGGACCGAGAGAGGCACAGGGACCGAGTGAGACACAGGGACGAGAGACACACAGAGACCGAGAGAGACACAGAGACCGAGAGAGACACAGGGACCGAGAGAGACACAGAGACCGAGAGAGACACAGGGACCGTGAGAGAGACAGTGACCGAGAGAGACACAGGGACTGAGAGAGAGAGACACAGGGACTGAGAGAGACACAGGGATCGAGAGAGACACAGGGACCGAGAGAGACAGAGGGACCGAGAGAGACACAGGGACCGACAGAGAGACACAGGGACCGAGAGAGATACAGGGACCGACAGAGAGAGACAGGGACCGAGAGAGACACAGGGATCGAGAGAGGCACAGGGACTGAGAGAGAGATACAGGGACTGAGAGAGAGACACAGGGACCGAGACAGACACAGGGACTGAGAGAGAGACACAGGGACCGAGAGAGAAACAGGGGCCGAGTGACACACAGGTACCGAGAGATACACAGGGACTGAGAGAAACACCAGGACCGAGAGAGAGACACAGGGACCGTGAGAGACACCGGGACCGAGAGAGAGACACAGGGACCGAGAGAGAGACACAGGGACCGAAAGAGAGACACAGGGACTGAGAGAGAGACACAGGGACTGAGAGCGAGTCAGGGATCGAGAGAGACACAGGGGCCGAGTGAAACACAGGCACCGAGAGAGAGAGACACAGGGACAGAGAGAGACGCAGAGAGCAAGAGAGAGAGACAGGGACCGAGAGAGAGACACAGGGACCGAGAGAGACACCGGGACCGAGAGAGACACAGGGACCGAGAGAGAGACGGGGACCGAGAGAGAGAGAGACAGAGGGACCGAGAGAGAGACACAGGGACCTAGAGAATGACTCAGGGACCGAGAGAGAGACACAGGGACCGAGAGAGAGACAGAGGGACCGATTGAGACACAGGGACCGAGAGAGAGAGACAGTGTCCGAAAGAGAGAGAGACACAGGGACCAAGTGAGACACAGAGACCGAGAGAGTGACAGGGACCGAGTGAGACACAGGGACCCAGAGAGATTCACAGGGACCGAGAGAGAGACACAGGGACCGAGAGAGACACCGGGACCGAGTAAGACACAGGGACCGAGAGAGAGACACAATCGTCCTAGAGAGAAAGACAGGGAGCGAGAGAGAGACAGAGGGACCGAGAGAGACACAGGGACCCAGAGAGAGTCACAGGGACCGACAGAGACACTGAAACTGAGAGAGAGACACAGGGACCGAGAGAGACACAGGGACCGAGTGAGACACAGAGACCGAGAGAGACACAGGGACCGAGAGAGACACAGGGACCGAGTGAGACACAGAGACCGAGAGAGACACAGGGACCGAGAGAGACACAGGGACTGAGAGAGAGAGACACAGAGACCGAGAGAGAGACACAAGGACCGAGAGAGACACAGGGACCGAGTGAGACACAGGGGTGAGAGGGAGACACAGGGACCGAGAGAGACACAGGGACCGAGTGAGACACAGCGACCGAGAGAGACTCAGGGACAGAGAGAGAGACACATGGACCGAGACAGACACCGGGAGCGAGAGAGACACAGGGACCGAGAGAGACACAGGGACCGAGAGAGAGACAGAGGGACCGAGAGAGACACAGGGACCGAGAGAGAGACACAGGGACCGAGAGAGACACCGGGACCGAGAGAGACACAGGGACGGAGAGAGAGGCAAGGACCGAGAGAGGGACACAGGGACCGAGAGAGAGACACAGGGAGCAAGAGAGAGACACAGGGAACGAGAGAGAGACACAGGGACCGAGAAAGAGACACAGGGACCGAGAGAGACACAGGGACCGAGAGAGAGACAGAGGGACCGAGAGAGACACAGGGACCGAGAGAGAGACACAGTGACCGAGAGAGACACCGGGACCGAGAGAGACACAGGGACCGAGAGAGAGGCAGGGACCGAGAGAGGGACACAGGGACCGAGAGAGAGACACAGGGAGCAAGAGAGAGACAGAGGGACCGAGAGAGAGACACAGGGACCAAGAGAGAGTCACAGGGACTGAGAGAGAGACAGGGACCGAGAGAGGCACAGGGACCGAGTGAGAGACACAGGGACCGAGAGAGACACAGGGACCGAGAGAGAGACACAAGGAACCAAGGGAGAGAGACACAGGGAACGAGAGATAGACACAGGGACCGAGTGAGAGACACAGGGACTGAGCGAGTCACAGGGACCGAGAGAGACCAGGGACCGAGAGAGAGACAGGGACCGAGAGAGACACAGGGACCGAGAGAGACACAGGGACCGCGAGAGACACAGGGACCGCGAGAGAGACTCAGGGACCGAGAGAGACACAGGGACTGAGAGAGACACAGGGATCGAGAGAGACACAGGGACCAAGAGAGTCACAGGGACCGAGAGAGACACAGGGACAGAGAGAGTGAGACAGGGACCGAGAGAGACACAGGGACTGAGAGAGACACAGGGATCGAGAGAGACACAGGGACCGAGAGAGACAGAGGGACCGAGAGAGACACAGGGACCGACAGAGAGACACAGGGACCGAGAGATATACAGGGACCGACAGAGAGACACAGGGACCGAGAGAGACACAGGGATCGAGAGAGACACAGGGACTGAGAGAGAGATACAGGGACTGAGAGAGAGACACAGGGACCGAGACAGACACAGGGACTGAGAGAGAGACACAGGGACCGAGAGAGAAACAGGGGCCGAGTGACACACAGGTACCGAGAGATACACAGGGACTGAGAGAAACACCAGGACCGAGAGAGAGACACAGGGACCGTGAGAGACACAGGGACCGAGAGAGAGACACAGGGACCGAGAGAGAGACACAGGGACCGAAAGAGAGACACAGGGACTGAGAGAGAGACACAGGGACTGAGAGAGAGACAGGGATCGAGAGAGACACAGGGGCCGAGTGAAACTCAGGCACCGAGAGAGAGAGACACAGGGACAGAGAGAGACGCAGAGAGCAAGAGAGAGAGACAGGGACCGAGAGAGAGACACAGGGACCGAGAGAGACACCGGGACCGAGAGAGACACAGGGACCGAGAGAGAGACAGGGACCGAGAGAGAGAGAGACAGAGGGACCGAGAGAGAGACACAGGGACCTAGAGAATGACTCAGGGACCGAGAGAGAGACACAGGGAACGAGAGAGAGACAGAGGGACCGATTGAGACACAGGGACCGAGAGAGAGAGACAGTGTCCGAAAGAGAGAGAGACACAGGGACCAAGTGAGACACAGAGACCGAGAGAGTGACAGGGACCGAGTGAGACACAGGGACCCAGAGAGATTCACAGGGACCGAGAGAGAGACACAGGGACCGAGAGAGACACAGGGACCGAGTGAGACACAGGGACCGAGAGAGAGACACAATCATCCTAGAGAGAAAGACAGGGAGCGAGAGAGAGACAGAGGGACCGAGAGAGACACAGGGACCCAGAGAGAGTCACAGGGACCGAGTGAGACACAGAGACCGAGAGAGACACAGGGACCGAGAGAGACACAGGGACCGAGTGAGACACAGAGACCGAGAGAGGCACAGGGACCGAGAGAGAGACACAGGGACTGAGTGAGAGTCACAGGGACCGAGTGAGACACAGAGACCGAGAGAGACACAGGGACCGAGAGAGACACAGGGACTGAGAGAGAGAGACACAGAGACCGAGAGAGAGACACAAGGACCGAGAGAGACACAGGGACCGAGTGAGACACAGGGGTGAGAGGGAGACACAGGGACCGAGAGAGACACAGGGACCGAGAGAGAGACAGGGACCGAGAGAGAGAGAGACACAGGGACCGAGAGAGAGATACAGGGACCTAGAGAATGACTCAGGGACCGAGAGAGAGACACAGGGACCGAGTGAGAGACACAGGGACAGAGAGAGAGACAAAGGGACCGAGTGAGACACAGGGACCGAGAGAGAGAGACAGGGTTGGAGAGAGAGAGACACAGGGACCGAGTGAGACACAGGGACCGAGAGAGGCATAGGGACCGAGAGAGACACAGGGACCGAGAGAGGCACAGGGACCGAGTGAGACACAGGGACCGAGAGACACACAGAGACCAAGAGAGACACAGAGACCGAGAGAGACACAGGGACCGAGAGAGAGACAGAGACCGAGAGAGACACAGAGACCGAGAGAGACACAGAGACCGAGAGAGTCACAGGGACCGAGAGAGACACAGGGACCGTGAGAGAGACAGTGACCGAGAGAGACACAGGGACTGAGAGAGAGAGACACAGGGACTGAGAGAGACACAGGGATCGAGAGAGACACAGGGACCGAGAGAGACAGAGGGACCGAGAGAGACACAGGGACCGACAGAGAGACACAGGGACCGAGAGAGATACAGGGACCGACAGAGAGACACAGGGACCGAGAGAGACACAGGGATCGAGAGAGGCACAGGGACTGAGAGAGAGATACAGGGACTGAGAGAGAGACACAGGGACCGAGACAGACACAGGGACTGAGAGAGAGACACAGGGACCGAGAGAGAAACAGGGGCCGAGTGACACACAGGTACCGAGAGATACACAGGGACTGAGAGAAACACCAGGACCGAGCGAGAGACACAGGGACCGTGAGAGACACCGGGACCGAGAGAGAGACACAGGGACCGAGAGAGAGACACAGGGACCGAAAGAGAGACACAGGGACTGAGAGCGAGTCAGGGATCGAGAGAGACACAGGGGCCGAGTGAAACACAGGCACCGAGAGAGAGAGACACAGGGACAGAGAGAGACGCAGAGAGCAAGAGAGAGAGACAGGGACCGAGAGAGAGACACAGGGACCGAGAGAGACACCGGGACCGAGAGAGACACAGGGACCGAGAGAGAGACGGGGACCGAGAGAGAGAGAGACAGAGGGACCGAGAGAGAGACAAAGGGACCTAGAGAATGACTCAGGGACCGAGAGAGAGACACAGGGACCGAGAGAGAGACAGAGGGACCGATTGAGACACAGGGACCGAGAGAGAGAGACAGTGTCCGAAAGAGAGAGAGACACAGGGACCAAGTGAGACACAGAGACCGAGAGAGTGACAGGGACCGAGTGAGACACAGGGACCCAGAGAGATTCACAGGGACCGAGAGAGAGACACAGGGACCGAGAGAGACACCGGGACCGAGTGAGACACAGGGACCGAGAGAGAGACACAATCGTCCTAGAGAGAAAGACAGGGAGCGAGAGAGAGACAGAGGGACCGAGAGAGACACAGGGACCCAGAGAGAGTCACAGGGACCGACAGAGACACTGAAACTGAGAGAGAGACACAGGGACCGAGAGAGACACAGGGACCGAGTGAAACACAGAGACCGAGAGAGACACAGGGACCGAGAGAGACACAGGGACCGAGTGAGACACAGAGACCGAGAGAGACACAGGGACCGAGAGAGACACAGGGACTGAGAGAGAGCGACACAGAGACCGAGAGAGAGACACAAGGACCGAGAGAGACACAGGGACCGAGTGAGACACAGGGACCGAGTGAGACACAGCGACCGAGAGAGACTCAGGGACCGAGAGAGAGACACATGGACCGAGAGAGACACCGGGACCGAGAGAGACACAGGGACCGAGAGAGACACAGGGACCGAGAGAGAGACAGAGGGACCGAGAGAGACACAGGGACCGAGAGAGAGACACAGGGACCGAGAGAGACACCGGGACCGAGAGAGACACAGGGACCGAGAGAGAGGCAGGGACCGAGAGAGGGACACAGGGACCGAGAGAGAGACACAGGGAGCAAGAGAGAGACACAGGGAACGAGAGAGAGACACAGGGACCGAGAAAGAGACACAGGGACCGAGAGAGACACAGGGACCGAGAGAGAGACAGAGGGACCGAGAGAGACACAGGGACCGAGAGAGAGACACAGTGACCGAGAGAGACACCGGGACCGAGAGAGACACAGGGACCGAGAGAGAGGCAGGGACCGAGAGAGGGACACAGGGACCGAGAGAGAGACACAGGGAGCAAGAGAGAGACACAGGGACCGAGAGAGAGACACAGGGACCAAGAGAGAGTCACAGGGACTGAGAGAGAGACAGGGACCGAGAGAGGCACAGGGACCGAGTGAGAGACACAGGGACCGAGAGAGACACAGGGACCGAGAGAGAGACACAGGAACCGAGAGAGAGACACAGGGACCGAGAGAGAGACTCAGGGACCGAGAGAGAGTCACAGGGACTGAGAGAGACATTGTGACTGAGACAGTCACAGGGACAAAGTGAGACACAGGGACCGAGAGAGATGCAGAGAGCAAGAGAGAGATACAGGGACCGAGAAAGAGACACAGGGACCGAGAGAGACACAGGGACCGAGAGAGACACAGGGACCGAGAGAGAGAGACAGGGACCGAGAGAGACACAGGGACTGAGAGAGACACAGGGATCGAGAGAGACACAGGGACTGAGAGAGACACAGGGATCGAGAGAGACACAGGGACCGAGAGAGACACAGGGACCGAGAGAGACACAGGGACCGACAGAGAGACACATGGACCGAGAGAGATACAGGGACCGACAGTGAGACACAGGGACCGAGAGAGACACAGGGACTGAGACAGACATAGGGATCGAGAGAGACACAGGGACTGAGAGAGAGACAAGGGACTGAGAGAGACACAGGGACCGAGACAGACACAGGGACTGAGAGAGACACAGGGGCCGAGTGACACACAGGTACCGAGAGAGAGAGACACAGGGACAGAGAGAGACGTAGAGAGCAAGAGAGAGAGACAGGGACCGAGAGAGAGACACAGGGACCGAGACAGACACGGGAACCGAGAGAGACACAGGGACCGAGAGAGAGACAGGGACCGAGAGAGAGAGAGACACAGGGACCGAGAGAGAGACACAGGGAGCTAGAGAATGACTCAGGGACCGAGAGAGAGACACAGGGACTGAGAGAGAGACACAGGGACCGAGAGAGACACAGGGGCCGAGTGACACACAGGGACAGAGATAGAGACAGGGACCGAGAGAGATACACAGGGACCGAGAGACAGACAGAGGGACCGATTGAGACACAGGGACCGAGAGAGAGAGACAGGGTCCGAAAGAGAGAGAGACACAGGGACCGAGATTGTGACAGGGACCGAGTGAGTCACAGGGACCCAGAGAGAGTCACAGGGACCGACAGAAACACTGAAACTGAGAGAGAGAGACAGGGACCGAGAGAGAGACAGGGACCGAGTGAGAGACACAGGGACCGAGTGAGACACAGAGACCGAGAGAGACACAGGGACCGAGAGAGAGACACAGGGACTGAGTGAGAGACACAGGGACCGAGTGAGACACAGAGACCGAGAGAGACACAGGGACCGAGAGAGACACAGGGACTGAGAGAGAGAGACACAGAGACCGAGAGAGAGACACAGGGACCGAGTGAGACACAGGGACCGAGTGAGACACAGGGGTGAGAGGGAGACACAGGGACCGAGAGAGACACAGGGACCGAGAGAGAGAGACACTGGGACCGAGAGAGACACAGGGACCGAGTGAGACACAGGGGTGAGAGGGAGACACAGGGACCGAGAGAGACACAGGGACCGAGAGAGAGAGACACTGGGACCGAGAGAGACACAGGGACCGAGAGAGAGAGACACTGGGACCGAGAGAGACACAGGGACCGAGGGAGAGAGACACAGGGAACGAGAGATAGACACAGGGACCGAGTGAGAGACACAGGGACTGAGCGAGTCACAGGGACCGAGAGAGACCAGGGACCGAGAGAGAGACAGGGACCGAGAGAGACACAGGGACCGCGAGAGACACAGGGACCGCGAGAGACACAGGGACCGCGAGAGAGACTCAGGGACCGAGAGAGACACAGGGACTGAGAGAGACACAGGGATCGAGAGAGACACAGGGACCAAGAGAGTCACAGGGACCGAGAGAGACACAGGGACCGAGAGAGTGAGACAGGGACCGAGAGAGACACAGGGACTGAGAGAGACACAGGGATCGAGAGAGACACAGGGACCGAGAGAGACAGAGGGACAGAGAGAGACACAGGGACCGACAGAGAGACACAGGGACCGAGAGAGATACAGGGACCGACAGAGAGACACAGGGACCGAGAGAGACACAGGGATCGAGAGAGACACAGGGACTGAGAGAGAGATACAGGGACTGAGAGAGAGACACAGGGACCGAGACAGACACAGGGACTGAGAGAGAGACACAGGGACCGAGAGAGAAACAGGGGCCGAGTGACACACAGGTACCGAGAGATACACAGGGACTGAGAGAAACACCAGGACCGAGAGAGAGACACAGGGACCGTGAGAGACACCGGGACCAAGAGAGAGACACAGGGACCGAGAGAGAGACACAGGGACCGAAAGAGAGACACAGGGACTGAGAGAGAGACACAGGGACTGAGAGCGAGTCAGGGATCGAGAGAGACACAGGGGCCGAGTGAAACACAGGCACCGAGAGAGAGAGACACAGGGACAGAGAGAGACGCAGAGAGCAAGAGAGAGAGACAGGGACCGAGAGAGAGACACAGGGACCGAGAGAGACACCGGGACCGAGAGAGACACAGGGACCGAGAGAGAGACGGGGACCGAGAGAGAGAGAGACAGAGGGACCGAGAGAGAGACACAGGGACCTAGAGAATGACTCAGGGACCGAGAGAGAGACACAGGGACCGAGAGAGAGACAGAGGGACCGATTGAGACACAGGGACCGAGAGAGAGAGACAGTGTCCGAAAGAGAGAGAGACACAGGGACCAAGTGAGACACAGAGAACGAGAGAGTGACAAGGACCGAGTGAGACACAGGGACCCAGAGAGATTCACAGGGACCGAGAGAGAGACACAGGGACCGAGAGAGACACCGGGACCGAGTGAGACACAGGGACCGAGAGAGAGACACAATCGTCCTAGAGAGAAAGACAGGGAGCGAGAGAGAGACAGAGGGACCGAGTCACGTGCTCACTGTGTCACTGGGAACCAGAGAGAGACACAGGGACCGAGAGAGAGACACAGGGACCGAGAGAGATATCGGGACCGAGAGAGAGAGACACAGAGACCGAGAGAGAGTCACAGGGACCGAGAGAGACACAGGGATCGAGCGAGACACAGAGACCGAGAGAGACACAGGGACCGAGAGAGACACAGGGACTGAGAGAGAGAGACACAGAGACCGAGAGAGAGACACAAGGACCGAGAGAGACACAGGGACCGAGTGAGACACAGGGGTGAGAGGGAGACACAGGGACCGAGAGAGACACAGGGACCGAGTGAGACACAGCGACCGAGAGAGACTCAGGGACCGAGAGAGAGACACATGGACCGAGAGAGACACCGGGACCGAGATAGACACAGGGACCGAGAGAGACACAGGGACCGAGAGAGAGACAGAGGGACCGAGAGAGACACAGGGACCGAGAGAGAGACACAGGGACCGAGAGAGACACCGGGACCGAGAGAGACACAGGGACCGAGAGAGAGGCAGGGACCGAGAGAGGGACACAGGGACCGAGAGAGAGACACAGGGAGCAAGAGAGAGACACAGGGAACGAGAGAGAGACACAGGGACCGAGAAAGAGACACAGGGACCGAGAGAGACACAGGGACCGAGAGAGAGACAGAGGGACCGAGAGAGACACAGGGACCGAGAGAGAGACACAGTGACCGAGAGAGACACCGGGACCGAGAGAGACACAGGGACCGAGAGAGAGGCAGGGACCGAGAGAGGGACACAGGGACCGAGAGAGAGACACAGGGAGCAAGAGAGAGACACAGGGACCGAGAGAGAGACACAGGGACCAAGAGAGAGTCACAGGGACTGAGAGAGAGACAGGGACCGAGAGAGTCACAGGGACCGAGTGAGAGACACAGGGACCGAGAGAGACACAGGGACCGAGAGAGAGACACAGGAACCGAGAGAGAGACACAGGGACCGAGAGAGAGACTCAGGGACCGAGAGAGAGTCACAGGGACTGAGAGAGACATTGTGACTGAGACAGTCACAGGGACAAAGTGAGACACAGGGACCGAGAGAGATGCAGAGAGCAAGAGAGAGAGACAGGGACCGAGAGAGAGACACAGGGACCGAGAGAGACACAGGGACCGAGAGAGTCACAGGGACAGAGAGAGAGAGACAGGGACCGAGAGAGACACAGGGACTGAGAGAGACACAGGGATCGAGAGAGACACAGGGACTGAGAGAGACACAGGGATCGAGAGAGACAAAGGGACCGAGAGAGACACAGGGACCGAGAGAGACACAGGGACCGACAGAGAGACACATGGACCGAGAGAGACACAGGGACCGACAGTGAGACACAGGGACCGAGAGAGACACAGGGACTGAGACAGACATAGGGATCGAGAGAGACACAGGGACTGAGAGAGAGACAAGGGACTGAGAGAGACACAGGGACCGAGACAGACACAGGGACTGAGAGAGACACAGGGGCCGAGTGACACACAGGTACCGAGAGAGAGAGACACAGGGACAGAGAGAGACGTAGAGAGCAAGAGAGAGAGACAGGGACCGAGAGAGAGACACAGGGACCGAGACAGACACCGGGACCGATGGAGACACAGGGACCGAGAGAGAGACAGGGACCGAGAGAGAGAGAGACACAGGGACCGAGAGAGAGACACAGGGAGCTAGAGAATGACTCAGGGACCGAGAGAGAGACACAGGGACTGAGAGAGAGACACAGGGACCGAGAGAGACACAGGGGCCGAGTGACACACAGGGACCGAGAGAGAGACAGGGACCGAGAGAGATACACAGGGACCGAGAGAGAGACAGAGGGACCGATTGAGACACAGGGACCGAGAGAGAGAGACAGGGTCCGAAAGAGAGAGAGACACAGGGACCGAGATTGTGACGGGGACCGAGTGAGTCACAGGGACCCAGAGAGAGTCACAGGGACCGACAGAAACACTGAAACTGAGAGAGAGAGACAGGGACCGAGAGAGAGACAGGGACCGAGTGAGAGACACAGGGACCGAGTGAGACACAGAGACCGAGAGAGACACAGGGACCGAGAGAGACACAGGGACCGAGTGAGACACAGAGACCGAGAGAGACACAGGGACCGAGAGAGAGACACAGGGACTGAGTGAGAGACACAGGGACCGAGTGAGACACAGAGACCGAGAGAGACACAGGGACCGAGAGAGACACAGTGACTGAGAGAGAGAGACACAGAGACCGAGAGAGAGACACAGGGACCGAGTGAGACACAGGGACCGAGTGAGACACAGGGATGAGAGGGAGACACAGGGACCGAGAGAGACACAGGGACCGAGAGAGAGAGACACTGGGACCGAGAGAGACACAGGGACCGAGTGAGACACAGGGGTGAGAGGGAGACACAGGGACCGAGAGAGACACAGGGACCGAGAGAGAGAGACACTGGGACCGAGAGAGACACAGGGACCGAGAGAGAGAGACACTGGGACCGAGAGAGACACAGGGACCGAGGGAGAGAGACACAGGGAACGAGAGATAGACACAGGGACCGAGTGAGAGACACAGGGACTGAGCGAGTCACAGGGACCGAGAGAGACCAGGGACCGAGAGAGAGACAGGGACCGAGAGAGACACAGGGACCGCGAGAGACACAGGGACCGCGAGAGACACAGGGACCGCGAGAGAGACTCAGGGACCGAGAGAGACACAGGGACTGAGAGAGACACAGGGATCGAGAGAGACACAGGGACCAAGAGAGTCACAGGGACCGAGAGAGACACAGGGACCGAGAGAGTGAGACAGGGACCGAGAGAGACACAGGGACTGAGAGAGACACAGGGATCGAGAGAGACACAGGGACCGAGAGAGACAGAGGGACCGAGAGAGACACAGGGACCGACAGAGAGACACAGGGACCGAGAGAGATACAGGGACCGACAGAGAGACACAGGGACCGAGAGAGACACAGGGATCGAGAGAGACACAGGGACTGAGAGAGAGATACAGGGACTGAGAGAGAGACACAGGGACCGAGACAGACACAGGGACTGAGAGAGAGACACAGGGACCGAGAGAGAAACAGGGGCCGAGTGACACACAGGTACCGAGAGATACACAGGGACTGAGAGAAACACCAGTACCGAGAGAGAGACACAGGGACCGTGAGAGACACAGGGACCGAGAGAGAGACACAGGGACCGAGAGAGAGACACAGGGACCGAAAGAGAGACACAGGGACTGAGAGAGAGACACAGGGACTGAGAGCGAGTCAGGGATCGAGAGAGACACAGGGGCCGAGTGAAACACAGGCACCGAGAGAGAGAGACACAGGGACAGAGAGAGACGCAGAGAGCAAGAGAGAGAGACAGGGACCGAGAGAGAGACACAGGGACCGAGAGAGACACCGGGACCGAGAGAGACACAGGGACCGAGAGAGAGACGGGGACCGAGAGAGAGAGAGACAGAGGGACCGAGAGAGAGACACAGGGACCTAGAGAATGACTCAGGGACCAAGAGAGAGACACAGGGACCGAGAGAGAGACAGAGGGACCGATTGAGACACAGGGACCGAGAGAGAGAGACAGTGTCCGAAAGAGAGAGAGACAAAGGGACCAAGTGAGACACAGAGACCGAGAGAGTGACAGGGACCGAGTGAGACACAGGGACCCAGAGAGATTCACAGGGACCGAGAGAGAGACACAGGGACCGAGAGAGACACCGGGACCGAATGAGACACAGGGACCGAGAGAGAGACACAATCGTCCTAAAGAGAAAGACAGGGAGCGAGAGAGAGACAGAGGGACCGAGAGAGACACAGGGACCCAGAGAGAGTCACAGGGACCGACAGAGACACTGAAACTGAGAGAGAGACACAGGGACCGAGAGAGACACAGGGACCGAGTGAGACACAGAGACCGAGAGAGACACAGGGACCGAGAGAGACACAGGGACCGAGTGAGACACAGAGACCGAGAGAGACACAGGGACCGAGAGAGACACAGGGACTCAGAGAGAGAGACACAGAGACCGAGAGAGAGACACAAGGACCGAGAGAGACACAGGGACCGAGTGAGACACAGGGGTGAGAGGGAGACACAGGGACCGAGAGAGACACAGGGACCGAGAGAGAGAGACACTGGGACCGAGAGAGACACAGGGACCGAGAGAGAGAGACACTGGGACCGAGAGAGACACAGGGACCGAGGGAGAGAGACACAGGGAACGAGAGATAGACACAGGGACCGAGTGAGAGACACAGGGACTGAGCGAGTCACAGGGACCGAGAGAGACCAGGGACCGAGAGAGAGACAGGGACGAGAGAGACACAGGGACCGAGAGAGACACAGGGACCGCGAGAGACACAGGGACCGCGAGAGAGACTCAGGGACCGAGAGAGACACAGGGACTGAGAGAGACACAGGGATCGAGAGAGACACAGGGACCAAGAGAGTCACAGGGACCGAGAGAGACACAGGGACCGAGAGAGTGAGACAGGGACCGAGAGAGACACAGGGACTGAGAGAGACACAGGGATCGAGAGAGACACAGGGACCGAGAGAGACAGAGGGACCGAGAGAGACACAGGGACCGACAGAGAGACACAGGGACCGAGAGAGATACAGGGACCGACAGAGAGACACAGGGACCGAGAGAGACACAGGGATCGAGAGAGACACAGGGACTGAGAGAGAGATACAGGGACTGAGAGAGAGACACAGGGACCGAGACAGACACAGGGACTGAGAGAGAGACACAGGGACCGAGAGAGAAACAGGGGCCGAGTGACACACAGGTACCGAGAGATACACAGGGACTGAGAGAAACACCAGGACCGAGAGAGAGACACAGGGACCGTGAGAGACACAGGGACCGAGAGAGAGACACAGGGACCGAGAGAGAGACACAGGGACCGAAAGAGAGACACAGGGACTGAGAGAGAGACACAGGGACTGAGAGCGAGTCAGGGATCGAGAGAGACACAGGGGCCGAGTGAAACACAGGCACCGAGAGAGAGAGACACAGGGACAGAGAGAGACGCAGAGAGCAAGAGAGAGAGACAGGGACCAAGAGAGAGACACAGGGACCGAGAGAGACACCGGGACCGAGAGAGACACAGGGACCGAGAGAGAGACGGGGACCGAGAGAGAGAGAGACAGAGGGACCGAGAGAGAGACACAGGGACCTAGAGAATGACTCAGGGACCGAGAGAGAGACACAGGGACCGAGAGAGAGACAGAGGGACCGATTGAGACACAGGGACCGAGAGAGAGAGACAGTGTCCGAAAGAGAGAGAGACACAGGGACCAAGTGAGACACAGAGACCGAGAGAGTGACAGGGACCGAGTGAGACACAGGGTCCCAGAGAGATTCACAGGGACCGAGAGAGAGACACAGGGACCGAGAGAGACACCGGGACCGAGTGAGACACAGGGACCGAGAGAGAGACACAATCGTCCTAGAGAGAAAGACAGGGAGCGAGAGAGAGACAGAGGGACCGAGAGAGACACAGGGACCCAGAGAGAGTCACAGGGACCGACAGAGACACTGAAACTGAGAGAGAGACACAGGGACCGAGAGAGACACAGGGACCGAGTGAGGCACAGAGACCGAGAGAGACACAGGGACCGAGAGAGACACAGGGACTGAGAGAGAGAGACACAGAGACCGAGAGAGAGACACAAGGACCGAGAGAGACACAGGGACCGAGTGAAACACAGGGGTGAGAGGGAGACACAGGGACCGAGAGAGACACAGGGACCGAGAGAGAGAGACACTGGGACCGAGAGATGCACAGGGACCGAGAGAGAGAGACACTGGGACCGAGAGAGACACAGGGACTGAGAGAGAGACACAGGGACCGAGAGAGAGACACAGGGACCGAGTGAGACACAGAGACCGAGAGAGACACAGGGACCGAGAGAGACACAGGGACTGAGAGAGAGAGACACAGAGACCGAGAGAGAGACACAGGGACCGAGTGAGACACAGGGACCGAGTGAGACACAGGGGTGAGAGGGAGACACAGGGACCGAGAGAGACACAGGGACCGAGAGAGAGAGACACTGGGACCGAGAGAGACACAGGGACCGAGTGAGACACAGGGGTGAGAGGGAGACACAGGGACCGAGAGAGACACAGGGACCGAGAGAGAGAGACACTGGGACCGAGAGAGACACAGGGACCGAGAGAGAGAGACACTGGGACCGAGAGAGACACAGGGACCGAGGGAGAGAGACACAGGGAACGAGAGATAGACACAGGGACCGAGTGAGAGACACAGGGACTGAGCGAGTCACAGGGACCGAGAGAGACCAGGGACCGAGAGAGAGACAGGGACCGAGAGAGACACAGGGACCGAGAGAGACAAAGGGACCGCGAGAGACACAGGGACCGCGAGAGAGACTCAGGAACCGAGAGAGACACAGGGACTGAGAGAGACACAGGGATCGAGAGAGACACAGGGACCAAGAGAGTCACAGGGACCGAGAGAGACACAGGGACCGAGAGAGTGAGACAGGGACCGAGAGAGACACAGGGACTGAGAGAGACACAGGGATCGAGAGAGACACAGGGACCGAGAGAGACAGAGGGACCGAGAGAGACACAGGGACCGACAGAGAGACACAGGGACCGAGAGATATACAGGGACCGACAGAGAGACACAGGGACCGAGAGAGACACAGGGATCGAGAGAGACACAGGGACTGAGAGAGAGATACAGGGACTGAGAGAGAGACACAGGGACCGAGACAGACACAGGGACTGATAGAGAGACACAGGGACCGAGAGAGAAACAGGGGCCGAGTGACACACAGGTACCGAGAGATACACAAGGACTGAGAGAAACACCAGGACCGAGAGAGAGACACAGGGACCGTGAGAGACACAGGGACCGAGAGAGAGACACAGGGACCGAGAGAGAGACACAGGGACCGAAAGAGAGACACAGGGACTGAGAGAGAGACACAGGGACTGAGAGCGAGACAGGGATCGAGAGAGACACAGGGGCCGAGTGAAACACAGGCACCGAGAGAGAGTGACACAGGGACAGAGAGAGACGCAGAGAGCAAGAGAGAGAGACAGGGACCGAGAGAGAGACACAGGGACCGAGAGAGACACCGGGACCGAGAGAGACACAGGGACCGAGAGAGAGACAGGGACCGAGAGAGAGAGAGACAGAGGGACCGAGAGAGAGACACAGGGACCTAGTGAATGACTCAGGGACCGAGAGAGAGACACAGGGAACGAGAGAGAGACAGAGGGACCGATTGAGACACAGGGACCGAGAGAGAGAGACAGTGTCCGAAAGTCACGTGCTCACTGTGTCCAAGTGAGACACAGAGACCGAGAGAGTGACAGGGACCGAGTGAGACACAGGGACCCAGAGAGATTCACAGGGACCGAGAGAGAGACACAGGGACCGAGAGAGACACAGGGACCGAGTGAGACACAGGGACCGAGAGAGAGACACAATCATCCTAGAGAGAAAGACAGGGAGCGAGAGAGAGACAGAGGGACCGAGAGAGACACAGGGACCCAGAGAGAGCCACAGGGACCGAGTGAGACACAGAGACCGAGAGAGACACAGGGACCGAGAGAGACACAGGGACCGAGTGAGACACAGAGACCGAGAGAGGCACAGGGACCGAGAGAGAGACACAGGGACTGAGTGAGAGTCACAGGGACCGAGTGAGACACAGAGACCGAGAGAGACACAGGGACCGAGAGAGACACAGGGACTGAGAGAGAGAGACACAGAGACCGAGAGAGAGACACAAGGACCGAGAGAGACACAGGGACCGAGTGAGACACAGGGGGTGAGAGGGAGACACAGGGACCGAGAGAGACACAGGGACCGAGAGAGAGACAGGGACCGAGAGAGAGAGAGACACAGGGACCGAGAGAGAGACACAGGGACCTAGAGAATGACTCAGGGACCGACAGAGAGACACAGGGACCGAGTGAGAGACACAGGGACAGAGAGAGAGACAAAGGGACCGAGTGAGACACAGGGACCGAGAGAGAGAGACAGGGTTGGAGAGAGAGAGACACAGGGACCGAGTGAGACACAGGGACCGAGAGAGGCATAGGGACCGAGAGAGACACAGGGACCGAGAGAGGCACAGGGACCGAGTGAGACACAGGGACCGAGAGACACACAGAGACCGAGAGAGACACAGAGACCGAGAGAGACACAGGGACCGAGAGAGAGACAGAGACCGAGAGAGACACAGAGACCGAGAGAGACACAGAGACCGAGAGAGTCACAGGGACCGAGAGAGACACAGAGACCGAGAGAGACACAGGGACCGTGAGAGAGACAGTGACCGAGAGAGACACAGGGACTGAGAGAGAGAGACACAGGGACCGAGAGAGAGACACTAGGACCGAGAGAGACACAGGGACCGAGTGAGACACAGGGGTGAGAGGGAGACACAGGGACCGAGAGAGACACAGGGACCGAGTGAGACACAGCGACCGAGAGAGACTCAGGGACCGAGAGAGAGACACATGGACCGAGAGAGACACCGGGACCAAGAGAGACACAGGGACCGAGAGAGACACAGGGACCGAGAGAGAGACAGAGGGACTGAGAGAGGCACAGGGACCGAGAGAGAGAGACACAGGGACCGAGAGAGACACCGGGACCGAGAGAGACACAGGGACCGAGAGAGAGGCAGGCACCGAGAGAGAGACACAGGGACCGAGAGAGAGACACAGGGACCGAGAAAGAGACACAGGGACTGAGAGAGAGACAGGGACTGAGAGAGGCACAGGGACCGAGTGAGAGACACAGGGACCGAGAGAGACACAGGGACCGAGAGAGAGACACAGGAACCGAGAGAGAGACACAGGGACCGAGAGAGAGACTCAGGGACCGAGAGAGAGTCACAGGGACTGAGAGAGACACTGTGACTGAGACAGTCACAGGGACAAAGTGAGACACAGGGACCGAGAGAGACGCAGAGAGCAAGAGGGAGAGACAGGGACCGAGAGAGAGACACAAGGACCGAGAGAGACACAGGGACCGAGAGAGAGAGACAGGGACCGAGAGAGACACAGGGACTGAGAGAGACACAGGGATCGAGAGAGACACAGGGACTGAGAGAGACACAGGGATCGAGAGAGACACAGGGACCGAGAGAGACACAGGGACCGAGAGAGACACAGGGACCGACAGAGAGTCACATGGAACGAGAGAGACACAGGGACCGACAGTGAGACACAGGGACCGAGAGAGACACAGGGACTGAGATAGACATACGGATCGAGAGAGACACAGGGACTGAGAGAGAGACAAGGGACTGAGAGAGAGACACAGGGACCGAGACAGACACAGGGACTGAGAGAGACACAGGGACCGAGAGAGTGAGACAGGGACCGAGAGAGACACAGGGACTGAGAGAGACACAGGGATCGAGAGAGACACAGGGGCCGAGTGACACACAGGGACCGAGAGAGAGACAGGGACCGAGAGAGATACACAGGGACCGAGAGAGAGACAGAGGGACCGATTGAGACACAGGGACCGAGAGAGAGAGACAGGGTCCGAAAGAGAGTGAGACACAGGGACCGAGATTGTGACAGGGACCGAGTGAGTCACAGGGACCCAGAGAGAGTCACAGGGACCGACAGAAACACTGAAACTGAGAGAGAGAGACAGGGACCGAGAGAGAGACAGGGACCGAGTGAGAGACACAGGGACCGAGTGAGACACAGAGACCGAGAGAGACACAGGGACCGAGAGAGACACAGGGACCGAGTGAGACACAGAGACCGAGAGAGACACAGGGACCGAGAGAGAGACACAGGGACTGAGTGAGAGACACAGGGACCGAGTGAGACACAGAGACCGAGAGAGACACAGGGACCGAGAGAGACACAGGGACTGAGAGAGAGAGACACAGAGACCGAGAGAGAGACAGAGGGACCGAGTGAGACACAGGGACCGAGTGAGACACAGGGGTGAGAGGGAGACACAGGGACCGAGAGAGACACAGGGACCGAGAGAGAGAGACACTGGGACCGAGAGAGACACAGGGACCGAGTGAGACACAGGGGTGAGAGGGAGACACAGGGACCGAGAGAGACACAGGGACCGAGAGAGAGAGACACTGGGACCGAGAGAGACACAGGAACCGAGAGAGAGAGACACTGGGACCGAGAGAGACACAGGGACCGAGGGAGAGAGACACAGGGAACGAGAGATAGACACAGGGACCGAGTGAGAGACACAGGGACTGAGCGAGTCACAGGGACCGAGAGAGACCAGGGACCGAGAGAGAGACAGGGACCGAGAGAGACACAGGGACCGAGAGAGACACAGGGACCGCGAGAGACACAGGGACCGCGAGAGAGACTCAGGGACCGAGAGAGACACAGGGACTGAGAGAGACACAGGGATCGAGAGAGACACAGGGACCAAGAGAGTCACAGGGACCGAGAGAGACACAGGGACCGAGAGAGTGAGACAGGGACCGAGAGAGACATAGGGACTGAGAGAGACACAGGGATCGAGAGAGACACAGGGACCGAGAGAGACAGAGGGACCGAGAGAGACACAGGGACCGACAGAGAGACACAGGGACCGAGAGAGATACAGGGACCGACAGAGAGACACAGGGACCGAGAGAGACACAGGGATCGAGAGAGACACTGGGACTGAGAGAGAGATACAGGGACTGAGAGAGAGACACAGGGACCGAGACAGACACAGGGACTGAGAGAGAGACACAGGGACCGAGAGAGATACAGGGACCGACAGAGAGACACAGGGACCGAGAGAGACACAGGGATCGAGAGAGACACTGGGACTGAGAGAGAGATACAGGGACTGAGAGAGAGACACAGGGACCGAGACAGACACAGGGACTGAGAGAGAGACACAGGGACCGAGAGAGAATCAGGGGCCGAGTGACACACAGGTACCGAGAGAGACACAGGTACCGAGAGAGAGACACAGGGACTGAGAGAAACACCAGGACCGAGAGAGAGACACAGGGACCGTGAGAAACACAGGGACCGAGAGAGAGACACAGGGACCGAGAGAGAGACACAGGGACCGAAAGAGAGACACAGGGACTGAGAGAGAGACACAGGGACTGAGAGCGAGTCAGGGATCGAGAGAGACACAGGGGCCGAGTGAAACACAGGCACCGAGAGAGAGAGACACAGGGACAGAGAGAGACGCAGAGAGCAAGAGAGAGAGACAGGGACCGAGAGAGAGACACAGGGACCGAGAGAGACACCGGGACCGAGAGAGACACAGGGACCGAGAGAGAGACGGGGACCGAGAGAGAGAGAGACAGAGGGACCGAGAGAGAGACACAGGGACCTAGAGAATGACTCAGGGACCGAGAGAGAGACACAGGGACCGAGAGAGAGACAGAGGGACCGATTGAGACACAGGGACCGAGAGAGAGAGACAGTGTCCGAAAGAGAGAGAGACACAGGGACCAAGTGAGACACAGAGACCGAGAGAGTGACAGGGACCGAGTGAGACACAGGGACCCAGAGAGATTCACAGGGACCGAGAGAGAGACACAGGGACCGAGAGAGACACCGGGACCGAGTGAGACACAGGGACCGAGAGAGAGACACAATCGTCCTAGAGAGAAAGACAGGGAGCGAGAGAGAGACAGAGGGACCGAGAGAGACACAGGGACCCAGAGAGAGTCACAGGGACCGACAGAGACACTGAAACTGGGAGAGAGACACAGGGACCGAGAGAGACACAGGGACCGAGTGAGACACAGAGACCGAGAGAGACACAGGGAACGAGAGAGACACAGGGACCGAGTGAGACACAGAGACCGAGAGAGACATAGGGACCGAGAGAGACACAGGGACTGAGAGAGAGAGACACAGAGACCGAGAGAGAGACACAAGGACCGAGAGAGACACAGGGACCGAGTGAGACACAGGGGTGAGAGGGAGACACAGGGACCGAGAGAGACACAGGGACCGAGAGAGAGAGACACTGGGACCGAGAGATGCACAGGGACCGAGAGAGAGAGACACTGGGACCGAGAGAGACACAGGGACTGAGAGAGAGACACAGGGACCGAGAGAGAGACACAGGGACCGAGTGAGACACAGAGACCGAGAGAGACACAGGGACCGAGAGAGACACAGGGACTGAGAGAGAGAGACACAGAGACCGAGAGAGAGACACAGGGACCGAGTGAGACACAGGGACCGAGTGAGACACAGGGGTGAGAGGGAGACACAGGTACCGAGAGAGACACAGGGACCGAGAGAGAGAGACACTGGGACCGAGAGAGACACAGGGACCGAGTGAGACACAGGGGTGAGAGGGAGACACAGGGACCGAGAGAGACACAGGGACCGAGAGAGAGAGACACTGGGACCGAGAGAGACACAGGGACCGAGAGAGAGAGACACTGGGACCGAGAGAGACACAGGTACCGAGGGAGAGAGACACAGGGAACGAGAGATAGACACAGGGACCGAGTGAGAGACACAGGGACTGAGCGAGTCACAGGGACCGAGAGAGACCAGGGACCGAGAGAGAGACAGGGACCGAGAGAGACACAGGGACCGAGAGAGACACAGGGACCGCGAGAGACACAGGGACCGCGAGAGAGACTCAGGGACCGAGAGAGACACAGGGACTGAGAGAGACACAGGGATCGAGAGAGACACAGGGACCAAGAGAGTCACAGGGACCGAGAGAGACACAGGGACCGAGAGAGTGAGACAGGGACCGAGAGAGACACAGGGACTGAGAGAGACACAGGGATCGAGAGAGACACAGGGACCGAGAGAGACAGAGGGACCGAGAGAGACACAGGGACCGACAGAGAGACAGAGGGACCGAGAGATATACAGGGACCGACAGTGAGACACAGGGACCGAGAGAGACACAGGGATCGAGAGAGACACTGGGACTGAGAGAGAGATACAGGGACTGAGAGAGAGACACAGGGACCGAGACAGACACAGGGACTGAGAGAGAGACACAGGGACCGAGAGAGAAACAGGGGCCGAGTGACACACAGGTACCGAGAGATACACAGGGACTGAGAGAAACACCAGGACCGAGAGAGAGACACAGGGACCGTGAGAGACACAGGGACCGAGAGAGAGACACAGGGACCGAGAGAGAGACACAGGGACCGAAAGAGAGACACAGGGACTGAGACAGAGACACAGGGACTGAGAGCGAGACAGGGATCGAGAGAGACACAGGGGCCGAGTGAAACACAGGCACCGAGAGAGAGAGACACAGGGACAGAGAGAGACGCAGAGAGCAAGAGAGAGAGACAGGGACCGAGAGAGAGACACAGGGACTGAGAGAGACACCGGGACCGAGAGAGACACAGGGACCGAGAGAGAGACAGGGACCGAGAGAGACACAGGGACCGAGAGAGAGAGACACTGGGACCGAGAGAGACACAGGGACCGAGGGAGAGAGACACAGGGAACGAGAGATAGACACAGGGACCGAGTGAGAGACACAGGGACTGAGCGAGTCACAGGGACCGAGAGAGACCAGGGACCGAGAGAGAGACAGGGACCGAGAGAGACACAGGGACCGAGAGAGACACAGGGACCGCGAGAGACACAGGGACCGCGAGAGAGACTCAGGGACCGAGAGAGACACAGGGACTGAGAGAGACACAGGGATCGAGAGAGACACAGGGACCAAGAGAGTCACAGGGACCGAGAGAGACACAGGGACCGAGAGAGTGAGACAGGGACCGAGAGAGACACAGGGACTGAGAGAGACACAGGGATCGAGAGAGACACAGGGACCGAGAGAGACAGAGGGACCGAGAGAGACACAGGGACCGACAGAGAGACACAGGGACCGAGAGATATACAGGGACCGACAGAGAGACACAGGGACCGAGAGAGACACAGGGATCGAGAGAGACACAGGGACTGAGAGAGAGATACAGGGACTGAGAGAGAGACACAGGGACCGAGACAGACACAGGGACTGAGAGAGAGACACAGGGACCGAGAGAGAAACAGGGGCCGAGTGAAACACAGGTACCGAGAGATACACAAGGACTGAGAGAAACACCAGGACCGAGAGAGAGACACAGGGACCGTGAGAGACACAGGGACCGAGAGAGAGACACAGGGACCGAGAGAGAGACACAGGGACCGAAAGAGAGACACAGGGACTGAGAGAGAGACACAGGGACTGAGAGCGAGACAGGGATCGAGAGAGACAGAGGGGCCGAGTGAAACACAGGCACCGAGAGAGAGAGACACAGGGACAGAGAGAGACGCAGAGAGCAAGAGAGAGAGACAGGGACCGAGAGAGAGACACAGGGACCGAGAGAGACACCGGGACCGAGAGAGACACAGGGACCGAGAGAGAGACAGGGACCGAGAGAGAGAGAGACAGAGGGACCGAGAGAGAGACACAGGGACCTAGTGAATGACTCAGGGACCGAGAGAGAGACACAGGGAACGAGAGAGAGACAGAGGGACCGATTGAGACACAGGGACCGAGAGAGAGAGACAGTGTCCGAAAGAGAGAGAGACACAGGGACCAAGTGAGACACAGAGACCGAGAGAGTGACAGGGACCGAGTGAGACACAGGGACCCAGAGAGATTCACAGGGACCGAGAGAGAGACACAGGGACCGAGAGAGACACAGGGACCGAGTGAGACACAGGGACCGAGAGAGAGACACAATCATCCTAGAGAGAAAGACAGGGAGCGAGAGAGAGACAGAGGGACCGAGAGAGACACAGGGACCCAGAGAGAGCCACAGGGACCGAGTGAGACACAGAGACCGAGAGAGACACAGGGATCGAGAGAGACACAGGGACCGAGTGAGACACAGAGACCGAGAGAGGCACAGGGACCGAGAGAGAGACACAGGGACTGAGTGAGAGTCACAGGGACCGAGTGAGACACAGAGACCGAGAGAGACACAGGGACCGAGAGAGACACAGGGACTGAGAGAGAGAGACACAGAGACCGAGAGAGAGACACAAGGACCGAGAGAGACACAGGGACCGAGTGAGACACAGGGGTGAGAGGGAGACACAGGGACCGCGAGAGACACAGGGACCGAGAGAGAGACAGGGACCGAGAGAGAGAGAGACACAGGGACCGAGAGAGAGACACAGGGACCTAGAGAATGACTCAGGGACCGAGAGAGAGACACAGGGACCGAGTGAGAGACACAGGGACAGAGAGAGAGACAAAGGGACCGAGTGAGACACAGGGACCGAGAGAGAGAGACAGGGTTGGAGAGAGAGAGACACAGGGACCGAGTGAGACACAGGGACCGAGAGAGGCATAGGGACCGAGAGAGACACAGGGACCGAGAGAGGCACAGGGACCGAGTGAGACACAGGGACCGAGAGACACACAGAGACCGAGAGAGACACAGAGACCGAGAGAGACACAGGGACCGAGAGAGAGACAGAGACCGAGAGAGACACAGAGACCGAGAGAGACACAGAGACCGAGAGAGTCACAGGGACCGAGAGAGACACAGAGACCGAGAGAGACACAGGGACCGTGAGAGAGACAGTGACCGAGAGAGACACAGGGACTGAGAGAGAGAGACACAGGGACCGAGAGAGAGACACTAGGACCGAGAGAGACACAGGGACCGAGTGAGACACAGGGGTGAGAGGGAGACACAGGGACCGAGAGAGACACAGGGACCGAGTGAGACACAGCGACCGAGAGAGACTCAGGGACCGAGAGAGAGACACATGGACCGAGAGAGACACCGGGACCAAGAGAGACACAGGGACCGAGAGAGACACAGGGACCGAGAGAGAGACAGAGGGACTGAGAGAGGCACAGGGACCGAGAGGGAGAGACACAGGGACCGAGAGAGACACCGGGACCGAGAGAGACACAGGGACCGAGAGAGAGGCAGGCACCGAGAGAGAGACACAGGGACCGAGAGAGAGACACAGGGACCGAGAAAGAGACACAGGGACTGAGAGAGAGACAGGGACCGAGAGAGGCACAGGGACCGAGTGAGAGACACAGGGACCGAGAGAGACACAGGGACCGAGAGAGAGACACAGGAACCGAGAGAGAGACACAGGGACCGAGAGAGAGACTCAGGGACCGAGAGAGAGTCACAGGGACTGAGAGAGACACTGTGACTGAGACAGTCACAGGGACAAAGTGAGACACAGGGACCGAGAGAGACGCAGAGAGCAAGAGGGAGAGACAGGGACCGAGAGAGAGACACAGACACCGAGAGAGACACAGGGACCGAGAGAGAGAGACAGGGACCGAGAGAGACACAGGGACTGAGAGAGACACAGGGATCGAGAGAGACACAGGGACTGAGAGAGACACAGGGATCGAGAGAGACACAGGGACCGAGAGAGACACAGGGACCGAGAGAGACACAGGGACCGACAGAGAGACACATGGAACGAGAGAGACACAGGGACCGACAGTGAGACACAGGGACCGAGAGAGACACAGGGACTGAGATAGACATACGGATCGAGAGAGACACAGGGACTGAGAGAGAGACAAGGGACTGAGAGAGAGACACAGGGACCGAGACAGACACAGGGACTGAGAGAGACACAGGGACCGAGAGAGTGAGACAGGGACCGAGAGAGACACAGGGACTGAGAGAGACACAGGGATCGAGAGAGACACAGGGGCCGAGTGACACACAGGGACCGAGAGAGAGACAGGGACCGAGAGAGATACACAGGGACCGAGAGAGAGACAGAGGGACCGATTGAGACACAGGGACCGAGAGAGAGAGACAGGGTCCGAAAGAGAGTGAGACACAGGGACCGAGATTGTGACAGGGACCGAGTGAGTCACAGGGACCCAGAGAGAGTCACAGGGACCGACAGAAACACTGAAACTGAGAGAGAGAGACAGGGACCGAGAGAGAGACAGGGACCGAGTGAGAGACACAGGGACCGAGTGAGACACAGAGACCGAGAGAGACACAGGGACCGAGAGAGACACAGGGACCGAGTGAGACACAGAGACCGAGAGAGACACAGGGACCGAGAGAGAGACACAGGGACTGAGTGAGAGACACAGGGACCGAGTGAGACACAGAGACCGAGAGAGACACAGGGACCGAGAGAGACACAGGGACTGAGAGAGAGAGACACAGAGACCGAGAGAGAGACACAGGGACCGAGTGAGACACAGGGACCGAGTGAGACACAGGGGTGAGAGGGAGACACAGGGACCGAGAGAGACACAGGGACCGAGAGAGAGAGACACTGGGACCGAGAGAGACACAGGGACCGAGTGAGACACAGGGGTGAGAGGGAGACACAGGGACCGAGAGAGACACAGGGACCGAGAGAGAGAGACACTGGGACCGAGAGAGACACAGGGACCGAGAGAGAGAGACACTGGGACCGAGAGAGACACAGGGACCGAGGGAGAGAGACACAGGGAACGAGAGATAGACACAGGGACCGAGTGAGAGACACAGGGACTGAGCGAGTCACAGGGACCGAGAGAGACCAGGGACCGAGAGAGAGACAGGGACCGAGAGAGACACAGGGACCGAGAGAGACACAGGGACCGCGAGAGACACAGGGACCGCGAGAGAGACTCAGGGACCGAGAGAGACACAGGGACTGAGAGAGACACAGGGATCGAGAGAGACACAGGGACCAAGAGAGTCACAGGGACCGAGAGAGACACAGGGACCGAGAGAGTGAGACAGGGACCGAGAGAGACACAGGGACTGAGAGAGACACAGGGATCGAGAGAGACACAGGGACCGAGAGAGACAGAGGGACCGAGAGAGACACAGGGACCGACAGAGAGACACAGGGACCGAGAGAGATACAGGGACCGACAGAGAGACACAGGGACCGAGAGAGACACAGGGATCGAGAGAGACACTGGGACTGAGAGAGAGATACAGGGACTGAGAGAGAGACACAGGGACCGAGACAGACACAGGGACTGAGAGAGAGACACAGGGACCGAGAGAGATACAGGGACCGACAGAGAGACACAGGGACCGAGAGAGACACAGGGATCGAGAGAGACACTGGGACTGAGAGAGAGATACAGGGACTGAGAGAGAGACACAGGGACCGAGACAGACACAGGGACTGAGAGAGAGACACAGGGACCGAGAGAGAATCAGGGGCCGAGTGACACACAGGTACCGAGAGAGACACAGGTACCGAGAGAGAGACACAGGGACTGAGAGAAACACCAGGACCGAGAGAGAGACACAGGGACCGTGAGAAACACAGGGACCGAGAGAGAGACACAGGGACCGAGAGAGAGACACAGGGACCGAGAGCGAGTCAGGGATCGAGAGAGACACAGGGGCCGAGTGAAACACAGGCACCGAGAGAGAGAGACACAGGGACAGAGAGAGATGCAGAGAGCAAGAGAGAGAGACAGGGACCGAGAGAGAGACACAGGGACCGAGAGAGACACCGGGAAAGAGAGAGACACAGGGACCGAGAGAGAGACGGGGACCGAGAGAGAGACACAGGGACCTAGAGAATGACTCAGGGACCGAGAGAGAGACACAGGGACCGAGAGAGAGACAGAGGGACCGATTGAGACACAGGGACCGAGAGAGAGAGACAGTGTCCGAAAGAGAGAGAGACACAGGGACCAAGTGAGACACAGAGACCGAGAGAGTGACAGGGACCGAGTGAGACACAGGGACCCAGAGAGATTCACAGGGACCGAGAGAGAGACACAGGGACCGAGAGAGACACCGGGACCGAGTGAGACACAGGGACCGAGAGAGAGACACAATCGTCCTAGAGAGAAAGACAGGGAGCGAGAGAGAGACAGAGGGACCGAGAGAGACACAGGGACCCAGAGAGAGTCACAGGGACCGACAGAGACACTGAAACTGGGAGAGAGACACAGGGACCGAGAGAGACACAGGGACCGAGTGAGACACAGAGACCGAGAGAGACACAGGGAACGAGAGAGACACAGGGACCGAGTGAGACACAGAGACCGAGAGAGACACAGGGACCGAGAGAGACACAGGGACTGAGAGAGAGAGACACAGAGACCGAGAGAGAGACACAAGGACCGAGAGAGACACAGGGACCGAGTGAGACACAGGGGTGAGAGGGAGACACAGGGACCGAGAGAGACACAGGGACCGAGAGAGAGAGACACTGGGACCGAGAGATGCACAGGGACCGAGAGAGAGAGACACTGGGACCGAGAGAGACACAGGGACTGAGAGAGAGACACAGGGACCGAGAGAGAGACACAGGGACCGAGTGAGACACAGAGACCGAGAGAGACACAGGGACCGAGAGAGACACAGGGACTGAGAGAGAGAGACACAGAGACCGAGAGAGAGACACAGGGACCGAGTGAGACACAGGGACCGAGTGAGACACAGGGGTGAGAGGGAGACACAGGTACCGAGAGAGACACAGGGACCGAGAGAGAGAGACACTGGGACCGAGAGAGACACAGGGACCGAGTGAGACACAGGGGTGAGAGGGAGACACAGGGACCGAGAGAGACACAGGGACCGAGAGAGAGAGACACTGGGACCGAGAGAGACACAGGGACCGGGAGAGAGAGACACTGGGACCGAGAGAGACACAGGTACCGAGGGAGAGAGACACAGGGAACGAGAGATAGACACAGGGACCGAGTGAGAGACACAGGGACTGAGCGAGTCACAGGGACCGAGAGAGACCAGGGACCGAGAGAGAGACAGGGACCGAGAGAGACACAGGGACCGAGAGAGACACAGGGACCGCGAGAGACACAGGGACCGCGAGAGAGACTCAGGGACCGAGAGAGACACAGGGACTGAGAGAGACACAGGGATCGAGAGAGACACAGGGACCAAGAGAGTCACAGGGACCGAGAGAGACACAGGGACCGAGAGAGTGAGACAGGGACCGAGAGAGACACAGGGACTGAGAGAGACACAGGGATCGAGAGAGACACAGGGACCGAGAGAGACAGAGGGACCGAGAGAGACACAGGGACCGACAGAGAGACAGAGGGACCGAGAGATATACAGGGACCGACAGTGAGACACAGGGACCGAGAGAGACACAGGGATCGAGAGAGACACTGGGACTGAGAGAGAGATACAGGGACTGAGAGAGAGACACAGGGACCGAGACAGACACAGGGACTGAGAGAGAGACACAGGGACCGAGAGAGAAACAGGGGCCGAGTGACACACAGGTACCGAGAGATACACAGGGACTGAGAGAAACACCAGGACCGAGAGAGAGACACAGGGACCGTGAGAGACACAGGGACCGAGAGAGAGACACAGGGACCGAGAGAGAGACACAGGGACCGAAAGAGAGACACAGGGACTGAGACAGAGACACAGGGACTGAGAGCGAGACAGGGATCGAGAGAGACACAGGGGCCGAGTGAAACACAGGCACCGAGAGAGAGAGACACAGGGACAGAGAGAGACGCAGAGAGCAAGAGAGAGAGACAGGGACCGAGAGAGAGACACAGGGACCGAGAGAGACACCGGGACCGAGAGAGACACAGGGACCGAGAGAGAGACAGGGACCGAGAGAGAGAGAGACAGAGGGACCGAGAGAGAGACACAGGGACCTAGAGAATGACTCAGGGACCGAGAGAGAGACACAGGGAACGAGAGAGAGACAGAGGGACCGATTGAGACACAGGGACCGAGAGAGAGAGACAGTGTCCGAAAGAGAGAGAGACACAGGGACCAAGTGAGACACAGAGACCGAGAGAGTGACAGGGACCGAGTGAGACACAGGGACCCAGAGAGATTCACAGGGACCGAGAGAGAGACACAGGGACCGAGAGAGACACAGGGACCGAGTGAGACACAGGGACCGAGAGAGAGACACAATCGTCCTAGAGAGAAAGACAGGGAGCGAGAGAGAGACAGAGGGACCGAGAGAGACACAGGGACCCAGAGAGAGTCACAGGGACCGAGTGAGACACAGAGACCGAGAGAGACACAGGGACCGAGTGAGACACAGAGACCGAGAGAGGCACAGGGACCGAGAGAGACACAGGGACTGAGAGAGAGAGACACAGAGACCGAGAGAGAGACACAAGGACCGAGAGAGACACAGGGACCGAGTGAGACACAGGGGTGAGAGGGAGACACAGGGACCGAGAGAGACACAGGGACCGAGAGAGAGAGACACTGGGACCGAGAGATGCACAGGGACCGAGGGAGAGAGACACAGGGAACGAGAGAGACACAGGGACTGAGAGAGAGACACAGGGACCGAGAGAGAGACACAGGGACGTAGAGAGAGTCACAGGGACCGAGAGAGACACAGGGACTGAGAGAGACACAGGGATCGAGAGAGACACTGGGACTGAGAGAGAGACACAGGGACCGAGAGAGACACAGGAACCGAGAGAGTCACAGGAACCGAGAGAGACACAGGGACCGAGAGAGACACAGGCACCGAGAGAGATACCAGGACCGAGAGAGACACAGGGGTGAGAGAGAGATACAGGAACGAGAGAGATACAGGGACCGAGAGAGAGGCACAGGGACAGAGAGAGAGACACAGGAACCGAGAGAGACACTGTGACTGAGACAGTCACAGGGACAAAGTGAGACACAGGGACCGAGAGAGACGCAGAGAGCAAGAGAGAGAGACAGGGACCGAGAGAGAGACACAGGGACCGAGAGAGACACCGGGACCGAGAGAGACACAGGGACCGAGAGAGAGACAGGGACTGAGAGAGAGAGAGACACAGGGACCAAGAGAGAGACACAGGGACCGAGAGAGAGACACAGGGTCCTAGAGAATGACTCAGGGACCGAGAGAGAGACACAGGGACCGAGAGAGAGACACAGGGACCGAGAGAGACACAGGGGCCGAGTGACACACAGGGACCGAGAGAGAGAAAGGGACCGAGAGAAAGACAGAGGGACCGAGAGAGACACAGGGACCGAGTGAGACACAGAGACCGAGAGAGACACAGGGACCGAGAGAGAGACACAGGGACTGAGTGAGAGTCACAGGGACCGAGTGAGACACAGAGACCGAGAGAGACACAGGGACCGAGAGAGACACAGGGACTGAGAGAGAGAGACACAGAGACCGAGAGAGAGACACAAGGACCGAGAGAGACACAGGGACCGAGTGAGACACAGGGGTGAGAGGGAGACACAGGGACCGAGAGAGACACAGGGACCGAGAGAGAGACAGGGACCGAGAGAGAGAGAGACACAGGGACCGAGAGAGAGACACAGGGACCTAGAGAATGACTCAGGGACCGAGAGAGAGACACAGGGACCGAGTGAGAGACACAGGGACAGAGAGAGAGACAAAGGGACCGAGTGAGACACAGGGACCGAGAGAGAGAGACAGGGTTGGAGAGAGAGAGACACAGGGACCGAGTGAGACACAGGGACCGAGAGAGGCATAGGGACCGAGAGAGACACAGGGACCGAGAGAGGCACAGGGACCGAGTGAGACACAGGGACCGAGAGACACACAGAGACCGAGAGAGACACAGAGACCGATAGAGACACAGGGACCGAGAGAGAGACAGAGACCGAGAGAGACACAGAGACCGAGAGAGTCACAGGGACCGAGAGAGACACAGAGACCGAGAGAGACACAGGGACCGTGAGAGAGACAGTGACCGAGAGAGACACAGGGACTGAGAGAGAGAGACACAGGGACCGAGAGAGAGACACTAGGACCGAGAGAGACACAGGGACCGAGTGAGACACAGGGGTGAGAGGGAGACACAGGGACCGAGAGAGACAGAGGGACCGAGAGAGACACAGGGACCGACAGAGAGACACAGGGACCGAGAGATATACAGGGACCGACAGTGAGACACAGGGACCGAGAGAGACACAGGGATCGAGAGAGACACTGGGACTGAGAGAGAGATACAGGGACTGAGAGAGAGACACAGGGACCGAGACAGACACAGGGACTGAGAGAGAGACACAGGGACCGAGAGAGAAACAGGGGCCGAGTGACACACAGGTACCGAGAGATACACAGGGACTGAGAGAAACACCAGGACCGAGAGAGAGACACAGGGACCGTGAGAGACACAGGGACCGAGAGAGAGACACAGGGACCGAGAGAGAGACACAGGGACCGAAAGAGAGACACAGGGACTGAGACAGAGACACAGGGACTGAGAGCGAGACAGGGATCGAGAGAGACACAGGGGCCGAGTGAAACACAGGCACCGAGAGAGAGAGACACAGGGACAGAGAGAGACGCAGAGAGCAAGAGAGAGAGACAGGGACCGAGAGAGAGACACAGGGACCGAGAGAGACACCGGGACCGAGAGAGACACAGGGACCGAGAGAGAGACAGGGACCGAGAGAGAGAGAGACAGAGGGACCGAGAGAGAGACACAGGGACCTAGAGAATGACTCAGGGACCGAGAGAGAGACACAGGGAACGAGAGAGAGACAGAGGGACCGATTGAGACACAGGGACCGAGAGAGAGAGACAGTGTCCGAAAGAGAGAGAGACACAGGGACCAAGTGAGACACAGAGACCGAGAGAGTGACAGGGACCGAGTGAGACACAGGGACCCAGAGAGATTCACAGGGACCGAGAGAGAGACACAGGGACCGAGAGAGACACAGGGACCGAGTGAGACACAGGGACCGAGAGAGAGACACAATCGTCCTAGAGAGAAAGACAGGGAGCGAGAGAGAGACAGAGGGACCGAGAGAGACACAGGGACCCAGAGAGAGTCACAGGGACCGAGTGAGACACAGAGACCGAGAGAGACACAGGGACCGAGTGAGACACAGAGACCGAGAGAGGCACAGGGACCGAGAGAGACACAGGGACTGAGAGAGAGAGACACAGAGACCGAGAGAGAGACACAAGTACCGAGAGAGACACAGGGACCGAGTGAGACACAGGGGTGAGAGGGAGACACAGGGACCGAGAGAGACACAGGGACCGAGAGAGAGAGACACTGGGACCGAGAGATGCACAGGGACCGAGGGAGAGAGACACAGGGAACGAGAGAGACACAGGGACTGAGAGAGAGACACAGGGACCGAGAGAGAGACACAGGGACGTAGAGAGAGTCACAGGGACCGAGAGAGACACAGGGACTGAGAGAGACACAGGGATCGAGAGAGACACTGGGACTGAGAGAGAGACACAGGGACCGAGAGAGACACAGGAACCGAGAGAGTCACAGGAACCGAGAGAGACACAGGGACCGAGAGAGACACAGGCACCGAGAGAGATACCAGGACCGAGAGAGACACAGGGGTGAGAGAGAGATACAGGAACGAGAGAGATACAGGGACCGAGAGAGAGGCACAGGGACAGAGAGAGAGAGACACAGGAACCGAGAGAGACACTGTGACTGAGACAGTCACAGGGACAAAGTGAGACACAGGGACCGAGAGAGACGCAGAGAGCAAGAGAGAGAGACAGGGACCGAGAGAGAGACACAGGGACCGAGAGAGACACCGGGACCGAGAGAGACACAGGGACCGAGAGAGAGACAGGGACTGAGAGAGAGAGAGACACAGGGACCAAGAGAGAGACACAGGGACCGAGAGAGAGACACAGGGTCCTAGAGAATGACTCAGGGACCGAGAGAGAGACACAGGGACCGAGAGAGAGACACAGGGACCGAGAGAGACACAGGGGCCGAGTGACACACAGGGACCGAGAGAGAGAAAGGGACCGAGAGAAAGACAGAGGGACCGAGAGAGACACAGGGACCGAGTGAGACACAGAGACCGAGAGAGACACAGGGACCGAGAGAGAGACACAGGGACTGAGTGAGAGTCACAGGGACCGAGTGAGACACAGAGACCGAGAGAGACACAGGGACCGAGAGAGACACAGGGACTGAGAGAGAGAGACACAGAGACCGAGAGAGAGACACAAGGACCGAGAGAGACACAGGGACCGAGTGAGACACAGGGGTGAGAGGGAGACACAGGGACCGAGAGAGACACAGGGACCGAGAGAGAGACAGGGACCGAGAGAGAGAGAGACACAGGGACCGAGAGAGAGACACAGGGACCTAGAGAATGACTCAGGGACCGAGAGAGAGACACAGGGACCGAGTGAGAGACACAGGGACAGAGAGAGAGACAAAGGGACCGAGTGAGACACAGGGACCGAGAGAGAGAGACAGGGTTGGAGAGAGAGAGACACAGGGACCGAGTGAGACACAGGGACCGAGAGAGGCATAGGGACCGAGAGAGACACAGGGACCGAGAGAGGCACAGGGACCGAGTGAGACACAGGGACCGAGAGACACACAGAGACCGAGAGAGACACAGAGACCGAGAGAGACACAGGGACCGAGAGAGAGACAGAGACCGAGAGAGACACAGAGACCGAGAGAGTCACAGGGACCGAGAGAGACACAGAGACCGAGAGAGACACAGGGACCGTGAGAGAGACAGTGACCGAGAGAGACACAGGCACTGAGAGAGAGAGACACAGGGACCGAGAGAGAGACACTAGGACCGAGAGAGACACAGGTACCGAGTGAGACACAGGGGTGAGAGGGAGACACAGGGACCGAGAGAGACACAGGGACCGAGTGAGACACAGGGGTGAGAGGGAGACACAGGGACCGAGAGAGACACAGGGACCGAGAGAGAGACAGGGACCGAGAGAGAGAGAGACACAGGGACCGAGAGAGAGACACAGGGACCTAGAGAATGACTCAGGGACCGACAGAGAGACACAGGGACCGAGTGAGAGACACAGGGACAGAGAGAGAGACAAAGGGACCGAGTGAGACACAGGGACCGAGAGAGAGAGACAGGGTTGGAGAGAGAGAGACACAGGGACCGAGTGAGACACAGGGACCGAGAGAGGCATAGGGACCGAGAGAGACACAGGGACCGAGAGAGGCACAGGGACCGAGTGAGACACAGGGACCGAGAGACACACAGAGACCGAGAGAGACACAGAGACCGAGAGAGACACAGGGACCGAGAGAGAGACAGAGACCGAGAGAGACACAGAGACCGAGAGAGACACAGAGACCGAGAGAGTCACAGGGACCGAGAGAGACACAGAGACCGAGAGAGACACAGGGACCGTGAGAGAGACAGTGACCGAGAGAGACACAGGGACTGAGAGAGAGAGACACAGGGACCGAGAGAGAGACACTAGGACCGAGAGAGACACAGGGACCGAGTGAGACACAGGGGTGAGAGGGAGACACAGGGACCGAGAGAGACACAGGGACCGAGTGAGACACAGCGACCGAGAGAGACTCAGGGACCGAGAGAGAGACACATGGACCGAGAGAGACACCGGGACCAAGAGAGACACAGGGACCGAGAGAGACACAGGGACCGAGAGAGAGACAGAGGGACTGAGAGAGGCACAGGGACCGAGAGAGAGAGACACAGGGACCGAGAGAGACACCGGGACCGAGAGAGACACAGGGACCGAGAGAGAGGCAGGCACCGAGAGAGAGACACAGGGACCGAGAGAGAGACACAGGGACCGAGAAAGAGACACAGGGATCGAGAGAGACACAGGGACCAAGAGAGTCACAGGGACCGAGAGAGACACAGGGACCGAGAGAGTGAGACAGGGACCGAGAGAGACACAGGGACTGAGAGAGACACAGGGATCGAGAGAGACACAGGGACCGAGAGAGACAGAGGGACCGAGAGAGACACAGGGACCGACAGAGAGACAGAGGGACCGAGAGATATACAGGGACCGACAGTGAGACACAGGGACCGAGAGAGACACAGGGATCGAGAGAGACACTGGGACTGAGAGAGAGATACAGGGACTGAGAGAGAGACACAGGGACCGAGACAGACACAGGGACTGAGAGAGAGACACAGGGACCGAGAGAGAAACAGGGGCCGAGTGACACACAGGTACCGAGAGATACACAGGGACTGAGAGAAACACCAGGACCGAGAGAGAGACACAGGGACCGTGAGAGACACAGGGACCGAGAGAGAGACACAGGGACCGAGAGAGAGACACAGGGACCGAAAGAGAGACACAGGGACTGAGACAGAGACACAGGGACTGAAAGCGAGACAGGGATCGAGAGAGACACAGGGGCCGAGTGAAACACAGGCACCGAGAGAGAGAGACACAGGGACAGAGAGAGACGCAGAGAGCAAGAGAGAGAGACAGGGACCGAGAGAGAGACACAGGGACCGAGAGAGACACCGGGACCGAGAGAGACACAGGGACCGAGAGAGAGACAGGGACCGAGAGAGAGAGAGACAGAGGGACCGAGAGAGAGACACAGGGACCTAGAGAATGACTCAGGGACCGAGAGAGAGACACAGGGAACGAGAGAGAGACAGAGGGACCGATTGAGACACAGGGACCGAGAGAGAGAGACAGTGTCCGAAAGAGAGAGAGACACAGGGACCAAGTGAGACACAGAGACCGAGAGAGTGACAGGGACCGAGTGAGACACAGGGACCCAGAGAGATTCACAGGGACCGAGAGAGAGACACAGGGACCGAGAGAGACACAGGGACCGAGTGAGACACAGGGACCGAGAGAGAGACACAATCGTCCTAGAGAGAAAGACAGGGAGCGAGAGAGAGACAGAGGGACCGAGAGAGACACAGGGACCCAGAGAGAGTCACAGGGACCGAGTGAGACACAGAGACCGAGAGAGACACAGGGACCGAGTGAGACACAGAGACCGAGAGAGGCACAGGGACCGAGAGAGACACAGGGACTGAGAGAGAGAGACACAGAGACCGAGAGAGAGACACAAGGACCGAGAGAGACACAGGGACCGAGTGAGACACAGGGGTGAGAGGGAGACACAGGGACCGAGAGAGACACAGGGACCGAGAGAGAGAGACACTGGGACCGAGAGATGCACAGGGACCGAGGGAGAGAGACACAGGGAACGAGAGAGACACAGGGACTGAGAGAGAGACACAGGGACCGAGAGAGAGACACAGGGACGTAGAGAGAGTCACAGGGACCGAGAGAGACACAGGGACTGAGAGAGACACAGGGATCGAGAGAGACACTGGGACTGAGAGAGAGACACAGGGACCGAGAGAGACACAGGAACCGAGAGAGTCACAGGAACCGAGAGAGACACAGGGACCGAGAGAGACACAGGCACCGAGAGAGATACCAGGACCGAGAGAGACACAGGGGTGAGAGAGAGATACAGGAACGAGAGAGATACAGGGACCGAGAGAGAGGCACAGGGACAGAGAGAGAGACACAGGAACCGAGAGAGACACTGTGACTGAGACAGTCACAGGGACAAAGTGAGACACAGGGACCGAGAGAGACGCAGAGAGCAAGAGAGAGAGACAGGGACCGAGAGAGAGACACAGGGACCGAGAGAGACACCGGGACCGAGAGAGACACAGGGACCGAGAGAGAGACAGGGACTGAGAGAGAGAGAGACACAGGGACCAAGAGAGAGACACAGGGACCGAGAGAGAGACACAGGGTCCTAGAGAATGACTCAGGGACCGAGAGAGAGACACAGGGACCGAGAGAGAGACACAGGGACCGAGAGAGACACAGGGGCCGAGTGACACACAGGGACCGAGAGAGAGAAAGGGACCGAGAGAAAGACAGAGGGACCGAGAGAGACACAGGGACCGAGTGAGACACAGAGACCGAGAGAGACACAGGGACCGAGAGAGAGACACAGGGACTGAGTGAGAGTCACAGGGACCGAGTGAGACACAGAGACCGAGAGAGACACAGGGACCGAGAGAGACACAGGGACTGAGAGAGAGAGACACAGAGACCGAGAGAGAGACACAAGGACCGAGAGAGACACAGGGACCGAGTGAGACACAGGGGTGAGAGGGAGACACAGGGACCGAGAGAGACACAGGGACCGAGAGAGAGACAGGGACCGAGAGAGAGAGAGACACAGGGACCGAGAGAGAGACACAGGGACCTAGAGAATGACTCAGGGACCGAGAGAGAGACACAGGGACCGAGTGAGAGACACAGGGACAGAGAGAGAGACAAAGGGACCGAGTGAGACACAGGGACCGAGAGAGAGAGACAGGGTTGGAGAGAGAGAGACACAGGGACCGAGTGAGACACAGGGACCGAGAGAGGCATAGGGACCGAGAGAGACACAGGGACCGAGAGAGGCACAGGGACCGAGTGAGACACAGGGACCGAGAGACACACAGAGACCGAGAGAGACACAGAGACCGATAGAGACACAGGGACCGAGAGAGAGACAGAGACCGAGAGAGACACAGAGACCGAGAGAGTCACAGGGACCGAGAGAGACACAGAGACCGAGAGAGACACAGGGACCGTGAGAGAGACAGTGACCGAGAGAGACACAGGGACTGAGAGAGAGAGACACAGGGACCGAGAGAGAGACACTAGGACCGAGAGAGACACAGGGACCGAGTGAGACACAGGGGTGAGAGGGAGACACAGGGACCGAGAGAGACAGAGGGACCGAGAGAGACACAGGGACCGACAGAGAGACACAGGGACCGAGAGATATACAGGGACCGACAGTGAGACACAGGGACCGAGAGAGACACAGGGATCGAGAGAGACACTGGGACTGAGAGAGAGATACAGGGACTGAGAGAGAGACACAGGGACCGAGACAGACACAGGGACTGAGAGAGAGACACAGGGACCGAGAGAGAAACAGGGGCCGAGTGACACACAGGTACCGAGAGATACACAGGGACTGAGAGAAACACCAGGACCGAGAGAGAGACACAGGGACCGTGAGAGACACAGGGACCGAGAGAGAGACACAGGGACCGAGAGAGAGACACAGGGACCGAAAGAGAGACACAGGGACTGAGACAGAGACACAGGGACTGAGAGCGAGACAGGGATCGAGAGAGACACAGGGGCCGAGTGAAACACAGGCACCGAGAGAGAGAGACACAGGGACAGAGAGAGACGCAGAGAGCAAGAGAGAGAGACAGGGACCGAGAGAGAGACACAGGGACCGAGAGAGACACCGGGACCGAGAGAGACACAGGGACCGAGAGAGAGACAGGGACCGAGAGAGAGAGAGACAGAGGGACCGAGAGAGAGACACAGGGACCTAGAGAATGACTCAGGGACCGAGAGAGAGACACAGGGAACGAGAGAGAGACAGAGGGACCGATTGAGACACAGGGACCGAGAGAGAGAGACAGTGTCCGAAAGAGAGAGAGACACAGGGACCAAGTGAGACACAGAGACCGAGAGAGTGACAGGGACCGAGTGAGACACAGGGACCCAGAGAGATTCACAGGGACCGAGAGAGAGACACAGGGACCGAGAGAGACACAGGGACCGAGTGAGACACAGGGACCGAGAGAGAGACACAATCGTCCTAGAGAGAAAGACAGGGAGCGAGAGAGAGACAGAGGGACCGAGAGAGACACAGGGACCCAGAGAGAGTCACAGGGACCGAGTGAGACACAGAGACCGAGAGAGACACAGGGACCGAGTGAGACACAGAGACCGAGAGAGGCACAGGGACCGAGAGAGACACAGGGACTGAGAGAGAGAGACACAGAGACCGAGAGAGAGACACAAGTACCGAGAGAGACACAGGGACCGAGTGAGACACAGGGGTGAGAGGGAGACACAGGGACCGAGAGAGACACAGGGACCGAGAGAGAGAGACACTGGGACCGAGAGATGCACAGGGACCGAGGGAGAGAGACACAGGGAACGAGAGAGACACAGGGACTGAGAGAGAGACACAGGGACCGAGAGAGAGACACAGGGACGTAGAGAGAGTCACAGGGACCGAGAGAGACACAGGGACTGAGAGAGACACAGGGATCGAGAGAGACACTGGGACTGAGAGAGAGACACAGGGACCGAGAGAGACACAGGAACCGAGAGAGTCACAGGAACCGAGAGAGACACAGGGACCGAGAGAGACACAGGCACCGAGAGAGATACCAGGACCGAGAGAGACACAGGGGTGAGAGAGAGATACAGGAACGAGAGAGATACAGGGACCGAGAGAGAGGCACAGGGACAGAGAGAGAGAGACACAGGAACCGAGAGAGACACTGTGACTGAGACAGTCACAGGGACAAAGTGAGACACAGGGACCGAGAGAGATGCAGAGAGCAAGAGAGAGAGACAGGGACCGAGAGAGAGACACAGGGACCGAGAGAGACACCGGGACCGAGAGAGACACAGGGACCGAGAGAGAGACAGGGACTGAGAGAGAGAGAGACACAGGGACCAAGAGAGAGACACAGGGACCGAGAGAGAGACACAGGGTCCTAGAGAATGACTCAGGGACCGAGAGAGAGACACAGGGACCGAGAGAGAGACACAGGGACCGAGAGAGACACAGGGGCCGAGTGACACACAGGGACCGAGAGAGAGAAAGGGACCGAGAGAAAGACAGAGGGACCGAGAGAGACACAGGGACCGAGTGAGACACAGAGACCGAGAGAGACACAGGGACCGAGAGAGAGACACAGGGACTGAGTGAGAGTCACAGGGACCGAGTGAGACACAGAGACCGAGAGAGACACAGGGACCGAGAGAGACACAGGGACTGAGAGAGAGAGACACAGAGACCGAGAGAGAGACACAAGGACCGAGAGAGACACAGGGACCGAGTGAGACACAGGGGTGAGAGGGAGACACAGGGACCGAGAGAGACACAGGGACCGAGAGAGAGACAGGGACCGAGAGAGAGAGAGACACAGGGACCGAGAGAGAGACACAGGGACCTAGAGAATGACTCAGGGACCGAGAGAGAGACACAGGGACCGAGTGAGAGACACAGGGACAGAGAGAGAGACAAAGGGACCGAGTGAGACACAGGGACCGAGAGAGAGAGACAGGGTTGGAGAGAGAGAGACACAGGGACCGAGTGAGACACAGGGACCGAGAGAGGCATAGGGACCGAGAGATACACAGGGACCGAGAGAGACACAGGTACCGAGTGAGACACAGGGGTGAGAGGGAGACACAGGGACCGAGAGAGACACAGGGACCGAGTGAGACACAGCGACCGAGAGAGACTCAGGGACCGAGAGAGAGACACATGGACCGAGAGAGACACCGGGACCGAGAGAGACACAGGGACCGAGAGAGACACAGGGACCGAGAGAGAGACAGAGGGACTGAGAGAGACACAGGGACCGAGAGAGAGACACAGGGACCGAGAGAGACACCGGGACCGAGAGAGACACAGGGACCGAGAGAGAGGCAGGCACCGAGAGAGAGACACAGGGACCGAGAGAGAGACACAGGGACCGAGAAAGAGACACAGGGACTGAGAGAGAGACAGGGACCGAGAGAGGCACAGGGACCGAGTGAGAGACACAGGGACCGAGAGAGACACAGGGACCGAGAGAGAGACACAGGAACCGAGAGAGAGACACAGGGACCGAGAGAGAGACTCAGGGACCGAGAGAGAGTCACAGGGACTGAGAGAGACACTGTGACTGAGACAGTCACAGGGACAAAGTGAGACACAGGGACCGAGAGAGACGCAGAGAGCAAGAGGGAGAGACAGGGACCGAGAGAGAGACACAGGGACCGAGAGAGACACAGGGACCGAGAGAGAGAGACAGGGACCGAGAGAGACACAGGGACTGAGAGAGACACAGGGATCGAGAGAGACACAGGGACTGAGAGAGACACTGGGATCGAGAGAGACACAGGGACCGAGAGAGACACAGGGACCGAGAGAGACACAGGGACCGACAGAGAGACACATGGAACGAGAGAGACACAGGGACCGACAGTGAGACACAGGGACCGAGAGAGACACAGGGACTGAGATAGACATACGGATCGAGAGAGACACAGGGACTGAGAGAGAGATAAGGGACTGAGAGAGAGACACAGGGACCGAGACAGACACAGGGACTGAGAGAGAGACACAGGGACCGAGAGAGACACAGGGGCCGAGTGACACACAGGTACCGAGAGAGACACAGGGACCGAGAGAGAGAGACACAGGGACCGAGAGAGAGACACAGGGACCGAGAGAGAGACACAGGGACGGAGAGAGAGACACAGGGACTGAGAGCGAAACAGCGACCGAGAGAGACACAGGGACCGAGGGAGACACAGGGGTCGAGAGAGACACAGGGACTGAGAGAGACACAGGGACCGCGAGAGAGACTCAGGGACCGAGAGAGACACAGGGACTGAGAGAGACACAGGGATCGAGAGAGACACAGGGACCAAGAGAGTCACAGGGACCGAGAGAGACACAGGGACCGAGAGAGTGAGACAGGGACCGAGAGAGACACAGGGACTGAGAGAGACACAGGGATCGAGAGAGACACAGGGACCGAGAGAGTCAGAGGGACCGAGAGAGACACAGGGACCGACAGAGAGACACAGGGACCGAGAGAGATACAGGGACCGACAGAGAGACACAGGGACCGAGAGAGACACAGGGATCGAGAGAGACACAGGGACTGAGAGAGAGATACAGGGACTGAGGGAGAGACACAGGGACCGAGACAGACACAGGGACTGAGAGAGAGACACAGGGACCGAGAGAGAAACAGGGGCCGAGTGACACACAGGTACCGAGAGATACACAGGGACTGAGAGAAACACCAGGACCGAGAGAGAGACACAGGGACCGTGAGTGACACAGGGACCGAGAGAGAGACACAGGGACCGAGAGAGAGACACAGGGACCGAAAGAGAGACACAGGGACTGAGAGAGAGACACAGGGACTGAGAGCGAGTCAGGGATCGAGAGAGACACAGGGGCCGAGTGAAACACAGGCACCGAGAGAGAGAGACACAGGGACAGAGAGAGACGCAGAGAGCAAGAGAGAGAGACAGGGACCGAGAGAGAGACACAGGGACCGAGAGAGACACCGGGACCGAGAGAGACACAGGGACCGAGAGAGAGACGGGGACCGAGAGAGAGAGAGACAGAGGGACCGAGAGAGAGACACAGGGACCTAGAGTATGACTCAGGGACCGAGAGAGAGACACAGGGACCGAGAGAGAGACAGAGGGACCGATTGAGACACAGGGACCGAGAGAGAGAGACAGTGTCCGAAAGAGAGAGAGACACAGGGACCAAGTGAGACACAGAGACCGAGAGAGTGACAGGGACAGAGTAAGACACAGGGACCCAGAGAGATTCACAGGGACCGAGAGAGAGACACAGGGACCGAGAGTGACACCGGGACCGAGTGAGACACAGGGACCGAGAGAGAGACACAATCGTCCTAGAGAGAAAGACAGGGAGCGAGAGAGAGACAGAGGGACCGAGAGAGACACAGGGACCGAGTGAGACACAGCGACCGAGAGAGACTCAGGGACCGAGAGAGAGACACATGGACCGAGAGAGACACCGGGACCGAGAGAGACACAGGGACCGAGAGAGACACAGGGACCGAGAGAGAGACAGAGGGACTGAGAGAGACACAGGGACCGAGAGAGAGACACAGGGACCGAGAGAGACACCGGGACCGAGAGAGACACAGGGACCGAGAGAGAGGCAGGCACCGAGAGAGAGACACAGGGACCGAGAGAGAGACACAGGGACCGAGAAAGAGACACAGGGACTGAGAGAGAGACAGGGACCGAGAGAGGCACAGGGACCGAGTGAGAGACACAGGGACCGAGAGAGACACAGGGACCGAGAGAGAGACACAGGAACCGAGAGAGAGACACAGGGACCGATAGAGAGACTCAGGGACCGAGAGAGAGTCACAGGGACTGAGAGAGACACTGTGACTGAGACAGTCACAGGGACAAAGTGAGACACAGGGACCGAGAGAGACGCAGAGAGCAAGAGGGAGAGACAGGGACCGAGAGAGAGACACAGGGACCGAGAGAGACACAGGGACCGAGAGAGAGAGACAGGGACCGAGAGAGACACAGGGACTGAGAGAGACACAGGGATCGAGAGAGACACAGGGACTGAGAGAGACACTGGGATCGAGAGAGACACAGGGACCGAGAGAGACACAGGGACCGAGAGAGACACAGGGACCGACAGAGAGACACATGGAACGAGAGAGACACAGGGACCGACAGTGAGACACAGGGACCGAGAGAGACACAGGGACTGAGATAGACATACGGATCGAGAGAGACACAGGGACTGAGAGAGAGATAAGGGACTGAGAGAGAGACACAGGGACCGAGACAGACACAGGGACTGAGAGAGAGACACAGGGACCGAGAGAGACACAGGGGCCGAGTGACACACAGGTACCGAGAGAGACACAGGGACCGAGAGAGAGAGACACAGGGACCGAGAGAGAGACACAGGGACCGAGAGAGAGACACAGGGACGGAGAGAGAGACACAGGGACTGAGAGCGAAACAGCGACCGAGAGAGACACAGGGACCGAGGGAGACACAGGGGTCGAGAGAGACACAGGGACTGAGAGAGCCACAGGGACCGCGAGAGAGACTCAGGGACCGAGAGAGACACAGGGACTGAGAGAGACACAGGGATCGAGAGAGACACAGGGACCAAGAGAGTCACAGGGACCGAGAGAGACACAGGGACCGAGAGAGTGAGACAGGGACCGAGAGAGACACAGGGACTGAGAGAGACACAGGGATCGAGAGAGACACAGGGACCGAGAGAGTCAGAGGGACCGAGAGAGACACAGGGACCGACAGAGAGACACAGGGACCGAGAGAGATACAGGGACCGACAGAGAGACACAGGGACCGAGAGAGACACAGGGATCGAGAGAGACACAGGGACTGAGAGAGAGATACAGGGACTGAGGGAGAGACACAGGGACCGAGACAGACACAGGGACTGAGAGAGAGACACAGGGACCGAGAGAGAAACAGGGGCCGAGTGACACACAGGTACCGAGAGATACACAGGGACTGAGAGAAACACCAGGACCGAGAGAGAGACACAGGGACCGTGAGTGACACAGGGACCGAGAGAGAGACACAGGGACCGAGAGAGAGACACAGGGACCGAAAGAGAGACACAGGGACTGAGAGAGAGACACAGGGACTGAGAGCGAGTCAGGGATCGAGAGAGACACAGGGGCCGAGTGAAACACAGGCACCGAGAGAGAGAGACACAGGGACAGAGAGAGACGCAGAGAGCAAGAGAGAGAGACAGGGACCGAGAGAGAGACACAGGGACCGAGAGAGACACCGGGACCGAGAGAGACACAGGGACCGAGAGAGAGACGGGGACCGAGAGAGAGAGAGACAGAGGGACCGAGAGAGAGACACAGGGACCTAGAGTATGACTCAGGGACCGAGAGAGAGACACAGGGACCGAGAGAGAGACAGAGGGACCGATTGAGACACAGGGACCGAGAGAGAGAGACAGTGTCCGAAAGAGAGAGAGACACAGGGACCAAGTGAGACACAGAGACCGAGAGAGTGACAGGGACAGAGTGAGACACAGGGACCCAGAGAGATTCACAGGGACCGAGAGAGAGACACAGGGACCGAGAGTGACACCGGGACCGAGTGAGACACAGGGACCGAGAGAGAGACACAATCGTCCTAGAGAGAAAGACAGGGAGCGAGAGAGAGACAGAGGGACCGAGAGAGACACAGGGACCCAGAGAGAGTCACAGGGACCGACAGAGACACTGAAACTGAGAGAGAGAGACACAGGGACCGAGAGAGACACAGGGACCGAGTGAGACACAGAGACCGAGAGAGACACAGGGACCGAGAGAGACACAGGGACCGAGTGAGACACAGAGACCGAGAGAGACACAGGGACCGAGAGAGACACAGGGACTGAGAGAGAGAGACACAGAGACCGAGAGAGAGACACAAGGACCGAGAGAGACACAGGGACCGAGTGAGACACAGGGGTGAGAGGGAGACACAGGGACCGAGAGAGACACAGGGACCGAGAGAGAGAGACACTGGGACCGAGAGATGCACAGGGACCGAGAGAGAGAGACACTGGGACCGAGAGAGACACAGGGACTGAGAGAGAGACACAGGGACCGAGAGAGAGACACAGGGACCGAGTGAGACACAGAGACCGAGAGGGACACAGGGACCGAGAGAGACACAGGGACTGAGAGAGAGAGACACAGAGACCGAGAGAGAGACACAGGGACCGAGTGAGACACAGGGACCGAGTGAGACACAGGGGTGAGAGGGAGACACAGGGACCGAGAGAGACACAGGGACCGAGAGAGAGAGACACTGGGACCGAGAGAGACACAGGGACCGAGTGAGACACAGGGGTGAGAGGGAGACACAGGGACCAAGATAGTCACAGGGACCGAGAGAGACACAGGGACCGAGAGAGTGAGACAGGGACCGAGAGAGACACAGGGACTGAGAGAGACACAGGGATCGAGGGAGACACAGGGACCGAGAGAGACAGAGGGACCGAGAGAGACACAGGGACCGACAGAGAGACACAGGGACCGAGAGATATACAGGGACCGACAGAGAGACACAGGGACCGAGAGAGACACAGGGACTGAGAGAGACACAGGGATCGAGAGAGACACAGGGACCAAGAGAGTCACAGGGACCGAGAGAGACACAGGGACCGAGAGAGTGAGACAGGGACCGAGAGAGACACAGGGACTGAGAGAGACACAGGGATCGAGAGAGACACAGGGACCGAGAGAGACAGAGGGACCGAGAGAGACACAGGGACCGACAGAGAGACACAGGGACCGAGAGATATACAGGGACCGACAGAGAGACACAGGGACCGAGAGAGACACAGGGATCGAGAGAGACACAGGGACTGAGAGAGAGATACAGGGACTGAGAGAGAGACACAGGGACCGAGACAGACACAGGGACTGAGAGAGAGACACAGGGACCGAGAGAGAAACAGGGGCCGAGTGACACACAGGTACCGAGAGATACACAGGGACTGAGAGAAACACCAGGACCGAGAGAGAGACACAGGGACCGTGAGAGACACAGGGACCGAGAGAGAGACACAGGGACCGAGAGAGAGACACAGGGACCGAAAGAGAGACACAGGGACTGAGAGAGAGACACAGGGACTGAGAGCGAGACAGGGATCGAGAGAGACACAGGGGCCGAGTGAAACACAGGCACCGAGAGAGAGAGACACAGGGACAGGGAGAGACGCAGAGAGCAAGAGAGAGAGACAGGGACCGAGAGAGAGACACAGGGACCGAGAGAGACACCGGGACCGAGAGAGACACAGGGACCGAGAGAGAGACGGGGACCGAGAGAGGGAGAGACAGAGGGACCGAGAGAGACACAGGGACCCAGAGAGCGTCACAGGGACCGAGTGAGACACAGAGACCGAGAGAGACACAGGGACCGAGAGAGACACAGGGACCGAGTGAGACACAGAGACCGAGTGAGACACAGAGACCGAGAGAGACACAGGGACCGAGAGAGACACAGGGACTGAGAGAGAGAGACACAGAGACCGAGAGAGAGACACAAGGACCGAGAGAGACACAGGGACCGAGTGAGACACAGGGGTGAGAGGGAGACACAGGGACCGAGAGAGACACAGGGACCGAGAGAGAGAGACACTGGGACCGAGAGATGCACAGGGACCGAGAGAGAGAGACACTGGGACCGAGAGAGACACAGGGACTGAGAGAGAGACACAGGGACCCAGAGAGATTCACAGGGACCGAGAGAGAGACACAGGGACCGAGAGTGACACCGGGACCGAGTGAGACACAGGGACCGAGAGAGAGACACAATCGTCCTAGAGAGAAAGACAGGGAGCGAGAGAGAGACAGAGGGACCGAGAGAGACACAGGGACCCAGAGAGAGTCACAGGGACCGACAGAGACACTGAAACTGAGAGAGAGAGACACAGGGACCGAGAGAGACACAGGGACCGAGTGAGACACAGAGACCGAGAGAGACACAGGGACCGAGAGAGACACAGGGACCGAGTGAGACACAGAGACCGAGAGAGACACAGGGACCGAGAGAGACACAGGGACTGAGAGAGAGAGACACAGAGACCGAGAGAGAGACACAAGGACCGAGAGAGACACAGGGACCGAGTGAGACACAGGGGTGAGAGGGAGACACAGGGACCGAGAGAGACACAGGGACCGAGAGAGAGAGACACTGGGACCGAGAGATGCACAGGGACCGAGAGAGAGAGACACTGGGACCGAGAGAGTGAGACAGGGACCGAGAGAGACACAGGGACTGAGAGAGACACAGGGATCGAGGGAGACACAGGGACCGAGAGAGACAGAGGGACCGAGAGAGACACAGGGACCGACAGAGAGACACAGGGACCGAGAGATATACAGGGACCGACAGAGAGACACAGGGACCGAGAGAGACACAGGGACTGAGAGAGACACAGGGATCGAGAGAGACACAGGGACCAAGAGAGTCACAGGGACCGAGAGAGACACAGGGACCGAGAGAGTGAGACAGGGACCGAGAGAGACACAGGGACTGAGAGAGACACAGGGATCGAGAGAGACACAGGGACCGAGAGAGACAGAGGGACCGAGAGAGACACAGGGACCGACAGAGAGACACAGGGACCGAGAGATATACAGGGACCGACAGAGAGACACAGGGACCGAGAGAGACACAGGGATCGAGAGAGACACAGGGACTGAGAGAGAGATACAGGGACTGAGAGAGAGACACAGGGACCGAGACAGACACAGGGACTGAGAGAGAGACACAGGGACCGAGAGAGAAACAGGGGCCGAGTGACACACAGGTACCGAGAGATACACAGGGACTGAGAGAAACACCAGGACCGAGAGAGAGACACAGGGACCGTGAGAGACACAGGGACCGAGAGAGAGACACAGGGACCGAGAGAGAGACACAGGGACCGAAAGAGAGACACAGGGACTGAGAGCGAGACAGGGATCGAGAGAGACACAGGGGCCGAGTGAAACACAGGCACCGAGAGAGAGAGACACAGGGACAGAGAGAGACGCAGAGAGCAAGAGAGAGAGACAGGGACCGAGAGAGAGACACAGGGACCGAGAGAGACACCGGGACCGAGAGAGACACAGGGACCGAGAGAGAGACGGGGACCGAGAGAGGGAGAGACAGAGGGACCGAGAGAGACACAGGGACCCAGAGAGAGTCACAGGGACCGAGTGAGACACAGAGACCGAGAGAGACACAGGGACCGAGAGAGACACAGGGACCGAGTGAGACACAGAGACCGAGAGAGGCACAGGGACCGAGAGAGACACAGGGACTGAGAGAGAGAGACACAGAGACCGAGAGAGAGACACAAGGACCGAGAGAGACACAGGGACCGAGTGAGACACAGGGGTGAGAGGGAGACACAGGGACCGAGAGAGACACAGGGACCGAGAGAGAGAGACACTGGGACCGAGAGATGCACAGGGACCGAGGCAGAGAGACACTGGGACCGACAGAGACACAGGGACTGAGAGAGAGACACAGGGACCGAGAGAGAGACACAGGGACCTAGAGAGAGTCACAGGGACCGAGAGAGACACAGGGACTGAGAGAGACACAGGGATCGAGAGAGACACTGGGACTGAGAGAGAGACACAGGGCCCGAGAGAGACACAGGAACCGAGAGAGTCACAGGAACCGAGAGAGACACAGGGACCGAGAGAGACACAGGCACCGAGAGAGATACCAGGACCGAGAGAGACACAGGGGTGAGAGAGAGATACAGGGACCGAGAGAGATACAGGGACCGAGAGAGACACTGTGACTGAGACAGTCACAGGGACAAAGTGAGACACAGGGACCGAGAGAGACGCAGAGAGCAAGAGAGAGAGACAGGGACCGAGAGAGAGACACAGGGACCGAGAGAGACACCGGGACCGAGAGAGACACAGGGACCGAGAGAGAGACAGGGACTGAGAGAGAGAGAGACACAGGGACCAAGAGAGAGACACAGGGACCGAGAGAGAGACACAGGGTCCTAGAGAATGACTCAGGGACCGAGAGAGAGACACAGGGACCGAGAGAGAGACACAGGGACCGAGAGAGACACAGGGGCCGAGTGACACACAGGGACCGAGAGAGAGAAAGGGACCGAGAGAAAGACAGAGGGACCGAGAGAGACACAGGGACCGAGTGAGACACAGAGACCGAGAGAGACACAGGGACCGAGAGAGAGACACAGGGACTGAGTGAGAGTCACAGGGACCGAGTGAGACACAGAGACCGAGAGAGACACAGGGACCGAGAGAGACACAGGGACTGAGAGAGAGAGACACAGAGACCGAGAGAGAGACACAAGGACCGTGAGAGACACAGGGACCGAGTGAGACACAGGGGTGAGAGGGAGACACAGGGACCGAGAGAGACACAGGGACCGAGAGAGAGACAGGGACCGAGAGAGAGAGAGACACAGGGACCGAGAGAGAGACACAGGGACCTAGAGAATGACTCAGGGACCGAGAGAGACACACAGGGACCGAGTGAGAGACACAGGGACAGAGAGAGAGACAAAGGGACCGAGTGAGACACAGGGACCGAGAGAGAGAGACAGGGTTGGAGAGAGAGAGACACAGGGACCGAGTGAGACACAGGGACCGAGAGAGGCATAGGGACCGAGAGAGACACAGGGACCGAGAGAGGCACAGGGACCGAGTGAGACACAGGGACCGAGAGACACACAGAGACCGAGAGAGACACAGAGACCGAGAGAGACACAGGGACCGAGAGAGAGACAGAGACCGAGAGAGACACAGAGACCGAGAGAGACACAGAGACCGAGAGAGTCACAGGGACCGAGAGAGACACAGAGACCGAGAGAGACACAGGGACCGTGAGAGAGACAGTGACCGAGAGAGACACAGGGACTGAGAGAGAGAGACACAGGGACCGAGAGAGAGACACTAGGACCGAGAGAGACACAGGGACCGAGTGAGACACAGGGGTGAGAGGGAGACACAGGGACCGAGAGAGACACAGGGACCGAGTGAGACACAGCGACCGAGAGAGACTCAGGGACCGAGAGAGAGACACATGGACCGAGAGAGACACCGGGACCGAGAGAGACACAGGGACCGAGAGAGACACAGGGACCGAGAGAGAGACAGAGGGACTGAGAGAGACACAGGGACCGAGAGAGAGACACAGGGACCGAGAGAGACACCGGGACCGAGAGAGACACAGGGACCGAGAGAGAGGCAGGCACCGAGAGAGAGACACAGGGACCGAGAGAGAGACACAGGGACCGAGAAAGAGACACAGGGACTGAGAGAGAGACAGGGACCGAGAGAGGCACAGGGACCGAGTGAGAGACACAGGGACCGAGAGAGACACAGGGACCGAGAGAGAGACACAGGAACCGAGAGAGAGACACAGGGACCGAGAGAGAGACTCAGGGACCGAGAGAGAGTCACAGGGACTGAGAGAGACACTGTGACTGAGACAGTCACAGGGACAAAGTGAGACACAGGGACCGAGAGAGACGCAGAGAGCAAGAGGGAGAGACAGGGACCGAGAGAGAGACACAGGGACCGAGAGAGACACAGGGACTGAGAGAGAGAGACAGGGACCGAGAGAGACACAGGGACTGAGAGAGACACAGGGATCGAGAGAGACACAGGGACTGAGAGAGACACAGGGATCGAGAGAGACACAGGGACCGAGAGAGACACAGGGACCGAGAGAGACACAGGGACCGACAGAGAGACACATGGAACGAGAGAGACACAGGGACCGACAGTGAGACACAGGGACCGAGAGAGACACAGGGACTGAGATAGACATACGGATCGAGAGAGACACAGGGACTGAGAGAGAGACAAGGGACTGAGAGAGAGACACAGGGACCGAGACAGACACAGGGACTGAGAGAGAGACACAGGGACCGAGAGAGACACAGGGGCCGAGTGACACACAGGTACCGAGAGAGACACAGGGACCGAGAGAGAGAGACACAGGGACCGAGAGAGAGACACAGGGACCGAGAGAGAGACACAGGGACGGAGAGAGAGACACAGGGACTGAGAGCGAGACAGCGACCGAGAGAGACACAGGGGCCGAGTGACACACAGGCACCGAGAGAGAGAGACACAGGGACAGAGAGAGACGCAGAGAGCAAGAGAGAGAGACAGGGACCGAGAGAGAGACACAGGGACCGATAGAGACACCGGGACCGAGAGAGACACAGGGACCAAGAGAGAGACACAGGGACCGAGAGAGAGACACAGGGTCCTAGAGAATGACTCAGGGACCGAGAGAGACACAGGGACCGAGAGAGAGACACAGGGACCGAGAGAGACACAGGGGCCGAGTGACACAGAGGGACCGAGAGAGAGAGACAGGGACCGAGAGAGATACATAGGGACCGAGAGAGACAGAGGGACCGATTGAGACACAGGGACCGAGAGAGAGAGACAGGGTCCGAAAGAGAGAGAGACACAGGGACCGAGATTGTGACAGGTACCGAGTGAGACACAGGGACCCAGAGAGAGTCACAGGGACCGACAGAAACACTGAAACTGAGAGAGAGAGACAGGGACCGAGAGAGAGACAGGGACCGAGTGAGAGACACAGGGACCGAGAGAGAGACACACTCGTCCTAGAGAGAAAGACAGGGAGCGAGAGAGAGACACAGGGACCGAGAGAGAGACACAGGGACCTAGAGAATGACTCAGGGACCGAGAGAGAGACACAGGGACCGAGTGAGAGACACAGGGACAGAGAGAGAGACAAAGGGACCGAGTGAGACACAGGGACCGAGAGAGAGAGACAGGGTTGGAGAGAGAGAGACACAGGGACCGAGTGAGGCACAGGGACCGAGAGAGGCATAAGGACCGAGAGAGACACAGGGACCGAGAGAGGCACAGGGACCGAGTGAGACACAGGGACCGAGAGACACACAGAGACCGAGAGAGACACAGAGACAGAGAGAGACACAGGGACCGAGAGAGAGACAGAGACCGAGAGAGACACAGAGACCGAGAGAGACACAGAGACCGAGAGAGTCACAGGGACCGAGAGAGACACAGAGACCGAGAGAGACACAGGGACCGTGAGAGAGACAGTGACCGAGAGAGACACAGGGACTGAGAGAGAGAGACACAGGGACCGAGAGAGAGAAACTAGGACCGAGAGAGACACAGGGACCGAGTGAGACACAGGGGTGAGAGGGAGACACAGGGACCGAGAGAGACACAGGGACCGAGAGAGAGACAGGGACCGAGAGAGAGAGAGACACAGGGACCGAGAGAGAGACACAGGGACCTAGAGAATGACTCAGGGACCGAGAGAGAGACACAGGGACCGAGTGAGAGACACAGGGACAGAGAGAGAGACAAAGGGACCGAGTGAGACACAGGGACCGAGAGAGAGAGACAGGGTTGGAGAGAGAGAGACACAGGGACCGAGTGAGGCACAGGGACCGAGAGAGGCATAAGGACCGAGAGAGACACAGGGACCGAGAGAGGCACAGGGACCGAGTGAGACACAGGGACCGAGAGACACACAGAGACCGAGAGAGACACAGAGACAGAGAGAGACACAGGGACCGAGAGAGAGACAGAGACCGAGAGAGACACAGAGACCGAGAGAGACACAGAGACCGAGAGAGTCACAGGGACCGAGAGAGACACAGAGACCGAGAGAGACACAGGGACCGTGAGAGAGACAGTGACCGAGAGAGACACAGGGACTGAGAGAGAGAGACACAGGGACCGAGAGAGAGAAACTAGGACCAAGAGAGACACAGGGGACCGAGTGAGACACAGGGGTGAGAGGGAGACACAGGGACCGAGAGAGACACAGGGACCGAGTGAGACACAGCGACCGAGAGAGACTCAGGGACCGAGAGAGAGACACATGGACCGAGAGAGAATCCGGGACCGAGAGAGACATAGGGACCGAGAGAGACACAGGGACCGAGAGAGAGACAGAGGGACTGAGAGAGACACCGGGACCGAGAGAGAGACACAGGGACCGAGAGAGACACAGGGGAGAGAGAGAGACACAGGGACCGAGAGAGACACAGGAACCGAGAGAGACACAGGGGACCGAGAGAGTGTGACAAAGGGACCGAGTGAGACACAGGGACCGAGAGAGAGAGACACAGGCATTGAGCGAGTCACAGGGACCGAGAGAGACACAGGGACCGAGAGAGACACAGGGACTGAGAGAGAGAGACACAGAGACCGAGAGAGAGACACAAGGACCGAGAGAGACACAGGGACCAAGTGAGAGAGACACAGGGAACGAGAGATAGACATAGGGACCGAGTGAGAGACGCAGGGACCGAGAGAGACCAGGGACCGAGAGAGACACAGGGACCGAGAGACAGACAGGGACCGAGAGAGACCAGTGACCGAGAGAGACACAGGGACCGTGAGAGAGAGACACAGAGACCGAGAGAGAGACACAAGGACCGAGAGAGACACAGGGACCGAGTGAGACACAGGGGTGAGAGGGAGACACAGGGACCGAGAGAGACACAGGGACCGAGAGAGAGAGACACTGGGAACGAGAGAGACACAGGGACTGAGAGAGAGACACAGGGACCGAGAGAGAGACACAGGGACCTAGAGAGAGTCACAGGGACCGAGAGAGACACAGGGACTGAGAGAGACACAGGGATCGAGAGAGACACTGGGACTGAGAGAGAGACACATGGACCGAGAGAGACACAGGAACCGAGAGAGACACAGGAACCGAGAGAGACACAGGGAAGGAGAGAGACACAGGCACCGAGAGAGATACCAGGACCGAGAGAGACACAGGGGTGAGAGAGAGATACAGGGACCGAGAGAGACACAGGAACCGAGAGAGACACAGGGAAGGAGAGAGACACAGGCACCGAGAGAGATACCAGGACCGAGAGAGACACAGGGGTGAGAGAGAGATACAGGGACCGAGAGAGATACAGGGACCGAGAGAGAGACACAGGGACAGAGAGAGAGACACAGGAACCGAGAGAGACACTGTGACTGAGACAGTCACAGGGACAAAGTGAGACACAGGGACCGAGAGAGACACAGAGAGCAAGAGAGAGAGACAGGGACCGAGAGAGAGACACAGGGACCGAGAGAGACACCGGGACCGAGAGAGACACAGGGACCGAGAGAGAGACAGGGACTGAGAGAGAGAGAGACACAGGGACCAAGAGAGAGACACAGGGACCGAGAGAGAGACACAGGGTCCTAGAGAATGACTCAGGGACCGAGAGAGAGACACAGGGACCGAGGGAGAGACACAGGGACCAAGAGAGACACAGGGGCCGAGTGACACACAGGGACCGAGAGAGAGACAGGGACCGAGAGAAAGACAGAGGGACCGAGAGAGACACAGGGACCGAGTGAGACACAGAGACCGAGAAAGACACAGGGACCGAGAGAGAGACACAGGGACTGAGTGAGAGTCACAGGGACCGAGTGAGACACAGAGACCGAGAGAGACACAGGGACCGAGAGAGACACAGGGACTGAGAGAGAGAGAGACACAGAGATCGAGAGAGAGACACAAGGACCGAGAGAGACACAGGGACCGAGTGAGACACAGGGGTGAGAGGGAGACACAGGGACCGAGAGAGACACAGGGACCGAGAGAGAGACACAGGGACCGAGAGAGACACAGGGGCCGAGTGACACAGAGGGACCGAGAGAGAGAGACAGGGACCGAGAGAGATACATAGGGACCGAGAGAGACAGAGGGACCGATTGAGACACAGGGACCGAGAGAGAGAGACAGGGTCCGAAAGAGAGAGAGACACAGGGACCGAGATTGTGACAGGTACCGAGTGAGACACAGGGACCCAGAGAGAGTCACAGGGACCGACAGAAACACTGAAACTGAGAGAGAGAGACAGGGACCGAGAGAGAGACAGGGACCGAGTGAGAGACACAGGGACCGAGAGAGAGACACACTCGTCCTAGAGAGAAAGACAGGGAGCGAGAGAGAGACACAGGGACCGAGAGAGACACAGGGACCGGGTGAGACACAGAGACCGAGAGAGACACAGGGACCGAGAGAGACACAGGGACCGAGTGAGACACAGAGACCGAGAGAGACACAGGGACCGAGAGAGAGACACAGGGACTGAGTGAGAGACACAGGTACCGAGTGAGACACAGAGACCGAAAGAGACACAGGGACCGAGAGACAGACAGGGACCGAGAGAGACCAGTGACCGAGAGAGACACAGGGACCGTGAGAGAGAGACACAGAGACCGAGAGAGAGACACAAGGACCGAGAGAGACACAGGGACCGAGTGAGACACAGGGGTGAGAGGGAGACACAGGGACCGAGAGAGACACAGGGACCGAGAGAGAGAGACACTGGGAACGAGAGAGACACAGGGACTGAGAGAGAGACACAGGGACCGAGAGAGAGACACAGGGACCTAGAGAGAGTCACAGGGACCGAGAGAGACACAGGGACTGAGAGAGACACAGGGATCGAGAGAGACACTGGGACTGAGAGAGAGACACATGGACCGAGAGAGACACAGGAACCGAGAGAGACACAGGAACCGAGAGAGACACAGGGAAGGAGAGAGACACAGGCACCGAGAGAGATACCAGGACCGAGAGAGACACAGGGGTGAGAGAGAGATACAGGGACCGAGAGAGACACAGGAACCGAGAGAGACACAGGGAAGGAGAGAGACACAGGCACCGAGAGAGATACCAGGACCGAGAGAGACACAGGGGTGAGAGAGAGATACAGGGACCGAGAGAGATACAGGGACCGAGAGAGAGACACAGGGACAGAGAGAGAGACACAGGAACCGAGAGAGACACTGTGACTGAGACAGTCACAGGGACAAAGTGAGACACAGGGACCGAGAGAGACACAGAGAGCAAGAGAGAGAGACAGGGACCGAGAGAGAGACACAGGGACCGAGAGAGACACCGGGACCGAGAGAGACACAGGGACCGAGAGAGAGACAGGGACTGAGAGAGAGAGAGACACAGGGACCAAGAGAGAGACACAGGGACCGAGAGAGAGACACAGGGTCCTAGAGAATGACTCAGGGACCGAGAGAGAGACACAGGGACCGAGGGAGAGACACAGGGACCAAGAGAGACACAGGGGCCGAGTGACACACAGGGACCGAGAGAGAGACAGGGACCGAGAGAAAGACAGAGGGACCGAGAGAGACACAGGGACCGAGTGAGACACAGAGACCGAGAAAGACACAGGGACCGAGAGAGAGAGACACAGGGACTGAGTGAGAGTCACAGGGACCGAGTGAGACACAGAGACCGAGAGAGACACAGGGACCGAGAGAGACACAGGGACTGAGAGAGAGAGAGACACAGAGATCGAGAGAGAGACACAAGGACCGAGAGAGACACAGGGACCGAGTGAGACACAGGGGTGAGAGGGAGACACAGGGACCGAGAGAGACACAGGGACCGAGAGAGAGACAGGGACCGAGAGAGAGAGAGACACAGGGACCGAGAGAGAGACACAGGGACCTAGAGAATGACTCAGGGACCGAGAGAGAGACACAGGGACCGAGTGAGAGACACAGGGACAGAGAGAGAGACAAAGGGACCGAGTGAGACACAGGGACCGAGAGAGAGAGACAGGGTTGGAGAGAGAGAGACACAGGGACCGAGTGAGGCACAGGGACCGAGAGAGGCATAAGGACCGAGAGAGACACAGGGACCGAGAGAGGCACAGGGACCGAGTGAGACACAGGGACCGAGAGACACACAGAGACCGAGAGAGACACAGAGACAGAGAGAGACACAGGGACCGAGAGAGAGACAGAGACCGAGAGAGACACAGAGACCGAGAGAGACACAGAGACCGAGAGAGTCACAGGGACCGAGAGAGACACAGAGACCGAGAGAGACACAGGGACCGTGAGAGAGACAGTGACCGAGAGAGACACAGGGACTGAGAGAGAGAGACACAGGGACCGAGAGAGAGAAACTAGGACCGAGAGAGACACAGGGACCGAGTGAGACACAGGGGTGAGAGGGAGACACAGGGACCGAGAGAGACACAGGGACCGAGTGAGACACAGCGACCGAGAGAGACTCAGGGACCGAGAGAGAGACACATGGACCGAGAGAGAATCCGGGACCGAGAGAGACATAGGGACCGAGAGAGACACAGGGACCGAGAGAGAGACAGAGGGACTGAGAGAGACACCGGGACCGAGAGAGAGACACAGGGACCGAGAGAGACACAGGGGAGAGAGAGAGACACAGGGACCGAGAGAGACACAGGAACCGAGAGAGACACAGGGACCGAGAGAGTGTGACAAAGGGACCGAGTGAGACACAGGGACCGAGAGAGAGAGACACAGGCATTGAGCGAGTCACAGGGACCGAGAGAGACACAGGGACCGAGAGAGACACAGGGACTGAGAGAGAGAGACACAGAGACCGAGAGAGAGACACAAGGACCGAGAGAGACACAGGGACCAAGTGAGAGAGACACAGGGAACGAGAGATAGACATAGGGACCGAGTGAGAGACGCAGGGACCGAGAGAGACCAGGGACCGAGAGAGACACAGGGACCGAGAGACAGACAGGGACCGAGAGAGACCAGTGACCGAGAGAGACACAGGGACCGTGAGAGAGAGACACAGAGACCGAGAGAGAGACACAAGGACCGAGAGAGACACAGGGACCGAGTGAGACACAGGGGTGAGAGGGAGACACAGGGACCGAGAGAGACACAGGGACCGAGAGAGAGAGACACTGGGAACGAGAGAGACACAGGGACTGAGAGAGAGACACAGGGACCGAGAGAGAGACACAGGGACCTAGAGAGAGTCACAGGGACCGAGAGAGACACAGGGACTGAGAGAGACACAGGGATCGAGAGAGACACTGGGACTGAGAGAGAGACACATGGACCGAGAGAGACACAGGAACCGAGAGAGACACAGGAACCGAGAGAGACACAGGGAAGGAGAGAGACACAGGCACCGAGAGAGATACCAGGACCGAGAGAGACACAGGGGTGAGAGAGAGATACAGGGACCGAGAGAGACACAGGAACCGAGAGAGACACAGGGAAGGAGAGAGACACAGGCACCGAGAGAGATACCAGGACCGAGAGAGACACAGGGGTGAGAGAGAGATACAGGGACCGAGAGAGATACAGGGACCGAGAGAGAGACACAGGGACAGAGAGAGAGACACAGGAACCGAGAGAGACACTGTGACTGAGACAGTCACAGGGACAAAGTGAGACACAGGGACCGAGAGAGACACAGAGAGCAAGAGAGAGAGACAGGGACCGAGAGAGAGACACAGGGACCGAGAGAGACACCGGGACCGAGAGAGACACAGGGACCGAGAGAGAGACAGGGACTGAGAGAGAGAGAGACACAGGGACCAAGAGAGAGACACAGGGACCGAGAGAGAGACACAGGGTCCTAGAGAATGACTCAGGGACCGAGAGAGAGACACAGGGACCGAGGGAGAGACACAGGGACCAAGAGAGACACAGGGGCCGAGTGACACACAGGGACCGAGAGAGAGACAGGGACCGAGAGAAAGACAGAGGGACCGAGAGAGACACAGGGACCGAGTGAGACACAGAGACCGAGAAAGACACAGGGACCGAGAGAGAGACACAGGGACTGAGTGAGAGTCACAGGGACCGAGTGAGACACAGAGACCGAGAGAGACACAGGGACCGAGAGAGACACAGGGACTGAGAGAGAGAGAGACACAGAGATCGAGAGAGAGACACAAGGACCGAGAGAGACACAGGGACCGAGTGAGACACAGGGGTGAGAGGGAGACACAGGGACCGAGAGAGACACAGGGACCGAGAGAGAGACAGGGACCGAGAGAGAGAGAGACACAGGGACCGAGAGAGAGACACAGGGACCTAGAGAATGACTCAGGGACCGAGAGAGAGACACAGGGACCGAGTGAGAGACACAGGGACAGAGAGAGAGACAAAGGGACCGAGTGAGACACAGGGACCGAGAGAGAGAGACAGGGTTGGAGAGAGAGAGACACAGGGACCGAGTGAGGCACAGGGACCGAGAGAGGCATAAGGACCGAGAGAGACACAGGGACCGAGAGAGGCACAGGGACCGAGTGAGACACAGGGACCGAGAGACACACAGAGACCGAGAGAGACACAGAGACAGAGAGAGACACAGGGACCGAGAGAGAGACAGAGACCGAGAGAGACACAGAGACCGAGAGAGACACAGAGACCGAGAGAGTCACAGGGACCGAGAGAGACACAGAGACCGAGAGAGACACAGGGACCGTGAGAGAGACAGTGACCGAGAGAGACACAGGGACTGAGAGAGAGAGACACAGGGACCGAGAGAGAGAAACTAGGACCGAGAGAGACACAGGGACCGAGTGAGACACAGGGGTGAGAGGGAGACACAGGGACCGAGAGAGACACAGGGACCGAGTGAGACACAGAGACCGAGAGAGACACAGGGACTGAGATAGACATACGGATCGAGAGAGACACAGCGACTGAGAGAGAGACAAGGGACTGAGAGAGAGACACAGGGACCGAGACAGACACAGGGACTGAGAGAGAGACACAGGGACCGAGAGAGACACAGGGGCCGAGTGACACACAGGTACCGAGAGAGACACAGGGACCGAGAGAGAGAGACACAGGGACCGAGAGAGAGACACAGGGACCGAGAGAGAGACACAGGGACGGAGAGAGAGACACAGGGACTGAGAGCGAGACAGCGACCGAGAGAGACACAGGGGCCGAGTGACACACAGGCACCGAGAGAGAGAGACACAGGGACAGAGAGAGACGCAGAGAGCAAGAGAGAGAGACAGGGACCGAGAGAGAGACACAGGGACCGATAGAGACACCGGGACCGAGAGAGACACAGGGACCGAGAGAGAGACAGGGACCGAGAGAGAGAGTAACACAGGGACCAAGAGAGAGACACAGGGACCGAGAGAGAGACACAGGGTCCTAGAGAATGACTCAGGGACCGAGAGAGACACAGGGACCGAGAGAGAGACACAGGGACCGAGAGAGACACAGGGGCCGAGTGACACAGAGGGACCGAGAGAGAGAGACAGGGACCGAGAGAGATACATAGGGACCGAGAGAGACAGAGGGACCGATTGAGACACAGGGACCGAGAGAGAGAGACAGGGTCCGAAAGAGAGAGAGACACAGGGACCGAGATTGTGACAGGTACCGAGTGAGACACAGGGACCCAGAGAGAGTCACAGGGACCGACAGAAACACTGAAACTGAGAGAGAGAGACAGGGACCGAGAGAGAGACAGGGACCGAGTGAGAGACACAGGGACCGAGAGAGAGACACATTCGTCCTAGAGAGAAAGACAGGGAGCGAGAGAGAGACACAGGGACCGAGAGAGACACAGGGACCGAGTGAGACACAGAGACCGAGAGAGACACAGGGACCGAGAGAGACACAGGGACCGAGTGAGACACAGAGACCGAGAGAGACACAGGGACCGAGAGAGAGACACAGGGACTGAGTGAGAGACACAGGTACCGAGTGAGACACAGAGACCGAAAGAGACACAGGGACCGAGAGAGACACAGGGACTGAGAGAGAGAGACACAGAGACCGAGAGAGAGACACAAGGACCGAGAGAGACACAGGGACCAAGTGAGAGAGACACAGGGAACGAGAGATAGACATAGGGACCGAGTGAGAGACGCAGGGACCGAGAGAGACCAGGGACCGAGAGAGACACAGGGACCGAGAGACAGACAGGGACCGAGAGAGACCAGTGACCGAGAGAGACACAGGGACCGTGAGAGAGAGACACAGAGACCGAGAGAGAGACACAAGGACCGAGAGAGACACAGGGACCGAGTGAGACACAGGGGTGAGAGGGAGACACAGGGACCGAGAGAGACACAGGGACCGAGAGAGAGAGACACTGGGAACGAGAGAGACACAGGGACTGAGAGAGAGACACAGGGACCGAGAGAGAGACACAGGGACCTAGAGAGAGTCACAGGGACCGAGAGAGACACAGGGACTGAGAGAGACACAGGGATCGAGAGAGACACTGGGACTGAGAGAGAGACACATGGACCGAGAGAGACACAGGAACCGAGAGAGACACAGGAACCGAGAGAGACACAGGGAAGGAGAGAGACACAGGCACCGAGAGAGATACCAGGACCGAGAGAGACACAGGGGTGAGAGAGAGATACAGGGACCGAGAGAGACACAGGAACCGAGAGAGACACAGGGAAGGAGAGAGACACAGGCACCGAGAGAGATACCAGGACCGAGAGAGACACAGGGGTGAGAGAGAGATACAGGGACCGAGAGAGATACAGGGACCGAGAGAGAGACACAGGGACAGAGAGAGAGACACAGGAACCGAGAGAGACACTGTGACTGAGACAGTCACAGGGACAAAGTGAGACACAGGGACCGAGAGAGACACAGAGAGCAAGAGAGAGAGACAGGGACCGAGAGAGAGACACAGGGACCGAGAGAGACACCGGGACCGAGAGAGACACAGGGACCGAGAGAGAGACAGGGACTGAGAGAGAGAGAGACACAGGGACCAAGAGAGAGACACAGGGACCGAGAGAGAGACACAGGGTCCTAGAGAATGACTCAGGGACCGAGAGAGAGACACAGGGACCGAGGGAGAGACACAGGGACCAAGAGAGACACAGGGGCCGAGTGACACACAGGGACCGAGAGAGAGACAGGGACCGAGAGAAAGACAGAGGGACCGAGAGAGACACAGGGACCGAGTGAGACACAGAGACCGAGAAAGACACAGGGACCGAGAGAGAGACACAGGGACTGAGTGAGAGTCACAGGGACCGAGTGAGACACAGAGACCGAGAGAGACACAGGGACCGAGAGAGACACAGGGACTGAGAGAGAGAGAGACACAGAGATCGAGAGAGAGACACAAGGACCGAGAGAGACACAGGGACCGAGTGAGACACAGGGGTGAGAGGGAGACACAGGGACCGAGAGAGACACAGGGACCGAGAGAGAGACAGGGACCGAGAGAGAGAGAGACACAGGGACCGAGAGAGAGACACAGGGACCTAGAGAATGACTCAGGGACCGAGAGAGAGACACAGGGACCGAGTGAGAGACACAGGGACAGAGAGAGAGACAAAGGGACCGAGTGAGACACAGGGACCGAGAGAGAGAGACAGGGTTGGAGAGAGAGAGACACAGGGACCGAGTGAGGCACAGGGACCGAGAGAGGCATAAGGACCGAGAGAGACACAGGGACCGAGAGAGGCACAGGGACCGAGTGAGACACAGGGACCGAGAGACACACAGAGACCGAGAGAGACACAGAGACAGAGAGAGACACAGGGACCGAGAGAGAGACAGAGACCGAGAGAGACACAGAGACCGAGAGAGACACAGAGACCGAGAGAGTCACAGGGACCGAGAGAGACACAGAGACCGAGAGAGACACAGGGACCGTGAGAGAGACAGTGACCGAGAGAGACACAGGGACTGAGAGAGAGAGACACAGGGACCGAGAGAGAGAAACTAGGACCGAGAGAGACACAGGGACCGAGTGAGACACAGGGGTGAGAGGGAGACACAGGGACCGAGAGAGACACAGGGACCGAGAGAGAGACAGGGACCGAGAGAGAGAGAGACACAGGGACCGAGAGAGAGACACAGGGACCTAGAGAATGACTCAGGGACCGAGAGAGAGACACAGGGACCGAGTGAGAGACACAGGGACAGAGAGAGAGACAAAGGGACCGAGTGAGACACAGGGACCGAGAGAGAGAGACAGGGTTGGAGAGAGAGAGACACAGGGACCGAGTGAGGCACAGGGACCGAGAGAGGCATAAGGACCGAGAGAGACACAGGGACCGAGAGAGGCACAGGGACCGAGTGAGACACAGGGACCGAGAGACACACAGAGACCGAGAGAGACACAGAGACAGAGAGAGACACAGGGACCGAGAGAGAGACAGAGACCGAGAGAGACACAGAGACCGAGAGAGACACAGAGACCGAGAGAGTCACAGGGACCGAGAGAGACACAGAGACCGAGAGAGACACAGGGACCGTGAGAGAGACAGTGACCGAGAGAGACACAGGGACTGAGAGAGAGAGACACAGGGACCGAGAGAGAGAAACTAGGACCGAGAGAGACACAGGGACCGAGAGAGACACAGGGGTGAGAGGGAGACACAGGGACCGAGAGAGACACAGGGACCGAGTGAGACACAGCGACCGAGAGAGACTCAGGGACCGAGAGAGAGACACATGGACCGAGAGAGAATCCGGGACCGAGAGAGACATAGGGACCGAGAGAGACACAGGGACCGAGAGAGAGACAGAGGGACTGAGAGAGACACCGGGACCGAGAGAGAGACACAGGGACCGAGAGAGACACAGGGGAGAGAGAGAGACACAGGGACCGAGAGAGACACAGGAACCGAGAGAGACACAGGGACCGAGAGAGTGTGACAAAGGGACCGAGTGAGACACAGGGACCGAGAGAGAGAGACACAGGCATTGAGCGAGTCACAGGGACCGAGAGAGACACAGGGACCGAGAGAGACACAGGGACTGAGAGAGAGAGACACAGAGACCGAGAGAGAGACACAAGGACCGAGAGAGACACAGGGACCAAGTGAGAGAGACACAGGGAACGAGAGATAGACATAGGGACCGAGTGAGAGACGCAGGGACCGAGAGAGACCAGGGACCGAGAGAGACACAGGGACCGAGAGACAGACAGGGACCGAGAGAGACCAGTGACCGAGAGAGACACAGGGACCGTGAGAGAGAGACACAGAGACCGAGAGAGAGACACAAGGACCGAGAGAGACACAGGGACCGAGTGAGACACAGGGGTGAGAGGGAGACACAGGGACCGAGAGAGACACAGGGACCGAGAGAGAGAGACACTGGGAACGAGAGAGACACAGGGACTGAGAGAGAGACACAGGGACCGAGAGAGAGACACAGGGACCTAGAGAGAGTCACAGGGACCGAGAGAGACACAGGGACTGAGAGAGACACAGGGATCGAGAGAGACACTGGGACTGAGAGAGAGACACATGGACCGAGAGAGACACAGGAACCGAGAGAGACACAGGAACCGAGAGAGACACAGGGAAGGAGAGAGACACAGGCACCGAGAGAGATACCAGGACCGAGAGAGACACAGGGGTGAGAGAGAGATACAGGGACCGAGAGAGACACAGGAACCGAGAGAGACACAGGGAAGGAGAGAGACACAGGCACCGAGAGAGATACCAGGACCGAGAGAGACACAGGGGTGAGAGAGAGATACAGGGACCGAGAGAGATACAGGGACCGAGAGAGAGACACAGGGACAGAGAGAGAGACACAGGAACCGAGAGAGACACTGTGACTGAGACAGTCACAGGGACAAAGTGAGACACAGGGACCGAGAGAGACACAGAGAGCAAGAGAGAGAGACAGGGACCGAGAGAGAGACACAGGGACCGAGAGAGACACCGGGACCGAGAGAGACACAGGGACCGAGAGAGAGACAGGGACTGAGAGAGAGAGAGACACAGGGACCAAGAGAGAGACACAGGGACCGAGAGAGAGACACAGGGTCCTAGAGAATGACTCAGGGACCGAGAGAGAGACACAGGGACCGAGGGAGAGACACAGGGACCAAGAGAGACACAGGGGCCGAGTGACACACAGGGACCGAGAGAGAGACAGGGACCGAGAGAAAGACAGAGGGACCGAGAGAGACACAGGGACCGAGTGAGACACAGAGACCGAGAAAGACACAGGGACCGAGAGAGAGACACAGGGACTGAGTGAGAGTCACAGGGACCGAGTGAGACACAGAGACCGAGAGAGACACAGGGACCGAGAGAGACACAGGGACTGAGAGAGAGAGAGACACAGAGATCGAGAGAGAGACACAAGGACCGAGAGAGACACAGGGACCGAGTGAGACACAGGGGTGAGAGGGAGACACAGGGACCGAGAGAGACACAGGGACCGAGAGAGAGACAGGGACCGAGAGAGAGAGAGACACAGGGACCGAGAGAGAGACACAGGGACCTAGAGAATGACTCAGGGACCGAGAGAGAGACACAGGGACCGAGTGAGAGACACAGGGACAGAGAGAGAGACAAAGGGACCGAGTGAGACACAGGGACCGAGAGAGAGAGACAGGGTTGGAGAGAGAGAGACACAGGGACCGAGTGAGGCACAGGGACCGAGAGAGGCATAAGGACCGAGAGAGACACAGGGACCGAGAGAGGCACAGGGACCGAGTGAGACACAGGGACCGAGAGACACACAGAGACCGAGAGAGACACAGAGACAGAGAGAGACACAGGGACCGAGAGAGAGACAGAGACCGAGAGAGACACAGAGACCGAGAGAGACACAGAGACCGAGAGAGTCACAGGGACCGAGAGAGACACAGAGACCGAGAGAGACACAGGGACCGTGAGAGAGACAGTGACCGAGAGAGACACAGGGACTGAGAGAGAGAGACACAGGGACCGAGAGAGAGAAACTAGGACCGAGAGAGACACAGGGACCGAGTGAGACACAGGGGTGAGAGGGAGACACAGGGACCGAGAGAGACACAGGGACCGAGTGAGACACAGCGACCGAGAGAGACTCAGGGACCGAGAGAGAGACACATGGACCGAGAGAGAATCCGGGACCGAGAGAGACATAGGGACCGAGAGAGACACAGGGACCGAGAGAGAGACAGAGGGACTGAGAGAGACACCGGGACCGAGAGAGAGACACAGGGACCGAGAGAGACACAGGGGAGAGAGAGAGACACAGGGACCGAGAGAGACACAGGAACCGAGAGAGACACAGGGACCGAGAGAGTGTGACAAAGGGACCGAGTGAGACACAGGGACCGAGAGAGAGAGACACAGGCATTGAGCGAGTCACAGGGACCGAGAGAGACACAGGGACCGAGAGAGACACAGGGGTGAGAGAGAGATACAGGGACCGAGAGAGACACAGGCACCGAGAGAGATACCAGGACCGAGAGAGACACAGGGGCGAGAGAGAGATACAGGGACCGAGAGAGATACAGGGACCGAGAGAGAGACACAGGGACAGAGAGAGAGACACAGGAACCGAGAGAGACACTGTGACTGAGACAGTCACAGGGACAAAGTGAGACACAGGGACCGAGACAGACGCAGAGAGCAAGAGCGAGAGACAGGGACCGAGAGAGAGACACAGGGACCGAGAGAGACACAGGGACCGACAGAGAGACACAGGGACCGAGAGAGACACAGGGACTGAGAGAGACACAGGGATCGAGAGAGACACAGGGACCGAGAGAGAGACACAGGGACCGAGAGAGAGACTCAGGGACCGAGAGAGAGTCATAGGTACTGAGAGAGAGACAGGGACCAAGAGAGAGACACAGGGACCGAGTGACACACAGGGACCGACAGAGAGACACAGGGACCGAGAGAGACACAGGGACCGACAGAGAGACACAGGGACCGAGAGAGACACAGGGACTGAGAGAGACACAGGGATCGAGAGAGCACAGGGATCGAGAGAGACACAGGGACCGTGACAGACACAGGGACCGAGAGAGAGACACAGGAACCGAGAGAGAGACACAGGGAACGAGAGAGACACAGGGGCTGAGTGACACACAGGGACCGAGAGAGAGACACAGGGACCGAGAGAGATACAGGGACCGAGAGAGACACAGGGGCCGAGAGAGACACAGGGGCCGAGTGACACACAGGGACCGAGAGAGAGAGACACAGGGACAGAGAGAGACGCAGAGAGCAAGAGAGAGAGACAGGGACCGAGAGAGTGACACAGGGACCGAGAGAGACACCGGGACCGAGAGAGACACAGGGACCGAGAGAGAGACAGGGACCAAGAGTGAGAGAGACACAGAGACAAAGAGAGAGACACAGGGACCAAGAGAGAGACACAGGGACCGAGAGAGAGACACAGGGACCGAGAGAGAGACTCAGGGACCGAGAGAGATACAGGGACCGAGAGAGAGACACAGGGACAGAGAGAGAGACACAGGAACCGAGAGAGACACTGTGACTGAGACAGTCACAGGGACAAAGTGAGACACAGGGACCGAGACAGACGCAGAGAGCAAGAGCGAGAGACAGGGACCGAGAGAGAGACACAGGGACCGAGAGAGACACAGGGACCGACAGAGAGACACAGGGACCGAGAGAGACACAGGGACTGAGAGAGACACAGGGATCGAGAGAGACACAGGGACCGAGAGAGAGACACAGGGACCGAGAGAGAGACTCAGGGACCGAGAGAGAGTCATAGGTACTGAGAGAGAGACAGGGACCAAGAGAGAGACACAGGGACCGAGTGACACACAGGGACCGACAGAGAGACACAGGGACCGAGAGAGACACAGGGACCGACAGAGAGACACAGGGACCGAGAGAGACACAGGGACTGAGAGAGACACAGGGATCGAGAGAGCACAGGGATCGAGAGAGACACAGGGACCGTGACAGACACAGGGACCGAGAGAGAGACACAGGAACCGAGAGAGAGACACAGGGAACGAGAGAGACACAGGGGCTGAGTGACACACAGGGACCGAGAGAGAGACACAGGGACCGAGAGAGATACAGGGACCGAGAGAGACACAGGGGCCGAGAGAGACACAGGGGCCGAGTGACACACAGGGACCGAGAGAGAGAGACACAGGGACAGAGAGAGACGCAGAGAGCAAGAGAGAGAGACAGGGACCGAGAGAGTGACACAGGGACCGAGAGAGACACCGGGACCGAGAGAGACACAGGGACCGAGAGAGAGACAGGGACCAAGAGTGAGAGAGACACAGAGACAAAGAGAGAGACACAGGGACCAAGAGAGAGACACAGGGACCGAGAGAGAGACACAGGGACCGAGAGAGAGACTCAGGGACCGAGAGAGAGACACAGGGACCAAGAGAGAGTCACAGGGACTGAGAGAGAGACAGGGACCGAGAGAGAGACAGGGACCGAGTGAGAGACACAGGGACAGAGAGAGAGACAAAGGGACCGAGTGAGACACAGGGTCCGAGAGAGAGAGACAGGGTGGGAGAGAGAGAGACACAGGGACCGAGTGAGACACAGAGACCGAGAGAGTGACAGGGACCGAGAGAGACACTGAAACTCAGAGAGAGAGACAGGGAGCAAATGAGACACAGGGACTGAGAGAGACACAGGGACCGAGTGAGAGACACAGGGACCGAGTGAGACACAGCGACCGAGAGAGAGACACAATCGTCCTAGAGAGAAAGACAGGGAGCGAGAGAGAGACACAGGGACCGAGAGAGGCACAGTGACCGAGTGAGACACAGGGACCGAGAGACACACAGAGACCGAGAGAGACACAGAGACCGAGAGAGACACAGGGACCGAGAGAGAGACAGAGACCGAGAGAGACACAGAGACCGAGAGAGACAAAGAGACCGAGAGAGTCACAGGGACCGAGAGAGACACAGAGACCGAGAGAGACACAGGGACCGAGAGAGAGACATTGACCGAGAGAGACACAGGGACTGAGAGAGAGAGAAACAGGGACCGAGAGAGAGACACTAGGACCGAGAGAGACGCAGAGAGCAAGAGAGAGAGACAGGGACCGAGAGAGTGACACAGGGACCGAGAGAGACACCGGGACCGAGAGAGACACAGAGACCGAGAGAGACACAGAGACCGAGAGAGACACAGGGACCGAGAGAGAGACAGAGACCGAGAGAGACACTAGGACCGAGAGAGACACAGGGACCCAGTGAGACACAGGGGTGAGAGTGAGACACAGGGACCGAGAGAGACACAGGGACCGAGAGAGACACAGGGACCGAGAAAGAGACACAGGGACTGAGAGAGAGACAGGGACCGAGAGAGGCACAGGGACCGAGTGAGAGACACAGGGACCGAGAGAGAGACTCAGGGACCGAGAGAGAGTCACAGGGACTGAGAGAGACACTGTGACTGAGACAGTCACAGGGACAAAGTGAGACACAGGGACCGAGAGAGACACAGGGACTGAGAGAGACACAGGGATCGAGAGAGACACAGGGACTGAGAGAGACACAGGGATCGAGAGAGACTCAGGGACCGAGAGAGAGTCACAGGGACTGAGAGAGACACTGTGACTGAGACAGTCACAGGGACAAAGTGAGACACAGGGACCGAGAGAGACACAGGGACTGAGAGAGACACAGGGATCGAGAGAGACACAGGGACCGAGAGAGAGACACAGGGACCGAGAGAGAGACTCAGGGACCGAGAGAGAGTCATAGGTACTGAGAGAGAGACAGGGACCAAGAGAGAGACACAGGGACCGAGTGACACACAGGGACCGACAGAGAGACACAGGGACCGAGAGAGACACAGGGACCGACAGAGAGACACAGGGACCGAGAGAGACACAGGGACTGAGAGAGACACAGGGATCGAGAGAGCACAGGGATCGAGAGAGACACAGGGACCGTGACAGACACAGGGACCGAGAGAGAGACACAGGAACCGAGAGAGAGACACAGGGAACGAGAGAGACACAGGGGCTGAGTGACACACAGGGACCGAGAGAGAGACACAGGGACCGAGAGAGATACAGGGACCGAGAGAGACACAGGGGCCGAGAGAGACACAGGGGCCGAGTGACACACAGGGACCGAGAGAGAGAGACACAGGGACAGAGAGAGACGCAGAGAGCAAGAGAGAGAGACAGGGACCGAGAGAGTGACACAGGGACCGAGAGAGACACCGGGGACCGAGAGAGACACAGGGACCGAGAGAGAGACAGGGACCAAGAGTGAGAGAGACACAGAGACAAAGAGAGAGACACAGGTGACCAAGAGAGAGACACAGGGACCGAGAGAGAGACACAGGGACCGAGAGAGAGACTCAGGGACCGAGAGAGAGACACAGGGACCAAGAGAGAGTCACAGGGACTGAGAGAGAGACAGGGACCGAGAGAGAGACAGGGACCGAGTGAGAGACACAGGGACAGAGAGAGAGACAAAGGGACCGAGTGAGACACAGGGACCGAGAGAGAGAGGACAGGGTGGGAGAGAGAGAGACACAGGGACCGAGTGAGACACAGAGACCGAGAGAGTGACAGGGACCGAGAGAGACACTGAAACTCAGAGAGAGAGACAGGGAGCAAATGAGACACAGGACTGAGAGAGACACAGGGACCGAGTGAGAGACACAGGGACCGAGTGAGACACAGCGACCGAGAGAGAGACACAATCGTCCTAGAGAGAAAGACAGGGAGCGAGAGAGAGACACAGGGACCGAGAGAGGCACAGTGACCGAGTGAGACACAGGGACCGAGAGACACACAGAGACCGAGAGAGACACAGAGACCGAGAGAGACACAGGGACCGAGAGAGAGACAGAGACCGAGAGAGACACAGAGACCGAGAGAGACAAAGAGACCGAGAGAGTCACAGGGACCGAGAGAGACACAGAGACCGAGAGAGACACAGGGACCGAGAGAGAGACATTGACCGAGAGAGACACAGGGACTGAGAGAGAGAGAAACAGGGACCGAGAGAGAGACACTAGGACCCGAGAGAGACGCAGAGAGCAAGAGAGAGAGACAGGGACCGAGAGAGTGACACAGGGACCGAGAGAGACACCGGGACCGAGAGAGACACAGAGACCGAGAGAGACACAGAGACCGAGAGAGACACAGGGACCGAGAGAGAGACAGAGACCGAGAGAGACACAGAGACCGAGAGAGACACAGAGACCGAGAGAGTCACAGGGACCGAGAGAGACACAGAGACCAAGAGAGACACAGGGACCGAGAGAGAGACATTGACCGAGAGAGACACAGGGACTGAGAGAGAGAGAAACAGGGACCGAGAGAGAGACACTAGGACCGAGAGAGACACAGGGACCCAGTGAGACACAGGGGTGAGAGTGAGACACAGGGACCGAGAGAGACACAGGGACCGAGAGAGACACAGGGACCGAGAAAGAGACACAGGGACTGAGAGAGAGACAGGGACCGAGAGAGGCACAGGGACCGAGTGAGAGACACACGGACCGAGAGAGAGACTCAGGGACCGAGAGAGAGTCACAGGGACTGAGAGAGACACTGTGACTGAGACAGTCACAGGGACAAAGTGAGACACAGGGACCGAGAGAGACACAGGGACTGAGAGAGACACAGGGATCGAGAGAGACACAGGGACTGAGAGAGACACAGGGATCGAGAGAGAGACAGGGACCGAGAGAGACACAGGGACCGAGAGAGACACAGGGACCGACAGAGAGACACATGGACCGAGAGAGACACAGGGACCGACAGTGAGACACAGGGACCGAGAGAGACACAGGGACTGAGATAGACATAGGGATCGAGAGAGACACAGGGACTGAGAGAGAGACAAGGGACTGAGAGAGAGACACAGGGACCGAGACAGACACAGGGACTGAGAGAGAGACACAGGGACCGAGAGAGACACAGGGGCCGAGTGACACACAGGTACCGAGAGAGACACAGGGACTGAGAGAAACACCAGGACCGAGAGAGAGAGACACAGGGACCGAGAGAGACACAGGGTCTGAGAGAGAGACACTGGGACCGAGAGAGATACACAGGGACGGCGAGAGAGACACAGGGACTGAGAGAGAGACACAGGGACTGAGAGCGAGACAGGGACCGAGCGAGACACAGGGGCCGAGTGACACACAGGCACCGAGAGAGAGAGACACAGGGACAGAGAGAGACGCAGAGAGCAAGAGAGAGACACCGGGACCGAGAGAGACACAGGGACCGAGAGAGAGACAGGGACCGAGAGAGAGAGAGACACAGGGACCAACAGAGAGACACAGGGACCGAGAGAGAGACACAGGGTCCTAGAGAATGACTCAGGGACCGAGAGAGAGACACAGGGACCGAGAGAGAGACACAGGGACCGAGAGAGACACAGGGGCCGAGTGACACACAGGGACCGAGAGAGAGACAGGGGACCGAGAGAGAGACAGAGGGACCGAGTGAGCAAACAGGGACCGAGAGAGAGACTCAGGGACCGAGAGAGAGACACAGGGACCAAGAGAGAGTCACAGGGACTGAGAGAGAGACAGGGACCGAGAGAGAGACAGGGACCGAGTGAGAGACACAGGGACAGAGAGAGAGACAAAGGGACCGAGTGAGACACAGGGACCGAGAGAGAGAGACAGGGTGGGAGAGAGAGAGACACAGGGACCGAGTGAGACACAGAGACCGAGAGAGTGACAGGGACCGAGAGAGACACTGAAACTCAGAGAGAGAGACAGGGAGCAAATGAGACACAGGGACTGAGAGAGACACAGGGACCGAGTGAGAGACACAGGGACCGAGTGAGACACAGGGACCGAGAGAGAGACACAATCGTCCTAGAGAGAAAGACAGGGAGCGAGAGAGAGACACAGGGACCGAGAGAGGCACAGTGACCGAGTGAGACACAGGGACCGAGAGACACACAGAGACCGAGAGAGACACAGAGACCGAGAGAGACACAGGGACCGAGAGAGAGACAGAGACCGAGAGAGACACAGAGACCGAGAGAGACAAAGAGACCGAGAGAGTCACAGGGACCGAGAGAGACACAGAGACCGAGAGAGACACAGGGACCGAGAGAGAGACATTGACCGAGAGAGACACAGGGACTGAGAGAGAGAGAAACAGGGACCGAGAGAGAGACACTAGGACCGAGAGAGACGCCGAGAGCAAGAGAGAGAGACAGGGACCGAGAGAGTGACACAGGGACCGAGAGAGACACCGGGACCGAGAGAGACACAGAGACCGAGAGAGACACAGAGACCGAGAGAGACACAGGGACCGAGAGAGAGACAGAGGCCGAGAGAGACACAGAGACCGAGAGAGACACAGAGACCGAGAGAGTCACAGGGACCGAGAGAGACACAGAGACCAAGAGAGACACAGGGACCGAGAGAGAGACATTGACCGAGAGAGACACAGGGACTGAGAGAGAGAGAAACAGGGACCGAGAGAGAGACACTAGGACCGAGAGAGACACAGGGACCCAGTGAGACACAGGGGTGAGAGTGAGACACAGGGACCGAGAGAGACACAGGGACCGAGAGAGACACAGGGACCGAGAAAGAGACACAGGGACTGAGAGAGAGACAGGGACCGAGAGAGGCACAGGGACCGAGTGAGAGACACAGGGACCGAGAGAGAGACTCAGGGACCGAGAGAGAGTCACAGGGACTGAGAGAGACACTGTGACTGAGACAGTCACAGGGACAAAGTGAGACACAGGGACCGAGAGAGACACAGGGACTGAGAGAGACACAGGGATCGAGAGAGACACAGGGACTGAGAGAGACACAGGGATCGAGAGAGAGACAGGGACCGAGAGAGACACAGGGACCGAGAGAGACACAGGGACCGACAGAGAGACACATGGACCGAGAGAGACACAGGGACCGACAGTGAGACACAGGGACCGAGAGAGACACAGGGACTGAGATAGACATAGGGATCGAGAGAGACACAGGGACTGAGAGAGAGACAAGGGACTGAGAGAGAGACACAGGGACCGAGACAGACACAGGGACTGAGAGAGAGACACAGGGACCGAGAGAGACACAGGGGCCGAGTGACACACAGGTACCGAGAGAGACACAGGGACTGAGAGAAACACCAGGACCGAGAGAGAGAGACACAGGGACCGAGAGAGACACAGGGTCTGAGAGAGAGACACTGGGACCGAGAGAGAGACACAGGGACCGCGAGAGAGACACAGGGACTGAGAGAGAGACACAGGGACTGAGAGCGAGACAGGGACCGAGCGAGACACAGGGGCCGAGTGACACACAGGCACCGAGAGAGAGAGACACAGGGACAGAGAGAGACGCAGAGAGCAAGAGAGAGACACCGGGACCGAGAGAGACACAGGGACCGAGAGAGAGACAGGGACCGAGAGAGAGAGAGACACAGGGACCAACAGAGAGACACAGGGACCGAGAGAGAGACACAGGGTCCTAGAGAATGACTCAGGGACCGAGAGAGAGACACAGGGACCGAGAGAGAGACACAGGGACCGAGAGAGACACAGGGGCCGAGTGACACACAGGGACCGAGAGAGAGACAGGGACCGAGAGAGAGACAGAGGGACCGAGAGAGAAACAGGGACCGAGTGAGACACAGAGACCGAGAGAGACATAGGGACCGAGAGAGAGACACAGGGACTGAGTGAGAGACACAGGCACCGAGTGAGACACAGAGACCGAGAGAGACACAGGGACCGAGAGAGACACAGGGACTGAGAGAGAGAGACACAGAGACCGAGAGAGAGACACAAGGACCGAGAGAGACACAGGGACCGAGTGAGACACAGGGGTGAGAGGGAGACACAGGGACCGAGAGAGACACAGGGACCGAGAGAGAGACAGGGACCGAGAGAGAGAGAGACACAGGGACCGAGAGAGAGACACAGGGACCTAGAGAATGACTCAGGGACCGAGAGAGAGACACAGGGACCAAGAGAGAGTCACAGGGACTGAGAGAGAGACAGGGACCGAGAGAGAGACAGGGACCGAGTGAGAGACACAGGGACAGAGAGAGAGACAAAGGGACCGAGTGAGACACAGGGACCGAGAGAGAGAGACAGGGTCGGAGAGAGAGAGACACAGGGACCGAGTGAGACACAGAGACCGAGAGAGTGACAGGGACCGAGTGAGACACAGGGACCGAGAGAGAGACACAGGGACCGAGAGAGAGACAGAGACCGAGAGAGACACAGAGACCGAGAGAGACAGAGAGACCGAGAGAGTCACAGGGACCGAGAGAGAGACAGAGACCGAGAGAGACACAGAGACCGAGAGAGACACAGAGACCGAGAGAGTCACAGGGACCGAGAGAGACACAGAGACCGAGAGAGTCACAGAGACCGAGAGAGACACAGAGACCGAGAGAGTCACAGGGACCGAGAGAGACACAGAGACCGAGAGAGACACAGGGACCGAGAGAGACACAGGGACCGAGAGAGAGACAGTGACCGAGAGAGACACAGGGACTGAGAGAGAGAGACACAGGGACCGAGAGAGAGACACTAGGACCGAGAGAGACACAGGGACCGAGTGAGACACAGGGGTGAGAGGGAGACACAGGGACCGAGAGAGACACAGGGACCGAGTGAGACACAGCGACCGAGAGAGACTCTGGGACCGAGAGAGAGACACATGGACCGAGAGAGACACCGGGACCGAGAGAGAAATAGGGACCGAGAGAGACACAGGGACCGAGAGAGAGACAGAGGGACCGAGAGAGACAGAGGGACCGAGAGAGAGACACAGGGACCGAGAGAGACACCGGGACCGAGAGAGACACAGGGACCGAGAGAGAGGCAGGGACCGAGAGAGGGACACAGGGACCGAGAGAGAGACACAGGGAGCAAGAGAGAGACACAGGGAACGAGAGAGAGACACAGGGACCGAGAAAGAGACACAGGGACCGAGAGAGACACAGGGACCGAGAGAGAGACAGAGGGACCGAGAGAGACACAGGGACCGAGAGAGAGACACAGTGACCGAGAGAGACACAGAGACCGAGAGAGTCACAGGGACCGAGAGAGACACAGAGACCAAGAGAGACACAGGGACCGAGAGAGAGACATTGACCGAGAGAGACACAGGGACTGAGAGAGAGAGAAACAGGAACCGAGAGAGAGACACTAGGACCGAGAGAGACACAGGGACCGAGTGAGACACAGGGGTGAGAGTGAGACACAGGGACCGAGAGAGACACAGGGACCGAGAGAGACACAGGGACCGAGAAAGAGACACAGGGACTGAGAGAGAGACAGGGACCGAGAGAGGCACAGGGACCGAGTGAGAGACACAGGGACCGAGAGAGAGACTCAGGGACCGAGAGAGAGTCACAGGGACTGAGAGAGACACTGTGACTGAGACAGTCACAGGGACAAAGTGAGACACAGGGACCGAGAGAGACACAGGGACTGAGAGAGACACAGGGATCGAGAGAGACACAGGGACTGAGAGAAACACAGGGATCGAGAGAGACACAGGGACCGAGAGAGACACAGGGACCGAGAGAGACACAGGGACCGACAGAGAGACACATGGACCGAGAGAGACACAGGGACCGACAGTGAGACACAGGGACCGAGAGAGACACAGGGACTGAGATAGACATAGGGATCGAGAGAGACACAGGGACTGAGAGAGAGACAAGGGACTGAGAGAGAGACACAGGGACCGAGACAGACACAGGGACTGAGAGAGAGACACAGGGACCGAGAGAGACACAGGGGCCGAGTGACACACAGGTACCGAGAGAGACACAGGGACTGAGAGAAACACCAGGACCGAGAGAGAGAGACACAGGGACCGAGAGAGACACAGGGTCTGAGATAGAGACACTGGGACCGAGAGAGAGACACAGGGACCGAGAGAGAGACACAGGGACTGAGAGAGAGACACAGGGACTGAGAGCGAGACAGGGACCGAGCGAGACACAGGGGCCGAGTGACACACAGGCACCGAGAGAGAGAGACACAGGGACAGAGAGAGACGCAGAGAGCAAGAGAGAGACACCGGGACCGAGAGAGACACAGGGACCGAGAGAGAGACAGGGACCGAGAGAGAGAGAGACACAGGGACCAACAGAGAGACACAGGGACCGAGAGAGAGACACAGGGTCCTAGAGAATGACTCAGGGACCGAGAGAGAGACACAGGGACCGAGAGAGAGACACAGGGACCGAGAGAGACACAGGGGCCGAGTGACACACAGGGACCGAGAGAGAGACAGGGACCGAGAGAGAGACAGAGGGACCGAGAGAGAAACAGGGACCGAGTGAGACACAGAGACCGAGAGAGACACAGGGACCGAGAGAGAGACACAGGGACTGAGTGAGAGACACAGGCACCGAGTGAGACACAGAGACCGAGAGAGACACAAGGACCGAGAGAGACACAGGGACCGAGTGAGACACAGGGGTGAGAGGGAGACACAGGGACCGAGAGAGACACAGGGACCGAGAGAGAGACAGGGACCGAGAGAGAGAGAGACACAGGGACCTAGAGAATGACTCAGGGACCGAGAGAGAGACACAGGGAGCAAGAGAGAGTCACAGGGACTGAGAGAGAGACAGGGACCGAGAGAGAGACAGGGACCGAGTGAGAGACACAGGGACAGAGAGAGAGACAAAGGGACCGAGTGAGACACAGGGACCGAGAGAGAGAGACAGGGTCGGAGAGAGAGAGACACAGGGACCGAGAGAGAGACAGAGACCGAGAGAGACACAGAGACCGAGAGAGACACAGAGACCGAGAGAGTCACAGGGACCGAGAGAGAGACAGACACCGAGAGAGACACAGAGACCGAGAGAGACACAGAGACCGAGAGAGTCACAGGGACCGAGAGAGACACAGAGACCGAGAGAGTCACAGAGACCGAGAGAGACACAGAGACCGAGAGAGTCACAGGGACCGAGAGAGACACAGAGACCGAGAGAGACACAGGGACCGAGAGAGACACAGGGACCGAGAGAGAGACAGTGACCGAGAGAGACACAGGGACTGAGAGAGAGAGACACAGGGACCGAGAGAGAGACACTAGGACCGAGAGAGACACAGGGACCGAGTGAGACACAGGGGTGAGAGGGAGACACAGGGACAGAGAGAGACACAGGGACCGAGTGAGACACAGCGACCGAGAGAGACTCAGGGACCGAGAGAGAGACACATGGACCGAGAGAGACACCGGGACCGAGAGAGACACAGGGACCGAGAGAGACACAGGGACCGAGAGAGAGACAGAGGGACCGAGAGAGACACAGTGACCGAGAGAGAGACACAGGGACCGAGAGAGACACCGGGACCGAGAGAGACACAGGGACCGAGAGAGAGGCAGGGACCGAGAGAGGGACACAGGGACCGAGAGAGAGACACAGGGAGCAAGAGAGAGACACAGGGAACGAGAGAGAGACACAGGGACCGAGAAAGAGACACAGGGACCGAGAGAGACACAGGGACCGAGAGAGAGACAGAGGGACCGAGAGAGACACAGGGACCGAGAGAGAGACACAGTGACCGAGAGAGACACCGGGAACGAGTGAGACACAGGGACCGAGAGAGAGGCAGGGACCGAGAGAGGGACACAGGGACCGAGAGAGAGACACAGGGCGCAAGAGAGAGACACAGGGACCGAGAGAGAGACACAGGGACCAAGAGAGAGTCACAGGGACTGAGAGAGAGACAGGGACCGAGAGAGGCACAGGGACCGAGTGAGAGACACAGGGACCGAGAGAGACACAGGGACCGAGAGAGAGACACAGGAACCGAGAGAGAGACACAGGGACCGAGAGAGAGACTCAGGGACCGAGAGAGAGTCACAGGGACTGAGAGAGACATTGTGACTGAGACAGTCACAGGGACAAAGTGAGACACAGGGACCGAGAGAGATGCAGAGAGCAAGAGAGAGAGACAGGGACCGAGAGAGATACACAGGGACCGAGAGAGACACAGGGACCGAGAGAGACACAGGGACCGAGAGAGAGAGACAGGGACCGAGAGAGACACAGGGACTGAGAGAGACACAGGGATCGAGAGAGACACAGGGATTGAGAGAGACACAGGGATCGAGAGAGACACAGGGACCGAGAGAGACACAGGGACCGAGAGAGACACAGGGACCGACAGAGAGACACATGGACCGAGAGAGACACAGGGACCGACAGTGAGACACAGGGACCGAGACAGACACAGGGACTGAGAGAGACACAGGGGCCGAGTGACACAAAGGTACCGAGAGAGAGAGACACAGGGACAGAGAGAGACGCAGAGAGCAAGAGAGAGAGACAGGGACCGAGAGAGAGACACAGGGACCGAGACAGACACCGGGACCGAGAGAGACACAGGGACCGAGAGAGAGACAGGGACCGAGAGAGACACAGGGACTGAGAGAGAGACAGGGGCCGAGTGACACACAGGGACCGAGAGAGAGACAGGGACTGAGCGAGATACACAGGGACCGAGAGAGATACAGAGGGACCGATTGAGACACAGGGAACGAGAGAGAGAGACAGGGTCCGAAAGAGAGAGAGACACAGGGACCGAGATTGTGACAGGGACCGAGTGAGTCACAGGGTCCCAGAGAGAGTCACAGGGACCGACAGAAACACTGAAACTGAGAGAGAGGGACAGGGACCGAGAGAGAGACAGGGACCGAGTGGGAGACACAGGGACCGAGTAAGACACAGAGACCGAGAGAGACACAGGGACCGAGAGAGACACAGGGACCGAGTGAGACACAGAGACCGAGAGAGACACAGGGACCGAGAGAGAGACACAGGGACTGAGTGAGAGACACAGGGACCGAGTGAGACACAGAGACCGAGAGAGACACAGTGACTGAGAGAGAGAGACACAGAGACCGAGAGAGAGACACAGGGACCGAGTGAGACACAGGGACCGAGTGAGACACAGGGGTGAGAGGGAGACACAGGGACCGAGAGAGACACAGGGACCGAGAGAGAGAGACACTGGGACCGAGAGAGACACAGGGACCGAGTGAGACACAGGGGTGAGAGGGAGACACAGGGACCGAGAGAGACACAGGGACCGAGAGAGAGAGACACTGGGACCGAGAGAGACACAGGGACCGATAGAGAGAGACACTGGGACCGAGAGAGACACAGGGACCGAGGGAGAGAGACACAGGGAACGAGAGATAGACACAGGGACCGAGTGAGAGACACAGGGACTGAGCGAGTCAGAGGGACCGAGAGAGACCAGGGACCGAGAGAGAGACAGGGACCGAGAGAGACACAGGGACCGAGAGAGACACAGGGACCGCGAGAGACACAGGGACCGCGAGAGAGACTCAGGGACCGAGAGAGACACAGGGACTGAGAGAGACACAGGGATCGAGAGAGACACAGGGACCAAGAGAGTCACAGGGACCGAGAGAGACACAGGGACCGAGAGAGTGAGACAGGGACCGAGAGAGACACAGGGACTGAGAGAGACACAGGGATCGAGAGAGACACAGGGACCGAGAGAGACAGAGGGACCGAGAGAGACACAGGGACCGACAGAGAGACACAGGGACCGAGAGAGATACAGGGACCGACAGAGAGACACAGGGACCGAGAGAGACACAGGGATCGAGAGAGACACAGGGACTGAGAGAGAGATACAGGGACTGAGAGAGAGACACAGGGACCGAGACAGACACAGGGACTGAGAGAGAGACACAGGGACCGAGAGAGAAACAGGGGCCGAGTGACACACAGGTACCGAGAGATACACAGGGACTGAGAGAAACACCAGGACCGAGAGAGAGACACAGGGACCGAGAGAGAGACACAGGGACCGAAAGAGAGACACAGGGACTGAGAGAGAGACACAGGGAATGAGAGAGACACAGGGACTGAGAGAGAGACACAGGGACCGTGAGAGACACCGGGACCGAGAGAGAGACACAGGGACCGAGAGAGAGACACAGGGACCGAAAGAGAGACACAGGGACTGAGAGAGAGACACAGGGAATGAGAGCGAGTCAGGGATCGAGAGAGACACAGGGGCCGAGTGAAACACAGGCACCGAGAGAGAGAGACACAGGGACAGAGAGAGACGCAGAGAGCAAGAGAGAGAGACGGGGACCGAGAGAGAGACACAGGGACCGAGAGAGACACCGGGACCGAGAGAGACACAGGGACCGAGAGAGAGACGGGGACCGAGAGAGAGAGAGACAGAGGGACCGAGAGAGAGACACAGGGACCTAGAGAATGACTCAGGGACCGAGAGAGAGACACAGGGACCGAGAGAGAGACAGAGGGACCGATTGAGACACAGGGACCGAGAGAGAGAGACAGTGTCCGAAAGAGAGAGAGACACAGGGACCAAGTGAGACACAGAGACCGAGAGAGTGACAGGGACCGAGTGAGACACAGGGACCCAGAGAGATTCACAGGGACCGAGAGAGAGACACAGGGACCGAGAGAGACACCGGGACCGAGTGAGACACAGGGACCGAGAGAGAGACACAATCGTCCTAGAGAGAAAGACAGGGAGCGAGAGAGAGACAGAGGGACCGAGAGAGACACAGGGACCCAGAGAGAGTCACAGGGACCGACAGAGACACTGAAACTGAGAGAGAGACACAGGGACCGAGAGAGACACAGGGACCGAGTGAGACACAGAGACCGAGAGAGACACAGGGACCGAGAGAGACACAGGGACCGAGTGAGACACAGAGACCGAGAGAGACACAGGGACCGAGAGAGACACAGGGACTGAGAGAGAGAGACACAGAGACCGAGAGAGAGACACAAGGACCGAGAGAGACACAGGGACCGAGTGAGACACAGGGGTGAGAGGGAGACACAGGGACCGAGAGAGACACAGGGACCGAGTGAGACACAGCGACCGAGAGAGACTCAGGGACCGAGAGAGAGACACATGGACCGAGAGAGACACCGGGACCGAGAGAGACACAGGGACCGAGAGAGACACAGGGACCGAGAGAGAGACAGAGGGACCGAGAGAGACACAGGGACCGAGAGAGAGACACAGGGACCGAGAGCGACACCAGGACCGAGAGAGACACAGGGACCGAGAGAGAGGCAGGGACCGAGCGAGGGACACAGGGACCGAGAGAGAGACACAGGGAGCAAGAGAGAGACACAGGGAACGAGAGAGAGACACAGGGACCGAGAAAGAGACACAGGGACCGAGAGAGACACAGGGACCGAGAGAGAGACAGAGGGACTGAGAGAGACACAGGGACCGAGAGAGAGACACAGTGACCGAGAGAGACACCGGGACCGAGAGAGACACAGGGACCGAGAGAGAGGCAGGGACCAAGAGAGGGACATAGGGACCGAGAGAGAGACACAGGGAGCAAGAGAGAGACACAGGGACCGAGAGAGAGACACAGGGACCAAGAGAGAGTCACAGGGACTGAGAGAGAGACAGGGACCGAGAGAGGCACAGGGACCGAGTGAGAGACACAGGGACCGAGAGAGACACAGGGACCGAGAGAGAGACACAGGAACCGAGAGAGAGACACAGGGACCGAGAGAGAGACTCAGGGACCGAGAGAGAGTCACAGGGACTGAGAGAGACATTGTGACTGAGACAGTCACAGGGACAAAGTGAGACAGGGACCGAGAGAGATGCAGAGAGCAAGAGAGAGAGACAGGGACCGAGAGAGAGACACAGGGACCGAGAGAGACACAGGGACCGAGAGAGACACAGGGACCGAGAGAGAGAGACAGGGACCGAGAGAGACACAGGGACTGAGAGAGACACAGGGATCGAGAGAGACACAGGGACTGAGAGAGACAAAGGGATCGAGAGAGACACAGGGACCGAGAGAGACACAGGGACCGAGAGAGACACAGGGACCGACAGAGAGACACATGGACCGAGAGAAACACAGGGACCGACAGTGAGACACAGGGACCGAGAGAGACACAGGGACTGAGACAGACATAGGGATCGAGAGAGACACAGGGACTGAGAGAGAGACAAGGGACTGAGAGAGACACAGGGACCGAGACAGACACAGGGACTGAGAGAGACACAGGGGCCGAGTGACACACAGGTACCGAGAGAGAGAGACACAGGGACAGAGAGAGACGCAGAGAGCAAGAGAGAGAGACAGGGACCGAGAGAGAGATACAGGGACCGAGACAGACACCGGGACCGAGAGAGACACAGGGACCGAGAGAGAGACAGGGACCGAGAGAGAGAGAGACACAGGGACCGAGAGAGAGACACAGGGAGCTAGAGAATGACTCAGGGACCGAGAGAGAGACACAGGGACTGAGAGAGAGACACAGGGACCGAGAGAGACACAGGGGCCGAGTGACACACAGGGACCGAGAGAGAGACAGGGACCGAGAGATACACAGGGACCGAGAGAGAGACAGAGGGACCGATTGAGACACAGGGACCGAGAGAGAGAGACAGGGTCCGAAAGAGAGAGAGACACAGGGACCGAGATTGTGACAGGGACCGAGTGAGTCACAGGGACCCAGAGAGAGTCACAGGGACCGACAGAAACACTGAAACTGAGAGAGAGAGACAGGGACCGAGAGAGAGACAGGGACCGAGTGAGAGACACAGGGACCGAGTGAGACACAGAGACCGAGAGAGACACAGGGACCGAGAGAGACACAGGGACCGAGTGAGACACAGAGACCGAGAGAGACACAGGGACCGAGAGAGAGACACAGGGACTGAGTGAGAGACACAGGGACCGAGTGAGACACAGAGACCGAGAGAGACACAGGGACCGAGAGAGACACAGGGACTGAGAGAGAGAGACACAGAGACCGAGAGAGAGACACAGGGACCGAGTGAGACACAGGGACCGAGTGAGACACAGGGTTGAGAGGGAGACACAGGGACCGAGAGAGACACAGGGACCGAGAGAGAGAGACACTGGGACCGAGAGAGACACAGGGACCGAGTGAGACACAGGGGTGAGAGGGAGACACAGGGACCGAGAGAGATACAGGGACCGAGAGAGAGAGACACTGGGACCGAGAGAGACACAGGGACCGAGAGAGAGAGAGACACTGGGACCGAGAGAGACACAGGGACCGAGGGAGAGAGACACAGGGAACGAGAGATAGACACAGGGACCGAGTGAGAGACACAGGGACTGAGCGAGTCACAGGGACCGAGAGAGACCAGGGACCGAGAGAGAGACAGGGACCGAGAGAGACACAGGGACCGAGAGAGACACAGGGACCGCGAGAGACACAGGGACCGCGAGAGAGACTCAGGGACCGAGAGAGACACAGGGACTGAGAGAGACACAGGGATCGAGAGAGACACAGGGACCAAGAGAGTCACAGGGACCGAGAGAGACACAGGGACCGAGAGAGTGAGACAGGGACCGAGAGAGACACAGGGACTGAGAGAGACACAGGGATCGAGAGAGACACAGGGACCGAGAGAGACAGAGGGACCGAGAGAGACACAGGGACCGACAGAGAGACACAGGGACCGAGAGAGATACAGGGACCGACAGAGAGACACAGGGACCGAGAGAGACACAGGGATCGAGAGAGACACAGGGACTGAGAGAGAGATACAGGGACTGAGAGAGAGACACAGGGACCGAGACAGACACAGGGACTGAGAGAGAGACACAGGGACCGAGAGAGAAACAGGGGCCGAGTGACACACAGGTACCGAGAGATACACAGGGACTGAGAGAAACACCAGGACCGAGAGAGAGACACAGGGACCGTGAGAGACACAGGGACCGAGAGAGAGACACAGGGACCGAGAGAGAGACACAGGGACCGAAAGAGAGACACAGGGACCGAGTGAGACACAGGGGTGAGAGGGAGACACAGGGACCGAGAGAGACACAGGGACCGAGTGAGACACAGCGACCGAGAGAGACTCAGGGACCGAGAGAGAGACACATGGACCGAGAGAGACACCGGGACCGAGAGAGACACAGGGACCGAGAGAGACACAGGGACCGAGAGAGAGACAGAGGGACCGAGAGAGACACAGGGACCGAGAGAGAGACACAGGGACCGAGAGAGACACCGGGACCGAGAGAGACACAGGGACCGAGAGAGAGGCAGGGACCGAGAGAGGGACACAGGGACCGAGAGAGAGACACAGGGAGCAAGAGAGAGACACAGGGAACGAGAGAGAGACACAGGGACCGAGAAAGAGACACAGGGACCGAGAGAGACACAGGGACCGAGAGAGAGACAGAGGGACCGAGAGAGACACAGGGACCGAGAGAGAGACACAGTGACCGAGAGAGACACCGGGACCGAGAGAGACACAGGGACCGAGAGAGAGGCAGGGACCGAGAGAGGGACACAGGGACCGAGAGAGAGACACAGGGAGCAAGAGAGAGACACAGGGACCGAGAGAGAGACACAGGGACCAAGAGAGAGTCACAGGGACTGAGAGAGAGACAGGGACCGAGAGAGGCACAGGGACCGAGTGAGAGACACAGGGACCGAGAGAGACACAGGGACCGAGAGAGAGACACAGGAACCGAGAGAGAGACACAGGGACCGAGAGAGAGACTCAGGGACCGAGAGAGAGTCACAGGGACTGAGAGAGACATTGTGACTGAGACAGTCACAGGGACAAAGTGAGACACAGGGACCGAGAGAGATGCAGAGAGCAAGAGAGAGAGACAGGGACCGAGAGAGAGACACAGGGACCGAGAGAGACACAGGGACCGAGAGAGACACAGGGACCGAGAGAGAGAGACAGGGACCGAGAGAGACACAGGGACTGAGAGAGACACAGGGATCGAGAGAGACACAGGGACTGAGAGAGACACAGGGATCGAGAGAGACACAGGGACCGAGAGAGACACAGGGACCGAGAGAGACACAGGGACCGACAGAGAGACACATGGACCGAGAGAGACTCAGGGACCGACAGTGAGACACAGGGACCGAGAGAGACACAGGGACTGAGACAGACATAGGGATCGAGAGAGACACAGGGACTGAGAGAGAGACAAGGGACTGAGAGAGACACAGGGACCGAGACAGACACAGGGACTGAGAGAGACACAGGGGCCGAGTGACACACAGGTACCGAGAGAGAGAGACACAGGGACAGAGAGAGACGCAGAGAGCAAGAGAGAGAGACAGGGACCGAGAGAGAGACACAGGGACCGAGACAGACACCGGGACCGAGAGAGACACAGGGACCGAGAGAGAGACAGGGACCGAGAGAGAGAGAGACACAGGGACCGAGAGAGAGACACAGGGAGCTAGAGAATGACTCAGGGACCGAGAGAGAGATACAGGGACTGAGAGAGAGACACAGGGACCGAGAGAGACACAGGGGCCGAGTGACACACAGGGACCGAGAGAGAGACAGGGACCGAGAGATACACAGGGACCGAGAGAGAGACAGAGGGACCGATTGAGACACAGGGACCGAGAGAGAGAGACAGGGTCCGAAAGAGAGAGAGACACAGGGACCGAGATTGTGACAGGGACCGAGTGAGTCACAGGGACCCAGAGAGAGTCACAGGGACCGACAGAAACACTGAAACTGAGAGAGAGAGACAGGGACCGAGAGAGAGACAGGGACCGAGTGAGAGACACAGGGACCGAGTGAGACACAGAGACCGAGAGAGACACAGGGACCGAGAGAGACACAGGGACCGAGTGAGACACAGAGACCGAGAGAGACACAGGGACCGAGAGAGTGACACAGGGACTGAGTGAGAGACACAGGGACCGAGTGAGACACAGAGACCGAGAGAGACACAGGGACCGAGAGAGACACAGGGACTGAGAGAGAGAGACACAGAGACCGAGAGAGAGACACAGGGACCGAGTGAGACACAGGGACCGAGTGAGACACAGGGGTGAGAGGGAGACACAGGGACCGAGAGAGACACAGGGACTGAGAGAGAGAGACACTGGGACCGAGAGAGACACAGGGACCGAGTGAGACACAGGGGTGAGAGGGAGACACAGGGACCGAGAGAGACACAGGGACCGAGAGAGAGAGACACTGGGACCGAGAGAGACACAGGGACCGAGAGAGAGAGACACTGGGACCGAGAGAGACACAGGGACCGAGGGAGAGAGACACAGGGAACGAGAGATAGACACAGGGACCGAGTGAGAGACACAGGGACTGAGCGAGTCACAGGGACCGAGAGAGACCAGGGACCGAGAGAGAGACAGGGACCGAGAGAGACACAGGGACCGAGAGAGACACAGGGACCGCGAGAGATACAGGGACCGCGAGAGAGACTCAGGGACCGAGAGAGACACAGGGACTGAGAGCGACACAGGGATCGAGAGAGACACAGGGACCAAGAGAGTCACAGGGACCGAGAGAGACACAGGGACCGAGAGAGTGAGACAGGGACCGAGAGAGACACAGGGACTGAGAGAGACACAGGGATCGAGAGAGACACAGGGACCGAGAGAGACAGAGGGACCGAGAGAGACACAGGGACCGACAGAGAGACACAGGGACCGAGAGAGATACAGGGACCGACAGAGAGACACAGGGACCGAGAGAGACACAGGGATCGAGAGAGACACAGGGACTGAGAGAGAGATACAGGGACTGAGAGAGAGACACAGGGACCGAGACAGACACAGGGACTGAGAGAGAGACACAGGGACCGAGAGAGAAACAGGGGCCGAGTGACACACAGGTACCGAGAGATACACAGGGACTGAGAGAAACACCAGGACCGAGAGAGAGACACAGGGACCGTGAGAGACACAGGGACCGAGAGAGAGACACAGGGACCGAGAGAGAGACACAGGGACCGAAAGAGAGACACAGGGACTGAGAGAGAGACACAGGGACTGAGAGCGAGTCAGGGATCGAGAGAGACACAGGGGCCGAGTGAAACACAGGCACCGAGAGAGAGAGACACAGGGACAGAGAGAGACGCAGAGAGCAAGAGAGAGAGACAGGGACCGAGAGAGAGACACAGGGACCGAGAGAGACACCGGGACCGAGAGAGACACAGGGACCGAGAGAGAGACGGGGACCGAGATAGAGAGAGACAAAGGGACCGAGAGAGAGACACAGGGACCTAGAGAATGACTCAGGGACCGAGAGAGAGACACAGGGACCGAGAGAGAGACAGAGGGACCGATTGAGACACAGGGACCGAGAGAGAGAGACAGTGTCCGAAAGAGAGAGAGACACAGGGACCAAGTGAGACACAGAGACCGAGAGAGTGACAGGGACCGAGTGAGACACAGGGACCCAGAGAGTTTCACAGGGACCGAGAGAGAGACACAGGGACCGAGAGAGACACCGGGACCGAGTGAGACACAGGGACCGAGAGAGAGACACAATCGTCCTAGAGAGAAAGACAGGGAGCGAGAGAGAGACAGAGGGACCGAGGCAGACACAGGGACCCAGAGAGAGTCACAGGGACCGACAGAGACACTGAAACTGAGAGAGAGACACAGGGACCGAGAGAGACACAGGGACCGAGTGAGACACAGAGACCGAGAGAGACACAGGGACCGAGAGAGACACAGGGACTGAGAGAGAGAGACACAGAGACCGAGAGAGAGACACAAGGACCGAGAGAGACACAGGGACCGAGTGAGACACAGGGGTGAGAGGGAGACACAGGGACCGAGAGAGACACAGGGACCGAGAGAGAGAGACACTGGGACCGAGAGATGCACAGGGACCGAGAGAGAGAGACACTGGGACCGAGAGAGACACAGGGACTGAGAGAGAGACACAGGGACCGAGAGAGAGACACAGGGACCGAGTGAGACACAGAGACCGAGAGGGACACAGGGACCGAGAGAGACACAGGGACTGAGAGAGAGAGACACAGAGACCGAGAGAGAGACACAGGGACCGAGTGAGACACAGGGACCGAGTGAGACACAGGGGTGAGAGGGAGACACAGGGACCGAGAGAGACACAGGGACCGAGAGAGAGAGACACTGGGACCGAGAGAGACACAGGGACCGAGTGAGACACAGGGGTGAGAGGGAGACACAGGGACCGAGAGAGACACAGGGACCGAGAGAGAGAGACACTGGGACCGAGAGAGACACAGGGACCGAGAGAGAGAGACACAGGGACCGAGGGAGAGAGACACAGGGAATGAGAGATAGACACAGGGACCGAGTGAGAGACACAGGGACTGAGCGAGTCACAGGGACCGAGAGAGACCAGGGACCGAGAGAGAGACAGGGACCGAGAGAGACACAGGGACCGAGAGAGACACAGGGACCGCGAGAGACACAGGGACCGCGAGAGAGACTCAGGGACCAAGAGAGACACAGGGACTGAGAGAGACACAGGGATCGAGAGAGACACAGGGACCAAGAGAGTCACAGGGACCGAGAGAGACACAGGGACCGAGAGAGTGAGACAGGGACCGAGAGAGACACAGGGACTGAGAGAGACACAGGGATCGAGAGAGACACAGGGACCGAGAGAGACAGAGGGACCGAGAGAGACACAGGGACCGACAGAGAGACACAGAGACCGAGAGATATACAGGGACCGACAGAGAGACACAGGGACCGAGAGAGACACAGGGATCGAGAGAGACACAGGGACTGAGAGAGAGATACAGGGACTGAGAGAGAGACACAGGGACCGAGACAGACACAGGGACTGAGAGAGAGACACAGGGACCGAGAGAGAAACAGGGGCCGAGTGACACACAGGTACCGAGAGATACACAGGGACTGAGAGAAACACCAGGACCGAGAGAGAGACACAGGGACCGTGAGAGACACAGGGACCGAGAGAGAGACACAGGGACCGAGAGAGAGACACAGGGACCGAAAGAGAGACACAGGGACTGAGAGAGAGACACAGGGACTGAGAGCGAGACAGGGATCGAGAGAGACACAGGGGCCGAGTGAAACACAGGCACCGAGAGAGAGAGACACAGGGACAGAGAGAGACGCAGAGAGCAAGAGAGAGAGACAGGGACCGAGAGAGAGACACAGGGACCGAGACAGACACCGGGACCGAGAGAGACACAGGGACCGAGAGAGAGACAGGGACCGAGAGAGACACAGGGACTGAGAGAGAGACAGGGGCCGAGTGACACACAGGGACCGAGAGAGAGACAGGGACTGAGCGAGATACACAGGGACCGAGAGAGATACAGAGGGACCGATTGAGACACAGGGAACGAGAGAGAGAGACAGGGTCCGAAAGAGAGAGAGACACAGGGACCGAGATTGTGACAGGGACCGAGTGAGTCACAGGGTCCCAGAGAGAGTCACAGGGACCGACAGAAACACTGAAACTGAGAGAGAGGGACAGGGACCGAGAGAGAGACAGGGACCGAGTGGGAGACACAGGGACCGAGTAAGACACAGAGACCGAGAGAGACACAGGGACCGAGAGAGACACAGGGACCGAGTGAGACACAGAGACCGAGAGAGACACAGGGACCGAGAGAGAGACACAGGGACTGAGTGAGAGACACAGGGACCGAGTGAGACACAGAGACCGAGAGAGACACAGTGACTGAGAGAGAGAGACACAGAGACCGAGAGAGAGACACAGGGACCGAGTGAGACACAGGGACCGAGTGAGACACAGGGGTGAGAGGGAGACACAGGGACCGAGAGAGACACAGGGACCGAGAGAGAGAGACACTGGGACCGAGAGAGACACAGGGACCGAGTGAGACACAGGGGTGAGAGGGAGACACAGGGACCGAGAGAGACACAGGGACCGAGAGAGAGAGACACTGGGACCGAGAGAGACACAGGGACCGATAGAGAGAGACACTGGGACCGAGAGAGACACAGGGACCGAGGGAGAGAGACACAGGGAACGAGAGATAGACACAGGGACCGAGTGAGAGACACAGGGACTGAGCGAGTCAGAGGGACCGAGAGAGACCAGGGACCGAGAGAGAGACAGGGACCGAGAGAGACACAGGGACCGAGAGAGACACAGGGACCGCGAGAGACACAGGGACCGCGAGAGAGACTCAGGGACCGAGAGAGACACAGGGACTGAGAGAGACACAGGGATCGAGAGAGACACAGGGACCAAGAGAGTCACAGGGACCGAGAGAGACACAGGGACCGAGAGAGTGAGACAGGGACCGAGAGAGACACAGGGACTGAGAGAGACACAGGGATCGAGAGAGACACAGGGACCGAGAGAGACAGAGGGACCGAGAGAGACACAGGGACCGACAGAGAGACACAGGGACCGAGAGAGATACAGGGACCGACAGAGAGACACAGGGACCGAGAGAGACACAGGGATCGAGAGAGACACAGGGACTGAGAGAGAGATACAGGGACTGAGAGAGAGACACAGGGACCGAGACAGACACAGGGACTGAGAGAGAGACACAGGGACCGAGAGAGAAACAGGGGCCGAGTGACACACAGGTACCGAGAGATACACAGGGACTGAGAGAAACACCAGGACCGAGAGAGAGACACAGGGACCGAGAGAGAGACACAGGGACCGAAAGAGAGACACAGGGACTGAGAGAGAGACACAGGGAATGAGAGAGACACAGGGACTGAGAGAGAGACACAGGGACCGTGAGAGACACCGGGACCGAGAGAGAGACACAGGGACCGAGAGAGAGACACAGGGACCGAAAGAGAGACACAGGGACTGAGAGAGAGACACAGGGAATGAGAGCGAGTCAGGGATCGAGAGAGACACAGGGGCCGAGTGAAACACAGGCACCGAGAGAGAGAGACACAGGGACAGAGAGAGACGCAGAGAGCAAGAGAGAGAGACAGGGACCGAGAGAGAGACACAGGGACCGAGAGAGACACCGGGACCGAGAGAGACACAGGGACCGAGAGAGAGACGGGGACCGAGAGAGAGAGAGACAGAGGGACCGAGAGAGAGACACAGGGACCTAGAGAATGACTCAGGGACCGAGAGAGAGACACAGGGACCGAGAGAGAGACAGAGGGACCGATTGAGACACAGGGACCGAGAGAGAGAGACAGTGTCCGAAAGAGAGAGAGACACAGGGACCAAGTGAGACACAGAGACCGAGAGAGTGACAGGGACCGAGTGAGACACAGGGACCCAGAGAGATTCACAGGGACCGAGAGAGAGACACAGGGACCGAGAGAGACACCGGGACCGAGTGAGACACAGGGACCGAGAGAGAGACACAATCGTCCTAGAGAGAAAGACAGGGAGCGAGAGAGAGACAGAGGGACCGAGAGAGACACAGGGACCCAGAGAGAGTCACAGGGACCGACAGAGACACTGAAACTGAGAGAGAGACACAGGGACCGAGAGAGACACAGGGACCGAGTGAGACACAGAGACCGAGAGAGACACAGGGACCGAGAGAGACACAGGGACCGAGTGAGACACAGAGACCGAGAGAGACACAGGGACCGAGAGAGACACAGGGACTGAGAGAGAGAGACACAGAGACCGAGAGAGAGACACAAGGACCGAGAGAGACACAGGGACCGAGTGAGACACAGGGGTGAGAGGGAGACACAGGGACCGAGAGAGACACAGGGACCGAGTGAGACACAGCGACCGAGAGAGACTCAGGGACCGAGAGAGAGACACATGGACCGAGAGAGACACCGGGACCGAGAGAGACACAGGGACCGAGAGAGACACAGGGACCGAGAGAGAGACAGAGGGACCGAGAGAGACACAGGGACCGAGAGAGAGACACAGGGACCGAGAGAGACACCAGGACCGAGAGAGACACAGGGACCGAGAGAGAGGCAGGGACCGAGCGAGGGACACAGGGACCGAGAGAGAGACACAGGGAGCAAGAGAGAGACACAGGGAACGAGAGAGAGACACAGGGACCGAGAAAGAGACACAGGGACCGAGAGAGACACAGGGACCGAGAGAGAGACAGAGGGACTGAGAGAGACACAGGGACCGAGAGAGAGACACAGTGACCGAGAGAGACACCGGGACCGAGAGAGACACAGGGACCGAGAGAGAGGCAGGGACCGAGAGAGGGACATAGGGACCGAGAGAGAGACACAGGGAGCAAGAGAGAGACACAGGGACCGAGAGAGAGACACAGGGACCAAGAGAGAGTCACAGGGACTGAGAGAGAGACTCAGGGACCGAGAGAGAGTCACAGGGACTGAGAGAGACATTGTGACTGAGACAGTCACAGGGACAAAGTGAGACAGGGACCGAGAGAGATGCAGAGAGCAAGAGAGAGAGACAGGGACCGAGAGAGAGACACAGGGACCGAGAGAGACACAGGGACCGAGAGAGACACAGGGACCGAGAGAGAGAGACAGGGACCGAGAGAGACACAGGGACTGAGAGAGACACAGGGATCGAGAGAGACACAGGGACTGAGAGAGACAAAGGGATCGAGAGAGACACAGGGACCGAGAGAGACACAGGGACCGAGAGAGACACAGGGACCGACAGAGAGACACATGGACCGAGAGAAACACAGGGACCGACAGTGAGACACAGGGACCGAGAGAGACACAGGGACTGAGACAGACATAGGGATCGAGAGAGACACAGGGACTGAGAGAGAGACAAGGGACTGAGAGAGACACAGGGACCGAGACAGACACAGGGACTGAGAGAGACACAGGGGCCGAGTGACACACAGGTACCGAGAGAGAGAGACACAGGGACAGAGAGAGACGCAGAGAGCAAGAGAGAGAGACAGGGACCGAGAGAGAGACACAGGGACCGAGACAGACACCGGGACCGAGAGAGACACAGGGACCGAGAGAGAGACAGGGACCGAGAGAGAGAGAGACACAGGGACCGAGAGAGAGACACAGGGAGCTAGAGAATGACTCAGGGACCGAGAGAGAGACACAGGGACTGAGAGAGAGACACAGGGACCGAGAGAGACACAGGGGCCGAGTGACACACAGGGACCGAGAGAGAGACAGGGACCGAGAGATACACAGGGACCGAGAGAGAGACAGAGGGACCGATTGAGACACAGGGACCGAGAGAGAGAGACAGGGTCCGAAAGAGAGAGAGACACAGGGACCGAGATTGTGACAGGGACCGAGTGAGTCACAGGGACCCAGAGAGAGTCACAGGGACCGACAGAAACACTGAAACTGAGAGAGAGAGACAGGGACCGAGAGAGAGACAGGGACCGAGTGAGAGACACAGGGACCGAGTGAGACACAGAGACCGAGAGAGACACAGGGACCGAGAGAGACACAGGGACCGAGTGAGACACAGAGACCGAGAGAGACACAGGGACCGAGAGAGAGACACAGGGACTGAGTGAGAGACACAGGGACCGAGTGAGACACAGAGACCGAGAGAGACACAGGGACCGAGAGAGACACAGGGACTGAGAGAGAGAGACACAGAGACCGAGAGAGAGACACAGGGACCGAGTGAGACACAGGGACCGAGTGAGACACAGGGTTGAGAGGGAGACACAGGGACCGAGAGAGACACAGGGACCGAGAGAGAGAGACACTGGGACCGAGAGAGACACAGGGACCGAGTGAGACACAGGGGTGAGAGGGAGACACAGGGACCGAGAGAGATACAGGGACCGAGAGAGAGAGACACTGGGACCGAGAGAGACACAGGGACCGAGAGAGAGAGAGACACTGGGACCGAGAGAGACACAGGGACCGAGGGAGAGAGACACAGGGAACGAGAGATAGACACAGGGACCGAGTGAGAGACACAGGGACTGAGCGAGTCACAGGGACCGAGAGAGACCAGGGACCGAGAGAGAGACAGGGACCGAGAGAGACACAGGGACCGAGAGAGACACAGGGACCGCGAGAGACACAGGGACCGCGAGAGAGACTCAGGGACCGAGAGAGACACAGGGACTGAGAGAGACACAGGGATCGAGAGAGACACAGGGACCAAGAGAGTCACAGGGACCGAGAGAGACACAGGGACCGAGAGAGTGAGACAGGGACCGAGAGAGACACAGGGACTGAGAGAGACACAGGGATCGAGAGAGACACAGGGACCGAGAGAGACAGAGGGACCGAGAGAGACACAGGGACCGACAGAGAGACACAGGGACCGAGAGAGATACAGGGACCGACAGAGAGACACAGGGACCGAGAGAGACACAGGGATCGAGAGAGACACAGGGACTGAGAGAGAGATACAGGGACTGAGAGAGAGACACAGGGACCGAGACAGACACAGGGACTGAGAGAGAGACACAGGGACCGAGAGAGAAACAGGGGCCGAGTGACACACAGGTACCGAGAGATACACAGGGACTGAGAGAAACACCAGGACCGAGAGAGAGACACAGGGACCGTGAGAGACACAGGGACCGAGAGAGAGACACAGGGACCGAGAGAGAGACACAGGGACCGAAAGAGAGACACAGGGACCGAGTGAGACACAGGGGTGAGAGGGAGACACAGGGACCGAGAGAGACACAGGGACCGAGTGAGACACAGCGACCGAGAGAGACTCAGGGACCGAGAGAGAGACACATGGACCGAGAGAGACACCGGGACCGAGAGAGACACAGGGACCGAGAGAGACACAGGGACCGAGAGAGAGACAGAGGGACCGAGAGAGACACAGGGACCGAGAGAGAGACACAGGGACCGAGAGAGACACCGGGACCGAGAGAGACACAGGGACCGAGAGAGAGGCAGGGACCGAGAGAGGGACACAGGGACCGAGAGAGAGACACAGGGAGCAAGAGAGAGACACAGGGAACGAGAGAGAGACACAGGGACCGAGAAAGAGACACAGGGACCGAGAGAGACACAGGGACCGAGAGAGAGACAGAGGGACCGAGAGAGACACAGGGACCGAGAGAGAGACACAGTGACCGAGAGAGACACCGGGACCGAGAGAGACACAGGGACCGAGAGAGAGGCAGGGACCGAGAGAGGGACACAGGGACCGAGAGAGAGACACAGGGAGCAAGAGAGAGACACAGGGACCGAGAGAGAGACACAGGGACCAAGAGAGAGTCACAGGGACTGAGAGAGAGACAGGGACCGAGAGAGGCACAGGGACCGAGTGAGAGACACAGGGACCGAGAGAGACACAGGGACCGAGAGAGAGACACAGGAACCGAGAGAGAGACACAGGGACCGAGAGAGAGACTCAGGGACCGAGAGAGAGTCACAGGGACTGAGAGAGACATTGTGACTGAGACAGTCACAGGGACAAAGTGAGACACAGGGACCGAGAGAGATGCAGAGAGCAAGAGAGAGAGACAGGGACCGAGAGAGAGACACAGGGACCGAGAGAGACACAGGGACCGAGAGAGACACAGGGACCGAGAGAGAGAGACAGGGACCGAGAGAGACACAGGGACTGAGAGAGACACAGGGATCGAGAGAGACACAGGGACTGAGAGAGACACAGGGATCGAGAGAGACACAGGGACCGAGAGAGACACAGGGACCGAGAGAGACACAGGGACCGACAGAGAGACACATGGACCGAGAGAGACTCAGGGACCGACAGTGAGACACAGGGACCGAGAGAGACACAGGGACTGAGACAGACATAGGGATCGAGAGAGACACAGGGACTGAGAGAGAGACAAGGGACTGAGAGAGACACAGGGACCGAGACAGACACAGGGACTGAGAGAGACACAGGGGCCGAGTGACACACAGGTACCGAGAGAGAGAGACACAGGGACAGAGAGAGACGCAGAGAGCAAGAGAGAGAGACAGGGACCGAGAGAGAGACACAGGGACCGAGACAGACACCGGGACCGAGAGAGACACAGGGACCGAGAGAGAGACAGGGACCGAGAGAGAGAGAGACACAGGGACCGAGAGAGAGACACAGGGAGCTAGAGAATGACTCAGGGACCGAGAGAGAGATACAGGGACTGAGAGAGAGACACAGGGACCGAGAGAGACACAGGGGCCGAGTGACACACAGGGACCGAGAGAGAGACAGGGACCGAGAGATACACAGGGACCGAGAGAGAGACAGAGGGACCGATTGAGACACAGGGACCGAGAGAGAGAGACAGGGTCCGAAAGAGAGAGAGACACAGGGACCGAGATTGTGACAGGGACCGAGTGAGTCACAGGGACCCAGAGAGAGTCACAGGGACCGACAGAAACACTGAAACTGAGAGAGAGAGACAGGGACCGAGAGAGAGACAGGGACCGAGTGAGAGACACAGGGACCGAGTGAGACACAGAGACCGAGAGAGACACAGGGACCGAGAGAGACACAGGGACCGAGTGAGACACAGAGACCGAGAGAGACACAGGGACCGAGAGAGTGACACAGGGACTGAGTGAGAGACACAGGGACCGAGTGAGACACAGAGACCGAGAGAGACACAGGGACCGAGAGAGACACAGGGACTGAGAGAGAGAGACACAGAGACCGAGAGAGAGACACAGGGACCGAGTGAGACACAGGGACCGAGTGAGACACAGGGGTGAGAGGGAGACACAGGGACCGAGAGAGACACAGGGACTGAGAGAGAGAGACACTGGGACCGAGAGAGACACAGGGACCGAGTGAGACACAGGGGTGAGAGGGAGACACAGGGACCGAGAGAGACACAGGGACCGAGAGAGAGAGACACTGGGACCGAGAGAGACACAGGGACCGAGAGAGAGAGACACTGGGACCGAGAGAGACACAGGGACCGAGGGAGAGAGACACAGGGAACGAGAGATAGACACAGGGACCGAGTGAGAGACACAGGGACTGAGCGAGTCACAGGGACCGAGAGAGACCAGGGACCGAGAGAGAGACAGGGACCGAGAGAGACACAGGGACCGAGAGAGACACAGGGACCGCGAGAGATACAGGGACCGCGAGAGAGACTCAGGGACCGAGAGAGACACAGGGACTGAGAGCGACACAGGGATCGAGAGAGACACAGGGACCAAGAGAGTCACAGGGACCGAGAGAGACACAGGGACCGAGAGAGTGAGACAGGGACCGAGAGAGACACAGGGACTGAGAGAGACACAGGGATCGAGAGAGACACAGGGACCGAGAGAGACAGAGGGACCGAGAGAGACACAGGGACCGACAGAGAGACACAGGGACCGAGAGAGATACAGGGACCGACAGAGAGACACAGGGACCGAGAGAGACACAGGGATCGAGAGAGACACAGGGACTGAGAGAGAGATACAGGGACTGAGAGAGAGACACAGGGACCGAGACAGACACAGGGACTGAGAGAGAGACACAGGGACCGAGAGAGAAACAGGGGCCGAGTGACACACAGGTACCGAGAGATACACAGGGACTGAGAGAAACACCAGGACCGAGAGAGAGACACAGGGACCGTGAGAGACACAGGGACCGAGAGAGAGACACAGGGACCGAGAGAGAGACACAGGGACCGAAAGAGAGACACAGGGACTGAGAGAGAGACACAGGGACTGAGAGCGAGTCAGGGATCGAGAGAGACACAGGGGCCGAGTGAAACACAGGCACCGAGAGAGAGAGACACAGGGACAGAGAGAGACGCAGAGAGCAAGAGAGAGAGACAGGGACCGAGAGAGAGACACAGGGACCGAGAGAGACACCGGGACCGAGAGAGACACAGGGACCGAGAGAGAGACGGGGACCGAGATAGAGAGAGACAAAGGGACCGAGAGAGAGACACAGGGACCTAGAGAATGACTCAGGGACCGAGAGAGAGACACAGGGACCGAGAGAGAGACAGAGGGACCGATTGAGACACAGGGACCGAGAGAGAGAGACAGTGTCCGAAAGAGAGAGAGACACAGGGACCAAGTGAGACACAGAGACCGAGAGAGTGACAGGGACCGAGTGAGACACAGGGACCCAGAGAGTTTCACAGGGACCGAGAGAGAGACACAGGGACCGAGAGAGACACCGGGACCGAGTGAGACACAGGGACCGAGAGAGAGACACAATCGTCCTAGAGAGAAAGACAGGGAGCGAGAGAGAGACAGAGGGACCGAGGCAGACACAGGGACCCAGAGAGAGTCACAGGGACCGACAGAGACACTGAAACTGAGAGAGAGACACAGGGACCGAGAGAGACACAGGGACCGAGTGAGACACAGAGACCGAGAGAGACACAGGGACCGAGAGAGACACAGGGACTGAGAGAGAGAGACACAGAGACCGAGAGAGAGACACAAGGACCGAGAGAGACACAGGGACCGAGTGAGACACAGGGGTGAGAGGGAGACACAGGGACCGAGAGAGACACAGGGACCGAGAGAGAGAGACACTGGGACCGAGAGATGCACAGGGACCGAGAGAGAGAGACACTGGGACCGAGAGAGACACAGGGACTGAGAGAGAGACACAGGGACCGAGAGAGAGACACAGGGACCGAGTGAGACACAGAGACCGAGAGGGACACAGGGACCGAGAGAGACACAGGGACTGAGAGAGAGAGACACAGAGACCGAGAGAGAGACACAGGGACCGAGTGAGACACAGGGACCGAGTGAGACACAGGGGTGAGAGGGAGACACAGGGACCGAGAGAGACACAGGGACCGAGAGAGAGAGACACTGGGACCGAGAGAGACACAGGGACCGAGTGAGACACAGGGGTGAGAGGGAGACACAGGGACCGAGAGAGACACAGGGACCGAGAGAGAGAGACACTGGGACCGAGAGAGACACAGGGACTGAGAGAGAGAGACACAGGGACCGAGGGAGAGAGACACAGGGAATGAGAGATAGACACAGGGACCGAGTGAGAGACACAGGGACTGAGCGAGTCACAGGGACCGAGAGAGACCAGGGACCGAGAGAGAGACAGGGACCGAGAGAGACACAGGGACCGAGAGAGACACAGGGACCGCGAGAGACACAGGGACCGCGAGAGAGACTCAGGGACCAAGAGAGACACAGGGACTGAGAGAGACACAGGGATCGAGAGAGACACAGGGACCAAGAGAGTCACAGGGACCGAGAGAGACACAGGGACCGAGAGAGTGAGACAGGGACCGAGAGAGACACAGGGACTGAGAGAGACACAGGGATCGAGAGAGACACAGGGACCGAGAGAGACAGAGGGACCGAGAGAGACACAGGGACCGACAGAGAGACACAGAGACCGAGAGATATACAGGGACCGACAGAGAGACACAGGGACCGAGAGAGACACAGGGATCGAGAGAGACACAGGGACTGAGAGAGAGATACAGGGACTGAGAGAGAGACACAGGGACCGAGACAGACACAGGGACTGAGAGAGAGACACAGGGACCGAGAGAGAAACAGGGGCCGAGTGACACACAGGTACCGAGAGATACACAGGGACTGAGAGAAACACCAGGACCGAGAGAGAGACACAGGGACCGTGAGAGACACAGGGACCGAGAGAGAGACACAGGGACCGAGAGAGAGACACAGGGACCGAAAGAGAGACACAGGGACTGAGAGAGAGACACAGGGACTGAGAGCGAGACAGGGATCGAGAGAGACACAGGGGCCGAGTGAAACACAGGCACCGAGAGAGAGAGACACAGGGACAGAGAGAGACGCAGAGAGCAAGAGAGAGAGACAGGGACCGAGAGAGAGACACAGGGACCGAGAGAGACACCGGGACCGAGAGAGACACAGGGATCGAGAGAGAGACAGGGACCGAGAGAGAGAGAGACAGAGGGACCGAGAGAGAGACACAGGGACCTAGAGAATGACTCAGGGACCGAGAGAGAGACACAGGGAACGAGAGAGAAACAGAGGGACCGATTGAGACACAGGGACCGAGAGAGAGAGACCGTGTCCGAAAGAGAGAGAGACACAGGGACCAAGTGAGACACAGAGACCGAGAGAGTGACAGGGACCGAGTGAGACACAGGGACCCAGAGAGATTCACAGGGACCGAGAGAGAGACACAGGGACCGAGAGAGACACAGGGACCGAGTGAGACACAGGAACCGAGAGAGAGACACAATCATCCTAGAGAGAAAGACAGGGAGCGAGAGAGAGACAGAGGGACCGAGAGAGACACAGGGACCCAGAGAGAGTCACAGGGACCGAGTGAGACACAGAGACCGAGAGAGACACAGGGACCGAGAGAGACACAGGGACCGAGTGAGACACAGAGACCGAGTGAGACACAGAGACCGAGAGAGGCACAGGGACCGAGAGAGACACAGGGACTGAGAGAGAGAGACACAGAGACCGAGAGAGAGACACAAGGACCGAGAGAGACACAGGGACCGAGTGAGACACAGGGGTGAGAGGGAGACACAGGGACCGAGAGAGACACAGGGACCGAGAGAGAGAGACACTGGGACCGAGAGATGCACAGGGACCGAGGGAGAGAGACACTGGGACCGAGAGAGACACAGGGACTGAGAGAGAGACACAGGGACCGAGAGAGAGACACAGGGACCTAGAGAGAGTCACAGGGACCGAGAGAGACACAGGGACTGAGAGAGACACAGGGATCGAGAGAGACACTGGGACTGAGAGAGAGACACAGGGACCGAGAGAGACACAGGAACCGAGAGAGTCACAGGAACCGAGAGAGACACAGGGACCGAGAGAGACACAGGCACCGAGAGAGATACCAGGACCGAGAGAGACACAGGGGTGAGAGAGAGATACAGGGACCGAGAGAGATACAGGGACCGAGAGAGAGGCACAGGGACAGAGAGAGAGACACAGGAACCGAGAGAGACACTGTGACTGAGACAGTCACAGGGACAAAGTGAGACACAGGGACCGAGAGAGACGCAGAGAGCAAGAGAGAGAGACAGGGACCGAGAGAGAGACACAGGGACCGAGAGAGACACCTGGACCGAGAGAGACACAGGGACCGAGAGAGAGACAGGGACTGAGAGAGAGAGAGACACAGGGACCAAGAGAGAGACACAGGGACCGAGAGAGAGACACAGGGACTGAGTGAGAGTCACAGGGACCGAGTGAGACACAGAGACCGAGAGAGACACAGGGACCGAGAGAGACACAGGGACTGAGAGAGAGAGACACAGAGACCGAGAGAGAGACACAAGGACCGAGAGAGACACAGGGACCGAGTGAGACACAGGGGTGAGAGGGAGACACAGGGACCGAGAGAGACACAGGGACCGAGAGAGAGACAGGGACCGAGAGAGAGAGAGACACAGGGACCGAGAGAGAGACACAGGGACCTAGAGAATGACTCAGGGACCGAGAGAGAGACACAGGGACCGAGTGAGAGACACAGGGACAGAGAGAGAGACAAAGGGACCGAGTGAGACACAGGGACCGAGAGAGAGAGACAGGGTTGGAGAGAGAGAGACACAGGGACCGAGTGAGACACAGGGACCGAGAGAGGCATAGGGACCGAGAGAGACACAGGGACCGAGAGAGGCACAGGGACCGAGTGAGACACAGGGACCGAGAGACACACAGAGACCGAGAGAGACACAGAGACCGAGAGAGACACAGGGACCGAGAGAGAGACAGAGACCGAGAGAGACACAGAGACCGAGAGAGACACAGAGACCGAGAGAGTCACAGGGACCGAGAGAGACACAGAGACCGAGAGAGACACAGGGACCGTGAGAGAGACAGTGACCGAGAGAGACACAGGGACTGAGAGAGAGAGACACAGGGACCGAGAGAGAGACACTAGGACCGAGAGAGACACAGGGACCGAGTGAGACACAGGGGTGAGAGGGAGACACAGGGACCGAGAGAGACACAGGGACCGAGTGAGACACAGCGACCGAGAGAGACTCAGGGACCGAGAGAGAGACACATGGACCGAGAGAGACACCGGGACCGAGAGAGACACAGGGACCGAGAGAGACACAGGGACCGAGAGAGAGACAGAGGGACTGAGAGAGACACAGGGACCGAGAGAGAGACACAGGGACCGAGAGAGACACCGGGACCGAGAGAGACACAGGGACCGAGAGAGAGGCAGGCACCGAGAGAGAGACACAGGGACCGAGAGAGAGACACAGGGACCGAGAAAGAGACACAGGGACTGAGAGAGAGACAGGGACCGAGAGAGGCACAGGGACCGAGTGAGAGACACAGGGACCGAGAGAGACACAGGGACCGAGAGAGAGACACAGGAACCGAGAGAGAGACACAGGGACCGAGAGAGAGACTCAGGGACCGAGAGAGAGTCACAGGGACTGAGAGAGACACTGTGACTGAGACAGTCACAGGGACAAAGTGAGACACAGGGACCGAGAGAGACGCAGAGAGCAAGAGGGAGAGACAGGGACCGAGAGAGAGATACAGGGACCGAGAGAGACACAGGGACCGAGAGAGAGAGACAGGGACCGAGAGAGACACAGGGACTGAGAGAGACACAGGGATCGAGAGAGACACAGGGACTGAGAGAGACACAGGGATCGAGAGAGACACAGGGACCGAGAGAGACACAGGGACCGAGAGAGACACAGGGACCGACAGAGAGACACATGGAACGAGAGAGACACAGGGACCGACAGTGAGACACAGGGACCGAGAGAGACACAGGGACTGAGATAGACATACGGATCGAGAGAGACACAGGGACTGAGAGAGAGACAAGGGACTGAGAGAGAGACACAGGGACCGAGACAGACACAGGGACTGAGAGAGAGACACAGGGACCGAGAGAGACACAGGGGCCGAGTGACACACAGGTACCGAGAGAGACACAGGGACCGAGAGAGAGAGACACAGGGACCGAGAGAGAGACACAGGGACCGAGAGAGAGACACAGGGACTGAGAGAGAGACACAGGGACTGAGAGCGAGACAGCGACCGAGAGAGACACAGGGGCCGAGTGACACACAGGCACCGAGAGAGAGAGACACAGGGACAGAGAGAGACGCAGAGAGCAAGAGAGAGAGACAGGGACCGAGAGAGAGACACAGGGACCGATAGAGACACCGGGACCGAGAGAGACACAGGGACCGAGAGAGAGACAGGGACCGAGAGAGAGAGTAACACAGGGACCAAGAGAGAGACACAGGGACCGAGAGAGAGACACAGGGTCCTAGAGAATGACTTAGGGACCGAGAGAGACACAGGGACCGAGAGAGAGACACAGGGACCGAGAGAGAGACACAGGGACCGAGAGAGACACAGGGGCCGAGTGACACAGAGGGACCGAGAGAGAGAGACAGGGACCGAGAGAGATACATAGGGACCGAGAGAGACAGAGGGACCGATTGAGACACAGGGACCGAGAGAGAGAGACAGGGACCGAAAGAGAGAGAGACACAGGGACCGAGATTGTGACAGGCACCGAGTGAGACACAGGGACCCAGAGAGAGTCACAGGGACCGACAGAAACACTGAAACTGAGAGAGAGAGACAGGGACCGAGAGAGAGACAGGGACCGAGTGAGAGACACAGGGACCGAGAGAGAGACACACTCGTCCTAGAGAGAAAGACAGGGAGCGAGAGAGAGACACAGGGACCGAGAGAGACACAGGGACCGAGTGAGACACAGAGACCGAGAGAGACACAGGGACCGAGAGAGACACAGGGACCGAGTGAGACACAGAGACCGAGAGAGACACAGGGACCGAGAGAGAGACACAGGGACTGAGTGAGAGACACAGGTACCGAGTGAGACACAGAGACCGAGAGAGACACAGGGACCGAGAGAGACACAGGGACTGAGAGAGAGAGACACAGAGACCGAGAGAGAGACACAAGGACCGAGAGAGACACAGGGACCAAGTGAGAGAGACACAGGGAACGAGAGATAGACATAGGGACCGAGTGAGAGACACAGGGACCGAGAGAGACCAGGGACCGAGAGAGACACAGGGACCGAGAGAGAGACAGGGACCGAGAGAGACCAGGGACCGAGAGAGACACAGGGACCGTGAGAGAGAGACACAGAGACCGAGAGAGAGACACAAGGACCGAGAGAGACACAGGGACCGAGTGAGACACAGGGGTGAGAGGGAGACACAGGGACCGAGAGAGACACAGGGACCGAGAGAGGGAGACACTGGGACCGAGAGATGCACAGGGACCGAGAGAGAGAGACACTGGGAACGAGAGAGACACAGGGACTGAGAGAGAGACACAGGGACCGAGAGAGAGACACAGGGACCTAGAGAGAGTCACAGGGACCGAGAGAGACACAGGGACTGAGAGAGACACAGGGATCGAGAGAGACACTGGGACTGAGAGAGAGACACATGGACCGAGAGAGACACAGGAACCGAGAGAGACACAGGAACCGAGAGAGACACAGGGAAGGAGAGAGACACAGGCACCGAGAGAGATACCAGGACCGAGAGAGACACAGGGGTGAGAGAGAGATACAGGGACCGAGAGAGATACAGGGACCGAGAGAGAGACACAGGGACAGAGAGAGAGACACAGGAACCAAGAGAGACACTGTGACTGAGACAGTCACAGGGACAAAGTGAGACACAGGGACCGAGAGAGACGCAGAGAGCAAGAGAGAGAGACAGGGACCGAGAGAGAGACACAGGGACCGAGAGAGACACCGGGACCGAGAGAGACACAGGGACCGAGAGAGAGACAGGGACCGAGAGAGAGAGAGACACAGGGACCGAGAGAGAGACACAGGGACCGAGAGAGAGACACAGGGTCCTAGAGAATGACTCAGGGACCGAGAGAGAGACACAGGGACCGAGAGAGAGACACAGGGACCGAGAGAGACACAGGGGCCGAGTGACACACAGGGACCGAGAGAGAGACACAGGGACCGAGAGAGACACCGGGACCGAGAGAGACACAGGGACCGAGAGAGAGACGGGGACCGAGATAGAGAGAGACAAAGGGACCGAGAGAGAGACACAGGGACCTAGAGAATGACTCAGGGACCGAGAGAGAGACACAGGGACCGAGAGAGAGACAGAGGGACCGATTGAGACACAGGGACCGAGAGAGAGAGACAGTGTCCGAAAGAGAGAGAGACACAGGGACCAAGTGAGACACAGAGACCGAGAGAGTGACAGGGACCGAGTGAGACACAGGGACCCAGAGAGTTTCACAGGGACCGAGAGAGAGACACAGGGACCGAGAGAGACACCGGGACCGAGTGAGACACAGGGACCGAGAGAGAGACACAATCGTCCTAGAGAGAAAGACAGGGAGCGAGAGAGAGACAGAGGGACCGAGGCAGACACAGGGACCCAGAGAGAGTCACAGGGACCGACAGAGACACTGAAACTGAGAGAGAGACACAGGGACCGAGAGAGACACAGGGACCGAGTGAGACACAGAGACCGAGAGAGACACAGGGACCGAGAGAGACACAGGGACTGAGAGAGAGAGACACAGAGACCGAGAGAGAGACACAAGGACCGAGAGAGACACAGGGACCGAGTGAGACACAGGGGTGAGAGGGAGACACAGGGACCGAGAGAGACACAGGGACCGAGAGAGAGAGACACTGGGACCGAGAGATGCACAGGGACCGAGAGAGAGAGACACTGGGACCGAGAGAGACACAGGGACTGAGAGAGAGACACAGGGACCGAGAGAGAGACACAGGGACCGAGTGAGACACAGAGACCGAGAGGGACACAGGGACCGAGAGAGACACAGGGACTGAGAGAGAGAGACACAGAGACCGAGAGAGAGACACAGGGACCGAGTGAGACACAGGGACCGAGTGAGACACAGGGGTGAGAGGGAGACACAGGGACCGAGAGAGACACAGGGACCGAGAGAGAGAGACACTGGGACCGAGAGAGACACAGGGACCGAGTGAGACACAGGGGTGAGAGGGAGACACAGGGACCGAGAGAGACACAGGGACCGAGAGAGAGAGACACTGGGACCGAGAGAGACACAGGGACTGAGAGAGAGAGACACAGGGACCGAGGGAGAGAGACACAGGGAATGAGAGATAGACACAGGGACCGAGTGAGAGACACAGGGACTGAGCGAGTCACAGGGACCGAGAGAGACCAGGGACCGAGAGAGAGACAGGGACCGAGAGAGACACAGGGACCGAGAGAGACACAGGGACCGCGAGAGACACAGGGACCGCGAGAGAGACTCAGGGACCAAGAGAGACACAGGGACTGAGAGAGACACAGGGATCGAGAGAGACACAGGGACCAAGAGAGTCACAGGGACCGAGAGAGACACAGGGACCGAGAGAGTGAGACAGGGACCGAGAGAGACACAGGGACTGAGAGAGACACAGGGATCGAGAGAGACACAGGGACCGAGAGAGACAGAGGGACCGAGAGAGACACAGGGACCGACAGAGAGACACAGAGACCGAGAGATATACAGGGACCGACAGAGAGACACAGGGACCGAGAGAGACACAGGGATCGAGAGAGACACAGGGACTGAGAGAGAGATACAGGGACTGAGAGAGAGACACAGGGACCGAGACAGACACAGGGACTGAGAGAGAGACACAGGGACCGAGAGAGAAACAGGGGCCGAGTGACACACAGGTACCGAGAGATACACAGGGACTGAGAGAAACACCAGGACCGAGAGAGAGACACAGGGACCGTGAGAGACACAGGGACCGAGAGAGAGACACAGGGACCGAGAGAGAGACACAGGGACCGAAAGAGAGACACAGGGACTGAGAGAGAGACACAGGGACTGAGAGCGAGACAGGGATCGAGAGAGACACAGGGGCCGAGTGAAACACAGGCACCGAGAGAGAGAGACACAGGGACAGAGAGAGACGCAGAGAGCAAGAGAGAGAGACAGGGACCGAGAGAGAGACACAGGGACCGAGAGAGACACCGGGACCGAGAGAGACACAGGGATCGAGAGAGAGACAGGGACCGAGAGAGAGAGAGACAGAGGGACCGAGAGAGAGACACAGGGACCTAGAGAATGACTCAGGGACCGAGAGAGAGACACAGGGAACGAGAGAGAAACAGAGGGACCGATTGAGACACAGGGACCGAGAGAGAGAGACCGTGTCCGAAAGAGAGAGAGACACAGGGACCAAGTGAGACACAGAGACCGAGAGAGTGACAGGGACCGAGTGAGACACAGGGACCCAGAGAGATTCACAGGGACCGAGAGAGAGACACAGGGACCGAGAGAGACACAGGGACCGAGTGAGACACAGGAACCGAGAGAGAGACACAATCATCCTAGAGAGAAAGACAGGGAGCGAGAGAGAGACAGAGGGACCGAGAGAGACACAGGGACCCAGAGAGAGTCACAGGGACCGAGTGAGACACAGAGACCGAGAGAGACACAGGGACCGAGAGAGACACAGGGACCGAGTGAGACACAGAGACCGAGTGAGACACAGAGACCGAGAGAGGCACAGGGACCGAGAGAGACACAGGGACTGAGAGAGAGAGACACAGAGACCGAGAGAGAGACACAAGGACCGAGAGAGACACAGGGACCGAGTGAGACACAGGGGTGAGAGGGAGACACAGGGACCGAGAGAGACACAGGGACCGAGAGAGAGAGACACTGGGACCGAGAGATGCACAGGGACCGAGGGAGAGAGACACTGGGACCGAGAGAGACACAGGGACTGAGAGAGAGACACAGGGACCGAGAGAGAGACACAGGGACCTAGAGAGAGTCACAGGGACCGAGAGAGACACAGGGACTGAGAGAGACACAGGGATCGAGAGAGACACTGGGACTGAGAGAGAGACACAGGGACCGAGAGAGACACAGGAACCGAGAGAGTCACAGGAACCGAGAGAGACACAGGGACCGAGAGAGACACAGGCACCGAGAGAGATACCAGGACCGAGAGAGACACAGGGGTGAGAGAGAGATACAGGGACCGAGAGAGATACAGGGACCGAGAGAGAGGCACAGGGACAGAGAGAGAGACACAGGAACCGAGAGAGACACTGTGACTGAGACAGTCACAGGGACAAAGTGAGACACAGGGACCGAGAGAGACGCAGAGAGCAAGAGAGAGAGACAGGGACCGAGAGAGAGACACAGGGACCGAGAGAGACACCTGGACCGAGAGAGACACAGGGACCGAGAGAGAGACAGGGACTGAGAGAGAGAGAGACACAGGGACCAAGAGAGAGACACAGGGACCGAGAGAGAGACACAGGGACTGAGTGAGAGTCACAGGGACCGAGTGAGACACAGAGACCGAGAGAGACACAGGGACCGAGAGAGACACAGGGACTGAGAGAGAGAGACACAGAGACCGAGAGAGAGACACAAGGACCGAGAGAGACACAGGGACCGAGTGAGACACAGGGGTGAGAGGGAGACACAGGGACCGAGAGAGACACAGGGACCGAGAGAGAGACAGGGACCGAGAGAGAGAGAGACACAGGGACCGAGAGAGAGACACAGGGACCTAGAGAATGACTCAGGGACCGAGAGAGAGACACAGGGACCGAGTGAGAGACACAGGGACAGAGAGAGAGACAAAGGGACCGAGTGAGACACAGGGACCGAGAGAGAGAGACAGGGTTGGAGAGAGAGAGACACAGGGACCGAGTGAGACACAGGGACCGAGAGAGGCATAGGGACCGAGAGAGACACAGGGACCGAGAGAGGCACAGGGACCGAGTGAGACACAGGGACCGAGAGACACACAGAGACCGAGAGAGACACAGAGACCGAGAGAGACACAGGGACCGAGAGAGAGACAGAGACCGAGAGAGACACAGAGACCGAGAGAGACACAGAGACCGAGAGAGTCACAGGGACCGAGAGAGACACAGAGACCGAGAGAGACACAGGGACCGTGAGAGAGACAGTGACCGAGAGAGACACAGGGACTGAGAGAGAGAGACACAGGGACCGAGAGAGAGACACTAGGACCGAGAGAGACACAGGGACCGAGTGAGACACAGGGGTGAGAGGGAGACACAGGGACCGAGAGAGACACAGGGACCGAGTGAGACACAGCGACCGAGAGAGACTCAGGGACCGAGAGAGAGACACATGGACCGAGAGAGACACCGGGACCGAGAGAGACACAGGGACCGAGAGAGACACAGGGACCGAGAGAGAGACAGAGGGACTGAGAGAGACACAGGGACCGAGAGAGAGACACAGGGACCGAGAGAGACACCGGGACCGAGAGAGACACAGGGACCGAGAGAGAGGCAGGCACCGAGAGAGAGACACAGGGACCGAGAGAGAGACACAGGGACCGAGAAAGAGACACAGGGACTGAGAGAGAGACAGGGACCGAGAGAGGCACAGGGACCGAGTGAGAGACACAGGGACCGAGAGAGACACAGGGACCGAGAGAGAGACACAGGAACCGAGAGAGAGACACAGGGACCGAGAGAGAGACTCAGGGACCGAGAGAGAGTCACAGGGACTGAGAGAGACACTGTGACTGAGACAGTCACAGGGACAAAGTGAGACACAGGGACCGAGAGAGACGCAGAGAGCAAGAGGGAGAGACAGGGACCGAGAGAGAGATACAGGGACCGAGAGAGACACAGGGACCGAGAGAGAGAGACAGGGACCGAGAGAGACACAGGGACTGAGAGAGACACAGGGATCGAGAGAGACACAGGGACTGAGAGAGACACAGGGATCGAGAGAGACACAGGGACCGAGAGAGACACAGGGACCGAGAGAGACACAGGGACCGACAGAGAGACACATGGAACGAGAGAGACACAGGGACCGACAGTGAGACACAGGGACCGAGAGAGACACAGGGACTGAGATAGACATACGGATCGAGAGAGACACAGGGACTGAGAGAGAGACAAGGGACTGAGAGAGAGACACAGGGACCGAGACAGACACAGGGACTGAGAGAGAGACACAGGGACCGAGAGAGACACAGGGGCCGAGTGACACACAGGTACCGAGAGAGACACAGGGACCGAGAGAGAGAGACACAGGGACCGAGAGAGAGACACAGGGACCGAGAGAGAGACACAGGGACTGAGAGAGAGACACAGGGACTGAGAGCGAGACAGCGACCGAGAGAGACACAGGGGCCGAGTGACACACAGGCACCGAGAGAGAGAGACACAGGGACAGAGAGAGACGCAGAGAGCAAGAGAGAGAGACAGGGACCGAGAGAGAGACACAGGGACCGATAGAGACACCGGGACCGAGAGAGACACAGGGACCGAGAGAGAGACAGGGACCGAGAGAGAGAGTAACACAGGGACCAAGAGAGAGACACAGGGACCGAGAGAGAGACACAGGGTCCTAGAGAATGACTTAGGGACCGAGAGAGACACAGGGACCGAGAGAGAGACACAGGGACCGAGAGAGAGACACAGGGACCGAGAGAGACACAGGGGCCGAGTGACACAGAGGGACCGAGAGAGAGAGACAGGGACCGAGAGAGATACATAGGGACCGAGAGAGACAGAGGGACCGATTGAGACACAGGGACCGAGAGAGAGAGACAGGGACCGAAAGAGAGAGAGACACAGGGACCGAGATTGTGACAGGCACCGAGTGAGACACAGGGACCCAGAGAGAGTCACAGGGACCGACAGAAACACTGAAACTGAGAGAGAGAGACAGGGACCGAGAGAGAGACAGGGACCGAGTGAGAGACACAGGGACCGAGAGAGAGACACACTCGTCCTAGAGAGAAAGACAGGGAGCGAGAGAGAGACACAGGGACCGAGAGAGACACAGGGACCGAGTGAGACACAGAGACCGAGAGAGACACAGGGACCGAGAGAGACACAGGGACCGAGTGAGACACAGAGACCGAGAGAGACACAGGGACCGAGAGAGAGACACAGGGACTGAGTGAGAGACACAGGTACCGAGTGAGACACAGAGACCGAGAGAGACACAGGGACCGAGAGAGACACAGGGACTGAGAGAGAGAGACACAGAGACCGAGAGAGAGACACAAGGACCGAGAGAGACACAGGGACCAAGTGAGAGAGACACAGGGAACGAGAGATAGACATAGGGACCGAGTGAGAGACACAGGGACCGAGAGAGACCAGGGACCGAGAGAGACACAGGGACCGAGAGAGAGACAGGGACCGAGAGAGACCAGGGACCGAGAGAGACACAGGGACCGTGAGAGAGAGACACAGAGACCGAGAGAGAGACACAAGGACCGAGAGAGACACAGGGACCGAGTGAGACACAGGGGTGAGAGGGAGACACAGGGACCGAGAGAGACACAGGGACCGAGAGAGGGAGACACTGGGACCGAGAGATGCACAGGGACCGAGAGAGAGAGACACTGGGAACGAGAGAGACACAGGGACTGAGAGAGAGACACAGGGACCGAGAGAGAGACACAGGGACCTAGAGAGAGTCACAGGGACCGAGAGAGACACAGGGACTGAGAGAGACACAGGGATCGAGAGAGACACTGGGACTGAGAGAGAGACACATGGACCGAGAGAGACACAGGAACCGAGAGAGACACAGGAACCGAGAGAGACACAGGGAAGGAGAGAGACACAGGCACCGAGAGAGATACCAGGACCGAGAGAGACACAGGGGTGAGAGAGAGATACAGGGACCGAGAGAGATACAGGGACCGAGAGAGAGACACAGGGACAGAGAGAGAGACACAGGAACCAAGAGAGACACTGTGACTGAGACAGTCACAGGGACAAAGTGAGACACAGGGACCGAGAGAGACGCAGAGAGCAAGAGAGAGAGACAGGGACCGAGAGAGAGACACAGGGACCGAGAGAGACACCGGGACCGAGAGAGACACAGGGACCGAGAGAGAGACAGGGACCGAGAGAGAGAGAGACACAGGGACCGAGAGAGAGACACAGGGACCGAGAGAGAGACACAGGGTCCTAGAGAATGACTCAGGGACCGAGAGAGAGACACAGGGACCGAGAGAGAGACACAGGGACCGAGAGAGACACAGGGGCCGAGTGACACACAGGGACCGAGAGAGAGACAGGGACCGAGAGAAAGACAGAGGGACCGAGAGAGACACAGGGACCGAGTGAGACACAGAGACCGAGAGAGACACAGGGACCGAGAGAGAGACACAGGGACTGAGTGAGAGTCACAGGGGCCGAGTGAGACACAGAGACCGAGAGAGACACAGGGACCGAGAGAGACACAGGGACTGAGAGAGAGAGACACAGAGATCGAGAGAGAGACACAAGGACCGAGAGAGACACAGGGACCGAGTGAGACACAGGGGTGAGAGGGAGACACAGGGACCGAGAGAGACACAGGGACCGAGAGAGAGACAGGGACCGAGAGAGAGAGAGACACAGGGACCGAGAGAGAGACACAGGGACCTAGAGAATGACTCAGGGACCGAGAGAGAGACACAGGGACCGAGTGAGAGACACAGGGACAGAGAGAGAGACAAAGGGACCGAGTGAGACACAGGGACCGAGAGAGAGAGACAGGGTTGGAGAGAGAGAGACACAGGGACCGAGTGAGACATAGGGACCGAGAGAGGCATAAGGACCGAGAGAGACACAGGGACCGAGAGAGGCACAGGGACCGAGTGAGACACAGGGACCGAGAGACACACAGAGACCGAGAGAGACACAGAGACAGAGAGAGACACAGGGACCGAGAGAGAGACAGAGACCGAGAGAGACACAGAGACCGAGAGAGACACAGAGACCGAGAGAGTCACAGGGACCGAGAGAGACACAGAGACCGAGAGAGACACAGGGACCGTGAGAGAGACAGTGACCGAGAGAGACACAGGGACTGAGAGAGAGAGACACAGGGACCGAGAGAGAGACACTAGGACCGAGAGAGACACAGGGACCGAGTGAGACACAGGGGTGAGAGGGAGACACAGGGACCGAGAGAGACACAGGGACCGAGTGAGACACAGCGACCGAGAGAGACTCAGGGACCGAGAGAGAGACACATGGACCGAGAGAGACACCGGGACCGAGAGAGACACAGGGACCGAGAGAGACACAGGGACCGAGAGAGAGACAGAGGGACTGAGAGAGACACAGGGACCGAGAGAGAGACACAGGGACCGAGAGAGACACCGGGACCGAGAGAGACACAGGGACCGAGAGAGGGGCAGGCACCGAGAGGGAGACACAGGGACCGAGAGAGAGACACAGGGACCGAGAAAGAGACACAGGGACTGAGAGAGAGACAGGGACCGAGAGAGGCACAGGAACCGAGTGAGAGACACAGGGACCGAGAGAGACACAGGGACCGAGAGAGAGACACAGGAACCGAGAGAGAGACACAGGGACCGAGAGAGAGACTCAGGGACCGAGAGAGAGTCACAGGGACTGAGAGAGACACTGTGACTGAGACAGTCACAGGGACAAAGTGAGACACAGGGACCGAGAGAGACGCAGAGAGCAAGAGGGAGAGACAGGGACCGAGAGAGAGACAGAGGGACCGAGAGAGACACAGGGACCGAGAGAGAGAGACAGGGACCGAGAGAGACACAGGGACTGAGAGAGACACAGGGATCGAGAGAGACACAGGGACTGAGAGAGACACAGGGATCGAGAGAGACACAGGGACCGAGAGTGACACAGGGACCGAGAGAGACACAGGGACCGACAGAGTGACACATGGACCGAGAGAGACACAGGGACCGACAGTGAGACACAGGGACCGAGAGAGACACAGGGACTGAGATAGACATACGGATCGAGAGAGACACAGGGACTGAGAGAGAGACAAGGGACTGAGAGAGAGACACAGGGACCGAGACAGACACAGGGACTGAGAGAGAGACACAGGGACCGAGAGAGACACAGGGGCCGAGTGACACACAGGTACCGAGAGAGACACAGGGACCGAGAGAGAGAGACACAGGGACCGAGAGAGAGACACAGGGACCGAGAGAGAGACACAGGGACTGAGAGAGAGACACAGGGACTGAGAGCGAGACAGCGACCGAGAGAGACACAGGGGCCGAGTGACACACAGGCACCGAGAGAGAGAGACACAGGGACAGAGAGAGACGCAGAGAGCAAGAGAGAGAGACAGGGACCGAGAGAGAGACACAGGGACCGAGAGAGAGAGTAACACAGGGACCAAGAGAGAGACACAGGGACCGAGAGAGAGACACAGGGTCCTAGAGAATGACTCAGGGACCGAGAGAGACACAGGGACTGAGAGAGAGACACAGGGACCGAGAGAGACACAGGGGCCGAGTGACACAGAGGGACCGAGAGAGAGAGACAGGGACCGAGAGAGATACACAGGGACCGAGAGAGAGACAGAGGGACCGATTGAGACACAGGGACCGAGAGAGAGAGACAGGGTCCGAAAGAGAGAGAGACAAAGGGACCGAGATTGTGACAGGTACCGAGTGAGACACAGGGACCCAGAGAGAGTCACAGGGACCGACAGAAACACTGAAACTGAGAGACAGAGACAGGGACCGAGAGAGACACAGGGACCGAGAGAGACACAGGGGCCGAGTGACACACAGGTACCGAGTGAGACACAGGGACTGAGAGAAACACCAGGACCGAGAGAGAGACACAGGGACCGTGAGAGACACAGGGACCGAGAGAGAGACACAGGGACCGAGAGAGAGACACAGGGACCGAGAGAGAGACACAGGGACTGAGAGAGAGACACAGGGACTGAGAGCGAGACAGGGATCGAGAGAGACACAGGGGCCGAGTGAAACACAGGCACCGAGAGTGAGAGACACAGGGACAGAGAGGGACGCAGAGAGCAAGAGAGAGAGACAGGGACCGAGAGAGAGACACAGGGACCGAGAGAGACACCGGGACCGAGAGAGACACAGGGACCGAGAGAGAGACAGGGACCGAGAGAGAGAGAGACACAGGGACCGAGAGAGAGACACAGGGACCTAGAGAATGACTCAGGGACCGAGAGAGAGACACAGGGACCGAGAGAGAGACAGAGGGACCGATTGAGACACAGGGACCGAGAGAGAGAGACAGGGTCCGAAAGAGAGAGAGACACAGGGACCAAGTGAGACACAGAGACCGAGAGAGTGACAGGGACCGAGTGAGACACAGGGACCCAGAGAGAGACACAATCGTCCTAGAGAGAAAGACAGGGAACGAGAGAGAGACAGAGGGACCGAGAGAGACACAGGGACACAGAGAGAGTCACAGGGACCGACAGAGACACTGAAACTGAGAGAGAGACACAGGGACCGAGAGAGACACAGGGACCGAGTGAGACACAGAGACCGAGAGAGACACAGGGACCGGGAGAGAGACACAGGGACTGAGTGAGATACACAGGGACCAAGTGAGACACAGAGTCCGAGAGAGACACAGGGACCGAGAGAGACACAGGGACTGAGAGAGAGAGACACAGAGACCGAGAGAGAGACACAAGGACCGAGCGAGACACAGGGACCGAGTGAGACACAGGGGTGAGAGGGAGACACAGGGACCGAGAGAGACACAGGGACCGAGTGAGAGACACAGGGACTGAGCGAGTCACAGGGACCGAGAGAGACCAGGGACTGAGAGAGACACACAGGGACCGAGAGAGAGACACAGGGACCTAGAGAGAGTCACAGGGACCGAGAGAGACACAGGGACTGAGAGAGACACAGGGATCGAGAGAGACACAGGGATCGAGAGAGACAATGGGACTGAGAGAGAGACACAGGGACCGAGAGAGAGAGACACAGGAACGGAGAGAGACACAGGGACCGAGAGAGACACAGGGACCGAGAGAGAGAGACACAGGCATTGAGTGAGTCACAGGGACCGAGAGAGACACAGGGACCGAGAGAGACGCTGGGACTGAGAGAGAGACACAGGGATCGAGAGAGACACTGGGACTGAGAGAGAGACACAGGGACCGAGAGAGAGAGACACAGGAACCGAGAGAGACACAGGGACCGAGAGAGACACAGGGACCGAGAGAGAGAGACACAGGCATTGAGCGAGTCACAGGGACCGAGAGAGACATAGGGACCGAGACAGAGACACAGGGACCGAGAGAGTGACACAGGTACCGAGAGACACACAGGGTCTGAGAGAGACACAGGGACCAAGAGAGACACAGGGGTGAGAGAGAGATACAGGGACCGAGAGAGACACAGGCACCGAGAGAGATACCAGGACCGAGAGAGACACAGGGGTGAGAGAGAGATACAGGGACCGAGAGAGATACAGGGACCGAGAGAGAGACACAGGGACAGAGAGAGAGACACAGGAACCGAGAGAGACACTGTGACTGAGACAGTCACAGGGACAAAGTGAGACACAGGGACCGAGAGAGACGCAGAGAGCAAGAGAGAGAGACAGGGACCGAGAGAGAGACACAGGGACCGAGAGAGAGACAGGGACCGAGAGAGAGATACAGGGACTGCGAGAGAGACACAGGGACCGAGAGAGACGCAGAGAGCAAGAGAGAGAGACAGGGACCGAGAGAGAGACACAGGGACCGAGAGAGAGACAGGGACCGAGAGAGAGATACAGGGACTGCGAGAGAGACACAGGGACCGAGACAGACACAGGGACTGAGAGAGAGACTCAGGGACCGAGAGAGACACGGGGCCGAGTGACACACAGGTACCGAGAGAGACACAGGGACTGAGAGAAACACCAGGTCCGAGAGAGTGACACAGGGACCGTGAGAGACACAGGGACCGAGAGAGAGACACAGGGACCGAGAGAGAGACACAGGGACTGAGAGAGAGACACAGGGACTGAGAGCGAGACAGGGATCGAGAGAGACACAGGGGCCGAGTGACACACAGGCACCGAGAGAGAGTGACACAGGGACAGAGAGAGACGCAGAGAGCAAGAGAGAGAGACAGGGACCGAGAGAGAGACACAGGGACCGAGAGAGACACCGGGACCGAGAGAGACACAGGGACCGAGAGAGAGACAGGGACCGAGAGAGAGAGAGACACAGGGACGAAGAGAGAGACACAGGGACCAAGAGAGAGACACAGGGACCGAGAGAGAGACACAGGGACCTAGAGAATGACTCAGGGACCGAGAGAGAGACACAGGGACCGAGAGAGAGACACAGGGACCGAGAGAGACACTGGGGCCTAGTGACACACAGGGACCGAGAGAGAGACAGGGACCAACAGAGAGACACAGCGACCGAGAGAGAGACAGAGGGACCGATTGAGACACAGGGACCGAGAGAGAGAGACAGGGTCCAAAAGAGAGAGAGACACAGGGACCGAGTGAGACACAGGGACCCAGAGAGAGTCACAGGGACCGAGAGAGAGACACAATCGTCCTAGAGAGAAAGACAGGGAGCGAGAGAGAGAGACAGGGTCCGAAAGAGAGAGAGACACAGGGACCGAGTGAGACACAGAGACCGAGAGAGTGACAGGGACCGAGTGAGACACAGGGACCCAGAGAGAGTCAGAGGGACCGACAGAGACACTGAAACTGAGAGACAGAGACAGGGACCGAGAGAGAGACAGGGACCGAGTGAGAGACACAGGGACCGAGTGAGACATAGGGACCGAGAGAGAGACACAATCGTCCTAGAGAGAAAGACAGGGAGCGAGAGAGAGACACAGGGACCGAGAGAGACACAGGGACCGAGCGAGACACAGGGACCGAGAGAGACACAGGGACCGAGTGAGACACAGAGACCGAGAGAGACACAGGGACCGGGAGAGAGACACAGGGACTGAGTGAGATACACAGGGACCAAGTGAGACACAGAGTCCGAGAGAGACACAGGGACCGAGAGAGACACAGGGACTGAGAGAGAGAGACACAGAGACCGAGAGAGAGACACAAGGACCGAGAGAGACACAGGGACCGAGTGAGACACAGGGGTGAGAGGGAGACACAGGGAACGAGAGAGACACAGGGACCGAGAGAGAGAGACACTGGGACCGAGAGAGACACAGGGACTGAGGGAGAGAGACACAGGGAACGAGAGATAGACACAGGGACCGAGTGAGAGACACAGGGACTGAGCGAGTCACAGGGACCGAGAGAGACACAGTGACCGAGAGAGAGACAGAGGGACCTAGAGAGAGTCATAGGGACCGAGAGAGAGAGACTCAGGGACCGAGAGAGAGACACAATCGTCCTAGAGAGAAAGACAGGGAGCGAGAGAGAGAGACAGGGTCCGAAAGAGAGAGAGACACAGGGACCGAGTGAGACACAGAGACCGAGAGAGTGACAGGGACCGAGTGAGACACAGGGACCCAGAGAGAGTCAGAGGGACCGACAGAGACACTGAAACTGAGAGACAGAGACAGGGACCGAGAGAGAGACAGGGACCGAGTGAGAGACACAGGGACCGAGTGAGACATAGGGACCGAGAGAGAGACACAATCGTCCTAGAGAGAAAGTCAGGGAGCGAGAGAGAGACACAGGGACCGAGAGAGACACAGGGACCGAGCGAGACACAGGGACCGAGAGAGACACAGGGAACGAGTGAGACACAGAGACCGAGAGAGACACAGGGACCGGGAGAGAGACACAGGGACTGAGTGAGATACACAGGGACCAAGTGAGACACAGAGTCCGAGAGAGACACAGGGACCGAGAGTGACACAGGGACTGAGAGAGAGAGACACAGAGACCGAGAGAGAGACACAAGGACCGAGAGAGACACAGGGACCGAGTGAGACACAGGGGTGAGAGGGAGACACAGGGAACGAGAGAGACACAGGGACCGAGAGAGAGAGACACTGGGACCGAGAGAGACACAGGGACTGAGGGAGAGAGACACAGGGAACGAGAGATAGACACAGGGACCGAGTGAGAGACACAGGGACTGAGCGAGTCACAGGGACCGAGAGAGACACAGTGACCGAGAGAGAGACAGAGGGACCTAGAGAGAGTCTAGGGACCGAGAGAGAGAGACTCAGGGACCGAGAGAGAGACACAGGGACCTAGAGAGAGTCACAGGGACCGAGAGAGACACAGGGACTGAGAGAGACACAGGGATCGAGAGAGACACTGGGACTGAGAGAGAGACACAGGGACCGAGAGAGACACAGGAACCGAGAGAGACACAGGGACCGAGAGAGAGAGACAAAGGGACCGAGTGAGACACAGGGACCGAGTGAGAGACACAGGTACCGAGAGAGAGAGACACAGGCATTGAGCGAGTCACAGGGACCGAGAGAGACACAGGGACTGAGAGAGAGATACAGGGACTGAGAGAGAGACACAGGGACCGAGACAGACACAGGGACTGAGAGCGAGACCGGGACCGTGAGAGACACAGGGGTGAGAGGGAGACACAGGGACCGAGAGAGACACAGGGACCGAGAGAGAGACAGGGACCGAGTGAGACACAGGGGTGAGAGGGAGACACAGGGACCGAGAGAGACACAGGGACCGAGTGAGAGACACAGGGACTGAGCGAGTCACAGGGACCGAGAGAGAGACACAGGGACCGACAGAGACAATGGGACTGAGAGAGAGACACAGGGACCGAGAGAGAGAGACACAGGAACTGAGAGAGACACAGGGACCGAGAGAGACACAGGGACCGAGAGAGAGAGACACAGGCATTGAGTGAGTCACAGGGACCGAGAGAGACACAGGGACCGAGAGAGACGCTGGGACTGAGAGAGAGACACAGGGACCGAGAGAGACACTGGGACTGAGAGAGAGACACAGGGACCGAGAGAGAGACACAGGGACCTAGAGAGAGTCACAGGGACCGAGAGAGACACAGGGACTGAGAGAGACACAGGGATCAAGAGAGACACAGTGATCGAGAGAGACACTGGGACTGAGAGAGAGAGACACAGGCATTGAGTGAGTCACAGGGACCGAGAGAGACACAGGGACCGAGAGAGACGCTGGGACTGAGAGAGAGAGACACAGGGACCGAGAGAGACACTGGGACTGAGAGAGAGACACAGGGACCGAGAGAGAGAGACACAGGAACCGAGAGAGACACAGGGACCGAGAGAGACACAGGGACCGAGAGAGAGAGACACAGGCATTGAGCGAGTCACAGGGACCGAGAGAGACATAGGGACCGAGACAGAGACACAGGGACCGAGAGAGTGACACAGGTACCGAGAGACACACAGGGTCTGAGAGAGACACAGGGACCAAGCGAGACACAGGGGTGAGAGAGAGATACAGGGACCGAGAGAGACACAGGCACCGAGAGAGATACCAGGACCGAGAGAGACACAGGGGTGAGAGAGAGATACAGGGACCGAGAGAGATACAGGGACCGAGAGAGAGACACAGGGACAGAGAGAGAGACACAGGAACCGAGAGAGACACTGTGACTGAGACAGTCACAGGGACAAAGTGAGACACAGGGACCGAGAGAGACGAAGAGAACAAGAGAGAGAGACAGGGACCGAGAGAGAGACACAGGGACCGAGAGAGACACCGGGACCGAGAGAGACACAGGGACCGAGAGAGAGACAGGGACCGAGAGACAGAGAGACACAGGGACCGAGAGAGACACAGGGATCGAGAGAGACACAGGGACTGAGAGAGAGATACAGGGACTGAGAGAGAGACACAGGGACCGAGACAGACACAGGGACTGAGAGAGAGACTCAGGGACCGAGAGAGACACAGGGGCCGAGTGACACACAGGTACCGAGAGAGACACAGGGATCGAGAGAGACACAGGGACTGAGAGAGAGATACAGGGACTGAGAGAGAGACACAGGGACCAAGACAGACACAGGGACTGAGAGAGAGACTCAGGGACCGAGAGAGACACAGGGGCCGAGTGACACACAGGTACCGAGAGAGACACAGGGACTGAGAGAAACACCAGGTCCGAGAGAGAGACACAGGGACCGTGAGAGACACAGGGACCGAGAGAGAGACACAGGGACCGAGAGAGAGACACAGGGACTGAGAGAGAGACACAGGGACTGAGAGCGAGACAGGGATCGAGAGAGACACAGGGGCCGAGTGACACACAGGCACCGAGAGAGAGTGACACAGGGACAGAGAGAGACGCAGAGAGCAAGAGAGAGAGACAGGGACCGAGAGAGAGACACAGGGATCGAGAGAGACACCGGGACCGAGAGAGACACAGGGACCGAGAGAGAGACAGGGACCGAGAGAGAGAGAGACACAGGGACGAAGAGAGAGACACAGGGACCAAGAGAGAGACACAGGGACCGAGAGAGAGACTCAGGGACCTAGAGAATGACTCAGGTACCGAGAGAGAGACACAGGGACCGAGAGAGAGACACAGGGACCGAGAGAGACACTGGGGCCTAGTGACACACAGGGACCGAGAGAGAGACAGGGACCGAGAGAGAGACACAGCGACCGAGAGAGAGACAGAGGGACCGATTGAGACACAGGGACCGAGAGAGAGAGACAGGGTCCGAGAGAGAGACACAATCGTCCTAGAGAGAAAGACAGGGAGCGAGAGAGAGAGAGACAGGGTCCGAAAGAGGGAGAGACACAGGGACCGAGTGAGACACAGAGACCGAGAGAGTGACAGGGACCGAGTGAGATACAGGGACCCAGAGAGAGTCAGAGGGACCGACAGAGACACTGAAACTGAGAGACAGAGACAGGGACCGAGAGAGAGACAGGGACCGAGTGAGAGACACAGGGACCGAGTGAGACACAGGGACCGAGAGAGAGACACAATCGTCCTAGAGAGAAAGACAGGGAGCGAGAGAGAGACACAGGGACCGAGAGAGACACAGGGTCCGAGAGAGACACAGGGACCGAGAGAGACACAGGGACCGAGTGAGACACAGAGACCGAGAGAGACAGAGGGACCGAGAGAGACACAGGGACTGAGTGAGATACACAGGGACCAAGTGAGACACAGAGTCCGAGAGAGACACAGGGACCGAGAGAGACACAGGGACTGAGAGAGAGAGACACAGAGACCGAGAGAGAGACACAAGGACCGAGAGAGACACAGGGACCGAGAGAGAGAGACACTGGGACAGAGAGATGCACAGGGACCGAGAGAGAGAGACACTGGGACCGAGAGAGACACAGGGACTGAGGGAGAGAGACAGGGACCTAGAGAGAGTCATAGGGACCGAGAGAGAGACACAGGGACTTAGCGAGTCACAGGGACTGAGAGAGACACAGTGACCGAGAGAGAGACACAGGGACCTAGAGAGAGTCATAGGGACCGAGAGAGAGACTCAGGGACCGAGAGAGAGACACAGGGACCTAGAGAGAGTCACAGGGACCGAGAGAGACACAGGGACTGAGAGAGACACAGGGATCGAGAGAGACACTGGGACTGAGAGAGAGACACAGGGACCGAGAGAGACACAGGAACCGAGAGAGACACAGGGACCGAGAGAGAGAGACAAAGGGACCGAGTGAGACACAGGGACCGAGAGAGAGACACAGGGACCGAGTGAGAGACACAGGTACCGAGAGAGAGAGACACAGGCATTGAGCGAGTCACAGGGACCGAGAGAGACACAGGGACCGAGAGAGAGACACAGGGACCGAGAGAGACACAGGAACCGAGAGAGACACAGGAACCGAGAGAGACACAGGGACCGAGAGAGACACAGGCACCGAGAGAGATACCAGGACCGAGAGAGACACAGGGGTGAGAGAGAGATACAGGGACCGAGAGAGATACAGGGACCGAGAGAGAGACACAGGGACAGAGAGAGAGACACAGGAACCGAGAGAGACACTGTGACTGAGACAGTCACAGGGACAAAGTGAGACACAGGGACCGAGAGAGACGCAGAGAGCAAGAGAGAGAGACAGGGACCGAGAGAGAGACACAGGGACCGAGAGAGAGACAGGGACCGAGAGACAGAGAGACACAGGGACCGAGAGAGACACAGGGATCAAGAGAGACACAGGGACTGAGAGAGAGATACAGGGACTGAGAGAGAGACACAGGGACCGAGACAGACACGGGACTGAGAGAGAGACTCAGGGACCGAGAGAGACACGGGGCCGAGTGACACACAGGTACTGAGAGAGACACAGGGACTGAGAGAAACACCAGGTCCGAGAGAGAGACACAGGGACCGTGAGAGACACAGGGACCGAGAGAGAGACACAGGGACCGAGAGAGAGACACAGGGACTGAGAGAGAGACACAGGGACTGAGAGCGAGACAGGGATCGAGAGAGACACAGGGGCCGAGTGACACACAGGCACCGAGAGAGAGTGACACAGGGACAGAGAGAGACGCAGAGAGCAAGAGAGAGAGACAGGGACTGAGAGAGAGACACAGGGACCGAGAGAGACACCGGGACCGAGAGAGACACAGGGACCGAGAGAGAGACAGGGACCGAGAGAGAGAGAGACACAGGGACGAAGAGAGAGACACAGGGACCAAGAGAGAGACACAGGGACCGAGAGAGAGACACAGGGACCTAGAGAATGACTCAGGGACCGAGAGAGAGACACAGGGACCGAGAGAGAGACACAGGGACCGAGAGAGACACTGGGGCCTAGTGACACACAGGGACCGAGAGAGAGACAGGGACCGAGAGAGAGACACAGCGACCGAGAGAGAGACAGAGGGACCGATTGAGACACAGGGACCGAGAGAGAGAGACAGGGTCCGAAAGAGAGAGAGACACAGGGACCGAGTGAGACACAGGGACCCAGAGAGAATCACAGGGACCGAGAGAGAGACACAATCGTCCTAGAGAGAAAGACAGGGAGCGAGAGAGAGAGACAGGGTCCGAAAGAGAGAGTGACAGGGACCGAGTGAGACACAGGGACCCAGAGAGAGTCAGAGGGACCGACAGAGACACTGAAACTGAGAGACAGAGACAGGGACCGAGAGAGAGACAGGGACCGAGTGAGAGACACAGGGACCGAGTGAGACACAGGGACCGAGAGAGAGACACAATCGTCCTAGAGAGAAAGACAGGGAGCGAGAGAGAGACACAGGGACCGAGAGAGACACAGGGACCGAGAGAGACACAGGGACCGAGAGAGACACAGGGACCGAGTGAGACACAGAGACCGAGAGAGACACAGGGACCGGGAGAGAGACACAGGGACTGAGTGAGATACACAGGGACCAAGTGAGACACAGAGTCCGAGAGAGACACAGGGACCGAGAGAGACACAGGGACTGAGAGAGAGAGACACAGGGACCGAGAGAGACACAGGGACCGAGAGAGACACAGAGACCGAGAGAGAGACACAAGGACCGAGAGAGACACAGGGACCGAGTGAGACACAGGGGTGAGAGGGAGACACAGGGAACGAGAGAGACACAGGGACCGAGAGAGAGAGACGCTGGGACAGAGAGATGCACAGGGACCGAGAGAGAGAGACACTGGGACCGAGAGAGACACAGGGACTGAGGGAGAGAGACACAGGGAACGAGAGATAGACACAGGGACCGAGTGAGAGACACAGGGACTGAGCGAGTCACAGGGACCGAGAGAGACACAGTGACCGAGAGAGAGACACAGGGACCTAGAGAGAGTCATAGGGACCGAGAGAGAGACTCAGGGACCGAGAGAGAGACACAGGGACCTAGAGAGAGTCACAGGGATCGAGAGAGACACTGGGACTGAGAGAGAGACACAGGGACCGAGAGAGACACAGGAACCGAGAGAGACACAGGGACCGAGAGAGCGAGACAAAGGGACCGAGTGAGACACAGGGACCGAGAGAGAGACACAGGGACCGAGTGAGAGACACAGGTACCGAGAGAGAGAGACACAGGCATTGAGCGAGTCACAGGGACCGAGAGAGACACAGGGACTGAGAGAGAGATACAGGGACTGAGAGAGAGACACAGGGACCGAGACAGACACAGGGACTGAGAGAGAGACACAGGGACCGAGAGAGACACAGGGGCCGAGTGACACACAGGTACCGAGAGAGACACAGGGACTGAGAGAAACACCGGGACCGAGAGAGAGACACAGGGACCGTGAGAGACACAGGGACCGAGAGAGAGACACAGGGACTGAGAGCGAGACAGGGATCGAGAGAGACACAGGGGCCGAGTGAAACACAGGCACCGAGAGTGAGAGACACAGGGACAGAGAGAGACGCAGAGAGCAAGAGAGAGAGACAGGGACCGAGAGAGAGACACAGGGACCGAGAGAGACACCGGGACCGAGAGAGACACAGGGACCGAGAGAGAGACAGGGACCGAGAGAGAGAGAGACACAGGGACCGAGAGAGAGACACAGGGACCTAGAGAATGACTCAGGGACCGAGAGAGAGACACAGGGACCGAGAGAGAGACAGAGGGACCGATTGAGACACAGGGACCGAGAGAGAGAGAGACAGGGTCCGAAAGAGAGAGAGACACAGGGACCAAGTGAGACACAGAGACCGAGAGAGTGACAGGGACCGAGTGAGACACAGGGACCCAGAGAGAGACACAATCGTCCTAGAGAGAAAGACAGGGAGCGAGAGAGAGACAGAGGGACCGAGAGAGACACAGGGACCCAGAGAGAGTCACAGGGACCGACAGAGACACTGAAACTGAGAGAGAGACACAGGGACCGAGAGAGACACAGGGACCGAGTGAGACACAGAGACCGAGAGAGACACAGGGACCGAGAGAGACACAGGGACCGAGTGAGACACAGAGTCCGAGAGAGACACAGGGACCGAGAGAGACACAGGGATTGAGAGAGAGAGACACAGAGACCGAGAGAGAGACACAAGGACCGAGAGAGACACAGGGACCGAGTGAGACACAGGGGTGAGAGGGAGTCACAGGGACCGAGAGAGACACAGGGACCGAGAGAGAGAGACTCTGGGACAGAGAGATGCACAGGGACCGAGAGAGAGAGACACTGGGACCGAGAGAGACACAGGGACTGAAGGAGAGAGACACAGGGAATGAGAGATAGACACAGGGACCGAGTGAGAGACACAGGGACCTAGAGAGAGTCATAGGGACCGAGAGAGAGACTCAGGGACCGAGAGAGAGACACAGGGACCTAGAGAGACACAGGAACCGAGAGAGACACAGGGACCGAGAGAGAGAGACAAAGGGACCGAGTGAGACACAGGGACCGAGAGAGAGACACAGGGACTGAGAGAGACACAGGGATCGAGAGAGACACTGGGACTGAGAGAGAGACACAGGGACCGAGAGAGACACAGGAACCGAGAGAGACACAGGGACCGAGAGAGAGAGACAAAGGGACCGAGTGAGACACAGGGACCGAGAGAGAGACACAGGGACCGAGTGAGAGACACAGGTACCGAGAGAGAGAGACACAGGCATTGAGCGAGTCACAGGGGCCGATAGAGACACAGGGACCGAGAGAGAGACACAGGGACCAAGAGAGTGACACAGGTACCGAGAGAGACACAGGGTCTAAGAGAGACACAGGGACCAAGAGAGACACAGGGGTGAGAGAGAGACACAGGGACCGAGAGAGAGAGACACAGGGACAGAGAGAGAGACACAGGAACCGAGAGAGACACAGGGACTGAGAGAGACGCAGAGAGCAAGAGAGAGAGACAGGGACCGAGAGAGACACACAGGGACCGAGAGAGACAACGGGACCGAGAGAGACACAGGGACCGAGAGAGAGACAGGGACCGAGAGAGAGAGAGACACAGGGACCAAGAGAGAGACACAGGGACCGAGAGAGAGACACAGGGACCGAGAGAGACTCAGGGACCGAGAGAGAGTCATAGGGACTGAGAGAGAGACAGGGACTAAGAGAGAGACACAGGGACCGAGTGACACACAGGGACCGAGAGAGACCAAGGGACCGAGAGAGACACAGGGACCGACAGAGAGACACAGGGACCGAGAGAGACACAGGGACCGAGAGAGACACAGGGACCGAGTGAGACACAGGGACCGACAGAGAGACACAGGAACCGAGAGAGACACAGGGACTGAGAGAGACACAGGGATCGAGAGAGACACAGGGACCGGGAGAGACATAGGGACCGAGAGAGAGACACAGGAACCGAGAGTGAGACACAGGGACCGAGAGAGACACTTGGGCTGTGTGACACACAGGGACCGAGAGAGAGACACAGGGACCGAGAGAGATACAGGGACCGAGAGAGACACAGGGGCCAAGAGAGACACAGGGGCCGAGTGACACACAGGGACCGAGAGAGACCAAGGGACCGAGAGAGACACAGGGACCGACAGAGAGACACAGGGACCGAGAGAGACACAGGGACCGAGAGAGACACAGGGACCGAGAGAGACACAGGGACCGACAGAGAGACACAGGAACCGAGAGAGACACAGGGACCGTGAGAGACACAGGGACCGAGAGAGAGACACAGGAACCGAGAGTGAGACACAGGGACCGAGAGAGACACATGGGCTGTGTGACACACAGGGACCGAGAGAGAGACACAGGGACCGAGAGAGATACAGGGACCGAGAGAGACACAGGGGCCAAGAGAGACACAGGGGCCGAGTGACACACAGGGACCGAGAGTGAGAGACACAGGGACAGAGAGAGACGCAGAGAGCAAGAGAGAGAGACAGGGACCGAGAGAGAGACACAGGGACCGACAGAGACACCGGGACCGAGAGAGACACAGGGACCGAGAGAGAGACAGGGGCCAAGAGTGAGAGAGACACAGGGACAAAGAGAGAGACACAGGGACCAAGAGAGAGACAATGGGACCGAAAGAGAGACACAGGGACCGAGAGAGAGACTCAGGGACCGAGAGAGAGACACAGGGACTGAGAGAGAGACAGGGACCGAGAGGGAGACAGGGACCGAGTGAGAGACACAGGGACAGAGAGAGAGACACAGGGACCGAGTGAGACACAGGGACCGAGAGAGAGAGACAGGGTCCGAGAGAGAGAGACACAGGGACCGAGTGAGACACAGAGACCGAGAGAGAGACACAGGGACCGAGAGAGAGACACAGTGACCGAGAGAGAGACAGGGACCGGGTGAGACACAGGGACCCAGAGAGAGTCACAGGGACCGAAAGAGACACTGAAACTGAGAAAGAGTGTCAGGGAGCAAATGAGACACAGGGACTGAGAGAGACACAGGGACCGAGTGAGAGACACAGGGACCGAGTGAGACACAGGGACCGAGAGAGACACAGGGACCGAGAGAGACACAGGGACCGAGAGAGGCACAGGGACCGAGTGAGACACAGGGACCGAGAGAGACACAGAGACCGAGAGAGACACAGGGACCGAGAGAGGCACAGGGACCGAGTGAGACACAGGGGCCGAGAGAGACACAGGGACCGAGAGAGACACAGGGACCGAGAGGGGCACAGGGACCGAGTGAGACACAGGGACCGAGAGACACACAGAGACCGAGAGAGACACAGAGACCGAGAGAGACACAGGGACCGATAGAGAGACAGAGACCGAGAGAGACACAGAGACCGAGAGAGACACAGAGACCGAGAGAGACACAGGGACCGAGAGAGACACAGAGACCGAGAGGGACACAGGGACCGAGAGAGAGACAGTGACCGAGAGAGACACAGGGACTGAGAGAGAGAGACACAGGGACCGAGAGAGAGACACAAGGACCGAGAGGCACAGGGACCGAGTGAGACACAGGGACCGAGTGAGACACAGCGACCGATAGAGACTCAGGGACCGAGAGAGAGACACAGGGACCGAGAGAGACACCGGGACCGAGAGAGACACAGGGACCGAGAGAGACACAGGGACCGAGAGAGAGACAGGGACCAAGAGTGAGAGAGACACAGGGACAAAGAGAGAGACACAGGGACCAAGAGAGAGACAATGGGACCGAGAGAGAGACACAGGGACCGAGAGAGAGACTCAGGGACCGAGAGAGAGACACAGGGACCAAGAGAGAGTCACAGGGACTGAGAGAGAGACAGGGACCGAGAGGGAGACAGGGACCGAGTGAGAGACACAGGGACAGAGAGAGAGACACAGGGACCGAGTGAGACACAGGGACCGAGAGAGAGAGACAGGGTCCGAGAGAGAGAGACACAGGGACCGAGTGAGACACAGAGACCGAGAGAGAGACAGGGACCGAGTGAGACACAGGGACCCAGAGAGAGTCACAGGGACCGAAAGAGACACGGAAACTGAGAGAGAGAGAGACAGGGAGCAAATGAGACACAGGGACTGAGAGAGACACAGGGACCGAGTGAGAGGCACAGTGACCGAGTGAGACACAGGGACCGAGTGAGACACAGCGACCGAGAGAGACTCAGGGACCGAGAGAGAGACACAGGGACCGAGAGAGACACCGGGACCGAGAGAGACACAGGGACCGAGAGAGACACAGGGACCGAGAGAGAGACAGGGACCAAGAGTGAGAGAGACACAGGGACAAAGAGAGAGACACAGGGACCAAGAGAGAGACAATGGGACCGAGAGAGAGACACAGGGACCGAGAGAGAGACTCAGGGACCGAGAGAGAGACACAGGGACCAAGAGAGAGTCACAGGGACTGAGAGAGAGACAGGGACCGAGAGGGAGACAGGGACCGAGTGAGAGACACAGGGACAGAGAGAGAGACACAGGGACCGAGTGAGACACAGGGACCGAGAGAGAGAGACAGGGTCCGAGAGAGAGAGACACAGGGACCGAGTGAGACACAGAGACCGAGAGAGAGACAGGGACCGAGTGAGACACAGGGACCCAGAGAGAGTCACAGGGACCGAAAGAGACACTGAAACTGAGAGAGAGAGAGACAGGGAGCAAATGAGACACAGGGACTGAGAGAGACACAGGGACCGAGTGAGAGACACAGGGACCGAGTGAGAGACACAGGGACCGAGTGAGAGACACAGGTACCGAGAGAGAGAGACACAGGCATTGAGCGAGTCACAGGGACCGCGAGAGACACAGGGACTGAGAGAGAGATACAGGGACTGAGAGAGAGACACAGGGACCGAGACAGACACAGGGACTGAGAGAGAGACACAGGGACCGAGAGAGACACAGGGGCCGAGTGACACACAGGTACCGAGAGAGACACAGGGACTGAGAGAAACACCGGGACCGAGAGAGAGACACAGGGACCGTGAGAGACACAGGGACCGAGAGAGAGACACAGGGACTGAGAGCGAGACAGGGATCGAGAGAGACACAGGGGCCTAGTGAAACACAGGCACCGAGAGTGAGAGACACAGGGACAGAGAGAGACGCAGAGAGCAAGAGAGAGAGACAGGGACCGAGAGAGAGACACAGGGACCGAGAGAGACACAGGGGCCGAGTGACACACAGGGACCGAGAGAGAGACAGGGACCGAGAGAGAGAGAGACACAGGGACCGAGAGAGAGACACAGGGACCTAGAGAATGACTCAGGGACCGAGAGAGAGACACAGGGACCGAGAGAGAGACAGAGGGACCGATTGAGACACAGGGACCGAGAGAGAGAGAGACAGGGTCCGAAAGAGAGAGAGACACAGGGACCAAGTGAGACACAGAGACCGAGAGAGTGACAGGGACCGAGTGAGACACAGGGACCCAGAGAGAGACACAATCGTCCTAGAGAGAAAGACAGGGAGCGAGAGAGAGACAGAGGGACCGAGAGAGACTCAGGGACCCAGAGAGAGTCACAGGGACCGACAGAGACACTGAAACTGAGAGAGAGACACAGGGACCGAGAGAGACACAGGGACCGAGTGAGACACAGAGTCCGAGAGAGACACAGGGACCGAGAGAGACACAGGGACCGAGTGAGACACAGAGTCCGAGAGAGACACAGGGACCGAGAGAGACACAGGGACTGAGAGAGAGAGACACAGAGACCGAGAGAGAGACACAAGGACCGAGAGAGACACAGGGACCGAGTGAGACACAGGGGTGAGAGGGAGTCACAGGGACCGAGAGAGACACAGGGACCGAGAGAGAGAGACACTGGGACAGAGAGATGCACAGGGACCGAGAGAGAGAGACACTGGGACCGAGAGAGACACAGGGACTGAGGGAGAGAGACACAGGGAACGAGAGATAGACACAGGGACCGAGTGAGAGACACAGGGACCTAGAGAGAGTCATAGGGACCGAGAGAGAGACTCAGGGACCGAGAGAGAGACACAGGGACCTAGAGAGAGTCACAGGGACCGAGAGAGACACAGGGACTGAGAGAGACACAGGGATCGAGAGAGACACTGGGACTGAGAGAGAGACACAGGGACCGCGAGAGACACAGGAACCGAGAGAGACACAGGGACCGAGAGAGAGAGACAAAGGGACCGAGTGAGACACAGGGACCGAGAGAGAGACACAGGGACCGAGTGAGAGACACAGGTACCGAGAGAGAGAGACACAGGCATTGAGCGAGTCACAGGGACCGAGAGAGACACAGGGACCGAGAGAGAGACACAGGGACCGAGAGAGTGACACAGGTACCGAGAGAGACACAGGGTCTAAGAGAGACACAGGGAGCAAGAGAGACACAGGGGTGAGAGAGAGACACAGGGACCGAGAGAGAGAGACACAGGGACAGAGAGAGAGACACAGGAACCGAGAGAGACACAGGGACTGAGAGAGACGCAGAGAGCAAGAGAGAGAGACAGGGACCGAGAGAGACACACAGGGACCGAGAGAGACAACGGGACCGAGAGAGACACAGGGACCGAGAGAGAGACAGGGACCGAGAGAGAGAGAGACACAGGGACCAAGAGAGAGACACAGGGACCGAGAGAGAGACACAGGGACCGAGAGAGACTCAGGGACCGAGAGAGAGTCATAGGGACTGAGAGAGAGACAGGGACCAAGAGAGAGACACAGGGACCGAGTGACACACAGGGACCGAGAGAGACCAAGGGACCGAGAGAGACACAGGGACCGACAGAGAGACACAGGGACCGAGAGAGACACAGGGACCGAGAGAGACACAGGGACCGACAGAGAGACACAGGAACCGAGAGAGACACAGGGACTGAGAGAGACACAGGGATCGAGAGAGACACAGGGACCGGGAGAGACACAGGGACCGAGAGAGAGACACAGGAACCAAGACTGAGACACAGGGACCGAGAGAGACACATGGGCTGTGTGACACACAGGGACCGAGAGAGAGACACAGGGACCGAGAGAGATACAGGGACCGAGAGAGACACAGGAGCCAAGAGAGACACAGGGGCCGAGTGACACACAGGGACCGAGAGAGACCAAGGGACCGAGAGAGACACAGGGACCGACAGAGAGACACAGGGACCGAGAGAGACACAGGGACCGAGAGAGACACAGGGACCGAGAGAGACACAGGGACCGACAGAGAGACACAGGAACCGAGAGAGACACAGGGACCGTGAGAGACACAGGGACCGAGAGAGAGACACAGGAACCGAGAGTGAGACACAGGGACCGAGAGAGACACATGGGCTGTGTGACACACAGGGACCGAGAGAGAGACACAGGGACCGAGAGAGATACAGGGACCGAGAGAGACACAGGGGCCGAGAGAGACACAGGGGCCGAGTGACACACAGGGACCGAGAGAGAGAGACACAGGGACAGAGAGAGACGCAGAGAGCAAGAGAGAGAGACAGGGACCGAGAGAGAGACACAGGGACCGAGAGAGACACCGGGACCGAGAGAGACACAGGGACCGAGAGAGAGACAGGGACCAAGAGTGAGAGAGACACAGGGACAAAGAGAGAGACACAGGGACCAAGAGAGAGACAATGGGACCGAAAGAGAGACACAGGGACCGAGAGAGAGACTCAGGGACCGAGAGAGAGACACAGGGACTGAGAGAGAGACAGGGACCGAGAGGGAGACAGGGACCGAGTGAGAGACACAGGGACAGAGAGAGAGACACAGGGACCGAGTGAGACACAGGGACCGAGAGAGAGAGACAGGGTCCGAGAGAGTGAGACACAGGGACCGAGTGAGACACAGAGACCGAGAGAGAGATAGGGACCGGGTGAGACACAGGGACCCAGAGAGAGTCACAGGGACCGAAAGAGACACTGAAACTGAGAGAGAGTGTCAGGGAGCAAATGAGACACAGGGACTGAGAGAGACACAGGGACCGAGTGAGAGACACAGGGACCGAGTGAGACACAGGGACCGAGAGAGACACAGGGACCGAGAGAGACACAGGGACCGAGAGAGGCACAGGGACCGAGTGAGACACAGGGACCGAGAGAGACACAGAGACCGAGAGAGACACAGGGACCGAGAGAGGCACAGGGACCGAGTGAGACACAGGGACCGAGAGAGACACAGGGACCGAGAGAGACACAGGGACCGAGAGGGGCACAGGGACCGAGTGAGACACAGGGACCGAGAGACACACAGAGACCGAGAGAGACACAGAGACCGAGAGAGACACAGGGACCGATAGAGAGACAGAGACCGAGAGAGACACAGAGACCGAGAGAGACACAGAGACCGAGAGAGACACAGGGACCGAGAGAGACACAGAGACCGAGAGGGACACAGGGACCGAGAGAGAGACAGTGACCGAGAGAGACACAGGGACTGAGAGAGAGACACAAGGACCGAGAGGCACAGGGACCGAGTGAGACACAGCGACCGAGAGAGAGACAGTGACCGAGAGAGATACAGGGACCGAGAGAGAGACACAAGGACCGAGAGGCACAGGGACCGAGTGAGACACAGCGACCGAGAGAGACTCAGGGACCGAGAGAGAGACACAGGGACCGAGAGAGACACCGGGACCGAGAGAGACACAGGGACCGAGAGAGACACAGGGACCGAGAGAGAGACAGGGACCAAGAGTGAGAGAGACACAGGGACAAAGAGAGAGACACAGGGACCAAGAGAGAGACAATGGGACCGAGAGAGAGACACAGGGACCGAGAGAGAGACTCAGGGACCGAGAGAGAGACACAGGGACCAAGAGAGAGTCACAGGGACTGAGAGAGAGACAGGGACCGAGAGGGAGACAGGGACCGAGTGAGAGACACAGGGACAGAGAGAGAGACACAGGGACCGAGTGAGACACAGGGACCGAGAGAGAGAGACAGGGTCCGAGAGAGAGAGACACAGGGACCGACAGAGACACCGGGACCGAGAGAGACACAGGGACCGAGAGAGAGACAGGGGCCAAGAGTGAGAGAGACACAGGGACAAAGAGAGAGACACAGGGACCAAGAGAGAGACAATGGGACCGAAAGAGAGACACAGGGACCGAGAGAGAGACTCAGGGACCGAGAGAGAGACACAGGGACTGAGAGAGAGACAGGGACCGAGAGGGAGACAGGGACCGAGTGAGAGACACAGGGACAGAGAGAGAGACACAGGGACCGAGTGAGACACAGGGACCGAGAGAGAGAGACAGGGTCCGAGAGAGAGAGACACAGGGACCGAGTGAGACACAGAGACCGAGAGAGAGACACAGGGACCGAGAGAGAGACACAGTGACCGAGAGAGAGACAGGGACCGGGTGAGACACAGGGACCCAGAGAGAGTCACAGGGACCGAAAGAGACACTGAAACTGAGAAAGAGTGTCAGGGAGCAAATGAGACACAGGGACTGAGAGAGACACAGGGACCGAGTGAGAGACAGAGGGACCGAGAGAGACACAGGGACCGAGAGAGAGAGACAGGGACCGAGAGAGAGACAGAGGGACCGAGAGAGACACAGGGACCGAGAGAGAGAGACAGGGACCGAGAGAGACACAGGGACTGAGAGAGACACAGGGATCGAGAGAGACACAGGGACTGAGAGAGACACAGGGATCGAGAGAGACACAGGGACCGAGAGTGACACAGGGACCGAGAGAGACACAGGGACCGACAGAGTGACACATGGACCGAGAGAGACACAGGGACCGACAGTGAGACACAGGGACCGAGAGAGACACAGGGACTGAGATAGACATACGGATCGAGAGAGACACAGGGACTGAGAGAGAGACAAGGGACTGAGAGAGAGACACAGGGACCGAGACAGACACAGGGACTGAGAGAGAGACACAGGGACCGAGAGAGACACAGGGGCCGAGTGACACACAGGTACCGAGAGAGACACAGGGACCGAGAGAGAGAGACACAGGGACCGAGAGAGAGACACAGGGACCGAGAGAGAGACACAGGGACTGAGAGAGAGACACAGGGACTGAGAGCGAGACAGCGACCGAGAGAGACACAGGGGCCGAGTGACACACAGGCACCGAGAGAGAGAGACACAGGGACAGAGAGAGACGCAGAGAGCAAGAGAGAGAGACAGGGACCGAGAGAGAGACACAGGGACCGAGAGAGAGAGTAACACAGGGACCAAGAGAGAGACACAGGGACCGAGAGAGAGACACAGGGTCCTAGAGAATGACTCAGGGACCGAGAGAGACACAGGGACTGAGAGAGAGACACAGGGACCGAGAGAGACACAGGGGCCGAGTGACACAGAGGGACCGAGAGAGAGAGACAGGGACCGAGAGAGATACACAGGGACCGAGAGAGAGACAGAGGGACCGATTGAGACACAGGGACCGAGAGAGAGAGACAGGGTCCGAAAGAGAGAGAGACAAAGGGACCGAGATTGTGACAGGTACCGAGTGAGACACAGGGACCCAGAGAGAGTCACAGGGACCGACAGAAACACTGAAACTGAGAGACAGAGACAGGGACCGAGAGAGACACAGGGACCGAGAGAGACACAGGGGCCGAGTGACACACAGGTACCGAGTGAGACACAGGGACTGAGAGAAACACCAGGACCGAGAGAGAGACACAGGGACCGTGAGAGACACAGGGACCGAGAGAGAGACACAGGGACCGAGAGAGAGACACAGGGACCGAGAGAGAGACACAGGGACTGAGAGAGAGACACAGGGACTGAGAGCGAGACAGGGATCGAGAGAGACACAGGGGCCGAGTGAAACACAGGCACCGAGAGTGAGAGACACAGGGACAGAGAGGGACGCAGAGAGCAAGAGAGAGAGACAGGGACCGAGAGAGAGACACAGGGACCGAGAGAGACACCGGGACCGAGAGAGACACAGGGACCGAGAGAGAGACAGGGACCGAGAGAGAGAGAGACACAGGGACCGAGAGAGAGACACAGGGACCTAGAGAATGACTCAGGGACCGAGAGAGAGACACAGGGACCGAGAGAGAGACAGAGGGACCGATTGAGACACAGGGACCGAGAGAGAGAGACAGGGTCCGAAAGAGAGAGAGACACAGGGACCAAGTGAGACACAGAGACCGAGAGAGTGACAGGGACCGAGTGAGACACAGGGACCCAGAGAGAGACACAATCGTCCTAGAGAGAAAGACAGGGAACGAGAGAGAGACAGAGGGACCGAGAGAGACACAGGGACACAGAGAGAGTCACAGGGACCGACAGAGACACTGAAACTGAGAGAGAGACACAGGGACCGAGAGAGACACAGGGACCGAGTGAGACACAGAGACCGAGAGAGACACAGGGACCGGGAGAGAGACACAGGGACTGAGTGAGATACACAGGGACCAAGTGAGACACAGAGTCCGAGAGAGACACAGGGACCGAGAGAGACACAGGGACTGAGAGAGAGAGACACAGAGACCGAGAGAGAGACACAAGGACCGAGCGAGACACAGGGACCGAGTGAGACACAGGGGTGAGAGGGAGACACAGGGACCGAGAGAGACACAGGGACCGAGTGAGAGACACAGGGACTGAGCGAGTCACAGGGACCGAGAGAGACCAGGGACTGAGAGAGACACACAGGGACCGAGAGAGAGACACAGGGACCTAGAGAGAGTCACAGGGACCGAGAGAGACACAGGGACTGAGAGAGACACAGGGATCGAGAGAGACACAGGGATCGAGAGAGACAATGGGACTGAGAGAGAGACACAGGGACCGAGAGAGAGAGACACAGGAACGGAGAGAGACACAGGGACCGAGAGAGACACAGGGACCGAGAGAGAGAGACACAGGCATTGAGTGAGTCACAGGGACCGAGAGAGACACAGGGACCGAGAGAGACGCTGGGACTGAGAGAGAGACACAGGGATCGAGAGAGACACTGGGACTGAGAGAGAGACACAGGGACCGAGAGAGAGAGACACAGGAACCGAGAGAGACACAGGGACCGAGAGAGACACAGGGACCGAGAGAGAGAGACACAGGCATTGAGCGAGTCACAGGGACCGAGAGAGACATAGGGACCGAGACAGAGACACAGGGACCGAGAGAGTGACACAGGTACCGAGAGACACACAGGGTCTGAGAGAGACACAGGGACCAAGAGAGACACAGGGGTGAGAGAGAGATACAGGGACCGAGAGAGACACAGGCACCGAGAGAGATACCAGGACCGAGAGAGACACAGGGGTGAGAGAGAGATACAGGGACCGAGAGAGATACAGGGACCGAGAGAGAGACACAGGGACAGAGAGAGAGACACAGGAACCGAGAGAGACACTGTGACTGAGACAGTCACAGGGACAAAGTGAGACACAGGGACCGAGAGAGACGCAGAGAGCAAGAGAGAGAGACAGGGACCGAGAGAGAGACACAGGGACCGAGAGAGAGACAGGGACCGAGAGAGAGATACAGGGACTGCGAGAGAGACACAGGGACCGAGAGAGACGCAGAGAGCAAGAGAGAGAGACAGGGACCGAGAGAGAGACACAGGGACCGAGAGAGAGACAGGGACCGAGAGAGAGATACAGGGACTGCGAGAGAGACACAGGGACCGAGACAGACACAGGGACTGAGAGAGAGACTCAGGGACCGAGAGAGACACGGGGCCGAGTGACACACAGGTACCGAGAGAGACACAGGGACTGAGAGAAACACCAGGTCCGAGAGAGTGACACAGGGACCGTGAGAGACACAGGGACCGAGAGAGAGACACAGGGACCGAGAGAGAGACACAGGGACTGAGAGAGAGACACAGGGACTGAGAGCGAGACAGGGATCGAGAGAGACACAGGGGCCGAGTGACACACAGGCACCGAGAGAGAGTGACACAGGGACAGAGAGAGACGCAGAGAGCAAGAGAGAGAGACAGGGACCGAGAGAGAGACACAGGGACCGAGAGAGACACCGGGACCGAGAGAGACACAGGGACCGAGAGAGAGACAGGGACCGAGAGAGAGAGAGACACAGGGACGAAGAGAGAGACACAGGGACCAAGAGAGAGACACAGGGACCGAGAGAGAGACACAGGGACCTAGAGAATGACTCAGGGACCGAGAGAGAGACACAGGGACCGAGAGAGAGACACAGGGACCGAGAGAGACACTGGGGCCTAGTGACACACAGGGACCGAGAGAGAGACAGGGACCAACAGAGAGACACAGCGACCGAGAGAGAGACAGAGGGACCGATTGAGACACAGGGACCGAGAGAGAGAGACAGGGTCCAAAAGAGAGAGAGACACAGGGACCGAGTGAGACACAGGGACCCAGAGAGAGTCACAGGGACCGAGAGAGAGACACAATCGTCCTAGAGAGAAAGACAGGGAGCGAGAGAGAGAGACAGGGTCCGAAAGAGAGAGAGACACAGGGACCGAGTGAGACACAGAGACCGAGAGAGTGACAGGGACCGAGTGAGACACAGGGACCCAGAGAGAGTCAGAGGGACCGACAGAGACACTGAAACTGAGAGACAGAGACAGGGACCGAGAGAGAGACAGGGACCGAGTGAGAGACACAGGGACCGAGTGAGACATAGGGACCGAGAGAGAGACACAATCGTCCTAGAGAGAAAGACAGGGAGCGAGAGAGAGACACAGGGACCGAGAGAGACACAGGGACCGAGCGAGACACAGGGACCGAGAGAGACACAGGGACCGAGTGAGACACAGAGACCGAGAGAGACACAGGGACCGGGAGAGAGACACAGGGACTGAGTGAGATACACAGGGACCAAGTGAGACACAGAGTCCGAGAGAGACACAGGGACCGAGAGAGACACAGGGACTGAGAGAGAGAGACACAGAGACCGAGAGAGAGACACAAGGACCGAGAGAGACACAGGGACCGAGTGAGACACAGGGGTGAGAGGGAGACACAGGGAACGAGAGAGACACAGGGACCGAGAGAGAGAGACACTGGGACCGAGAGAGACACAGGGACTGAGGGAGAGAGACACAGGGAACGAGAGATAGACACAGGGACCGAGTGAGAGACACAGGGACTGAGCGAGTCACAGGGACCGAGAGAGACACAGTGACCGAGAGAGAGACAGAGGGACCTAGAGAGAGTCATAGGGACCGAGAGAGAGAGACTCAGGGACCGAGAGAGAGACACAATCGTCCTAGAGAGAAAGACAGGGAGCGAGAGAGAGAGACAGGGTCCGAAAGAGAGAGAGACACAGGGACCGAGTGAGACACAGAGACCGAGAGAGTGACAGGGACCGAGTGAGACACAGGGACCCAGAGAGAGTCAGAGGGACCGACAGAGACACTGAAACTGAGAGACAGAGACAGGGACCGAGAGAGAGACAGGGACCGAGTGAGAGACACAGGGACCGAGTGAGACATAGGGACCGAGAGAGAGACACAATCGTCCTAGAGAGAAAGTCAGGGAGCGAGAGAGAGACACAGGGACCGAGAGAGACACAGGGACCGAGCGAGACACAGGGACCGAGAGAGACACAGGGAACGAGTGAGACACAGAGACCGAGAGAGACACAGGGACCGGGAGAGAGACACAGGGACTGAGTGAGATACACAGGGACCAAGTGAGACACAGAGTCCGAGAGAGACACAGGGACCGAGAGTGACACAGGGACTGAGAGAGAGAGACACAGAGACCGAGAGAGAGACACAAGGACCGAGAGAGACACAGGGACCGAGTGAGACACAGGGGTGAGAGGGAGACACAGGGAACGAGAGAGACACAGGGACCGAGAGAGAGAGACACTGGGACCGAGAGAGACACAGGGACTGAGGGAGAGAGACACAGGGAACGAGAGATAGACACAGGGACCGAGTGAGAGACACAGGGACTGAGCGAGTCACAGGGACCGAGAGAGACACAGTGACCGAGAGAGAGACAGAGGGACCTAGAGAGAGTCTAGGGACCGAGAGAGAGAGACTCAGGGACCGAGAGAGAGACACAGGGACCTAGAGAGAGTCACAGGGACCGAGAGAGACACAGGGACTGAGAGAGACACAGGGATCGAGAGAGACACTGGGACTGAGAGAGAGACACAGGGACCGAGAGAGACACAGGAACCGAGAGAGACACAGGGACCGAGAGAGAGAGACAAAGGGACCGAGTGAGACACAGGGACCGAGTGAGAGACACAGGTACCGAGAGAGAGAGACACAGGCATTGAGCGAGTCACAGGGACCGAGAGAGACACAGGGACTGAGAGAGAGATACAGGGACTGAGAGAGAGACACAGGGACCGAGACAGACACAGGGACTGAGAGCGAGACCGGGACCGTGAGAGACACAGGGGTGAGAGGGAGACACAGGGACCGAGAGAGACACAGGGACCGAGAGAGAGACAGGGACCGAGTGAGACACAGGGGTGAGAGGGAGACACAGGGACCGAGAGAGACACAGGGACCGAGTGAGAGACACAGGGACTGAGCGAGTCACAGGGACCGAGAGAGAGACACAGGGACCGACAGAGACAATGGGACTGAGAGAGAGACACAGGGACCGAGAGAGAGAGACACAGGAACTGAGAGAGACACAGGGACCGAGAGAGACACAGGGACCGAGAGAGAGAGACACAGGCATTGAGTGAGTCACAGGGACCGAGAGAGACACAGGGACCGAGAGAGACGCTGGGACTGAGAGAGAGACACAGGGACCGAGAGAGACACTGGGACTGAGAGAGAGACACAGGGACCGAGAGAGAGACACAGGGACCTAGAGAGAGTCACAGGGACCGAGAGAGACACAGGGACTGAGAGAGACACAGGGATCAAGAGAGACACAGTGATCGAGAGAGACACTGGGACTGAGAGAGAGAGACACAGGCATTGAGTGAGTCACAGGGACCGAGAGAGACACAGGGACCGAGAGAGACGCTGGGACTGAGAGAGAGAGACACAGGGACCGAGAGAGACACTGGGACTGAGAGAGAGACACAGGGACCGAGAGAGAGAGACACAGGAACCGAGAGAGACACAGGGACCGAGAGAGACACAGGGACCGAGAGAGAGAGACACAGGCATTGAGCGAGTCACAGGGACCGAGAGAGACATAGGGACCGAGACAGAGACACAGGGACCGAGAGAGTGACACAGGTACCGAGAGACACACAGGGTCTGAGAGAGACACAGGGACCAAGCGAGACACAGGGGTGAGAGAGAGATACAGGGACCGAGAGAGACACAGGCACCGAGAGAGATACCAGGACCGAGAGAGACACAGGGGTGAGAGAGAGATACAGGGACCGAGAGAGATACAGGGACCGAGAGAGAGACACAGGGACAGAGAGAGAGACACAGGAACCGAGAGAGACACTGTGACTGAGACAGTCACAGGGACAAAGTGAGACACAGGGACCGAGAGAGACGAAGAGAACAAGAGAGAGAGACAGGGACCGAGAGAGAGACACAGGGACCGAGAGAGACACCGGGACCGAGAGAGACACAGGGACCGAGAGAGAGACAGGGACCGAGAGACAGAGAGACACAGGGACCGAGAGAGACACAGGGATCGAGAGAGACACAGGGACTGAGAGAGAGATACAGGGACTGAGAGAGAGACACAGGGACCGAGACAGACACAGGGACTGAGAGAGAGACTCAGGGACCGAGAGAGACACAGGGGCCGAGTGACACACAGGTACCGAGAGAGACACAGGGATCGAGAGAGACACAGGGACTGAGAGAGAGATACAGGGACTGAGAGAGAGACACAGGGACCAAGACAGACACAGGGACTGAGAGAGAGACTCAGGGACCGAGAGAGACACAGGGGCCGAGTGACACACAGGTACCGAGAGAGACACAGGGACTGAGAGAAACACCAGGTCCGAGAGAGAGACACAGGGACCGTGAGAGACACAGGGACCGAGAGAGAGACACAGGGACCGAGAGAGAGACACAGGGACTGAGAGAGAGACACAGGGACTGAGAGCGAGACAGGGATCGAGAGAGACACAGGGGCCGAGTGACACACAGGCACCGAGAGAGAGTGACACAGGGACAGAGAGAGACGCAGAGAGCAAGAGAGAGAGACAGGGACCGAGAGAGAGACACAGGGATCGAGAGAGACACCGGGACCGAGAGAGACACAGGGACCGAGAGAGAGACAGGGACCGAGAGAGAGAGAGACACAGGGACGAAGAGAGAGACACAGGGACCAAGAGAGAGACACAGGGACCGAGAGAGAGACTCAGGGACCTAGAGAATGACTCAGGTACCGAGAGAGAGACACAGGGACCGAGAGAGAGACACAGGGACCGAGAGAGACACTGGGGCCTAGTGACACACAGGGACCGAGAGAGAGACAGGGACCGAGAGAGAGACACAGCGACCGAGAGAGAGACAGAGGGACCGATTGAGACACAGGGACCGAGAGAGAGAGACAGGGTCCGAGAGAGAGACACAATCGTCCTAGAGAGAAAGACAGGGAGCGAGAGAGAGAGAGACAGGGTCCGAAAGAGGGAGAGACACAGGGACCGAGTGAGACACAGAGACCGAGAGAGTGACAGGGACCGAGTGAGATACAGGGACCCAGAGAGAGTCAGAGGGACCGACAGAGACACTGAAACTGAGAGACAGAGACAGGGACCGAGAGAGAGACAGGGACCGAGTGAGAGACACAGGGACCGAGTGAGACACAGGGACCGAGAGAGAGACACAATCGTCCTAGAGAGAAAGACAGGGAGCGAGAGAGAGACACAGGGACCGAGAGAGACACAGGGTCCGAGAGAGACACAGGGACCGAGAGAGACACAGGGACCGAGTGAGACACAGAGACCGAGAGAGACAGAGGGACCGAGAGAGACACAGGGACTGAGTGAGATACACAGGGACCAAGTGAGACACAGAGTCCGAGAGAGACACAGGGACCGAGAGAGACACAGGGACTGAGAGAGAGAGACACAGAGACCGAGAGAGAGACACAAGGACCGAGAGAGACACAGGGACCGAGAGAGAGAGACACTGGGACAGAGAGATGCACAGGGACCGAGAGAGAGAGACACTGGGACCGAGAGAGACACAGGGACTGAGGGAGAGAGACAGGGACCTAGAGAGAGTCATAGGGACCGAGAGAGAGACACAGGGACTTAGCGAGTCACAGGGACTGAGAGAGACACAGTGACCGAGAGAGAGACACAGGGACCTAGAGAGAGTCATAGGGACCGAGAGAGAGACTCAGGGACCGAGAGAGAGACACAGGGACCTAGAGAGAGTCACAGGGACCGAGAGAGACACAGGGACTGAGAGAGACACAGGGATCGAGAGAGACACTGGGACTGAGAGAGAGACACAGGGACCGAGAGAGACACAGGAACCGAGAGAGACACAGGGACCGAGAGAGAGAGACAAAGGGACCGAGTGAGACACAGGGACCGAGAGAGAGACACAGGGACCGAGTGAGAGACACAGGTACCGAGAGAGAGAGACACAGGCATTGAGCGAGTCACAGGGACCGAGAGAGACACAGGGACCGAGAGAGAGACACAGGGACCGAGAGAGACACAGGAACCGAGAGAGACACAGGAACCGAGAGAGACACAGGGACCGAGAGAGACACAGGCACCGAGAGAGATACCAGGACCGAGAGAGACACAGGGGTGAGAGAGAGATACAGGGACCGAGAGAGATACAGGGACCGAGAGAGAGACACAGGGACAGAGAGAGAGACACAGGAACCGAGAGAGACACTGTGACTGAGACAGTCACAGGGACAAAGTGAGACACAGGGACCGAGAGAGACGCAGAGAGCAAGAGAGAGAGACAGGGACCGAGAGAGAGACACAGGGACCGAGAGAGAGACAGGGACCGAGAGACAGAGAGACACAGGGACCGAGAGAGACACAGGGATCAAGAGAGACACAGGGACTGAGAGAGAGATACAGGGACTGAGAGAGAGACACAGGGACCGAGACAGACACGGGACTGAGAGAGAGACTCAGGGACCGAGAGAGACACGGGGCCGAGTGACACACAGGTACTGAGAGAGACACAGGGACTGAGAGAAACACCAGGTCCGAGAGAGAGACACAGGGACCGTGAGAGACACAGGGACCGAGAGAGAGACACAGGGACCGAGAGAGAGACACAGGGACTGAGAGAGAGACACAGGGACTGAGAGCGAGACAGGGATCGAGAGAGACACAGGGGCCGAGTGACACACAGGCACCGAGAGAGAGTGACACAGGGACAGAGAGAGACGCAGAGAGCAAGAGAGAGAGACAGGGACTGAGAGAGAGACACAGGGACCGAGAGAGACACCGGGACCGAGAGAGACACAGGGACCGAGAGAGAGACAGGGACCGAGAGAGAGAGAGACACAGGGACGAAGAGAGAGACACAGGGACCAAGAGAGAGACACAGGGACCGAGAGAGAGACACAGGGACCTAGAGAATGACTCAGGGACCGAGAGAGAGACACAGGGACCGAGAGAGAGACACAGGGACCGAGAGAGACACTGGGGCCTAGTGACACACAGGGACCGAGAGAGAGACAGGGACCGAGAGAGAGACACAGCGACCGAGAGAGAGACAGAGGGACCGATTGAGACACAGGGACCGAGAGAGAGAGACAGGGTCCGAAAGAGAGAGAGACACAGGGACCGAGTGAGACACAGGGACCCAGAGAGAATCACAGGGACCGAGAGAGAGACACAATCGTCCTAGAGAGAAAGACAGGGAGCGAGAGAGAGAGACAGGGTCCGAAAGAGAGAGTGACAGGGACCGAGTGAGACACAGGGACCCAGAGAGAGTCAGAGGGACCGACAGAGACACTGAAACTGAGAGACAGAGACAGGGACCGAGAGAGAGACAGGGACCGAGTGAGAGACACAGGGACCGAGTGAGACACAGGGACCGAGAGAGAGACACAATCGTCCTAGAGAGAAAGACAGGGAGCGAGAGAGAGACACAGGGACCGAGAGAGACACAGGGACCGAGAGAGACACAGGGACCGAGAGAGACACAGGGACCGAGTGAGACACAGAGACCGAGAGAGACACAGGGACCGGGAGAGAGACACAGGGACTGAGTGAGATACACAGGGACCAAGTGAGACACAGAGTCCGAGAGAGACACAGGGACCGAGAGAGACACAGGGACTGAGAGAGAGAGACACAGGGACCGAGAGAGACACAGGGACCGAGAGAGACACAGAGACCGAGAGAGAGACACAAGGACCGAGAGAGACACAGGGACCGAGTGAGACACAGGGGTGAGAGGGAGACACAGGGAACGAGAGAGACACAGGGACCGAGAGAGAGAGACGCTGGGACAGAGAGATGCACAGGGACCGAGAGAGAGAGACACTGGGACCGAGAGAGACACAGGGACTGAGGGAGAGAGACACAGGGAACGAGAGATAGACACAGGGACCGAGTGAGAGACACAGGGACTGAGCGAGTCACAGGGACCGAGAGAGACACAGTGACCGAGAGAGAGACACAGGGACCTAGAGAGAGTCATAGGGACCGAGAGAGAGACTCAGGGACCGAGAGAGAGACACAGGGACCTAGAGAGAGTCACAGGGATCGAGAGAGACACTGGGACTGAGAGAGAGACACAGGGACCGAGAGAGACACAGGAACCGAGAGAGACACAGGGACCGAGAGAGCGAGACAAAGGGACCGAGTGAGACACAGGGACCGAGAGAGAGACACAGGGACCGAGTGAGAGACACAGGTACCGAGAGAGAGAGACACAGGCATTGAGCGAGTCACAGGGACCGAGAGAGACACAGGGACTGAGAGAGAGATACAGGGACTGAGAGAGAGACACAGGGACCGAGACAGACACAGGGACTGAGAGAGAGACACAGGGACCGAGAGAGACACAGGGGCCGAGTGACACACAGGTACCGAGAGAGACACAGGGACTGAGAGAAACACCGGGACCGAGAGAGAGACACAGGGACCGTGAGAGACACAGGGACCGAGAGAGAGACACAGGGACTGAGAGCGAGACAGGGATCGAGAGAGACACAGGGGCCGAGTGAAACACAGGCACCGAGAGTGAGAGACACAGGGACAGAGAGAGACGCAGAGAGCAAGAGAGAGAGACAGGGACCGAGAGAGAGACACAGGGACCGAGAGAGACACCGGGACCGAGAGAGACACAGGGACCGAGAGAGAGACAGGGACCGAGAGAGAGAGAGACACAGGGACCGAGAGAGAGACACAGGGACCTAGAGAATGACTCAGGGACCGAGAGAGAGACACAGGGACCGAGAGAGAGACAGAGGGACCGATTGAGACACAGGGACCGAGAGAGAGAGAGACAGGGTCCGAAAGAGAGAGAGACACAGGGACCAAGTGAGACACAGAGACCGAGAGAGTGACAGGGACCGAGTGAGACACAGGGACCCAGAGAGAGACACAATCGTCCTAGAGAGAAAGACAGGGAGCGAGAGAGAGACAGAGGGACCGAGAGAGACACAGGGACCCAGAGAGAGTCACAGGGACCGACAGAGACACTGAAACTGAGAGAGAGACACAGGGACCGAGAGAGACACAGGGACCGAGTGAGACACAGAGACCGAGAGAGACACAGGGACCGAGAGAGACACAGGGACCGAGTGAGACACAGAGTCCGAGAGAGACACAGGGACCGAGAGAGACACAGGGATTGAGAGAGAGAGACACAGAGACCGAGAGAGAGACACAAGGACCGAGAGAGACACAGGGACCGAGTGAGACACAGGGGTGAGAGGGAGTCACAGGGACCGAGAGAGACACAGGGACCGAGAGAGAGAGACTCTGGGACAGAGAGATGCACAGGGACCGAGAGAGAGAGACACTGGGACCGAGAGAGACACAGGGACTGAAGGAGAGAGACACAGGGAATGAGAGATAGACACAGGGACCGAGTGAGAGACACAGGGACCTAGAGAGAGTCATAGGGACCGAGAGAGAGACTCAGGGACCGAGAGAGAGACACAGGGACCTAGAGAGACACAGGAACCGAGAGAGACACAGGGACCGAGAGAGAGAGACAAAGGGACCGAGTGAGACACAGGGACCGAGAGAGAGACACAGGGACTGAGAGAGACACAGGGATCGAGAGAGACACTGGGACTGAGAGAGAGACACAGGGACCGAGAGAGACACAGGAACCGAGAGAGACACAGGGACCGAGAGAGAGAGACAAAGGGACCGAGTGAGACACAGGGACCGAGAGAGAGACACAGGGACCGAGTGAGAGACACAGGTACCGAGAGAGAGAGACACAGGCATTGAGCGAGTCACAGGGGCCGATAGAGACACAGGGACCGAGAGAGAGACACAGGGACCAAGAGAGTGACACAGGTACCGAGAGAGACACAGGGTCTAAGAGAGACACAGGGACCAAGAGAGACACAGGGGTGAGAGAGAGACACAGGGACCGAGAGAGAGAGACACAGGGACAGAGAGAGAGACACAGGAACCGAGAGAGACACAGGGACTGAGAGAGACGCAGAGAGCAAGAGAGAGAGACAGGGACCGAGAGAGACACACAGGGACCGAGAGAGACAACGGGACCGAGAGAGACACAGGGACCGAGAGAGAGACAGGGACCGAGAGAGAGAGAGACACAGGGACCAAGAGAGAGACACAGGGACCGAGAGAGAGACACAGGGACCGAGAGAGACTCAGGGACCGAGAGAGAGTCATAGGGACTGAGAGAGAGACAGGGACTAAGAGAGAGACACAGGGACCGAGTGACACACAGGGACCGAGAGAGACCAAGGGACCGAGAGAGACACAGGGACCGACAGAGAGACACAGGGACCGAGAGAGACACAGGGACCGAGAGAGACACAGGGACCGAGTGAGACACAGGGACCGACAGAGAGACACAGGAACCGAGAGAGACACAGGGACTGAGAGAGACACAGGGATCGAGAGAGACACAGGGACCGGGAGAGACATAGGGACCGAGAGAGAGACACAGGAACCGAGAGTGAGACACAGGGACCGAGAGAGACACTTGGGCTGTGTGACACACAGGGACCGAGAGAGAGACACAGGGACCGAGAGAGATACAGGGACCGAGAGAGACACAGGGGCCAAGAGAGACACAGGGGCCGAGTGACACACAGGGACCGAGAGAGACCAAGGGACCGAGAGAGACACAGGGACCGACAGAGAGACACAGGGACCGAGAGAGACACAGGGACCGAGAGAGACACAGGGACCGAGAGAGACACAGGGACCGACAGAGAGACACAGGAACCGAGAGAGACACAGGGACCGTGAGAGACACAGGGACCGAGAGAGAGACACAGGAACCGAGAGTGAGACACAGGGACCGAGAGAGACACATGGGCTGTGTGACACACAGGGACCGAGAGAGAGACACAGGGACCGAGAGAGATACAGGGACCGAGAGAGACACAGGGGCCAAGAGAGACACAGGGGCCGAGTGACACACAGGGACCGAGAGTGAGAGACACAGGGACAGAGAGAGACGCAGAGAGCAAGAGAGAGAGACAGGGACCGAGAGAGAGACACAGGGACCGACAGAGACACCGGGACCGAGAGAGACACAGGGACCGAGAGAGAGACAGGGGCCAAGAGTGAGAGAGACACAGGGACAAAGAGAGAGACACAGGGACCAAGAGAGAGACAATGGGACCGAAAGAGAGACACAGGGACCGAGAGAGAGACTCAGGGACCGAGAGAGAGACACAGGGACTGAGAGAGAGACAGGGACCGAGAGGGAGACAGGGACCGAGTGAGAGACACAGGGACAGAGAGAGAGACACAGGGACCGAGTGAGACACAGGGACCGAGAGAGAGAGACAGGGTCCGAGAGAGAGAGACACAGGGACCGAGTGAGACACAGAGACCGAGAGAGAGACACAGGGACCGAGAGAGAGACACAGTGACCGAGAGAGAGACAGGGACCGGGTGAGACACAGGGACCCAGAGAGAGTCACAGGGACCGAAAGAGACACTGAAACTGAGAAAGAGTGTCAGGGAGCAAATGAGACACAGGGACTGAGAGAGACACAGGGACCGAGTGAGAGACACAGGGACCGAGTGAGACACAGGGACCGAGAGAGACACAGGGACCGAGAGAGACACAGGGACCGAGAGAGGCACAGGGACCGAGTGAGACACAGGGACCGAGAGAGACACAGAGACCGAGAGAGACACAGGGACCGAGAGAGGCACAGGGACCGAGTGAGACACAGGGGCCGAGAGAGACACAGGGACCGAGAGAGACACAGGGACCGAGAGGGGCACAGGGACCGAGTGAGACACAGGGACCGAGAGACACACAGAGACCGAGAGAGACACAGAGACCGAGAGAGACACAGGGACCGATAGAGAGACAGAGACCGAGAGAGACACAGAGACCGAGAGAGACACAGAGACCGAGAGAGACACAGGGACCGAGAGAGACACAGAGACCGAGAGGGACACAGGGACCGAGAGAGAGACAGTGACCGAGAGAGACACAGGGACTGAGAGAGAGAGACACAGGGACCGAGAGAGAGACACAAGGACCGAGAGGCACAGGGACCGAGTGAGACACAGGGACCGAGTGAGACACAGCGACCGATAGAGACTCAGGGACCGAGAGAGAGACACAGGGACCGAGAGAGACACCGGGACCGAGAGAGACACAGGGACCGAGAGAGACACAGGGACCGAGAGAGAGACAGGGACCAAGAGTGAGAGAGACACAGGGACAAAGAGAGAGACACAGGGACCAAGAGAGAGACAATGGGACCGAGAGAGAGACACAGGGACCGAGAGAGAGACTCAGGGACCGAGAGAGAGACACAGGGACCAAGAGAGAGTCACAGGGACTGAGAGAGAGACAGGGACCGAGAGGGAGACAGGGACCGAGTGAGAGACACAGGGACAGAGAGAGAGACACAGGGACCGAGTGAGACACAGGGACCGAGAGAGAGAGACAGGGTCCGAGAGAGAGAGACACAGGGACCGAGTGAGACACAGAGACCGAGAGAGAGACAGGGACCGAGTGAGACACAGGGACCCAGAGAGAGTCACAGGGACCGAAAGAGACACGGAAACTGAGAGAGAGAGAGACAGGGAGCAAATGAGACACAGGGACTGAGAGAGACACAGGGACCGAGTGAGAGGCACAGTGACCGAGTGAGACACAGGGACCGAGTGAGACACAGCGACCGAGAGAGACTCAGGGACCGAGAGAGAGACACAGGGACCGAGAGAGACACCGGGACCGAGAGAGACACAGGGACCGAGAGAGACACAGGGACCGAGAGAGAGACAGGGACCAAGAGTGAGAGAGACACAGGGACAAAGAGAGAGACACAGGGACCAAGAGAGAGACAATGGGACCGAGAGAGAGACACAGGGACCGAGAGAGAGACTCAGGGACCGAGAGAGAGACACAGGGACCAAGAGAGAGTCACAGGGACTGAGAGAGAGACAGGGACCGAGAGGGAGACAGGGACCGAGTGAGAGACACAGGGACAGAGAGAGAGACACAGGGACCGAGTGAGACACAGGGACCGAGAGAGAGAGACAGGGTCCGAGAGAGAGAGACACAGGGACCGAGTGAGACACAGAGACCGAGAGAGAGACAGGGACCGAGTGAGACACAGGGACCCAGAGAGAGTCACAGGGACCGAAAGAGACACTGAAACTGAGAGAGAGAGAGACAGGGAGCAAATGAGACACAGGGACTGAGAGAGACACAGGGACCGAGTGAGAGACACAGGGACCGAGTGAGAGACACAGGGACCGAGTGAGAGACACAGGTACCGAGAGAGAGAGACACAGGCATTGAGCGAGTCACAGGGACCGCGAGAGACACAGGGACTGAGAGAGAGATACAGGGACTGAGAGAGAGACACAGGGACCGAGACAGACACAGGGACTGAGAGAGAGACACAGGGACCGAGAGAGACACAGGGGCCGAGTGACACACAGGTACCGAGAGAGACACAGGGACTGAGAGAAACACCGGGACCGAGAGAGAGACACAGGGACCGTGAGAGACACAGGGACCGAGAGAGAGACACAGGGACTGAGAGCGAGACAGGGATCGAGAGAGACACAGGGGCCTAGTGAAACACAGGCACCGAGAGTGAGAGACACAGGGACAGAGAGAGACGCAGAGAGCAAGAGAGAGAGACAGGGACCGAGAGAGAGACACAGGGACCGAGAGAGACACAGGGGCCGAGTGACACACAGGGACCGAGAGAGAGACAGGGACCGAGAGAGAGAGAGACACAGGGACCGAGAGAGAGACACAGGGACCTAGAGAATGACTCAGGGACCGAGAGAGAGACACAGGGACCGAGAGAGAGACAGAGGGACCGATTGAGACACAGGGACCGAGAGAGAGAGAGACAGGGTCCGAAAGAGAGAGAGACACAGGGACCAAGTGAGACACAGAGACCGAGAGAGTGACAGGGACCGAGTGAGACACAGGGACCCAGAGAGAGACACAATCGTCCTAGAGAGAAAGACAGGGAGCGAGAGAGAGACAGAGGGACCGAGAGAGACTCAGGGACCCAGAGAGAGTCACAGGGACCGACAGAGACACTGAAACTGAGAGAGAGACACAGGGACCGAGAGAGACACAGGGACCGAGTGAGACACAGAGTCCGAGAGAGACACAGGGACCGAGAGAGACACAGGGACCGAGTGAGACACAGAGTCCGAGAGAGACACAGGGACCGAGAGAGACACAGGGACTGAGAGAGAGAGACACAGAGACCGAGAGAGAGACACAAGGACCGAGAGAGACACAGGGACCGAGTGAGACACAGGGGTGAGAGGGAGTCACAGGGACCGAGAGAGACACAGGGACCGAGAGAGAGAGACACTGGGACAGAGAGATGCACAGGGACCGAGAGAGAGAGACACTGGGACCGAGAGAGACACAGGGACTGAGGGAGAGAGACACAGGGAACGAGAGATAGACACAGGGACCGAGTGAGAGACACAGGGACCTAGAGAGAGTCATAGGGACCGAGAGAGAGACTCAGGGACCGAGAGAGAGACACAGGGACCTAGAGAGAGTCACAGGGACCGAGAGAGACACAGGGACTGAGAGAGACACAGGGATCGAGAGAGACACTGGGACTGAGAGAGAGACACAGGGACCGCGAGAGACACAGGAACCGAGAGAGACACAGGGACCGAGAGAGAGAGACAAAGGGACCGAGTGAGACACAGGGACCGAGAGAGAGACACAGGGACCGAGTGAGAGACACAGGTACCGAGAGAGAGAGACACAGGCATTGAGCGAGTCACAGGGACCGAGAGAGACACAGGGACCGAGAGAGAGACACAGGGACCGAGAGAGTGACACAGGTACCGAGAGAGACACAGGGTCTAAGAGAGACACAGGGAGCAAGAGAGACACAGGGGTGAGAGAGAGACACAGGGACCGAGAGAGAGAGACACAGGGACAGAGAGAGAGACACAGGAACCGAGAGAGACACAGGGACTGAGAGAGACGCAGAGAGCAAGAGAGAGAGACAGGGACCGAGAGAGACACACAGGGACCGAGAGAGACAACGGGACCGAGAGAGACACAGGGACCGAGAGAGAGACAGGGACCGAGAGAGAGAGAGACACAGGGACCAAGAGAGAGACACAGGGACCGAGAGAGAGACACAGGGACCGAGAGAGACTCAGGGACCGAGAGAGAGTCATAGGGACTGAGAGAGAGACAGGGACCAAGAGAGAGACACAGGGACCGAGTGACACACAGGGACCGAGAGAGACCAAGGGACCGAGAGAGACACAGGGACCGACAGAGAGACACAGGGACCGAGAGAGACACAGGGACCGAGAGAGACACAGGGACCGACAGAGAGACACAGGAACCGAGAGAGACACAGGGACTGAGAGAGACACAGGGATCGAGAGAGACACAGGGACCGGGAGAGACACAGGGACCGAGAGAGAGACACAGGAACCAAGACTGAGACACAGGGACCGAGAGAGACACATGGGCTGTGTGACACACAGGGACCGAGAGAGAGACACAGGGACCGAGAGAGATACAGGGACCGAGAGAGACACAGGAGCCAAGAGAGACACAGGGGCCGAGTGACACACAGGGACCGAGAGAGACCAAGGGACCGAGAGAGACACAGGGACCGACAGAGAGACACAGGGACCGAGAGAGACACAGGGACCGAGAGAGACACAGGGACCGAGAGAGACACAGGGACCGACAGAGAGACACAGGAACCGAGAGAGACACAGGGACCGTGAGAGACACAGGGACCGAGAGAGAGACACAGGAACCGAGAGTGAGACACAGGGACCGAGAGAGACACATGGGCTGTGTGACACACAGGGACCGAGAGAGAGACACAGGGACCGAGAGAGATACAGGGACCGAGAGAGACACAGGGGCCGAGAGAGACACAGGGGCCGAGTGACACACAGGGACCGAGAGAGAGAGACACAGGGACAGAGAGAGACGCAGAGAGCAAGAGAGAGAGACAGGGACCGAGAGAGAGACACAGGGACCGAGAGAGACACCGGGACCGAGAGAGACACAGGGACCGAGAGAGAGACAGGGACCAAGAGTGAGAGAGACACAGGGACAAAGAGAGAGACACAGGGACCAAGAGAGAGACAATGGGACCGAAAGAGAGACACAGGGACCGAGAGAGAGACTCAGGGACCGAGAGAGAGACACAGGGACTGAGAGAGAGACAGGGACCGAGAGGGAGACAGGGACCGAGTGAGAGACACAGGGACAGAGAGAGAGACACAGGGACCGAGTGAGACACAGGGACCGAGAGAGAGAGACAGGGTCCGAGAGAGTGAGACACAGGGACCGAGTGAGACACAGAGACCGAGAGAGAGATAGGGACCGGGTGAGACACAGGGACCCAGAGAGAGTCACAGGGACCGAAAGAGACACTGAAACTGAGAGAGAGTGTCAGGGAGCAAATGAGACACAGGGACTGAGAGAGACACAGGGACCGAGTGAGAGACACAGGGACCGAGTGAGACACAGGGACCGAGAGAGACACAGGGACCGAGAGAGACACAGGGACCGAGAGAGGCACAGGGACCGAGTGAGACACAGGGACCGAGAGAGACACAGAGACCGAGAGAGACACAGGGACCGAGAGAGGCACAGGGACCGAGTGAGACACAGGGACCGAGAGAGACACAGGGACCGAGAGAGACACAGGGACCGAGAGGGGCACAGGGACCGAGTGAGACACAGGGACCGAGAGACACACAGAGACCGAGAGAGACACAGAGACCGAGAGAGACACAGGGACCGATAGAGAGACAGAGACCGAGAGAGACACAGAGACCGAGAGAGACACAGAGACCGAGAGAGACACAGGGACCGAGAGAGACACAGAGACCGAGAGGGACACAGGGACCGAGAGAGAGACAGTGACCGAGAGAGACACAGGGACTGAGAGAGAGACACAAGGACCGAGAGGCACAGGGACCGAGTGAGACACAGCGACCGAGAGAGAGACAGTGACCGAGAGAGATACAGGGACCGAGAGAGAGACACAAGGACCGAGAGGCACAGGGACCGAGTGAGACACAGCGACCGAGAGAGACTCAGGGACCGAGAGAGAGACACAGGGACCGAGAGAGACACCGGGACCGAGAGAGACACAGGGACCGAGAGAGACACAGGGACCGAGAGAGAGACAGGGACCAAGAGTGAGAGAGACACAGGGACAAAGAGAGAGACACAGGGACCAAGAGAGAGACAATGGGACCGAGAGAGAGACACAGGGACCGAGAGAGAGACTCAGGGACCGAGAGAGAGACACAGGGACCAAGAGAGAGTCACAGGGACTGAGAGAGAGACAGGGACCGAGAGGGAGACAGGGACCGAGTGAGAGACACAGGGACAGAGAGAGAGACACAGGGACCGAGTGAGACACAGGGACCGAGAGAGAGAGACAGGGTCCGAGAGAGAGAGACACAGGGACCGACAGAGACACCGGGACCGAGAGAGACACAGGGACCGAGAGAGAGACAGGGGCCAAGAGTGAGAGAGACACAGGGACAAAGAGAGAGACACAGGGACCAAGAGAGAGACAATGGGACCGAAAGAGAGACACAGGGACCGAGAGAGAGACTCAGGGACCGAGAGAGAGACACAGGGACTGAGAGAGAGACAGGGACCGAGAGGGAGACAGGGACCGAGTGAGAGACACAGGGACAGAGAGAGAGACACAGGGACCGAGTGAGACACAGGGACCGAGAGAGAGAGACAGGGTCCGAGAGAGAGAGACACAGGGACCGAGTGAGACACAGAGACCGAGAGAGAGACACAGGGACCGAGAGAGAGACACAGTGACCGAGAGAGAGACAGGGACCGGGTGAGACACAGGGACCCAGAGAGAGTCACAGGGACCGAAAGAGACACTGAAACTGAGAAAGAGTGTCAGGGAGCAAATGAGACACAGGGACTGAGAGAGACACAGGGACCGAGTGAGAGACACAGGGACCGAGTGAGACACAGGGACCGAGAGAGACACAGGGACCGAGAGAGACACAGGGACCGAGAGAGGCACAGGGACCGAGTGAGACACAGGGACCGAGAGACACACAGAGACCGAGAGAGACACAGAGACCGAGAGAGACACAGGGACCGAGAGAGACACAGAGACCGAGAGGGACACAGGGACCGAGAGAGAGACAGTGACCGAGAGAGACACAGGGACTGAGAGAGAGAGACACAGGGACCGAGAGAGAGACACAAGGACCGAGAGGCACAGGGACCGAGTGAGACACAGGGACCGAGTGAGACACAGCGACCGATAGAGACTCAGGGACCGAGAGAGAGACACAGGGACCGAGTGAGACACAGAGACCGAGAGAGAGACAGGGACCGAGTGAGACACAGGGACCCAGAGAGAGTCACAGGGACCGAAAGAGACACTGAAACTGAGAGAGAGAGAGACAGGGAGCAAATGAGACACAGGGACTGAGAGAGACACAGGGACCGAGTGAGAGACACAGGGACCGAGTGAGAGACACAGGGACCGAGTGAGAGACACAGGTACCGAGAGAGAGAGACACAGGCATTGAGCGAGTCACAGGGACCGCGAGAGACACAGGGACTGAGAGAGAGATACAGGGACTGAGAGAGAGACACAGGGACCGAGACAGACACAGGGACTGAGAGAGAGACACAGGGACCGAGAGAGACACAGGGGCCGAGTGACACACAGGTACCGAGAGAGACACAGGGACTGAGAGAAACACCGGGACCGAGAGAGAGACACAGGGACCGTGAGAGACACAGGGACCGAGAGAGAGACACAGGGACTGAGAGCGAGACAGGGATCGAGAGAGACACAGGGGCCTAGTGAAACACAGGCACCGAGAGTGAGAGACACAGGGACAGAGAGAGACGCAGAGAGCAAGAGAGAGAGACAGGGACCGAGAGAGACACAGGGGCCGAGTGACACACAGGGACCGAGAGAGAGACAGGGACCGAGAGAGAGAGAGACACAGGGACCGAGAGAGAGACACAGGGACCTAGAGAATGACTCAGGGACCGAGAGAGAGACACAGGGACCGAGAGAGAGACAGAGGGACCGATTGAGACACAGGGACCGAGAGAGAGAGAGACAGGGTCCGAAAGAGAGAGAGACACAGGGACCAAGTGAGACACAGAGACCGAGAGAGTGACAGGGACCGAGTGAGACACAGGGACCCAGAGAGAGACACAATCGTCCTAGAGAGAAAGACAGGGAGCGAGAGAGAGACAGAGGGACCGAGAGAGACTCAGGGACCCAGAGAGAGTCACAGGGACCGACAGAGACACTGAAACTGAGAGAGAGACACAGGGACCGAGAGAGACACAGGGACCGAGTGAGACACAGAGTCCGAGAGAGACACAGGGACCGAGAGAGACACAGGGACCGAGTGAGACACAGAGTCCGAGAGAGACACAGGGACCGAGAGAGACACAGGGACTGAGAGAGAGAGACACAGAGACCGAGAGAGAGACACAAGGACCGAGAGAGACACAGGGACCGAGTGAGACACAGGGGTGAGAGGGAGTCACAGGGACCGAGAGAGACACAGGGACCGAGAGAGAGAGACACTGGGACAGAGAGATGCACAGGGACCGAGAGAGAGAGACACTGGGACCGAGAGAGACACAGGGACTGAGGGAGAGAGACACAGGGAACGAGAGATAGACACAGGGACCGAGTGAGAGACACAGGGACCTAGAGAGAGTCATAGGGACCGAGAGAGAGACTCAGGGACCGAGAGAGAGACACAGGGACCTAGAGAGAGTCACAGGGACCGAGAGAGACACAGGGACTGAGAGAGACACAGGGATCGAGAGAGACACTGGGACTGAGAGAGAGACACAGGGACCGCGAGAGACACAGGAACCGAGAGAGACACAGGGACCGAGAGAGAGAGACAAAGGGACCGAGTGAGACACAGGGACCGAGAGAGAGACACAGGGACCGAGTGAGAGACACAGGTACCGAGAGAGAGAGACACAGGCATTGAGCGAGTCACAGGGACCGAGAGAGACACAGGGACCGAGAGAGAGACACAGGGACCGAGAGAGTGACACAGGTACCGAGAGAGACACAGGGTCTAAGAGAGACACAGGGAGCAAGAGAGACACAGGGGTGAGAGAGAGACACAGGGACCGAGAGAGAGAGACACAGGGACAGAGAGAGAGACACAGGAACCGAGAGAGACACAGGGACTGAGAGAGACGCAGAGAGCAAGAGAGAGAGACAGGGACCGAGAGAGACACACAGGGACCGAGAGAGACAACGGGACCGAGAGAGACACAGGGACCGAGAGAGAGACAGGGACCGAGAGAGAGAGAGACACAGGGACCAAGAGAGAGACACAGGGACCGAGAGAGAGACACAGGGACCGAGAGAGACTCAGGGACCGAGAGAGAGTCATAGGGACTGAGAGAGAGACAGGGACCAAGAGAGAGACACAGGGACCGAGTGACACACAGGGACCGAGAGAGACCAAGGGACCGAGAGAGACACAGGGACCGACAGAGAGACACAGGGACCGAGAGAGACACAGGGACCGAGAGAGACACAGGGACCGAGAGAGACACAGGGACCGACAGAGAGACACAGGAACCGAGAGAGACACAGGGACTGAGAGAGACACAGGGATCGAGAGAGACACAGGGACCGGGAGAGACACAGGGACCGAGAGAGAGACACAGGAACCAAGACTGAGACACAGGGACCGAGAGAGACACATGGGCTGTGTGACACACAGGGACCGAGAGAGAGACACAGGGACCGAGAGAGATACAGGGACCGAGAGAGACACAGGAGCCAAGAGAGACACAGGGGCCGAGTGACACACAGGGACCGAGAGAGACCAAGGGACCGAGAGAGACACAGGGACCGACAGAGAGACACAGGGACCGAGAGAGACACAGGGACCGAGAGAGACACAGGGACCGAGAGAGACACAGGGACCGACAGAGAGACACAGGAACCGAGAGAGACACAGGGACCGTGAGAGACACAGGGACCGAGAGAGAGACACAGGAACCGAGAGTGAGACACAGGGACCGAGAGAGACACATGGGCTGTGTGACACACAGGGACCGAGAGAGAGACACAGGGACCGAGAGAGATACAGGGACCGAGAGAGACACAGGGGCCGAGAGAGACACAGGGGCCGAGTGACACACAGGGACCGAGAGAGAGAGACACAGGGACAGAGAGAGACGCAGAGAGCAAGAGAGAGAGACAGGGACCGAGAGAGAGACACAGGGACCGAGAGAGACACCGGGACCGAGAGAGACACAGGGACCGAGAGAGAGACAGGGACCAAGAGTGAGAGAGACACAGGGACAAAGAGAGAGACACAGGGACCAAGAGAGAGACAATGGGACCGAAAGAGAGACACAGGGACCGAGAGAGAGACTCAGGGACCGAGAGAGAGACACAGGGACTGAGAGAGAGACAGGGACCGAGAGGGAGACAGGGACCGAGTGAGAGACACAGGGACAGAGAGAGAGACACAGGGACCGAGTGAGACACAGGGACCGAGAGAGAGAGACAGGGTCCGAGAGAGTGAGACACAGGGACCGAGTGAGACACAGAGACCGAGAGAGAGATAGGGACCGGGTGAGACACAGGGACCCAGAGAGAGTCACAGGGACCGAAAGAGACACTGAAACTGAGAGAGAGTGTCAGGGAGCAAATGAGACACAGGGACTGAGAGAGACACAGGGACCGAGTGAGAGACACAGGGACCGAGTGAGACACAGGGACCGAGAGAGACACAGGGACCGAGAGAGACACAGGGACCGAGAGAGGCACAGGGACCGAGTGAGACACAGGGACCGAGAGAGACACAGAGACCGAGAGAGACACAGGGACCGAGAGAGGCACAGGGACCGAGTGAGACACAGGGACCGAGAGAGACACAGGGACCGAGAGAGACACAGGGACCGAGAGGGGCACAGGGACCGAGTGAGACACAGGGACCGAGAGACACACAGAGACCGAGAGAGACACAGAGACCGAGAGAGACACAGGGACCGATAGAGAGACAGAGACCGAGAGAGACACAGAGACCGAGAGAGACACAGAGACCGAGAGAGACACAGGGACCGAGAGAGACACAGAGACCGAGAGGGACACAGGGACCGAGAGAGAGACAGTGACCGAGAGAGACACAGGGACTGAGAGAGAGACACAAGGACCGAGAGGCACAGGGACCGAGTGAGACACAGCGACCGAGAGAGAGACAGTGACCGAGAGAGATACAGGGACCGAGAGAGAGACACAAGGACCGAGAGGCACAGGGACCGAGTGAGACACAGCGACCGAGAGAGACTCAGGGACCGAGAGAGAGACACAGGGACCGAGAGAGACACCGGGACCGAGAGAGACACAGGGACCGAGAGAGACACAGGGACCGAGAGAGAGACAGGGACCAAGAGTGAGAGAGACACAGGGACAAAGAGAGAGACACAGGGACCAAGAGAGAGACAATGGGACCGAGAGAGAGACACAGGGACCGAGAGAGAGACTCAGGGACCGAGAGAGAGACACAGGGACCAAGAGAGAGTCACAGGGACTGAGAGAGAGACAGGGACCGAGAGGGAGACAGGGACCGAGTGAGAGACACAGGGACAGAGAGAGAGACACAGGGACCGAGTGAGACACAGGGACCGAGAGAGAGAGACAGGGTCCGAGAGAGAGAGACACAGGGACCGACAGAGACACCGGGACCGAGAGAGACACAGGGACCGAGAGAGAGACAGGGGCCAAGAGTGAGAGAGACACAGGGACAAAGAGAGAGACACAGGGACCAAGAGAGAGACAATGGGACCGAAAGAGAGACACAGGGACCGAGAGAGAGACTCAGGGACCGAGAGAGAGACACAGGGACTGAGAGAGAGACAGGGACCGAGAGGGAGACAGGGACCGAGTGAGAGACACAGGGACAGAGAGAGAGACACAGGGACCGAGTGAGACACAGGGACCGAGAGAGAGAGACAGGGTCCGAGAGAGAGAGACACAGGGACCGAGTGAGACACAGAGACCGAGAGAGAGACACAGGGACCGAGAGAGAGACACAGTGACCGAGAGAGAGACAGGGACCGGGTGAGACACAGGGACCCAGAGAGAGTCACAGGGACCGAAAGAGACACTGAAACTGAGAAAGAGTGTCAGGGAGCAAATGAGACACAGGGACTGAGAGAGACACAGGGACCGAGTGAGAGACACAGGGACCGAGTGAGACACAGGGACCGAGAGAGACACAGGGACCGAGAGAGACACAGGGACCGAGAGAGGCACAGGGACCGAGTGAGACACAGGGACCGAGAGACACACAGAGACCGAGAGAGACACAGAGACCGAGAGAGACACAGGGACCGAGAGAGACACAGAGACCGAGAGGGACACAGGGACCGAGAGAGAGACAGTGACCGAGAGAGACACAGGGACTGAGAGAGAGAGACACAGGGACCGAGAGAGAGACACAAGGACCGAGAGGCACAGGGACCGAGTGAGACACAGGGACCGAGTGAGACACAGCGACCGATAGAGACTCAGGGACCGAGAGAGAGACACAGGGACCGAGAGAGACACCGGGACCGAGAGAGACACAGGGACCGAGCGAGACACAGGGACCGAGAGAGAGACAGGGACCAAGAGTGAGAGAGACACAGGGACAAAGAGAGAGACACAGGGACCAAGAGAGAGACAATGGGACCGAGAGAGAGACACAGGGACCGAGAGAGAGACTCAGGGACCGAGAGAGAGACACAGGGACCAAGAGAGAGTCACAGGGACTGAGAGAGAGACAGGGACCGAGAGGGAGACAGGGACCGAGTGAGAGACACAGGGACAGAGAGAGAGACACAGGGACCGAGTGAGACACAGGGACCGAGAGAGAGAGACAGGGTCCGAGAGAGAGAGACACAGGGACCGAGTGAGACACAGAGACCGAGAGAGAGACAGGGACCGAGTGAGACACAGGGACCCAGAGAGAGTCACAGGGACCGAAAGAGACACTGAAACTGAGAGAGAGAGAGACAGGGAGCAAATGAGACACAGGGACTGAGAGAGACACAGGGACCGAGTGAGAGGCACAGGGACCGAGTGAGACACAGGGACCGAGTGAGACACAGCGACCGAGAGAGACTCAGGGACCGAGAGAGAGACACAGGGACCGAGAGAGACACCGGGACCGAGAGAGACACAGGGACCGAGAGAGACACAGGGACCGAGAGAGAGACAGGGACCAAGAGTGAGAGAGACACAGGGACAAAGAGAGAGACACAGGGACCAAGAGAGAGACAATGGGACCGAGAGAGAGACACAGGGACCGAGAGAGAGACTCAGGGACCGAGAGAGAGACACAGGGACCAAGAGAGAGTCACAGGGACTGAGAGAGAGACAGGGACCGAGAGGGAGACAGGGACCGAGTGAGAGACACAGGGACAGAGAGAGAGACACAGGGACCGAGTGAGACACAGGGACCGAGAGAGAGAGACAGGGTCCGAGAGAGAGAGACACAGGGACCGAGTGAGACACAGAGACCGAGAGAGAGACAGGGACCGAGTGAGACACAGGGACCCAGAGAGAGTCACAGGGACCGAAAGAGACACTGAAACTGAGAGAGAGAGAGACAGGGAGCAAATGAGACACAGGGACTGAGAGAGACACAGGGACCGAGTGAGAGACACAGGGACCGAGTGAGAGACACAGGGACCGAGTGAGAGACACAGGTACCGAGAGAGAGAGACACAGGCATTGAGCGAGTCACAGGGACCGCGAGAGACACAGGGACTGAGAGAGAGATACAGGGACTGAGAGAGAGACACAGGGACCGAGACAGACACAGGGACTGAGAGAGAGACACAGGGACCGAGAGAGACACAGGGGCCGAGTGACACACAGGTACCGAGAGAGACACAGGGACTGAGAGAAACACCGGGACCGAGAGAGAGACACAGGGACCGTGAGAGACACAGGGACCGAGAGAGAGACACAGGGACTGAGAGCGAGACAGGGATCGAGAGAGACACAGGGGCCTAGTGAAACACAGGCACCGAGAGTGAGAGACACAGGGACAGAGAGAGACGCAGAGAGCAAGAGAGAGAGACAGGGACCGAGAGAGACACAGGGGCCGAGTGACACACAGGGACCGAGAGAGAGACAGGGACCGAGAGAGAGAGAGACACAGGGACCGAGAGAGAGACACAGGGACCTAGAGAATGACTCAGGGACCGAGAGAGAGACACAGGGACCGAGAGAGAGACAGAGGGACCGATTGAGACACAGGGACCGAGAGAGAGAGAGACAGGGTCCGAAAGAGAGAGAGACACAGGGACCAAGTGAGACACAGAGACCGAGAGAGTGACAGGGACCGAGTGAGACACAGGGACCCAGAGAGAGACACAATCGTCCTAGAGAGAAAGACAGGGAGCGAGAGAGAGACAGAGGGACCGAGAGAGACTCAGGGACCCAGAGAGAGTCACAGGGACCGACAGAGACACTGAAACTGAGAGAGAGACACAGGGACCGAGAGAGACACAGGGACCGAGTGAGACACAGAGTCCGAGAGAGACACAGGGACCGAGAGAGACACAGGGACCGAGTGAGACACAGAGTCCGAGAGAGACACAGGGACCGAGAGAGACACAGGGACTGAGAGAGAGAGACACAGAGACCGAGAGAGAGACACAAGGACCGAGAGAGACACAGGGACCGAGTGAGACACAGGGGTGAGAGGGAGTCACAGGGACCGAGAGAGACACAGGGACCGAGAGAGAGAGACACTGGGACAGAGAGATGCACAGGGACCGAGAGAGAGAGACACTGGGACCGAGAGAGACACAGGGACTGAGGGAGAGAGACACAGGGAACGAGAGATAGACACAGGGACCGAGTGAGAGACACAGGGACCTAGAGAGAGTCATAGGGACCGAGAGAGAGACTCAGGGACCGAGAGAGAGACACAGGGACCTAGAGAGAGTCACAGGGACCGAGAGAGACACAGGGACTGAGAGAGACACAGGGATCGAGAGAGACACTGGGACTGAGAGAGAGACACAGGGACCGCGAGAGACACAGGAACCGAGAGAGACACAGGGACCGAGAGAGAGAGACAAAGGGACCGAGTGAGACACAGGGACCGAGAGAGAGACACAGGGACCGAGTGAGAGACACAGGTACCGAGAGAGAGAGACACAGGCATTGAGCGAGTCACAGGGACCGAGAGAGACACAGGGACCGAGAGAGAGACAGAGGGACCGAGAGAGTGACACAGGTACCGAGAGAGACACAGGGTCTAAGAGAGACACAGGGAGCAAGAGAGACACAGGGGTGAGAGAGAGACACAGGGACCGAGAGAGAGAGACACAGGGACAGAGAGAGAGACACAGGAACCGAGAGAGACACAGGGACTGAGAGAGACGCAGAGAGCAAGAGAGAGAGACAGGGACCGAGAGAGACACACAGGGACCGAGAGAGACAACGGGACCGAGAGAGACACAGGGACCGAGAGAGAGACAGTGACCGAGAGAGAGAGAGACACAGGGACCAAGAGAGAGACACAGGGACCGAGAGAGAGACACAGGGACCGAGAGAGACTCAGGGACCGAGAGAGAGTCATAGGGACTGAGAGAGAGACAGGGACCAAGAGAGAGACACAGGGACCGAGTGACACACAGGGACCGAGAGAGACCAAGGGACCGAGAGAGACACAGGGACCGACAGAGAGACACAGGGACCGAGAGAGACACAGGGACCGAGAGAGACACAGGGACCGAGAGAGACACAGGGACCGACAGAGAGACACAGGAACCGAGAGAGACACAGGGACTGAGAGAGACACAGGGATCGAGAGAGACACAGGGACCGGGAGAGACACAGGGACCGAGAGAGAGACACAGGAACCGAGAGTGAGACACAGGGACCGAGAGAGACACATGGGCTGTGTGACACACAGGGACCGAGAGAGAGACACAGGGACCGAGAGAGATACAGGGACCGAGAGAGACACAGGAGCCAAGAGAGACACAGGGGCCGAGTGACACACAGGGACCGAGAGAGACCAAGGGACCGAGAGAGACACAGGGACCGACAGAGAGACACAGGGACCGAGAGAGACACAGGGACCGAGAGAGACACAGGGACCGAGAGAGACACAGGGACCGACAGAGAGACACAGGAACCGAGAGAGACACAGGGACCGTGAGAGACACAGGGACCGAGAGAGAGACACAGGAACCGAGAGTGAGACACAGGGACCGAGAGAGACACATGGGCTGTGTGACACACAGGGACCGAGAGAGAGACACAGGGACCGAGAGAGATACAGGGACCGAGAGAGACACAGGGGCCGAGAGAGACACAGGGGCCGAGTGACACACAGGGACCGAGAGAGAGAGACACAGGGACAGAGAGAGACGCAGAGAGCAAGAGAGAGAGACAGGGACCGAGAGAGAGACACAGGGACCGAGAGAGACACCGGGACCGAGAGAGACACAGGGACCGAGAGAGAGACAGGGACCAAGAGTGAGAGAGACACAGGGACAAAGAGAAAGACACAGGGACCAAGAGAGAGACAATGGGACCGAAAGAGAGACACAGGGACCGAGAGAGAGACTCAGGGACCGAGAGAGAGACACAGGGACTGAGAGAGAGACAGGGACCGAGAGGGAGACAGGGACCGAGTGAGAGACACAGGGACAGAGAGAGAGACACAGGGACCGAGTGAGACACAGGGACCGAGAGAGAGAGACAGGGTCCGAGAGAGAGAGACACAGGGACCGAGTGAGACACAGAGACCGAGAGAGAGACAGGGACCGGGTGAGACACAGGGACCCAGAGAGAGTCACAGGGACCGAAAGAGACACTGAAACTGAGAGAGAGTGTCAGGGAGCAAATGAGACACAGGGACTGAGAGAGACACAGGGACCGAGTGAGAGACACAGGGACCGAGTGAGACACAGGGACCGAGAGAGACACAGGGACCGAGAGAGACACAGGGACCGAGAGAGGCACAGGGACCGAGTGAGACACAGGGACCGAGAGAGACACAGAGACCGAGAGAGACACAGGGACCGAGAGAGGCACAGGGACCGAGTGAGACACAGGGACCGAGAGAGACACAGGGACCGAGAGAGACACAGGGACCGAGAGGGGCACAGGGACCGAGTGAGACACAGGGACCGAGAGACACACAGAGACCGAGAGAGACACAGAGACCGAGAGAGACACAGGGACCGATAGAGAGACAGAGACCGAGAGAGACACAGAGACCGAGAGAGACACAGAGACCGAGAGAGACACAGGGACCGAGAGAGACACAGAGACCGAGAGGGACACAGGGACCGAGAGAGAGACAGTGACCGAGAGAGACACAGGGACTGAGAGAGAGACACAAGGACCGAGAGGCACAGGGACCGAGTGAGACACAGCGACCGAGAGAGAGACAGTGACCGAGAGAGATACAGGGACCGAGAGAGAGACACAAGGACCGAGAGGCACAGGGACCGAGTGAGACACAGCGACCGAGAGAGACTCAGGGACCGAGAGAGAGACACAGGGACCGAGAGAGACACCGGGACCGAGAGAGACACAGGGACCGAGAGAGACACAGGGACCGAGAGAGAGACAGGGACCAAGAGTGAGAGAGACACAGGGACAAAGAGAGAGACACAGGGACCAAGAGAGAGACAATGGGACCGAGAGAGAGACACAGGGACCGAGAGAGAGACTCAGGGACCGAGAGAGAGACACAGGGACCAAGAGAGAGTCACAGGGACTGAGAGAGAGACAGGGACCGAGAGGGAGACAGGGACCGAGTGAGAGACACAGGGACAGAGAGAGAGACACAGGGACCGAGTGAGACACAGGGACCGAGAGAGAGAGACAGGGTCCGAGAGAGAGAGACACAGGGACCGAGTGAGACACAGAGACCGAGAGAGAGACAGGGACCGAGTGAGACACAGGGACCCAGAGAGAGTCACAGGGACCGAAAGAGACACTGAAACTGAGAGAGAGAGAGACAGGGAGCAAATGAGACACAGGGACTGAGAGAGACACAGGGACCGAGTGAGAGACACAGGGACCGAGTGAGACACAGGGACCGAGAGAGACACAGGGACCGAGAGAGGCACAGGGACCGAGTGAGACACAGGGACCGAGAGAGACACAGAGACCGAGAGAGACACAGGGACCGAGAGAGGCACAGGGACCGAGTGAGACACAGGGACCGAGAGAGACACAGGGACCGAGAGAGACACAGGGACCGAGAGAGGCACAGGGACCGAGTGAGACACAGGGACCGAGAGACACACAGAGACCGAGAGAGACACAGAGACCGAGAGAGACACAGGGACCGATAGAGAGACAGAGACCGAGAGAGACACAGAGACCGAGAGAGACACAGAGACCGAGAGAGACACAGGGACCGAGAGAGACACAGAGACCGAGAGAGACAACGGGACCGAGAGAGACACAGGGACCGAGAGGGAGACAGGGACCGAGAGAGAGAGAGACACAGGGACCAAGAGAGAGACACAGGGACCGAGAGAGAGACACAGGGACCGAGAGAGAGACTCAGGGACCGAGAGAGAGTCATAGGGACTGAGAGAGAGACAGGGACCAAGAGAGAGACACAGGGACCGAGTGACACACAGGGACCGAGAGAGACCAAGGGACCGAGAGAGACACAGGGACCGACAGAGAGACACAGGGACCGAGAGAGACACAGGGACCGAGAGAGACACAGGGACTGAGAGAGACACAGGGACCGACAGAGAGACACAGGAACCGAGAGAGACACAGGGACTGAGAGAGACACAGGGATCGAGAGAGACACAGGGACCGTGAGAGACACAGGGACCGAGAGAGAGACACAGGAACCGAGAGTGAGACACAGGGACCGAGAGAGACACATGGGCTGTGTGACACACAGGGACCGAGAGAGAGACACAGGGACCGAGAGAGATACAGGGACCGAGAGAGACACAGGGGCCAAGAGAGACACAGGGGCCGAGTGACACACAGGGACCGAGAGAGAGAGACACAGGGACAGAGAGAGACGCAGAGAGCAAGAGAGAGAGACAGGGACCGAGAGAGAGACACAGGGACCGAGAGAGACACCGGGACCGAGAGAGACACAGGGACCGAGAGAGAGACAGGGACCAAGAGTGAGAGAGACACAGGGACAAAGAGAGAGACACAGGGACCAAGAGAGAGACAATGGGACCGAGAGAGAGACACAGGGACCGAGAGAGAGACTCAGGGACCGAGAGAGAGACACAGGGACCAAGAGAGAGTCACAGGGACTGAGAGAGAGACAGGGACCGAGAGGGAGACAGGGACAGAGTGAGAGACACAGGGACAGAGAGAGAGACACAGGGACCGAGTGAGACACAGGGACCGAGAGAGAGAGACAGGGTCCGAGAGAGAGAGACACAGGGACCGAGTGAGACACAGAGACCGAGAGAGAGACAGGGACCGAGTGAGACACAGGGACCCAGAGAGAGTCACAGGGACCGAAAGAGACACTGAAACTGAGAGAGAGAGTCAGGGAGCAAATGAGACACAGGGACTGAGAGAGACACAGGGACCGAGGGAGAGACACAGGGACCGAGTGAGACACAGGGACCGAGAGAGACACAGGGACCGAGAGAGACACAGGGACCGAGAGAGGCACAGGGACCGAGTGAGACACAGGGACCGAGAGAGACACAGAGACCGAGAGAGACACAGGGACCGAGAGAGGAACAGGGACCGAGTGAGACACAGGGACCGAGAGAGACACAGGGACCGAGAGAGACACAGGGACCGAGAGAGGCACAGGGACCGAGTGAGACACAGGGACCGAGAGACACACAGAGACCGAGAGAGACACAGAGACTGAGAGAGACACAGGGACCGATAGAGAGACAGAGACCGAGAGAGACACAGAGACCGAGAGAGACACAGAGACCGAGAGAGACACAGGGACCGAGAGAGACACAGAGACCGAGAGAGACACAGGGACCGAGAGAGAGACAGTGACCGAGAGAGACACAGGGACTGAGAGAGAGAGACACAGGGACCAAGAGAGAGACACAAGGACCGAGAGGCACAGGGACCGAGTGAGACACAGGGTTCCGAGTGAGACACAGCGACCGAGAGAGACTCAGGGACCGAGAGAGAGACAAAGGGACCGAGAGAGACACCGGGACCGAGAGAGACACAGGGACCGAGAGAGACACAGGGACCGAGAGAGAGACAGGGACCAAGAGTGAGAGAGACACAGGGACAAAGAGAGAGACACAGGGACCAAGAGAGAGACAATGGGACCGAGAGAGAGACACAGGGACCGAGAGAGAGACTCAGGGACCGAGAGAGAGACACAGGGACCAAGAGAGAGTCACGGGGACTGAGAGAGAGACAGGGACCGAGAGGGAGACAGGGACCGAGTGAGAGACACAGGGACAGAGAGAGAGACACAGGGACCGAGTGAGACACAGGGACCGAGAGAGAGAGAGACAGGGTCCGAGAGAGAGAGACACAGGGACCGAGTGAGACACAGAGACCGAGAGAGAGAGAGGGACCGAGTGAGACACAGGGACCCAGAGAGAGTCACAGGGACCGAAAGAGACACTGAAACTGAGAGAGAGAGACAGGGAGCAAATGAGACACAGGGACTGAGAGAGACACAGGGACCGAGTGAGAGACACAGGGACCGAGTGAGACACAGGGACCGAGAGAGACACAGGGACCGAGAGAGGCACAGGGACCGAGTGAGACACAGGGACCGAGAGAGACACAGAGACCGAGAGAGACACAGGGACCCAGAGAGGCACAGGGACCGAGTGAGACACAGGGACCGAGAGAGACTCAGGGACCGAGAGAGACACAGGGACCGAGAGAGGCACAGGGACCGAGTGAGACACAGGGACCGAGAGACACACAGAGACCGAGAGAGACACAGAGACCGAGAGAGACACAGGGACCGATAGAGAGACAGAGACCGAGAGAGACACAGAGACCGAGAGAGACACAGAGATCGAGAGAGACACAGGGACCGAGAGAGACAGAGAGACCGAGAGAGACACAGGGACCGAGAGAGAGACAGTGACCGAGAGAGACACAGGGACTGAGAGAGAGAGACACAGGGACCGAGAGAGAGACACAAGGACCGAGAGAGACACAGGGACCGAGTGAGACACAGGGAACGAGTGAGACACAGCGACCGAGAGAGACTCAGGGACCGAGAGAGAGACACAGGGAACGAGAGAGACACCGGGACCGAGAGAGACACAGGGACCGAGAGAGACACAGGGACGGAGAGAGAGACAGAGGGACCGAGAGAGACACAGGGACCGAGAGAGAGACACAGGGACCGAGAGAGACACCGGGACCGAGAGAGACACAGGGACCGAGAGAGTGACACAGGGACCGAGAGAGAGACACAGGGAGCGAGAGCGAGACACAGGGACTGACAGAGAGACACAGGGAGCAAGAGAGAGACACAGGGAACGAGAGAGAGACACAGGGACCGAGAAAGAGACACAGGGACTGAGAGAGAGACAGGGACCGAGAGAGACACAGAGAGTAAGAGAGAGAGACAGGGACCGAGAAAGACACCGGGACCGAGATTGACACAGGGACCGAGCGAGAGACACAGGGACCGAGAGAGACACAGGGACCGAGAGATAGACACAGGGACCGAGAGAGGCACAGGGACCGAGTGAGAGACACAGGGACCGAGAGAGACACAGGGACCAAGAGAGAGACACAGGAACCGAGAGAGAGACACAGGGACCGAGAGAGAGACTCAGGGACCGAGAGAGAGTCACAGGGACTGAGAGAGACACTGGGACTGAGACAGTCACAGGGACAAAGTGAGACACAGGAACCGAGAGAGACGCAGAGAGCAAGAGAGAGAGACAGGGACCGAGAGAGAGACACAGGGACCGAGAGAGACACAGGGACCGAGAGAGAGACAGGGACCGAGAGAGACACAGGGACTGAGAGAGGCACAGGGATCGAGAGAGACACAGGGACTGAGAGAGACACAGGGATCGAGAGAGACACAGGGACCGAGAGAGACACAGGGACCGAGAGAGACACAGGGACCGACAGAGAGACACAGGGACCGAGAGAGACACAGGGACCGACAGAGAGACACAGGGACCGAGAGAGACACAGGGACTGAGAGAGACACAGGGACTGAGAGAGAGACACAGGGACTGAGAGAGAGACACAGGGACCGAGAGAGACACAGGGACCGATAGAGAGACAGAGACCGAGAGAGACACAGAGACCGAGAGAGACACAGAGACCGAGAGAGACACAGGGACCGAGAGAGACACAGAGACCGAGAGAGACACAGGGACCGAGAGAGAGACAGTGACCGAGAGAGACACAGGGACTGAGAGAGAGAGACACAGGGACCGAGAGAGAGACACAAGGACCGAGAGGCACAGGGACCGAGTGAGACACAGGGACCGAGTGAGACACAGCGACCGAGAGAGACTCAGGGACCGAGAGAGAGATACAGGGACCGAGAGAGAGACACAGGGACCGAGTGAGAGACAGGGACCGAGGGAGAGTGACAGGGTTCGAGAGAGAGAGACACAGGGACCGAGTGAGACACACGGAGCAAGAGAGAGACACAGGGACCGAGACAGAGACAGGGACCGAGTGAGAGACACAGGGACCGAGAGAGAGACACAGGGACCGAGAGAGACACAGGGACCGAGTGAGAGACACAGGGACCGAGAGAGACACTGGGACCGAGAGAGAGAATGACAGGGACCGAGAGAGAGACACAGGGACCGAGTGAGAGACAGGGACCGAGGGAGAGTGACAGGGTTCGAGAGAGAGAGACACAGGGACCGAGTGAGACACAGGGACACAGAGAGTGACAGGGACCGAGTGAGACACAGGGACACAGAGAGAGACACAGGGACCGAGTGAGACACAGGGACCCAGAGAGTGACAGGGATCGAGTGAGACACAGGGACCGAGTGACACACAGGGACCGAGAGAGAGACAGGGACCGAGAGAGAGACACAGGGACCGAGAGAGAGAGACAGAGGGACCGATTGAGACACAGGGACCGAGAGAGAGAGACAGGGTCCGAAAGAGAGAGAGACACAGGGACCGAGATTGTGACAGGGACCGAGTGAGACACAGGGACCCAGAGAGAGTCACAGGGACCGACAGAGACACTGAAACTGAGAGAGAGAGACAGGGACCGAGAGAGAGACAGGGACCGAGTGAGAGACACAGGGACCGAGTGAGACACAGGGACCGAGAGAGAGACACAATCGTCCTAGAGAGAAAGACAGGGAGCGAGAGAGAGACAGAGGGACCGAGAGAGTCACAGGGGCCGAGTGAGACACAGAGACCGAGAGAGACACAGGGACCGAGAGAGACACAGGGACCGAGTGAGACACAGAGACCGAGAGAGACACAGGGACCGAGAGAGAGACACAGGGACTGAGTGAGAGAGATACAGAGACCGAGAGAGAGACAGAAGGACCGAGAGAGACACAGGGACCGAGTGAGACACAGGGGTGAGAGGGAGACACAGGGACCGAGAGAGATAGAGGGACCGAGAGAGAGAGACACTGGGACCGAGAGAGACACAGGGACCGAGGGAGAGAGACACAGTGACCGAGAGAGAAACAGGGACCGAGAGAGAGAGACTCTGGGACCGAGAGAGACACAGGGACCGAGGGAGAGAGACACAGGGAACGAGAGATAGACACAGGGACCGAGTGAGAGACACAGGGACTGAGCGAGTCACAGGGACCGAGAGAGACACAGGGAACGAGAGAGAGACACAGGGACCGAGAGAGACCAGGGACCGAGGGAGAGACTCAGGGACCGAGAGAGAGCCACACGGACCGAGAGAGACACAGGGACCGAGTGAGAGACAGGGACTGAGATAGAGACACAGGGACCAAGAGAGACACCAGGGCGGAGAGAGATACAGGGACCGAGAGAGACACAGGGACCTAGAGAGAGTCACAGGGACCGAGAGAGACAGAGGGACTTAGAGAGCCACACGGACCGAGAGAGACACAGGCACCGAGAGAGAGACACAGTGACCGAGAAAGAGACAGGGACCGAGAGAGAGACAGGGACCGAGGGAGAGTGACAGGGTTCGAGAGAGAGAGACACAGGGACCGAGTGAGACACACGGAGCAAGAGAGAGACACAGGGACCGAGAGAGACACAGGGACCGAGACAGAGACAGGGACCGAGTGAGAGACACAGGGACCGAGAGAGAGACGCAGGGACCGAGAGAGACACAGGGACCGAGTGAGAGACACAGGGACCGAGAGAGAGACTGGGACCGAGGGAGAGAATGACAGGGACCGAGAGAGAGACACAGGGACCGAGTGAGAGACAGGGACCGAGGGAGAGTGACAGGGTTCGAGAGAGAGAGACACAGGGACCGAGTGAGACACAGGGACCCAGAGAGTGACAGGGACCGAGTGAGACACAGGGACCCAGAGAGAGACACAGGGACCGAGTGAGACACAGGGACCCAGAGAGTGACAGGGATCGAGTGAGACACAGGGACCGAGAGAGTCACAGGGACCGAGAGAGAGACACAGGGACCGACAGAGACACTGAAACTGAGAGAGAGAGACAGGGACCGAGTGAGACACAGGGGCCGAGTGACACACAGGTACCGAGAGAGACACAGGGACTGAGAGAAACACCAGGACCGAGAGAGAGACACAGGGACCGTGAGAGACACAGGGACCGAGAGAGAGAGACAGGGACCGAGAGAGACACAGGGACTGAGAGAGACACTGGGATCGAGAGAGACACAGGGACTGAGAGAGACACAGGGATCGAGAGAGACACAGGGACCGAGAGAGACACAGGGACCGAGAGAGACACAGGGACCGACAGAGAGACACATGGACCGAGAGAGACACAGGGACCGACAGTGAGACACAGGGACCGAGAGAGACACAGGGACTGAGAGAGAGACTCAGGGACCGAGAGAGACACAGGGGCCGAGTGACACACAGGTACCGAGAGAGACACAGGGACTGAGAGAAACACCAGGACCGAGAGAGAGACACAGGGACTGTGAGAGACACAGGGACTGAGAGAGAGACACAGGGACTGAGAGCGAGACAGGGATCGAGAGAGACACAGGGGCCGAGTGACACACAGGCACCGAGAGAGAGTGACACAGGGACAGGGAGAGAAGCAGAGAGCAAGAGAGAGAGACAGGGACCGAGAGAGAGACACAGGGACCCAGAGAGAGTCACAGGGACCGAGAGAGAGACACAATCGTCCTAGAGAGAAAGACAGGGAGCGAGAGAGAGAGACAGGGACCGAGAGAGAGACAGGGACCGAGTGAGAGACACAGGGACCGAGTGAGACACAGGGACCGAGAGAGAGACACAATCGTCCTAGAGAGAAAGACAGGGAGCGAGAGAGAGACACAGGGACCGAGAGAGACACAGGGACCGAGAGAGACACAGGGACCGAGAGAGACACAGGGACCGAGTGAGACACAGAGACCGAGAGAGACACAGGGACCGGGAGAGAGACACAGGGACCGAGTGAGAAACAGAGACCGAGAGAGACACAGGGACCGGGAGAGAGACACAGGGACTGAGTGAGATACACAGGGACCAAGTGAGACACAGAGTCCGAGAGAGACACAGGGACCGAGAGAGACACAGGGACTGAGAGAGAGAGACACAGAGACCGAGAGAGAGACACAAGGACCGAGAGAGACACAGGGACCGAGTGAGACACAGGGGTGAGAGGGAGACACAGGGACCGAGAGAGAGACACAGGGACCGAGAGAGAGAGACACTGGGACAGAGAGATGCACAGGGACCGAGAGAGAGAGACACTGGGACCGAGAGAGACACAGGGACTGAGGGAGAGAGACACAGGGAACGAGAGATAGACACAGGGACCGAGTGAGAGACACAGGGACTGAGCGAGTCACAGGGACCGAGAGAGAGACAGGGACCAAGAGTGAGAGAGACACAGGGACAAAGAGAGAGACACAGGGACCAAGAGAGAGACAATGGGACCGAGAGAGAGACACAGGGACCGAGAGAGAGACTCAGGGACCGAGAGAGAGACACAGGGACCAAGAGAGAGTCACGGGGACTGAGAGAGAGACAGGGACCGAGAGGGAGACAGGGACCGAGTGAGAGACACAGGGACAGAGAGAGAGACACAGGGACCGAGTGAGACACAGGGACCGAGAGAGAGAGACAGGGTCCGAGAGAGAGAGACACAGGGACCGAGTGAGACACAGAGACCGAGAGAGAGAGAGGGACCGAGTGAGACACAGGGACCCAGAGAGAGTCACAGGGACCGAAAGAGACACTGAAACTGAGAGAGAGAGACAGGGAGAAAATGAGACACAGGGACTGAGAGAGACACAGGGACCGAGTGAGAGACACAGGGACTGAGTGAGACACAGGGACCGAGAGAGACACAGGGACCGAGAGAGGCACAGGGACCGAGTGAGACACAGGGACCGAGAGAGACACAGAGACCGAGAGAGACACAGGGACCGAGAGAGGCACAGGGACCGAGTGAGACACAGGGACCGAGAGAGACACAGGGACCGAGAGAGACACAGGGACCGAGAGAGGCACAGGGACCGAGTGAGACACAGGGACCGAGAGACACACAGAGACCGAGAGAGACACAGAGACCGAGAGAGACACAGGGACCGATAGAGAGACAGAGACCGAGAGAGACACAGAGACCGAGAGAGACACAGAGACCGAGAGAGACACAGGGACCGAGAGAGACACAGAGACCGAGAGAGACACAGGGACCGAGAGAGAGACAGTGACCGAGAGAGACACAGGGACTGAGAGAGAGAGACACAGGGACCGAGAGAGAGACACAAGGACCGAGAGAGACACAGGGACCGAGTGAGACACAGGGACCGAGTGAGACACAGCGACCGAGAGAGACTCAGGGACCGAGAGAGAGACACAGGGAACGAGAGAGACACCGGGACCGAGAGAGACACAGGGACCGAGAGAGACACAGGGACTGAGAGAGAGACAGAGGGACCGAGAGAGACACAGGGACCGAGAGAGAGACACAGGGACCGAGAGAGACACCGGGACCGAGAGAGACACAGGGACCGAGAGAGAGGCAGGGACCGAGAGAGTGACACAGGGACCGAGAGAGAGACACAGGGAGCGAGAGCGAGACACAGGGACTGACAGAGAGACACAGGGAGCAAGAGAGAGACACAGGGAACGAGAGAGAGACACAGGGACCGAGAAAGAGACACAGGGACTGAGAGAGAGACAGGGACCGAGAGAGACAGAGAGAGTAAGAGAGAGAGACAGGGACCGAGAGAGACACCGGGACCGAGATTGACACTGGGACCGAGCGAGAGACACAGGGACCGAGAGAGACACAGGGACCGAGAGAGAGACACAGGGACCGAGAGAGGCACAGGGACCGAGTGAGAGACACAGGGAGCGAGAGCGAGACACAGGGACTGACAGAGAGACACAGGGAGCAAGAGAGAGACACAGGGACCGAGAGAGAGACACAGGAACCGAGAGAGAGACACAGGGACCGAGAGAGAGACTCAGGGACCGAGAGAGAGTCACAGGGACTGAGAGAGACACTGGGACTGAGACAGTCACAGGGACAAAGTGAGACAGAGGAACCGAGAGAGACGCAGAGAGCAAGAGAGAGAGACAGGGACCGAGAGAGAGACACAGGGACCGAGAGAGACACAGGGACCGAGAGAGAGAGACAGGGACCGAGAGAGACACAGGGACTGAGAGAGGCACAGGGATCGAGAGAGACACAGGGACTGAGAGAGACACAGGGATCGAGAGAGACACAGGGACCGAGAGAGACACAGGGACCGAGAGAGACACAGGGACCGACAGAGAGACACAGGGACCGAGAGAGACACAGGGACCGACAGAGAGACACAGGGACCGAGAGAGACACAGGGACTGAGAGAGACACAGGGATCGAGAGAGACACAGGGACCGACAGAGAGACACAGGAACCGAGAGAGACACAGGGACTGAGAGAGACACAGGGATCGAGAGAGACACAGGGACTGAGAGAGAGACACAGGGACCGAGAGAGACACAGGGGCCGAGTGACACACAGGTACCGAGAGAGACACAGGGACTGAGAGAAACACCAGGACCGAGAGAGAGACACAGGGACCGAGAGAGACACAGGGACCGAGAGAGAGACACAGGGACCGAGAGAGAGACACAGGGACCGAGAGAGAGACACAGGGACTGAGAGAGAGACACAGGGACTGAGAGGGAGACCGGGACCGAGAGAGACACAGGGGTCGAGTGACACACAGGCACCGAGAGAGAGAGACACAGGGTCAGTGAGAGACGCAGAGAGCAAGAGAGAGAGACAGGGACCGAGAGAGAGAGACACAGGGACCAAGAGAGTCATCGGGATCGAGAGAGACACAGGGACCGAGAGAGAGACAGGGACCGAGAGAGAGAGAGACACAGGGACCAAGAGAGAGACACAGGGTCCAAGAGAGAGACACAGGGACCGAGAGAGAGACAGAGGGACCTAGAGAATGACTCAGGGACCGAGAGAGAGACACAGGGACCGAGAGAGAGACACAGGGACCGAGAGAGACACAGGGGCCGAGTGACACACAGGGACCGAGCGAGAGACAGGGACCGAGAGAGAGACACAGGGACCGAGAGAGAGAGACAGAAGGACCGATTGAGACACAGGGACCGAGAGAGAGAGACAGGGTCCGAAAGAGAGAGAGACACAGGGACCGAGATTGTGACAGGGACCGAGTGAGACACAGGGACCCAGAGAGAGTCACAGGGACCGACAGAGACACTGAAACTGAGAGAGAGAGACAGGGACCGAGAGAGAGTCAGGGACCGAGTGAGAGACACAGGGACCGAGTGAGACACAGGGACCGAGAGAGAGACACAATCGCCCTAGAGAGAAAGACAGGGAGCGAGAGAGAGACACAGGGACCGAGAGAGACACAGGGACCGAGTGAGACACAGAGACCGAGAGAGACACAGGGACCGAGAGAGACACAGGGACCGAGTGAGACACAGAGACCGAGAGAGAGACACAGGGACCGAGTGAGACACAGAGACCGAGAGAGAGACAGAAGGACCGGGAGAGACACAGGGACCGAGTGAGACACAGGGGTGAGAGGGAGACACAGGGACCGAGAGAGACACAGGGACCGAGAGAGAGAGACACTGGGACCGAGAGAGACACAGGGACCGAGGGAGAGAGACACAGTGACCGAGAGAGAAACAGGGACCGAGAGAGAGAGACTCTGGGACCGAGAGAGACACAGGGACCGAGGGAGAGAGACACAGGGAACGAGAGATAGACACAGGGACCGAGTGAGAGACACAGGGACTGAGCGAGTCACAGGGACCGAGAGAGACACAGGGAACGAGAGAGAGACACAGGGACCGAGAGAGACCAGGGACCGAGAGAGAGACTCAGGGACCGAGAGAGAGACACAGTGACCGAGTGAGAGACACAGGGACTGAGCGAGTCACAGGGACCGAGAGAGACACAGGGACCTAGAGAGAGTCACAGGGACCGAGAGAGACACAGGGACCGAGAGAGAGAGACAGAGGGACCGATTGAGACACAGGGACCGAGAGAGAGAGACAGGGTCCGAAAGAGAGAGAGACACAGGGACCGAGATTGTGACAGGGACCGAGTGAGACACAGGGACCCAGAGAGAGTCACAGGGACCGACAGAGACACTGAAACTGAGAGAGAGAGACAGGGACCGAGAGAGAGACAGGGACCGAGTGAGAGACACAGGGACCGAGTGAGACACAGGGACCGAGAGAGAGACACAATCGTCCTAGAGAGAAAGACAGGGAGCGAGAGAGAGACAGAGGGACCGAGAGAGACACAGGGACCGAGTGAGACACAGAGACCGAGAGAGACACAGGGACCGAGAGAGACACAGGGACCGAGTGAGACACAGAGACCGAGAGAGACACAGGGACCGAGAGAGAGACACAGGGACTGAGTGAGAGAGATACAGAGACCGAGAGAGAGACAGAAGGACCGAGAGAGACACAGGGACCGAGTGAGACACAGGGGTGAGAGGGAGACACAGGGACCGAGAGAGATAGAGGGACCGAGAGAGAGAGACACTGGGACCGAGAGAGACACAGGGACCGAGGGAGAGAGACTCTGGGACCGAGAGAGACACAGGGACCGAGGGAGAGAGACACAGGGAACGAGAGATAGACACAGGGACTGAGAGAGACCAGGGACCGAGAGAGACACAGGGAACGAGAGAGAGACACAGGGACCGAGAGAGACCAGGGACCGAGGGAGAGACTCAGGGACCGAGAGAGAGACACACGGACCGAGAGAGACACAGGGACCGAGTGAGAGACAGGGACTGAGATAGAGACACAGGGACCAAGAGAGACACCAGGGCGGAGAGAGATACAGGGACCGAGAGAGACACAGGGACCTAGAGAGAGTCACAGGGACCGAGAGAGACAGAGGGACTTAGAGAGCCACACGGACCGAGAGAGACACAGGGACCGAGAGAGACACAGGGACCGAGTGAGACACACGGACCGAGGGAGACACAGGGACCGAGAGAGAGACACAGTGACCGAGAAAGAGACAGGGACCGAGAGAGAGGCAGGGACCGAGGGAGAGTGACAGGGTTCGAGAGAGAGAGACACAGGGACCGAGTGAGACACACGGAGCAAGAGAGAGACACAGGGACCGAGAGAGACACAGGGACCGAGACAGAGACAGGGACCGAGTGAGAGACACAGGGACCGAGAGAGAGACACAGGGACCGAGTGAGAGACAGGGACCGAGGGAGAGTGACAGGGTTCGAGAGAGAGAGACACAGGGACCGAGTGAGACACACGGAGCAAGAGAGAGACACAGGGACCGAGAGAGACACAGGGACCGAGACAGAGACAGGGACCGAGTGAGAGACACAGGGACCGAGAGAGACACAGGGACCGAGTGAGAGACACAGGGACCGAGAGAGAGACTGGGACCGAGGGAGAGAATGACAGGGACCGAGAGAGAGACACAGGGACCGAGTGAGAGACAGGGACCGAGGGAGAGTGACAGGGTTCGAGAGAGAGAGACACAGGGACCGAGTGAGACACAGGGACCCAGAGAGTGACAGGGACCGAGTGAGACACAGGGACCCAGAGAGAGACACAGGGACCGAGTGAGACACAGGGACCCAGAGAGTGACAGGGATCGAGTGAGACACAGGGACCGAGAGAGTCACAGGGACCGAGAGAGAGACACAGGGACCGACAGAGACACTGAAACTGAGAGAGAGAGACAGGGACCGAGTGAGACACAGGGGCCGATTGACACACAGGTACCGAGAGAGGCACAGGGACTGAGAGAAACACCAGGACCGAGAGAGAGACACAGGGACCGTGAGAGACACAGGGACCGAGAGAGAGAGACAGGGACCGAGAGAGACACAGGGACTGAGAGAGACACAGGGATCGAGAGAGACACAGGGACCGAGAGAGACACAGGGACCGAGAGAGAGACAGAGGGACCGAGAGAGACACAGGGACCGAGAGAGAGACACAGGGACCGAGAGAGACACCGGGACCGAGAGAGACACAGGGACCGAGAGAGAGGCAGGGACGAGAGAGTGACACAGGGACCGAGAGAGAGACACAGGGAGCGAGAGCGAGACACAGGGACTGACAGAGAGACACAGGGAGCAAGAGAGAGACACAGGGAACGAGAGAGAGACACAGGGACCGAGAAAGAGACACAGGGACTGAGAGAGAGAGACAGGGACCGAGAGAGACACAGAGAGTAAGAGAGAGAGACAGGGACCGAGAGAGACACCGGGACCGAGATTGACACTGGGACCGAGCGAGAGACACAGGGACCGAGAGAGACACAGGGACCGAGAGAGAGACACAGGGACCGAGAGAGACACAGGGACCGAGAGAGAGACACAGGAACCGAGAGAGAGACACAGGGACCGAGAGAGAGACTCAGGGACCGAGAGAGAGTCACAGGGACTGAGAGAGACACTGGGACTGAGACAGTCACAGGGACAAAGTGAGACACAGGAACCGAGAGAGACGCAGAGAGCAAGAGAGAGAGACAGGGACCGAGAGAGAGACACAGGGACCGAGAGAGACACAGGGACCGAGAGAGAGAGACAGGGACCGAGAGAGACACAGGGACTGAGAGAGGCACAGGGATCGAGAGAGACACAGGGACTGAGAGAGACACAGGGATCGAGAGAGACACAGGGACCGAGAGAGACACAGGGACCGAGAGAGACACAGGGACCGACAGAGAGACACAGGGACCGAGAGAGACACAGGGACCGACAGAGAGACACAGGGACCGAGAGAGACACAGGGACTGAGAGAGACACAGGGATCAAGAGAGACACAGGGACCGACAGAGAGACACAGGAACCGAGAGAGACACAGGGACTGAGAGAGACACAGGGATCGAGAGAGACACAGGGACTGAGAGAGAGACACAGGGACCGAGAGAGACACAGGGGCCGAGTGACACACAGGTACCGAGAGAGACACAGGGACTGAGAGAAACACCAGGACCGAGAGAGAGACACAGGGACCGAGAGAGACACAGGGACCGAGAGAGAGACACAGGGACCGAGAGAGAGACGCAGGGACCGAGAGAGAGACACAGGGACTGAGAGAGAGACACAGGGACTGAGAGGGAGACCGGGACCGAGAGAGACACAGGGGTCGAGTGACACACAGGCACCGAGAGAGAGAGACACAGGGACCAAGAGAGTCATCGGGACCGAGTGAGACACAGGGACCGAGAGAGAGACAGGGACCGAGAGAGAGAGAGACACAGGGACCAAGAGAGAGACACAGGGTCCAAGAGAGAGACACAGGGACCGAGAGAGAGACAGAGGGACCTAGAGAATGACTCAGGGACCGAGAGAGAGACACAGGGACCGAGAGAGAGACACAGGGACCGAGAGAGACACAGGGGCCGAGTGACACACAGGGACCGAGCGAGAGACAGGGACCGAGAGAGAGACACAGGGACCGAGAGAGAGAGACAGAGGGACCGATTGAGACACAGGGACCGAGAGAGAGAGACAGGGTCTGAAAGAGAGAGAGACACAGGGACCGAGATTGTGACAGGGACCGAGTGAGACACAGGGACCCAGAGAGAGTCACAGGGACCGACAGAGACACTGAAACTGAGAGAGAGAGACAGGGACCGAGAGAGAGTCAGGGACCGAGTGAGAGACACAGGGACCGAGTGAGACACAGGGACCGAGAGAGAGACACAATCGCCCTAGAGAGAAAGACAGGGAGCGAGAGAGAGACACAGGGACCGAGAGAGACACAGGGACCGAGTGAGACACAGAGACCGAGAGAGACACAGGGACCGAGAGAGACACAGGGACCGAGTGAGACACAGAGACCGAGAGAGAGACACAGGGACTGAGTGAGAGAGATACAGAGACCGAGAGAGAGACAGAAGGACCGGGAGAGACACAGGGACCGAGTGAGACACAGGGGTGAGAGGGAGACACAGGGACCGAGAGAGACGCAGGGACCGAGAGAGAGAGACACTGGGACCGAGAGAGACACAGGGACCGAGGGAGAGAGACACAGTGACCGAGAGAGAAACAGGGACCGAGAGAGAGAGACTCTGGGACCGAGAGAGACACAGGGACCGAGGGAGAGAGACACAGGGAACGAGAGATAGACACAGGGACCGAGTGAGAGACACAGGGACTGAGCGAGTCACAGGGACCGAGAGAGACACAGGGAACGAGAGAGAGACACAGGGACCGAGAGAGACCAGGGACCGAGAGAGAGACTCAGGGACCGAGAGAGAGACAGAGGGACTGAGAGAGAGACACAGGCACCGAGAGTGAGAGACAGGGACTGAGATAGAGACACAGGGACGGTGAGAGAGACACAGGGACCAAGAGAGACACCAGGGCGGAGAGAGATACAGGGACCGAGAGAGACACAGGGACCGAGTGAGACACACGGACCGAGGGAGACACAGGGACCGAGAGAGAGACACAGTGACCGAGAAAGAGACAGGGACCGAGAGAGAGAATGACAGGGACCGAGAGAGAGACACAGGGACCGAGTGAGAGACAGGGACCGAGGGAGAGTGACAGGGTTCGAGAGAGAGAGACACAGGGACCGAGTGAGACACACGGAGCAAGAGAGAGACACAGGGACCGAGACAGAGACAGGGACCGAGTGAGAGACACAGGGACCGAGAGAGAGACACAGGGACCGAGAGAGACACAGGGACCGAGTGAGAGACACAGGGACCGAGAGAGACACTGGGACCGAGAGAATGACAGGGACCGAGAGAGAGACACAGGGACCGAGTGAGAGACAGGGACCGAGGGAGAGTGACAGGGTTCGAGAGAGAGAGACACAGGGACCGAGTGAGACACAGGGACCCAGAGAGTGACAGGGACCGAGTGAGACACAGGGACACAGAGAGAGACACAGGGACCGAGTGAGACACAGGGACCCAGAGAGTGACAGGGATCGAGTGAGACACAGGGACCGAGTGACACACAGGGACCGAGAGAGAGACAGGGACCGAGAGAGAGACACAGGGACCGAGAGAGAGAGACAGAGGGACCGATTGAGACACAGGGACCGAGAGAGAGAGACAGGGTCCGAAAGAGAGAGAGACACAGGGACCGAGATTGTGACAGGGACCGAGTGAGACACAGGGACCCAGAGAGAGTCACAGGGACCGACAGAGACACTGAAACTGAGAGAGAGAGACAGGGACCGAGAGAGAGACAGGGACCGAGTGAGAGACACAGGGACCGAGTGAGACACAGGGACCGAGAGAGAGACACAATCGTCCTAGAGAGAAAGACAGGGAGCGAGAGAGAGACACAGGGACCGAGAGAGACACAGGGACCGAGTGAGACACAGAGACCGAGAGAGACACAGGGACCGAGAGAGACACAGGGACCGAGTGAGACACAGAGACCGAGAGAGACACAGGGACCGAGAGAGACACAGGGACTGAGTGAGAGAGATACAGAGACCGAGAGAGAGACAGAAGGACCGAGAGAGACACAGGACCGAGTGAGACACAGGGGTGAGAGGGAGACACAGGGACCGAGAGAGATAGAGGGACCGAGAGAGAGAGACACTGGGACCGAGAGAGACACAGGGACCGAGTGAGACACAGGGGTGAGAGGGAGACTCTGGGACCGAGAGAGATAGAGGGACCGAGAGAGAGAGACACAGGGACTGAGCGAGTCACAGGGACCGAGAGAGACACAGGGACCGAGGGAGAGAGACACAGGGAACGAGAGATAGACACAGGGACCGAGAGAGACACAGGGACTGAGAGAGAGACACAGGGACCTAGAGAGAGACAGAGGGACTTAGAGAGCCACACGGACCGAGAGAGACACAGGGACCGAGAGAGACACAGGGACCAAGAGAGACACCAGGGCGGAGAGAGATACAGGGACCGAGAGAGACACAGGGACCGAGTGAGACACACGGACCGAGGGAGACACAGGGACCGAGAGAGAGACACAGTGACCGAGAAAGAGACAGGGACCGAGGGAGAGTGACAGGGTTCGAGAGAGAGAGACACAGGGACCGAGTGAGACACACGGAGCAAGAGAGAGACAGAGGGACCGAGAGAGACACAGGAACCGAGACAGAGACAGGGACCGAGTGAGAGACACAGGGACCGAGAGAGAGACGCAGGGACCGAGAGAGACACAGGGACCGAGTGAGAGACACAGGGACCGAGAGAGAGACAGGGACCGAGTGAGACACAGGGACCCAGAGAGTGACAGGGATCGAGTGAGACACAGGGACCGAGAGAGTCACAGGGACCGAGAGAGAGACACAGGGACCGACAGAGACACTGAAACTGAGAGAGAGAGACAGGGACCGAGTGAGACACAGGGGCCGAGTGACACACAGGTACCGAGAGAGACACAGGGACTGAGAGAAACACCAGGACCGAGAGAGAGACACAGGGACCGTGAGAGACACAGGGACCGAGAGAGAGAGACAGGGACCGAGAGAGACACAGGGACTGAGAGAGACACAGGGATCGAGAGAGACACAGGGACTGAGAGAGACACAGGGATCGAGAGAGACACAGGGACCGAGAGAGACACAGGGACCGAGAGAGACACAGGGACCGACAGTGAGACACAGGGACCGAGAGAGACACAGGGACTGAGAGAGAGACTCAGGGACCGAGAGAGACACAGGGGCCGAGTGACACACAGGTACCGAGAGAGACACAGGGACTGAGAGAAACACCAGGACCGAGAGAGAGACACAGGGACTGTGAGAGACACAGGGACCGAGAGAGAGACACAGGGACTGAGAGCGAGACAGGGATCGAGAGAGACACAGGGGCCGAGTGACACACAGGCACCGAGAGAGAGTGACACAGGGACAGGGAGAGAAGCAGAGAGCAAGAGAGAGAGACAGGGACCGAGAGAGAGACACAGGGACCCAGAGAGAGTCACAGGGACCGAGAGAGAGACACAATCGTCCTAGAGAGAAAGACAGGGAGCGAGAGAGAGAGACAGGGACCGAGAGAGAGACAGGGACCGAGTGAGAGACACAGGGACCGAGTGAGACACAGGGACCGAGAGAGAGACACAATCGTCCTAGAGAGAAAGACAGGGAGCGAGAGAGAGACACAGGGACCGAGAGAGACACAGGGACCGAGAGAGACACAGGGACCGAGAGAGACACAGGGACCGAGTGAGACACAGAGACCGAGAGAGACACAGGGACCGGGAGAGAGACACAGGGACTGAGAGAGACACAGGGATCGAGAGAGACACAGGGACTGAGAGAGAGACACAGGGACCGAGAGAGACACAGGGGCCGAGTGACACACAGGTACCGAGAGAGACACAGGGACTGAGAGAAACACCAGGACCGAGAGAGAGACACAGGGACCGAGAGAGACACAGGGACCGAGAGAGAGACACAGGGACCGAGAGAGAGACACAGGGACCGAGAGAGAGACACAGGGACTGAGAGAGAGACACAGGGACTGAGAGGGAGACCGGGACCGAGAGAGACACAGGGGTCGAGTGACACACAGGCACCGAGAGAGAGAGACACAGGGTCAGTGAGAGACGCAGAGAGCAAGAGAGAGAGACAGGGACCGAGAGAGAGAGACACAGGGACCAAGAGAGTCATCGGGATCGAGAGAGACACAGGGACCGAGAGAGAGACAGGGACCGAGAGAGAGAGAGACACAGGGACCAAGAGAGAGACACAGGGTCCAAGAGAGAGACACAGGGACCGAGAGAGAGACAGAGGGACCCTAGAGAATGACTCAGGGACCGAGAGAGAGACACAGGGACCGAGAGAGAGACACAGGGACCGAGAGAGACACAGGGGCCGAGTGACACACAGGGACCGAGCGAGAGACAGGGACCGAGAGAGAGACACAGGGACCGAGAGAGAGAGACAGAAGGACCGATTGAGACACAGGGACCGAGAGAGAGAGACAGGGTCCGAAAGAGAGAGAGACACAGGGACCGAGATTGTGACAGGGACCGAGTGAGACACAGGGACCCAGAGAGAGTCACAGGGACCGACAGAGACACTGAAACTGAGAGAGAGAGACAGGGACCGAGAGAGAGTCAGGGACCGAGTGAGAGACACAGGGACCGAGTGAGACACAGGGACCGAGAGAGAGACACAATCGCCCTAGAGAGAAAGACAGGGAGCGAGAGAGAGACACAGGGACCGAGAGAGACACAGGGACCGAGTGAGACACAGAGACCGAGAGAGACACAGGGACCGAGAGAGACACAGGGACCGAGTGAGACACAGAGACCGAGAGAGAGACACAGGGACCGAGTGAGACACAGAGACCGAGAGAGAGACAGAAGGACCGGGAGAGACACAGGGACCGAGTGAGACACAGGGGTGAGAGGGAGACACAGGGACCGAGAGAGACACAGGGACCGAGAGAGAGAGACACTGGGACCGAGAGAGACACAGGGACCGAGGGAGAGAGACACAGTGACCGAGAGAGAAACAGGGACCGAGAGAGAGAGACTCTGGGACCGAGAGAGACACAGGGACCGAGGGAGAGAGACACAGGGAATGAGAGATAGACACAGGGACCGAGTGAGAGACACAGGGACTGAGCGAGTCACAGGGACCGAGAGAGACACAGGGAACGAGAGAGAGACACAGGGACCGAGAGAGACCAGGGACCGAGAGAGAGACTCAGGGACCGAGAGAGAGACACAGTGACCGAGTGAGAGACACAGGGACTGAGCGAGTCACAGGGACCGAGAGAGACACAGGGACCTAGAGAGAGTCACAGGGACCGAGAGAGACACAGGGACCGAGAGAGAGAGACAGAGGGACCGATTGAGACACAGGGACCGAGAGAGAGAGACAGGGTCCGAAAGAGAGAGAGACACAGGGACCGAGATTGTGACAGGGACCGAGTGAGACACAGGGACCCAGAGAGAGTCACAGGGACCGACAGAGACACTGAAACTGAGAGAGAGAGACAGGGACCGAGAGAGAGACAGGGACCGAGTGAGAGACACAGGGACCGAGTGAGACACAGGGACCGAGAGAGAGACACAATCGTCCTACAGAGAAAGACAGGGAGCGAGAGAGAGACAGAGGGACCGAGAGAGACACAGGGACCGAGTGAGACACAGAGACCGAGAGAGACACAGGGACCGAGAGAGACACAGGGACCGAGTGAGACACAGAGACCGAGAGAGACACAGGGACCGAGAGAGAGACACAGGGACTGAGTGAGAGAGATACAGAGACCGAGAGAGAGACAGAAGGACCGAGAGAGACACAGGGACCGAGTGAGACACAGGGGTGAGAGGGAGACACAGGGACCGAGAGAGATAGAGGGACCGAGAGAGAGAGACACTGGGACCGAGAGAGACACAGGGACCGAGGGAGAGAGACTCTGGGACCGAGAGAGACACAGGGACCGAGGGAGAGAGACACAGGGAACGAGAGATAGACACAGGGACTGAGAGAGACCAGGGACCGAGAGAGACACAGGGAACGAGAGAGAGACACAGGGACCGAGAGAGACCAGGGACCGAGGGAGAGACTCAGGGACCGAGAGAGAGACACACGGACCGAGAGAGACACAGGGACCGAGTGAGAGACAGGGACTGAGATAGAGACACAGGGACCAAGAGAGACACCAGGGCGGAGAGAGATACAGGGACCGAGAGAGACACAGGGACCTAGAGAGAGTCACAGGGACCGAGAGAGACAGAGGGACTTAGAGAGCCACACGGACCGAGAGAGACACAGGGACCGAGAGAGACACAGGGACCGAGTGAGACACACGGACCGAGGGAGACACAGGGACCGAGAGAGAGACACAGTGACCGAGAAAGAGACAGGGACCGAGAGAGAGGCAGGGACCGAGGGAGAGTGACAGGGTTCGAGAGAGAGAGACACAGGGACCGAGTGAGACACACGGAGCAAGAGAGAGACACAGGGACCGAGAGAGACACAGGGACCGAGACAGAGACAGGGACCGAGTGAGAGACACAGGGACCGAGAGAGAGACACAGGGACCGAGTGAGAGACAGGGACCGAGGGAGAGTGACAGGGTTCGAGAGAGAGAGACACAGGGACCGAGTGAGACACACGGAGCAAGAGAGAGACACAGGGACCGAGAGAGACACAGGGACCGAGACAGAGACAGGGACCGAGTGAGAGACACAGGGACCGAGAGAGAGACGCAGGGACCGAGAGAGACACAGGGACCGAGTGAGAGACACAGGGACCGAGAGAGAGACTGGGACCGAGGGAGAGAATGACAGGGACCGAGAGAGAGACACAGGGACCGAGTGAGAGACAGGGACCGAGGGAGAGTGACAGGGTTCGAGAGAGAGAGACACAGGGACCGAGTGAGACACAGGGACCCAGAGAGTGACAGGGACCGAGTGAGACACAGGGACCCAGAGAGAGACACAGGGACCGAGTGAGACACAGGGACCCAGAGAGTGACAGGGATCGAGTGAGACACAGGGACCGAGAGAGTCACAGGGACCGAGAGAGAGACACAGGGACCGACAGAGACACTGAAACTGAGAGAGAGAGACAGGGACCGAGTGAGACACAGGGGCCGATTGACACACAGGTACCGAGAGAGGCACAGGGACTGAGAGAAACACCAGGACCGAGAGAGAGACACAGGGACCGTGAGAGACACAGGGACCGAGAGAGAGAGACAGGGACCGAGAGAGACACAGGGACTGAGAGAGACACAGGGATCGAGAGAGACACAGGGACCGAGAGAGACACAGGGACCGAGAGAGAGACAGAGGGACCGAGAGAGACACAGGGACCGAGAGAGAGACACAGGGACCGAGAGAGACACCGGGACCGAGAGAGACACAGGGACCGAGAGAGAGGCAGGGACCGAGAGAGTGACACAGGGACCGAGAGAGAGACACAGGGAGCGAGAGCGAGACACAGGGACTGACAGAGAGACACAGGGAGCAAGAGAGAGACACAGGGAACGAGAGAGAGACACAGGGACCGAGAAAGAGACACAGGGACTGAGAGAGAGAGACAGGGACCGAGAGAGACACAGAGAGTAAGAGAGAGAGACAGGGACCGAGAGAGACACCGGGACCGAGATTGACACTGGGACCGAGCGAGAGACACAGGGACCGAGAGAGACACAGGGACCGAGAGAGAGACACAGGGACCGAGAGAGACACAGGGACCGAGAGAGAGACACAGGAACCGAGAGAGAGACACAGGGACCGAGAGAGAGACTCAGGGACCGAGAGAGAGTCACAGGGACTGAGAGAGACACTGGGACTGAGACAGTCACAGGGACAAAGTGAGACACAGGAACCGAGAGAGACGCAGAGAGCAAGAGAGAGAGACAGGGACCGAGAGAGAGACACAGGGACCGAGAGAGACACAGGGACCGAGAGAGAGAGACAGGGACCGAGAGAGACACAGGGACTGAGAGAGGCACAGGGATCGAGAGAGACACAGGGACTGAGAGAGACACAGGGATCGAGAGAGACACAGGGACCGAGAGAGACACAGGGACCGAGAGAGACACAGGGACCGACAGAGAGACACAGGGACCGAGAGAGACACAGGGACCGACAGAGAGACACAGGGACCGAGAGAGACACAGGGACTGAGAGAGACACAGGGATCGAGAGAGACACAGGGACCGACAGAGAGACACAGGAACCGAGAGAGACACAGGGACTGAGAGAGACACAGGGATCGAGAGAGACACAGGGACTGAGAGAGAGACACAGGGACCGAGAGAGACACAGGGGCCGAGTGACACACAGGTACCGAGAGAGACACAGGGACTGAGAGAAACACCAGGACCGAGAGAGAGACACAGGGACCGAGAGAGACACAGGGACCGAGAGAGAGACACAGGGACCGAGAGAGAGACGCAGGGACCGAGAGAGAGACACAGGGACTGAGAGAGAGACACAGGGACTGAGAGGGAGACCGGGACCGAGAGAGACACAGGGGTCGAGTGACACACAGGCACCGAGAGAGAGAGACACAGGGACCAAGAGAGTCATCGGGACCGAGTGAGACACAGGGACCGAGAGAGAGACAGGGACCGAGAGAGAGAGAGACACAGGGACCAAGAGAGAGACACAGGGTCCAAGAGAGAGACACAGGGACCGAGAGAGAGACAGAGGGACCTAGAGAATGACTCAGGGACCGAGAGAGAGACACAGGGACCGAGAGAGAGACACAGGGACCGAGAGAGACACAGGGGCCGAGTGACACACAGGGACCGAGCGAGAGACAGGGACCGAGAGAGAGACACAGGGACCGAGAGAGAGAGACAGAGGGACCGATTGAGACACAGGGACCGAGAGAGAGAGACAGGGTCTGAAAGAGAGAGAGACACAGGGACCGAGATTGTGACAGGGACCGAGTGAGACACAGGGACCCAGAGAGAGTCACAGGGACCGACAGAGACACTGAAACTGAGAGAGAGAGACAGGGACCGAGAGAGAGTCAGGGACCGAGTGAGAGACACAGGGACCGAGTGAGACACAGGGACCGAGAGAGAGACACAATCGCCCTAGAGAGAAAGACAGGGAGCGAGAGAGAGACACAGGGACCGAGAGAGACACAGGGACCGAGTGAGACACAGAGACCGAGAGAGACACAGGGACCGAGAGAGACACAGGGACCGAGTGAGACACAGAGACCGAGAGAGAGACAGAGGGACTGAGTGAGAGAGATACAGAGACCGAGAGAGAGACAGAAGGACCGGGAGAGACACAGGGACCGAGTGAGACACAGGGGTGAGAGGGAGACACAGGGACCGAGAGAGACGCAGGGACCGAGAGAGAGAGACACTGGGACCGAGAGAGACACAGGGACCGAGGGAGAGAGACACAGTGACCGAGAGAGAAACAGGGACCGAGAGAGAGAGACTCTGGGACCGAGAGAGACACAGGGACCGAGGGAGAGAGACACAGGGAACGAGAGATAGACACAGGGACCGAGTGAGAGACACAGGGACTGAGCGAGTCACAGGGACCGAGAGAGACACAGGGAACGAGAGAGAGACACAGGGACCGAGAGAGACCAGGGACCGAGAGAGAGACTCAGGGACCGAGAGAGAGACAGAGGGACTGAGAGAGAGACACAGGCACCGAGAGTGAGAGACAGGGACTGAGATAGAGACACAGGGACGGTGAGAGAGACACAGGGACCAAGAGAGACACCAGGGCGGAGAGAGATACAGGGACCGAGAGAGACACAGGGACCGAGTGAGACACACGGACCGAGGGAGACACAGGGACCGAGAGAGAGACACAGTGACCGAGAAAGAGACAGGGACCGAGAGAGAGAATGACAGGGACCGAGAGAGAGACACAGGGACCGAGTGAGAGACAGGGACCGAGGGAGAGTGACAGGGTTCGAGAGAGAGAGACACAGGGACCGAGTGAGACACACGGAGCAAGAGAGAGACACAGGGACCGAGACAGAGACAGGGACCGAGTGAGAGACACAGGGACCGAGAGAGAGACACAGGGACCGAGAGAGACACAGGGACCGAGTGAGAGGCACAGGGACCGAGAGAGACACTGGGACCGAGAGAATGACAGGGACCGAGAGAGAGACACAGGGACCGAGTGAGAGACAGGGACCGAGGGAGAGTGACAGGGTTCGAGAGAGAGAGACACAGGGACCGAGTGAGACACAGGGACCCAGAGAGTGACAGGGACCGAGTGAGACACAGGGACACAGAGAGAGACACAGGGACCGAGTGAGACACAGGGACCCAGAGAGTGACAGGGATCGAGTGAGACACAGGGACCGAGTGACACACAGGGACCGAGAGAGAGACAGGGACCGAGAGAGAGACACAGGGACCGAGAGAGAGAGACAGAGGGACCGATTGAGACACAGGGACCGAGAGAGAGAGACAGGGTCCGAAAGAGAGAGAGACACAGGGACCGAGATTGTGACAGGGACCGAGTGAGACACAGGGACCCAGAGAGAGTCACAGGGACCGACAGAGACACTGAAACTGAGAGAGAGAGACAGGGACCGAGAGAGAGACAGGGACCGAGTGAGAGACACAGGGACCGAGTGAGACACAGGGACCGAGAGAGAGACACAATCGTCCTAGAGAGAAAGACAGGGAGCGAGAGAGAGACACAGGGACCGAGAGAGACACAGGGACCGAGTGAGACACAGAGACCGAGAGAGACACAGGGACCGAGAGAGACACAGGGACCGAGTGAGACACAGAGACCGAGAGAGACACAGGGACCGAGAGAGAGACACAGGGACTGAGTGAGAGAGATACAGAGACCGAGAGAGAGACAGAAGGACCGAGAGAGACACAGGGACCGAGTGAGACACAGGGGTGAGAGGGAGACACAGGGACCGAGAGAGATAGAGGGACCGAGAGAGAGAGACACTGGGACCGAGAGAGACACAGGGACCGAGTGAGACACAGGGGTGAGAGGGAGACTCTGGGACCGAGAGAGATAGAGGGATCGAGAGAGAGAGACACAGGGACTGAGCGAGTCACAGGGACCGAGAGAGACACAGGGACCGAGGGAGAGAGACACAGGGAACGAGAGATAGACACAGGGACCGAGAGAGACACAGGGACTGAGAGAGAGACACAGGGACCTAGAGAGAGACAGAGGGACTTAGAGAGCCACACGGACCGAGAGAGACACAGGGACCGAGAGAGACACAGGGACCAAGAGAGACACCAGGGCGGAGAGAGATACAGGGACCGAGAGAGACACAGGGACCGAGTGAGACACACGGACCGAGGGAGACACAGGGACCGAGAGAGAGACACAGTGACCGAGAAAGAGACAGGGACCGAGGGAGAGTGACAGGGTTCGAGAGAGAGAGACACAGGGACCGAGTGAGACACACGGAGCAAGAGAGAGACAGAGGGACCGAGAGAGACACAGGAACCGAGACAGAGACAGGGACCGAGTGAGAGACACAGGGACCGAGAGAGAGACGCAGGGACCGAGAGAGACACAGGGACCGAGTGAGAGACACAGGGACCGAGAGAGAGACAGGGACCGAGTGAGACACAGGGACCCAGAGAGTGACAGGGATCGAGTGAGACACAGGGACCGAGAGAGTCACAGGGACCGAGAGAGAGACACAGGGACCGACAGAGACACTGAAACTGAGAGAGAGAGACAGGGACCGAGTGAGACACAGGGGCCGAGTGACACACAGGTACCGAGAGAGACACAGGGACTGAGAGAAACACCAGGACCGAGAGAGAGACACAGGGACCGTGAGAGACACAGGGACCGAGAGAGAGAGACAGGGACCGAGAGAGACACAGGGACTGAGAGAGACACAGGGATCGAGAGAGACACAGGGACTGAGAGAGACACAGGGATCGAGAGAGACACAGGGACCGAGAGAGACACAGGGACCGAGAGAGACACAGGGACCGACAGTGAGACACAGGGACCGAGAGAGACACAGGGACTGAGAGAGAGACTCAGGGACCGAGAGAGACACAGGGGCCGAGTGACACACAGGTACCGAGAGAGACACAGGGACTGAGAGAAACACCAGGACCGAGAGAGAGACACAGGGACTGTGAGAGACACAGGGACCGAGAGAGAGACACAGGGACTGAGAGCGAGACAGGGATCGAGAGAGACACAGGGGCCGAGTGACACACAGGCACCGAGAGAGAGTGACACAGGGACAGGGAGAGAAGCAGAGAGCAAGAGAGAGAGACAGGGACCGAGAGAGAGACACAGGGACCCAGAGAGAGTCACAGGGACCGAGAGAGAGACACAATCGTCCTAGAGAGAAAGACAGGGAGCGAGAGAGAGAGACAGGGACCAAGAGAGAGACAGGGACCGAGTGAGAGACACAGGGACCGAGTGAGACACAGGGACCGAGAGAGAGACACAATCGTCCTAGAGAGAAAGACAGGGAGCGAGAGAGAGACACAGGGACCGAGAGAGACACAGGGACCGAGAGAGACACAGGGACCGAGAGAGACACAGGGACCGAGTGAGACACAGAGACCGAGAGAGACACAGGGACCGGGAGAGAGACACAGGGACTGAGTGAGATTCACAGGGATCAAGTGAGACACAGAGTCCGAGAGAGACACAGGGACCGAGAGAGACACAGGGACTGAGAGAGAGAGACACAGAGACAGAGAGAGAGACACAAGGACCGAGAGAGACACAGGGACCGAGTGAGACACAGGGGTGAGAGGGAGACACAGGGACCGAGAGAGAGACACAGGGACCGAGAGAGAGAGACACTGGGACAGAGAGATGCACAGGGACCGAGAGAGAGAGACACTGGGACCGAGAGAGACACAGGGACTGAGGGAGAGAGACACAGGGAACGAGAGATAGACACAGGGACCGAGTGAGAGACACAGGGACTGAGCGAGTCACAGGGACCGAGAGAGACCAGGGACCGAGAGAGAGACACAGGGACTGAGAGAGACACAGGGACTGAGAGAGACACAGGGACTGAGAGAGACACAGGGATCGAGAGAGACACTGGGACTGAGAGAGAGACACAGGGACCGAGAGAGACACAGGGACTGAGAGAGAGAGACAAAGGGACCGAGTGAGACACAGGGACTGAGAGAGAGAGACACAGGGACCGAGAGAGTGACACAGGTACCGAGAGAGTGACGCAGGTACCGAGAGAGACACAGGGTCTGAGAGAGACACAGGGACCAAGAGAGACACAGGGACCGAGAGAGTGACACAGGTACTGAGAAAGACACAGGGTCTGAGAGAGACACAGGGACCAAGAGAGACACAGGGGTGAGAGAGAGACACAGGGACCGAGAGAGAGAGACACAGGGACAGAGAGAGAGACACAGGAACCGAGAGAGACACTGTGACTGAGACAGTCACAGGGACAACGGGACCGAGAGAGACTCAGGGACCGAGAGAGAGACAGGGACCGAGAGAGAGAGAGACACAGGGACCAAGAGAGAGACACTGTGACTGAGACAGTCACAGGGACAACGGGACCGAGAGAGACTCAGGGACCGAGAGAGAGACAGGGACCGAGAGAGAGAGAGACACAGGGACCAAGAGAGAGACACAGGGACCGAGAGAGAGACACAGGGACCGAGAGAGAGACTCAGGGACCGAGAGAGAGTCATAGGGACTGAGAGAGAGACAGGGACCAAGAGAGAGACACAGGGACCGAGTGACACACAGGGACCGAGAGAGACCAAGGGACGGAGAGAGACACAGGGACCGACAGAGAGACACAGGGACCGACAGAGAGACAGGGACCGAGAGAGACACAGGGACCGACAGAGAGACACAGGAACCGAGAGAGACACAGGGACTGAGAGAGACACAGGGACCGAGAGAGACACAGGGACCGAGAGAGACACAGGGACCGACAGAGAGACACAGGAACCGAGAGAGACACAGGGACTGAGAGAGACACAGGGATCGAGAGAGACACAGGGACCGTGAGAGACACAGGGACCGAGAGAGAGACACAGGAACCGAGAGAGAGACACAGGGACCGAGAGAGACACATGGGCTGAGTGACACACAGGGACCGAGAGAGAGACACAGGGATCGAGAGAGATATAGGGACCGAGAGAGACACAGGGGCCAAGAGAGACACAGGGGCCGAGTGACACACAGGGACCGAGAGAGAGAGACACAGGGACAGAGAGAGACGCAGAGAGCAAGAGAGAGAGACAGGGACCGAGAGAGAGACACAGGGACCGAGAGAGACACACGTGCTCACTGTGTCACAGGGACCGAGAGAGAGACAGGGACCAAGAGTGAGAGAGACACAGGGACAAAGAGAGAGACACAGGGACCAAGAGAGAGACAATGGGACCGAGAGAGAGACACAGGGACCGAGAGAGAGACTCAGGGACCGAGAGAGAGACACAGGGACCAAGAGAGAGTCACAGGGACTGAGAGAGAGACAGGGACCGAGAGGGAGACAGGGACCGAGTGAGAGACACAGGGACAGAGAGAGAGACACAGGGACCGAGTGAGACACAGGGACCCGAGAGAGAGAGACACAGGGACCGAGTGAGACACAGAGACCGAGAGAGAGACAGGGACCGAGTGAGAGACACAGGGACCGAGTGAGACACAATGACCGAGAGAGACACAGGGACCGAGAGAGACACAGGGACCGAGAGAGGCACAGGGACCGAGTGAGACACAGGGACCGAGAGACACACAGAGACCGAGAGAGACACAGAGACCGAGAGAGACACAGGGACCGATAGAGAGACAGAGACCGAGAGAGACACAGAGACCGAGAGAGACACAGAGACCGAGAGAGACACAGGGACCGAGAGAGACACAGGGACCGAGTGAGACACAGGGGTGAGAGGGAGACACAGGGACCGAGAGAGACACTGGGACCGAGAGAGACACAGGGACCGAGGGAGAGAGACACAGTGACCGAGAGAGAAACAGGGACCGAGAGAGAGAGACTCTGGGACTGAGAGAGACACAGGGACCGAGGGAGAGAGACACAGGGAACGAGAGATAGACGCAGGGACCGAGTGAGAGACACAGGGACTGAGCGAGTCACAGGGACCGAGAGAGAGACCAGGGACCGATCACGTGCTCACTGTGTCGAGAGAGACACAGGGACCTAGAGAGAGTCACAGGGACCGAGAGAGACAGAGGGACTTAGAGAGCCACACGGACCGAGAGAGAGACACAGGCACCGAGAGTGAGAGACAGGGACTGAGATAGAGACACAGGGACGGTGAGAGAGAGAGACTCAGGGACCGAGAGAGAGACACAGGGACCAAGAGAGACACAGGGACCGAGTGAGACACACGGACCGAGGGAGACACAGGGACCGAGAGAGACACAGGGACCGAGACAGAGACAGGGACCGAGTGAGAGACACAGGGACCGAGAGAGAGACACAGGGACCGAGAGAGACACAGGGACCGAGTAAGAGACACAGGGACCGAGTGAGAGACACAGGGACCGAGTGAGAGACAGGGACCGAGGGAGAGTGACAGGGTTCGAGAGAGAGAGACACAGGGACCGAGTGAGACACAGGGACCCAGAGAGTGACAGGGACCGAGTGAGACACAGGGACCCAGAGAGAGACACAGGGACCGAGTGAGACACAGGGACCCAGAGAGTGACAGGGATCGAGTGAGACACAGGGACCGAGAGAGTCACAGGGACCGAGAGAGAGACACAGGGACCGACAGAGCCACTGAAACTGAGAGAGAGAGACAGGGACCGAGTGAGACACAGGGGCCGAGTGACACACAGGTACCGAGAGAGACACAGGGACTGAGAGAAACACCAGGACCGAGAGAGAGACACAGGGACCGTGAGAGACACAGGGACCGAGAGAGAGAGACAGGGACCGAGAGAGACACAGGGACTGAGAGAGACACAGGGATCGAGAGAGACACAGAGACTGAGAGAGACACAGGGATCGAGAGAGACACAGGGACCGAGAGAGACACAGGGACCGAGAGAGACACAGGGACCGACAGAGAGACACATGGACCGAGAGAGACACAGGGACCGACAGTGAGACACAGAGACCGAGAGAGTCACAGGGACCGAGAGAGACACAGAGACCGAGAGAGACACAGGGACCGTGAGAGAGACAGTGACCGAGAGAGACACAGGGACTGAGAGAGAGAGACACAGGGACCGAGAGAGAGACACTAGGACCGAGAGAGACACAGGGACCGAGTGAGACACAGGGGTGAGAGGGAGACACAGGGACCGAGAGAGACACAGGGACCGAGTGAGACACAGCGACCGAGAGAGACTCAGGGACCGAGAGAGAGACACATGGACCGAGAGAGACACCGGGACCGAGAGAGACACAGGGACCGAGAGAGACACAGGGACCGAGAAAGAGGCAGGCACCGAGAGAGAGACACAGGGACCGAGAGAGAGACACAGGGACCGAGAAAGAGACACAGGGACTGAGAGAGAGACAGGGACCGAGAGAGGCACAGGGACCGAGTGAGAGACACAGGGACCGAGAGAGACACAGGGACCGAGAGAGAGACACAGGAACCGAGAGAGAGACACAGGGACCGAGAGAGAGACTCAGGGACCGAGAGAGAGTCACAGGGACTGAGAGAGACACTGTGACTGAGACAGTCACAGGGACAAAGTGAGACACAGGGACCGAGAGAGACGCAGAGACCAAGAGGGAGAGACAGGGACCGAGAGAGAGACACAGGGACCGAGAGAGACACAGGGACCGAGAGAGAGAGACAGGGACCGAGAGAGACACAGTGACTGAGAGAGACACAGGGACTGAGAGAGACACAGGGACCGAGAGAGACACAGGGACTGAGAGAGACACAGGGATCGAGAGAGACACAGGGACTGAGAGAGACACAGGGATCGAGAGAGACACAGGGACCGAGAGAGACACAGGGACCGAGAGAGACACAGGGACCGACAGAGAGACACATGGACCGAGAGAGACACAGGGACCGACAGTGAGACACAGGGACCGAGAGAGACACAGGGACTGAGATAGACATACGAATCGAGAGAGACACAGGGACTGAGAGAGAGACAAGGGACTGAGAGAGAGACACAGGGACCGAGACAGACACAGGGACTGAGAGAGAGACACAGGGACCGAGAGAGACACAGGGGCCGAGTGACACACAGGTACCGAGAGAGACACAGGGACCGAGAGAGAGAGACACAGGGACCGAGAGAGAGACACAGGGACCGAGAGAGAGACACAGGGACTGAGAGAGAGACACAGGAACTGAGAGCGAGACAGCGACCGAGAGAGACACAGGGGCCGAGTGACACACAGGCACCGAGAGAGAGAGACACAGGGACAGAGAGAGACGCAGAGAGCAAGAGAGAGACACAGGGACCGATAGAGACACCGGGACCGAGAGAGACACAGGGACCGAGAGAGAGACACAGGGTCCTAGAGAATGACTCAGGGTCCGAGAGAGAGACACAGGGACCGAGAGAGAGACACAGGGACCGAGAGAGACACAGGGGCTGAGTGACACAGAGGGACCGAGAGAGAGAGACAGGGACCGAGAGAGATACACAGGGACCGAGAGAGAGACAGAGGGACCGATTGAGACACAGGGACCGAGAGAGAGAGACAGGGACCGAGATTGTGACAGGTACCGAGTGAGACACAGGGACCCAGAGAGAGTCACAGGGACCGACAGAAACACTGAAACTGAGAGAGAGAGACAGGGACCGAGAGAGAGACAGGGACCGAGTGAGAGACACAGGGACCGAGAGAGAGACACACTCGTCCTAGAGAGAAAGACAGGGAGCGAGAGAGAGACACAGGGACCGAGAGAGACACAGGGACCGAGTGAGACACAGAGACCGAGAGAGACACAGGGACCGAGAGAGACACAGGGACCGAGTGAGACACAGAGACCGAGAGAGACACAGGGACCGAGAGAGAGACACAGGGACTGAGTGAGAGACACAGTGACCGAGTGAGACACAGAGACCGAGAGAGACACAGGGACCGAGAGAGACACAGGGACTGAGAGAGAGAGACACAGAGACCGAGAGAGAGAGACACAAGGACCGAGAGAGACACAGGGACCGAGAGAGAGAGACACAGGGACCGAGAGAGACACAGGGACCAAGAGAGAGACACAGGGACCGAGAGAGAGACACAGGGTCCTAGAGAATGACTCAGGGTCCGAGAGAGAGACACAGGGACCGAGAGAGACCAGGGACAGAGAGAGACACAGGGACCGAGAGAGAGACAGGGACCGAGAGAGACCAGGGACCGAGAGAGACACAGGGACCGAGAGAGAGACACAGGGACCTAGAGAGAGTCACAGGGACCAAGAGAGACAGAGGGACTGAGAGAGTCACACGGACCGAGAGAGAGACACAGGCACCGAGAATGAGAGACAGGGACCGAGAGAGAGACACAGGGACCACGAGAGAGACTCAGAGACCGAGAGAGACACAGGGACTGAGAGAGACACAGGGATCGAGAGAGACACAGGGACCAAGAGAGACACAGGGACCGAGAGAGACACAGGGACCGAGAGAGAGAGACAGGGACCGAGAGAGACACAGGGACTGAGAGAGACACAGGGATCGAGAGAGACACAGGGACCGAGAGAGACACAGGGACCGAGAGAGACACAGGGACCGACAGAGAGACACAGGGACCGAGAGAGGTACAGGGACCGACAGAGAGACACAGGGACCGAGAGAGACACAGGGATCGAGAGAGACACAGGGACTGAGAGAGAGACACAGGGACCGAGACAGACACAGGGACTGAGAGAGAGACACAGGGACCGAGAGTGACACAGGGGCCGAGTGACACACAGGTACCGAGAGAGACACAGGGTCTGAGAGAAACACCAGGACCGAGAGAGAGACACAGGGACCGTGAGAGACACAGGGACCGAGAGAGAGACACAGGGACCGAGAGAGAGACACAGGGACTGAGAGCGAGACAGGGATCGAGAGACACAGGGGCCGAGTGAAACACAGGCACCGAGAGTGAGAGACACAGGGACAGAGAGAGACGCAGAGAGCAAGAGAGAGAGACAGGGACCGAGAGAGAGACACAGGGACCGATAGAGACACCGGGACCGAGAGAGACACAGGGACCGAGAGAGAGACAGGGACCGAGAGAGAGAGAGACACAGGGACCGAGAGAGAGACACAGGGACCTAGAGAATGACTCAGGGACCGAGAGAGAGACACAGGGACCGAGAGAGAGACAGAGGGACCGATTGAGACACAGGGACCGAGAGAGAGAGACAGTGTCCGAAAGAGAGAGAGACACAGGGACCAAGTGAGACACAGAGACCGAGAGAGTGACAGGGACCGAGTGAGACACAGGGACCCAGAGAGAGACACAATCGTCCTAGAGAGAAAGACAGGGAGCGAGAGAGAGACAGAGGGACCGAGAGAGACACAGGGACCCAGAGAGAGTCACAGGGACCGAGTGAGACACAGAGACCGAGAGAGACACCGGGACCGGGAGAGAGACACAGGGACTGAGAGAGAGAGAGACACACAGACCGAGAGAGAGACACAAGGACCGAGAGAGACACAGGGACCGAGTGAGACACAGGGGTGAGAGGGAGACACAGGGACCGAGAGGGACACAGGGACCGAGTGAGAGACACAGGGACTGAGCGAGTCACAGGGACCGAGAGAGACCAGGGACTGAGAGAGAGACACAGGGACCGAGAGAGAGACACAGGGACCTAGAGAGAGTCACAGAGACCGAGAGAGACACAGGGACTGAGAGAGACACAGGGATCGAGAGAGACACAGGGATCGAGAGAGACACTGGGACTGTGAGAGAGACACAGGGACCGAGAGAGAGAGACACAGGAACCGAGAGAGACACAGGGACCGAGAGAGAGAGACACAGGCATTGAGTGAGTCACAGGGACCGAGAGAGACACAGGGACCGAGAGAGACACAGGGACCGAGAGAGACGCTGGGACTGAGAGAGAGACACAGGGACCGAGAGAGACACTGGGACTGAGAGAGAGACACAGGGACCGAGAGAGAGAGACACAGGAACCGAGAGAGACACAGGGACCGAGAGAGAGAGACACAGGCATTGAGCGAGTCACAGGGACCGAGAGAGACATAGGGACCGAGACAGAGACACAGGGACCGAGAGAGTGACACAGGTACCGAGAGACACACAGGGTCTGAGAGAGACACAGGGACCAAGAGAGACACAGGGTGAGAGAGAGTTACAGGGACCGAGAGAGACACAGGCACCGAGAGAGATACCAGGACCGAGAGAGACACAGGGGTGAGAGAGAGATACAGGGACCGAGAGAGATACAGGGACCGAGAGAGAGACACAGGGACAGAGAGAGAGACACAGGAACCGAGAGAGACACTGTGACTGAGACAGTCACAGGGACAAAGTGAGACACAGGGACCGAGAGAGACGAAGAGAGCAAGAGAGAGAGACAGGGACCGAGAGAGAGACACAGGGACCGAGAGAGACACAGGGATCGAGAGAGACACAGGGACTGAGAGAGAGATACAGGGACTGAGAGAGAGACACAGGGACCGAGACAGACACATGGACTGAGAGAGAGACTCAGGGACCGAGAGAGACACAGGGGCCGAGTGACACACAGGTACCGAGAGAGACACAGGGACTGAGAGAAACACCAGGTCCGAGAGAGAGACAAGGGACCGTGAGAGACACAGGGACCGAGAGAGAGACACAGGGACCGAGAGAGAGACACAGGGACTGAGAGAGAGACACAGGGACTGAGAGCGAGACAGGGATCGAGAGAGACACAGGGGCCGAGTGACACACAGGCACCGAGAGAGAGTGACACAGGGACAGAGAGAGACGCAGAGAGCAAGAGAGAGAGACAGGGACCGAGAGAGAGACACAGGGACCGAGAGAGACACCGGGACCGAGAGAGACACAGGGACCGAGAGAGAGACAGGGACCGAGAGAGAGAGAGACACAGGGACGAAGAGAGAGACACAGGGACCAAGAGAGAGACACAGGGACCGAGAGAGAGACACAGGGACCTAGAGAATGACTCAGGGACCGAGAGAGAGACACAGGGACCGAGAGAGAGACACAGGGACCGAGAGAGACACTGGGGCCTAGTGACACACAGGGACCGAGAGAGAGACAGGGACCGAGAGAGAGACACAGCGACCGAGAGAGAGACAGAGGGACCGATTGAGACACAGGGACCGAGAGAGAGAGACAGGGTCCGAAAGAGAGAGAGACACAGGGACCGAGTGAGACACAGGGACCCAGAGAGAGTCACAGGGACCGAGAGAGAGACACAATCGTCCTAGAGAGAAAGACAGGGAGCGAGAGAGAGAGACAGGGTCCGAAAGAGAGACACAGGGACCGAGAGAGACACCGGGACCGAGAGAGACACAGGGACCGAGAGAGAGACAGGGACCGAGTGAGACACAGGGACCGAGAGAGAGACACAATCGTCCTAGAGAGAAAGACAGGGAGCGAGAGAGAGACACAGGGACCGAGAGAGACACAGGGACCGAGAGAGACACAGGGACCGAGAGAGACACAGGGACCGAGTGAGACACAGAGACCGAGAGAGACACAGGGACCGAGAGAGAGACACAAGGACCGAGAGAGACACAGGGACCGAGTGAGACACAGGGGTGAGAGGTAGTCACAGGGACCGAGAGAGACACAGGGACCGAGAGAGAGAGACACTGGGACAGAGAGATGCACAGGGACCGAGAGAGAGAGACACTGGGACCGAGAGAGACACAGGGACTGAGGGAGAGAGACACAGGGAACGAGAGATAGACACAGGGACCGAGTGAGAGACACAGGGACCGAGAGAGTGACAGGGACCGAGAGAGAGACACAGCGACCGAGAGAGAGACAGAGGGACCGATTGAGACACAGGGACCGAGAGAGAGAGACAGGGTCCGAAAGAGAGAGAGACACAGGGACCGAGTGAGACACAGGGACCCAGAGAGAGTCACAGGGACCGAGAGAGAGACACAATCGTCCTAGAGAGAAAGACAGGGAGCGAGAGAGAGAGACAGGTTCCGAAAGAGAGAGAGACACAGGGACCGAGTGAGTCACAGGGACCGTGAGAGACACAGTGACCGAGAGAGAGACACAGGGACCTAGAGAGAGTCATAGGGACCGAGAGAGAGACTCAGGGACCGAGAGAGAGACACAGGGACCTAGAGAGAGTCACAGGGACCGAGAGAGACACAGGGACTGAGAGAGACACAGGGATCGAGAGAGACACTGGGACTGAGAGAGAGACACAGGGACCGAGAGAGACACAGGAACCGAGAGAGACACAGGGACCGAGAGAGAGACACAGGGACCGAGTGAGAGACACAGGTACCGAGAGAGAGAGACACAGGCATTGAGCGAGTCACAGGGACCGAGAGAGACACAGGGACCGAGAGAGAGACACAGGGACCGAGAGAGTGACACAGGTACCGAGAGAGACACAGGGTCTAAGAGAGACACAGGGACCAAGAGAGACACAGGGGTGAGAGAGAGACACAGGGACCGAGAGAGAGAGACACAGGGACAGAGAGAGAGATACAGGAACCGAGAGAGACACAGGGACTGAGAGAGACGCAGAGAGCAAGAGAGAGAGACAGGGACCGAGAGAGACACACAGGGACCGAGAGAGACAACAGGACCGAGAGAGACACAGGGACCGAGAGAGAGACAGGGACCGAGAGAGAGAGAGACACAGGGACCAAGAGAGAGACACAGGGACCGAGAGAGAGACACAGGGACCGAGAGAGAGTCTCAGGGACCGAGAGAGAGTCATAGGGACTGAGAGAGAGACAGGGACCAAGAGAGAGACAGGGACCAAGAGTGAGAGAGACACAGGGACAAAGAGAGAGACACAGGGACCAAGAGAGAGACAATGGGACCGAGAGAGAGACACAGGGACCGAGAGAGAGACACAGGGACCAAGAGAGAGTCACAGGGACTGAGAGAGAGACAGGGACCGAGAGGGAGACAGGGACCGAGTGAGAGACACAGGGACAGAGAGAGAGACACAGGGACCGAGTGAGACACAGGGACCGAGAGAGAGAGACAGGGTCCGAGAGAGAGAGACACAGGGACCGAGTGAGACACAGGGACCCAGAGATAGTCACAGGGACCAAAAGAGACACTGAAACTGAGAGAGAGAGACAGGGAGCAAATGAGACACAGGGACTGAGAGAGACACAGGGACCGAGTGAGAGACACAGGGACCGAGTGAGACACAGGGACCGAGAGAGACACAGGGACCGAGAGAGGCACAGGGACCGAGTGAGACACAGGGACCGAGAGAGACACAGAGACCGAGAGAGACACAGGGACCGAGAGAGGCACAGGGACCGAGTGAGACACAGGGACCGAGAGAGACTCAGGGGACCGAGAGAGACACAGGGACCGAGACAGGCACAGGGACCGAGTGAGACACAGGGACCGAGAGACACACAGAGACCGAGAGAGACACAGAGACCGAGAGAGACACAGGGACCGATAGAGAGACAGAGACCGAGAGAGACACAGAGACCGAGAGAGACACAGAGACCGAGAGAGACACAGGGACCGAGAGAGACACAGAGACCGAGAGAGACACAGGGACCGAGAGAGAGACAGTGACCGAGAGAGACACAGGGACTGAGAGAGAGAGACACAGGGACCGAGAGAGAGACACAAGGACCGAGAGAGACACAGGGACCGAGTGAGACACAGGGACCGAGTGAGACACAGCGACCGAGAGAGACTCAGGGACCGAGAGAGAGGACACAGGGACCGAGAGAGACACCGGGACCGAGAGAGACACAGGGACCGAGAGAGACATAGGGACCGAGAGAGAGAGACAGAGGGACCGAGAGAGACACAGGGACCAAGAGCGAGACACAGGGACCGAGAGAGACACCGGGACCGAGAGAGACACAGGGACCGAGAGAGAGGCAGGGACCGAGAGAGAGACACAGGGACCGAGAGAGAGACACAGGGAGCGAGAGCGAGACACAGGGACTGACAGAGAGACACAGGGAGCAAGAGAGAGACACAGGGAACGAGAGAGAGACACAGGGACCGAGAAAGAGACACAGGGACTGAGAGAGAGACAGGGACCGAGAGAGACACAGAGAGTAAGAGAGAGAGACAGGGACCGAGAGAGACACCGGGACCGAGATTGACACAGGGACCGAACGAGAGACACAGGGACCGAGAGAGACACAGGGACCAAGAGAGAGACACAGGGACCGAGAGAGGCACAGGGACCGAGTGAGAGACACAGGGACCGAGAGAGACACAGGGACCGAGAGAGAGACACAGGAACCGAGAGAGAGACACAGGGACCGAGAGAGAGACTCAGGGACCGAGAGAGAGTCACAGGGACTGAGAGAGACACTGTGACTGAGACAGTCACAGGGACAAAGTGAGACACAGGAACTGAGAGAGAGACGCAGAGAGCAAGAGAGAGAGACAGGGACCGAGAGAGAGACACAGGGACCGAGAGAGACACAGGGACCGAGAGAGACACAGGGACCGAGAGAGAGAGACAGGGACCGAGAGAGACACAGGGACCGAGAGAGAGACACAGGGACCGAGAGAGACACTGGGGCCTAGTGACACACAGGGACCGAGAGAGAGACAGGGACCGAGAGAGCGACACAGCGACCGAGAGAGAGACAGAGGGACCGATTGAGACACAGGGACCGAGAGAGAGAGACAGGGTCCGAAAGAGAGAGAGACACAGGGACCGAGTGAGACACAGGGACCCAGAGAGAGTCACAGGGACCGAGAGAGAGACACAATCGTCCTAGAGAGAAAGACAGGGAGCGAGAGAGAGAGACAGGGTCCGAAAGAGAGAGAGACACAGGGACCGAGTGAGACACAGAGACCGAGAGAGAGACAGGGACCAAGTGAGAGACACAGGGACCGAGTGAGACACAGGGACCGAGAGAGAGACACAATCGTCCTAGAGAGAAAGACAGGGAGCGAGAGAGAGACACAGGGACCGAGAGAGACACAGGGACCGAGAGAGACACAGGGACCGAGAGAGACACAGGGACCGAGTGAGACACAGAGACCGAGAGAGACACAGGGACCGAGAGAGAGACACAAGGACCGAGAGAGACACAGGGACCGAGTGAGACACAGGGGTGAGAGGGAGTCACAGGGACCGAGAGAGACACAGGGACCGAGAGAGGGAGACAGGGACCGAGAGAGAGACACAGGGACCGAGAGAGAGTCTCAGGGACCGAGAGAGAGTCATAGGGACTGAGAGAGAGACAGGGACCAAGAGAGAGACAGGGACCAAGAGTGAGAGAGACACAGGGACAAAGAGAGAGACACAGGGACCAAGAGAGAGACAATGGGACCGAGAGAGAGACACAGGGACCGAGAGAGAGACACAGGGACCAAGAGAGAGTCACAGGGACTGAGAGAGAGACAGGGACCGAGAGGGAGACAGGGACCGAGTGAGAGACACAGGGACAGAGAGAGAGACACAGGGACCGAGTGAGACACAGGGACCGAGAGAGAGAGACAGGGTCCGAGAGAGAGAGACACAGGGACCGAGTGAGACACAGGGACCCAGAGATAGTCACAGGGACCGAAAGAGACACTGAAACTGAGAGAGAGAGACAGGGAGCAAATGAGACACAGGGACTGAGAGAGACACAGGGACCGAGTGAGAGACACAGGGACCGAGTGAGACACAGGGACCGAGAGAGACACAGGGACCGAGAGAGGCACAGGGACCGAGTGAGACACAGGGACCGAGAGAGACACAGAGACCGAGAGAGACACAGGGACCGAGAGAGGCACAGGGACCGAGTGAGACACAGGGACCGAGAGAGACACAGGGACCGAGAGAGACACAGGGACCGAGACAGGCACAGGGACCGAGTGAGACACAGGGACCGAGAGACACACAGAGACCGAGAGAGACACAGAGACCGAGAGAGACACAGGGACCGATAGAGAGACAGAGACCGAGAGAGACACAGAGACCGAGAGAGACACAGAGACCGAGAGAGACACAGGGACCGAGAGAGACACAGAGACCGAGAGAGACACAGGGACCGAGAGAGAGACAGTGACCGAGAGAGACACAGGGACTGAGAGAGAGAGACACAGGGACCGAGAGAGAGACACAAGGACCGAGAGAGACACAGGGACCGAGTGAGACACAGGGACCGAGTGAGACACAGCGACCGAGAGAGACTCAGGGACCGAGAGAGAGACACAGGGACCGAGAGAGACACCGGGACCGAGAGAGACACAGGGACCGAGAGAGACACAGGGACCGAGAGAGAGAGACAGAGGGACCGAGAGAGACACAGGGACCGAGAGCGAGACACAGGGACCGAGAGAGACACCGGGACCGAGAGAGACACAGGGACCGAGAGAGAGGCAGGGACCGAGAGAGAGACACAGGGACCGAGAGAGAGGACACAGGGTGCGAGAGCGAGACACAGGGACTGACAGAGAGACACAGGGAGCAAGAGAGAGACACAGGGAACGAGAGAGAGACACAGGGACCGAGAAAGAGACACAGGGACTGAGAGAGAGACAGGGACCGAGAGAGACACAGAGAGTAAGAGAGAGAGACAGGGACCGAGAGAGACACCGGGACCGAGATTGACACAGTGACCGAACGAGAGACACAGGGACCGAGAGAGACACAGGGACCAAGAGAGAGACACAGGGACCGAGAGAGGCACAGGGACCGAGTGAGAGACACAGGGACCGAGAGAGACACAGGGACCGAGAGAGAGACACAGGAACCGAGAGAGAGACACAGGGACCGAGAGAGAGACTCAGGGACCGAGAGAGAGTCACAGGGACTGAGAGAGACACTGTGACTGAGACAGTCACAGGGACAAAGTGAGACACAGGAACTGAGAGCGAGACGCAGAGAGCAAGAGAGAGAGACAGGGACCGAGAGAGAGACACAGGGACCGAGAGAGACACAGGGACCGAGAGAGACACAGGGACCGAGAGAGAGAGACAGGGACCGAGAGAGACACAGGGACCGAGAGAGAGACACAGGGACCGAGAGAGACACTGGGGCCTAGTGACACACAGGGACCGAGAGAGAGACAGGGACCGAGAGAGCGACACAGCGACCGAGAGAGAGACAGAGGGACCGATTGAGACACAGGGACCGAGAGAGAGAGACAGGGTCCGAAAGAGAGAGAGACACAGGGACCGAGTGAGACACAGGGACCCAGAGAGAGTCACAGGGACCGAGAGAGAGACACAATCGTCCTAGAGAGAAAGACAGGGAGCGAGAGAGAGAGACAGGGTCCGAAAGAGAGAGAGACACAGGGACCGAGTGAGACACAGAGACCGAGAGAGAGACAGGGACCAAGTGAGAGACACAGGGACCGAGTGAGACACAGGGACCGAGAGAGAGACACAATCGTCCTAGAGAGAAAGACAGGGAGCGAGAGAGAGACACAGGGACCGAGAGAGACACAGGGACCGAGAGAGACACAGGGACCGAGAGAGACACAGGGACCGAGTGAGACACAGAGACCGAGAGAGACACAGGGACCGAGAGAGAGACACAAGGACCGAGAGAGACACAGGGACCGAGTGAGACACAGGGGTGAGAGGGAGTCACAGGGACCGAGAGAGACACAGGGACCGAGAGAGAGAGACACTGGGACAGAGAGATGCACAGGGACCGAGAGAGAGAGACACTGGGACCGAGAGAGAAACAGGGACTGAGGGAGAGAGACACAGGGAACGAGAGATAGACACAGGGACCGAGCGAGTCACAGGGACCGTGAGAGACACAGTGACCGAGAGAGAGACACAGGGACCTAGAGAGAGTCATAGGGACCGAGAGAGAGACTCAGGGACCGAGAGAGAGACACAGGGACCTAGAGAGAGTCACAGGGACCGAGAGAGACACAGGGACTGAGAGAGACACAGGGATCGAGAGAGACACTGGGACTGAGAGAGAGACACAGGGACCGAGAGAGACACAGGAACCGAGAGAGACACAGGGACCGAGAGAGAGACACAGGGACCGAGTGAGAGACACAGGTACCGAGAGAGAGAGACACAGGCATTGAGCGAGTCACAGGGACCGAGAGAGACACAGGGACCGAGAGAGAGACACAGGGACCGAGAGAGTGACACAGGTACCGAGAGAGACACAGGGTCTAAGAGAGACACAGGGACCAAGAGAGACACAGGGGTGAGAGAGAGACACAGGGACCGAGAGAGAGAGACACAGGGACAGAGAGAGAGATACAGGAACCGAGAGAGACACAGGGACTGAGAGAGACGCAGAGAGCAAGAGAGAGAGACAGGGACCGAGAGAGACACACAGGGACCGAGAGAGACAACAGGACCGAGAGAGACACAGGGACCGAGAGAGAGACACAGGGACCGAGAGAGAGACTCAGGGACCGAGAGAGAGTCATAGGGACTGAGAGAGAGACAGCGACCAAGAGAGAGACACAGGGACCGAGTGACACACAGGGACCGAGAGAGACCAAGGGACCGAGAGAGACACAGGGACCGACAGAGAGACACAGGGACCGAGAGAGACACAGGGACCGAGAGAGACACAGGGACCGAGAGAGACACAGGGACCGACAGAGAGACACAGGAACCGAGAGAGACACAGGGACTGAGAGAGACACAGGGATCGAGAGAGACACAGGGACCGTGAGAGACACAGGGAACGAGAGAGAGACACAGGAACCGAGAGAGAGACACAGGGACCGAGAGAGACACATGGGCTGAGTGACACACAGGGACCGAGAGAGAGACACAGGGACCGAGAGAGATACAGGGACCGAGAGAGACACAGGGGCCAAGAGAGACACAGGGGCCGAGTGACACACAGGGACCGAGAGAGAGAGACACAGGGACAGAGAGAGACGCAGAGAGCAAGAGAGAGAGACAGGGACCGAGAGAGAGACACAGGGACCGAGAGTGACACCGGGACCGAGAGAGACACAGGGACCGAGAGAGAGACAGGGACCAAGAGTGAGAGAGACACAGGGACAAAGAGAGAGACACAGGGACCAAGAGAGAGACAATGGGACCGAGAGAGAGACACAGGGACCGAGAGAGAGACTCAGGGACCGAGAGAGAGACACAGGGACCAAGAGAGAGTCACAGGGACTGAGAGAGAGACAGGGACCGAGAGGGAGACAGGGACCGAGTGAGAGACACAGGGACAGAGAGAGAGACACAGGGACCGAGTGAGACACAGGGACCGAGAGAGAGAGACAGGGTCCGAGAGAGAGAGACACAGGGACCGAGTGAGACACAGAGACCGAGAGAGAGACAGGGACCGAGTGAGACACAGGGACCCAGAGAGAATCACAGGGACGGAAAGAGACACTGAAACTGAGAGAGAGAGACAGGGAGCAAATGAGACACAGGGACTGAGAGAGACACAGGGACCGAGTGAGAGACACAGGGACCGAGTGAGACACAGGGACCGAGAGAGACACAGGGACCGAGAGAGAGACACAGGGACCGAGTGAGAGACACAGGTACCGAGAGAGAGAGACACAGGCATTGAGCGAGTCACAGGGACCGAGAGAGACACAGGGACCGAGAGAGAGACACAGGGACCGAGAGAGTGACACAGGTACCGAGAGAGACACAGGGTCTAAGAGAGACACAGGGACCAAGAGAGACACAGGGGTGAGAGAGAGACACAGGGACCGAGAGAGAGAGACACAGGGACAGAGAGAGAGATACAGGAACCGAGAGAGACACAGGGACTGAGAGAGACGCAGAGAGCAAGAGAGAGAGACAGGGACCGAGAGAGACACACAGGGACCGAGAGAGACAACAGGACCGAGAGAGACACAGGGACCGAGAGAGAGACAGGGACCGAGAGAGAGAGAGACACAGGGACCAAGAGAGAGACACAGGGACCGAGAGAGAGACACAGGGACCGAGAGAGAGACTCAGGGACCGAGAGAGAGTCATAGGGACTGAGAGAGAGACAGCGACCAAGAGAGAGACACAGGGACCGAGTGACACACAGGGACCGAGAGAGACCAAGGGACCGAGAGAGACACAGGGACCGACAGAGAGACACAGGGACCGAGAGAGACACAGGGACCGAGAGAGACACAGGGACCGAGAGAGACACAGGGACCGACAGAGAGACACAGGAACCGAGAGAGACACAGGGACTGAGAGAGACACAGGGATCGAGAGAGACACAGGGACCGTGAGAGACACAGGGAACGAGAGAGAGACACAGGAACCGAGAGAGAGACACAGGGACCGAGAGAGACACATGGGCTGAGTGACACACAGGGACCGAGAGAGAGACACAGGGACCGAGAGAGATACAGGGACCGAGAGAGACACAGGGGCCAAGAGAGACACAGGGGCCGAGTGACACACAGGGACCGAGAGAGAGAGACACAGGGACAGAGAGAGACGCAGAGAGCAAGAGAGAGAGACAGGGACCGAGAGAGAGACACAGGGACCGAGAGTGACACCGGGACCGAGAGAGACACAGGGACCGAGAGAGAGACAGGGACCAAGAGTGAGAGAGACACAGAGACAAAGAGAGAGACACAGGGACCAAGAGAGAGACAATGGGACCGAGAGAGAGACACAGGGACCGAGAGAGAGACACAGGGACCGAGAGAGAGACACAGGGACCAAGAGAGAGTCACAGGGACTGAGAGAGAGACAGGGACCGAGAGGGAGACAGGGACCGAGTGAGAGACACAGGGACAGAGAGAGAGACACAGGGACCGAGTGAGACACAGGGACCGAGAGAGAGAGACAGGGTCCGAGAGAGAGAGACACAGGGACCGAGTGAGACACAGAGACCGAGAGAGAGACAGGGACCGAGTGAGACACAGGGACCCAGAGAGAATCACAGGGACGGAAAGAGACACTGAAACTGAGAGAGAGAGACAGGGAGCAAATGAGACACAGGGACTGAGAGAGACACAGGGACCGAGTGAGAGACACAGGGACCGAGTGAGACACAGGGACCGAGAGAGACACAGGGACCGAGAGAGACACAGGGACCGAGAGAGGCACAGGGACCGAGTGAGACACAGGGACCGAGAGAGACACAGAGACCGAGAGAGACACAGGGACCGAGAGAGGCACAGGGACCGAGTGAGACACAGGGACCGAGAGAGACACAGGGATCGAGAGAGACACAGGGACCGAGAGAGGCACAGGGACCGAGTGAGACACAGGGACCGAGAGAGACACAGGGACCGAGAGAGACACAGAGACCGAGAGAGACACAGGGACCGAGAGAGAGACAGTGACCGAGAGAGACACAGGGACTGAGAGAGAGAGACACAGGGACCGAGAGAGAGACACAAGGACCGAGAGAGACACAGGGACCGAGTGAGACACAGGGACCGAGTGAGACACAGCGACCGAGAGAGACTCAGGAACCGAGAGAGAGACACAGGGACCGAGAGAGACACCGGGACCGAGAGAAACACAGGGACCGAGAGAGACACAGGGACCGTGAGAGAGACAGGGACCAAGAGTGAGAGAGACACAGGGACAAAGAGAGAGACACAGGGACCAAGAGAGAGACAATGGGACCGAGAGAGAGACACAGGGACCGAGAGAGAGACTCAGGGACCGAGAGAGAGACACAGGGACCAAGAGAGAGTCACAGGGACTGAGAGAGAGACAGGGACCGAGAGGGAGACAGGGACCGAGTGAGAGACACAGGGACAGAGAGAGAGACACAGGGACCGAGTGAGACACAGGGACCGAGAGAGAGAGAGACAGGGTCCGAGAGAGAGAGACACAGGGACCGAGTGAGACACAGGGACCCAGAGATAGTCACAGGGACCGAAAGAGACACTGAAACTGAGAGAGAGAGACAGGGAGCAAATGAGACACAGGGACTGAGAGAGACACAGGGACCGAGTGAGAGACACAGGGACCGAGTGAGACACAGGGACCGAGAGAGACACAGGGACCGAGAGAGGCACAGGGACCGAGTGAGACACAGGGACCGAGAGAGACACAGAGACCGAGAGAGACACAGGGACCGAGAGAGGCACAGGGACCGAGTGAGACACAGGGACCGAGAGAGACACAGGGACCGAGAGAGACACAGGGACCGAGACAGGCACAGGGACCGAGTGAGACACAGGGACCGAGAGACACACAGAGACCGAGAGAGACACAGAGACCGAGAGAGACACAGGGACCGATAGAGAGACAGAGACCGAGAGAGACACAGAGACCGAGAGAGACACAGAGACCGAGAGAGACACAGGGACCGAGAGAGACACAGAGACCGAGAGAGACACAGGGACCGAGAGAGAGACAGTGACCGAGAGAGACACAGGGACTGAGAGAGAGAGACACAGGGACCAAGAGAGAGACACAAGGACCGAGAGAGACACAGGGACCGAGTGAGACACAGGGACCGAGTGAGACACAGCGACCGAGAGAGACTCAGGGACCGAGAGAGAGACACAGGGACCGAGAGAGACACCGGGACCGAGAGAGACACAGGGACCGAGAGAGACACAGGGACCGAGAGAGAGAGACAGAGGGACCGAGAGAGACACAGGGACCGAGAGCGAGACACAGGGACCGAGAGAGACACCGGGACCGAGAGAGACACAGGGACCGAGAGAGAGGCAGGGACCGAGAGAGAGACACAGGGACCGAGAGAGAGACACAGGGAGCGAGAGCGAGACACAGGGACTGACAGAGAGACACAGGGAGCAAGAGAGAGACACAGGGAACGAGAGAGAGACACAGGGACCGAGAAAGAGACACAGGGACTGAGAGAGAGACAGGGACCGAGAGAGAGAGAGACACAGGGACCAAGAGAGAGACACAGGGACCAAGAGAGAGACACAGGGACCGAGAGAGAGACAGAGGGAACTAGAGAATGACTCAGGGACCAAGAGAGAGACACAGGGACCGAGAGAGAGACACAGGGACCGAGAGAGACACAGTGACCGAGAGAGACACAGGGACCTAGAGAGAGTCACAGGGACCGAGAGAGACACAGGGACTGAGAGAGACACAGAGATCGAGAGAGACACTGGGACTGAGAGAGAGACACAGGGACCGAGAGAGACACAGGAACCGAGAGAGACACAGGGACCGAGAGAGAGAGACAAAGGGACCGAGTGAGACACAGGGACCGAGAGAGAGACACAGGGACCGAGTGAGAGACACAGGTACCGAGAGAGAGAGACACAGGCATTGAGCGAGTCACAGGGACCGAGAGAGACACAGGGACTGAGAGAGAGATACAGGGACTGAGAGAGATACACAGGGACCGAGACGGACACAGGGACTGAGAGAGAGACACAGGGACCGAGAGAGACACAGGGGCCGAGTGACACACAGGTACCGAGAGAGACACAGGGACTGAGAGAAACACCAGGACCGAGAGAGAGACACAGGGACCGTGAGAGACACAGGGACCGAGAGAGAGACACAGGGACCGAGAGAGAGACACAGGGACTGAGAGCGAGACAGGGATCGAGAGAGACACAGGGGCCGAGTGAAACACAGGCACCGAGAGTGAGAGACACAGGGACAGAGAGAGACGCAGAGAGCAAGAGAGAGAGACAGGGACCGAGAGAGAGACACAGGGACCGAGAGAGACACCGGGACCGAGAGAGACACAGGGACCGAGAGAGAGACAGGGACCGAGAGAGAGAGAGACACAGGGACCGAGAGAGAGACACAGGGACCTAGAGAATGACTCAGGGACCGAGAGAGAGACACAGGGACCGAGAGAGAGACAGAGGGACCGATTGAGACACAGGGACCGAGAGAGAGAGACAGGGTCCGAAAGAGAGAGAGACACAGGGACCAAGTGAGACACAGAGACCGAGAGAGTGACAGGGACCGAGTGAGACACAGGGACCCAGAGAGATTCACAGGGACCGAGAGAGAGACACAGGGACCGAGAGAGACACAGGGACCGAGTGAGACACAGGGACCGAGAGAGAGACACAATCGTCGTAGAGAGAAAGACAGGGAGCGAGAGAGAGACAGAGGGACCGAGAGAGACACAGGGACCCAGAGAGAGTCACAGGGACCGACAGAGACACTGAAACTGAGAGAGAGACACAGGGACCGAGAGAGACACAGGGACCGAGTGAGACACAGAGACTGAGAGAGACACAGGGACCGAGAGAGACACAGGGACCGAGTGAGACACAGAGACCGAGAGAGACACAGGGACCGGGAGCGAGACACAGGGACTGAGTGAGATACACAGGGACCAAGTGAGACAAGAGTCCGAGAGAGACACAGTGACTGAGAGAGACACAGGGACTGAGAGAGAGAGACACACAGACCGAGAGAGAGACACAAGGACCGAGAGAGACACAGGGACCGAGTGAGACACAGGGGTGAGAGGGAGACACAGGGACCGAGAGAGACACAGGGACCGAGTGTGAGACACAGGGACTGAGCGAGTCACAGGGACCGAGAGAGAGACACAGGGACCGACAGAGACACTGGGACTGAGAGAGAGACACAGGGACCGAGAGAGAGAGACACAGGAACCGAGAGAGACACAGGGACCGAGAGAGACACAGGGACCGAGAGAGAGAGACACAGGCATTGAGTGAGTCACAGGGACCGAGAGAGACACAGGGACCGAGAGAGACGCTGGGACTGAGAGAGAGACACAGGGACCGAGAGAGACACTGGGACTGAGAGAGAGACACAGGGACCGAGAGAGAGACACAGGGACCTAGAGAGAGTCACAGGGACCGAGAGAGACTCAGGGACTGAGAGAGACACAGGGATCGAGAGAGACACAGGGATCGAGAGAGTCACTGGGACTGAGAGAGAGACACAGGGACCGAGAGAGAGAGACACAGGAACCGAGAGAGACACAGGGACCGAGAGAGACACAGGGACCGAGAGAGAGAGACACAGGCATTGAGTGAGTCACAGGGACCGAGAGAGACACAGGGACCGAGAGAGACGCTGGGACTGAGAGAGAGACACAGGGACCGAGAGAGACACTGGGACTGAGAGAGACAGACACAGGGACCGAGAGAGAGAGACACAGGAACCGAGAGAGACACAGGGACCGAGAGAGACACAGGGACCGAGAGAGAGAGACACAGGCATTGAGCGAGTCACAGGGACCGAGAGAGACATAGGACCGAGACAGAGACACAGGGGACGAGAGAGTGACACAGGTACCGAGAGACACACAGGGTCTGAGAGAGACACAGGGACCAAGAGAGACACAGGGGTGAGAGAGAGATACAGGGACCGAGAGAGACACAGGCACCGAGAGAGGTACCAGGACCGAGAGAGACACAGGGGTGAGAGAGAGATACAGGGACCGAGAGAGACACAGGCACCGAGAGAGGTACCAGGACCGAGAGAGACACAGGGGTGAGAGAGAGATACAGGGACCGAGAGAGATACAGGGACCGAGATAGAGGACACAGGGATAGAGAGAGAGACACAGGAACCGAGAGAGACACTGTGACTGAGACAGTCACAGGGACAAAGTGAGACACAGGGACCGAGAGAGACGAAGAGAGCAAGAGAGAGAGACAGGGACCGAGAGAGAGACACAGGGACCGAGAGAGACACCGGACCGAGAGAGACGCAGGGAAAGAGAGAGAGACAGGGACCGAGAGACAGAGAGACACAGGGACCGAGAGAGACACAGGGATCGAGAGAGACACAGGGACTGAGAGAGAGATACAGGGACTGAGAGAGAGACACAGGGACCGAGACAGACACAGGGACTGAGAGAGAGACTCAGGGACCGAGAGAGACACAGGGGCCGAGTGACACAAGGTACCGAGAGAGACACAGGGACTGAGAGAAACACCAGGTCCGAGAGAGAGACACAGGGACCGTGAGAGACACAGGGACCGAGAGAGAGACACAGGGACCGAGAGAGAGACACAGGGACTGAGAGAGAGACACAGGGACTGAGAGCGAGACAGGGATCGAGAGAGACACAGGGGCCGAGTGACACACAGGACCGAGAGAGAGACACAGGGACCGAGAGAGACACCGGGACCGAGAGAGACACAGGGACCGAGAGAGAGACAGGGACCGAGAGAGAGAGAGACACAGGGATGAAGAGAGAGACACAGGGACCAAGAGAGAGACACAGGGACCCGAGAGAGAGACACAGGGACCTAGAGAATGACTCAGGGACCAAGAGAGAGACACAGGGACCGAGAGGAGAGACACAGGGACCGAGAGAGACACTGGGGCCTAGTGACACACAGGGACCGAGAGAGAGACAGGGACCGAGAGAGAGACACAGCGACCGAGAGAGAGAGACAGGGTCCGAAAGAGAGAGAGACACAGGGACCGAGTGAGACACAGAGACCCAGAGAGAGTCACAGGGACCGAGAGAGAGACACAATCGTCCTAGAGAGAAAGACTGGGAGCGAGAGAGAGAGACAGGGTCCGAAAGAGAGAGAGACACAGGGACCGAGTGAGACACAGAGACCGAGAGAGTGACAGGGACCGAGTGAGATACAGGGACCCAGAGAGAGTCAGAGGGACCGACAGAGACACTGAAACTGAGAGACAGAGACAGGGACCGAGAGAGAGACAGGGACCGAGTGAGAGACACAGGGACCGAGTGAGACACAGGGACTGAGAGAGAGACACAATCGTCCTGGAGAGAAAGACAGGGAGCGAGAGAGAGACACAGGGACCGAGAGAGACACAGGGACCGAGAGAGACACAGGGACCGAGTGAGACACAGAGACCGAGAGAGACACAGGGACCGGGAGAGAGACACAGGGACTGAGTGAGATACACAGGGACCAAGTGAGACACAGAGTCCGAGAGAGACACAGGGACCGAGAGAGACACAGGGACTGAGAGAGACACAGGGGTGAGAGGGAGTCACAGGGACCGAGAGAGACACAGGGACCGAGAGAGAGAGACACTGGGACAGAGAGATGCACAGGGACCGAGAGAGAGAGACACTGGGACCGAGAGAGACACAGGGACTGAGGGAGAGAGACACAGGGAACGAGAGATAGACACAGGGACCGAGTGAGAGACACAGGGACTGAGCGAGAGAGACACAGAGACCGAGAGAGAGACACAAGGACCGAGAGAGACACAGGGACCGAGTGAGACACAGGGGTGAGAGGGAGTCACAGGGACCGAGAGAGACACAGGGACCGAGAGAGAGAGACACTGGGACAGAGAGATGCACAGGGACCGAGAGAGAGAGACACTGGGACCGAGAGAGACACAGGGACTGAGGGAGAGAGACACAGGGAACGAGAGACAGACACAGGGACCGAGTGAGAGACACAGGGACTGAGCGAGTCACAGGGACCGAGAGAGACACAGTGACCGAGAGAGAGACACAGGGACCTAGAGAGAGTCATAGGGACCGAGAGAGAGACTCAGGGACCGAGAGAGAGACACAGGGACCTAGAGAGAGTCACAGGGACCGAGACGGACACAGGGACTGAGAGAGACACAGGGATCGAGAGAGAGAGACAAAGGGACCGAGTGAGACACAGGGACCGAGAGAGAGACACAGGGACCGAGTGAGAGACACAGGTACCGAGAGAGAGAGACACAGGCATTGAGCGAGTCACAGGGACCGAGAGACGCAGAGAGCAAGAGAGAGAGACAGGGACCGAGAGAGACACACAGGGACCGAGAGAGACAACGGGACCGAGAGAGACACAGGGACCGAGAGAGAGACAGGGACCGAGAGAGAGAGAGACACAGGGACCAAGAGAGAGACACAGGGACCGAGAGAGAGACACAGGGACCGAGAGAGACTCAGGGACCGAGAGAGAGTCATAGGGACTGAGAGAGAGACAGGGACCAAGAGAGAGACACAGGGACCGAGTGACACACAGGGTCCGAGAGAGACCAAGGGACCGAGAGAGACACAGGGACCGACAGAGAGACACAGGGACCGAGAGAGACACAGGGACCGAGAGAGACACAGGGACCGACAGAGAGACACAGGAACCGAGAGAGACACAGGGACTGAGAGAGACACAGGGATCGAGAGAGACACTGGAACCGTGAGAGACACAGGGACCGAGTGAGAGACACAGGGACTGAGCGAGTCACAGGGACCGAGAGAGACACAGTGACCGAGAGAGAGACACAGGGACCTAGAGAGAGTCATAGGGACCGAGAGAGAGACTCAGGGACCGAGAGAGAGACACAGGGACCTAGAGAGAGTCACAGGGACCGAGAGAGACACAGGGACTGAGAGAGACACAGGGATCGAGAGAGAGAGACAAAGGGACCGAGTGAGACACAGGGACCGAGAGAGAGACACAGGGACCGAGTGAGAGACACAGGTACCGAGAGAGAGAGACACAGGCATTGAGCGAGTCACAGGGACCGAGAGACGCAGAGAGCAAGAGAGAGAGACAGGGACCGAGAGAGACACACAGGGACCGAGAGAGACAACGGGACCGAGAGAGACACAGGGACCGAGAGAGAGACAGGGACCGAGAGAGAGAGAGACACAGGGACCAAGAGAGAGACACAGGGACCGAGAGAGAGACACAGGGACCGAGAGAGAGACTCAGGGACCGAGAGAGAGTCATAGGGACTGAGAGAGAGACAGGGACCAAGTGAGAGACACAGGGACCGAGTGACACACAGGGTCCGAGAGAGACCAAGGGACCGAGAGAGACACAGGGACCGACAGAGAGACACAGGGACCGAGAGAGACACAGGGACCGAGAGAGACACAGGGACCGACAGAGAGACACAGGAACCGAGAGAGACACAGGGACTGAGAGAGACACAGGGATCGAGAGAGACACAGGGACCGTGAGAGACACAGGGACCGAGAGAGAGACACAGGAACCGAGAGAGAGACACAGGGACCGAGAGAGACACATGGGCTGAGTGACACACAGGGACCGAGAGAGAGACACAGGGACCGAGAGAGATACAGGGACCGAGAGACACACAGGGGCCAAGAGAGACACAGGGGCCGAGTGACACACAGGGACCGAGAGAGAGAGGCACAGGGACAGAGAGAGAGGCAGAGAGCAAGAGAGAGAGACAGGGACCGAGAGAGAGACACAGGGACCGAGAGAGACACCGGGACCGAGAGAGACACAGAGACCGAGAGAGACACAGAGACCGAGAGAGACACAGGGACCGAGAGAGACACAGAGACCGAGAGAGACACAGGGACCGAGAGAGAGACAGTGACCGAGAGAGAGTCATAGGTACTGAGAGAGAGAGACAGGGACCAAGAGAGAGACACAGGGACCGAGTGACACACAGGGACCGAGAGAGACCAAGGGACCGAGAGAGACACAGGGACCCAGAGAGTGACACAGGGACCGAGAGAGAGACAGGGACCAAGAGTGAGAGAGACACAGGGACAAAGAGAGAGACACAGGGACCAAGAGAGAGACAATGGGACCGAGAGAGAGACACAGGGACCGAGAGAGAGACTCAGGGACCGAGAGAGAGACACAGGGACCAAGAGAGAGTCACAGGGACTGAGAGAGAGACAGGGACCGAGAGGGAGACAGGGACCGAGTGAGAGACACAGGGACAGAGAGAGAGACACAGGGACCGAGTGAGACACAGGGACCGAGATAGAGAGACAGGGTCCGAGAGAGAGAGACACAGGGACCGAGTGAGACAGAGAGACCGAGAGAGAGACAGGGACCGAGTGAGACACAGGGACCCAGAGAGAGTCACAGGGACCGAAAGAGACACTGAAACTGAGAGAGAGAGACAGGGAGCAAATGAGACACAGGGACTGAGAGAGACACAGGGACCGAGTGAGAGACACAGGGACCGAGTGAGAGACACAGGGACCGAGAGAGACACAGGGACCGAGAGAGACACAGGGACCGAGAGAGGCACAGGGACCGAGTGAGACACAGGGACCGAGAAAGACACAGAGACCGAGAGAGACACAGGGACCGAGAGAGGCACAGGGACCGAGTGAGACACAGGGACCGAGAGAGACACAGGGACCGAGAGAGACACAGGGACCGAGAGAGGCACAGGGACCGAGTGAGACACAGGGACCGAGAGACACACAGAGACCGAGAGAGACACAGAGACCGAGAGAGACACAGGGACCGATAGAGAGACAGAGACCGAGAGAGACACAGAGACCGAGAGAGACACAGGGACTGAGAGAGACACAGAGACCGAGAGAGACACAGGGACCGAGAGAGAGACAGTGACCGAGAGAGAGTCATAGGTACTGAGAGAGAGACAGGGACCAAGAGAGAGACACAGGGACCGAGTGACACACAGGGACCGAGAGAGACCAAGGGACCGAGAGAGACACAGGGACCGACAGAGAGACACAGGGACCGAGAGAGACACCGGGACCGAGAGAGACACAGGGACCGAGAGAGAGACAGGGACCAAGAGTGAGAGAGACACAGGGACAAAGAGAGAGACACAGGGACCAAGAGAGAGACAATGGGACCGAGAGAGAGACACAGCGACCGAGAGAGAGACTCAGGGACCCAGAGAGAGACACAGGGACCAAGAGAGAGTCACAGGGACTGAGAGAGAGACAGGGACCGAGAGGGAGACAGGGACCGAGTGAGAGACACAGGGACAGAGAGAGAGACACAGGGACCGAGTGAGACACAGGGACCGAGAGAGAGAGACAGGGTCCGAGAGAGAGTGACACAGGGACCGAGTGAGACACAGAGACCGAGAGAGAGACAGGGACCGAGTGAGACACAGGGACCCAGAGAGAGTCACAGGGACCGAAAGAGACACTGAAACTGAGAGAGAGAGACAGGGAGCAAATGAGACACAGGGACTGAGAGAGACACAGGGACCGAGTGAGAGACACAGGGACCGAGTGAGACACAGGGACCGAGAGAGACACAGGGACCGAGAGAGACACAGGGACCGAGAGAGGCACAGGGACCGAGTGAGACACAGGGACCGAGAAAGACACAGAGACCGAGAGAGACACAGGGACCGAGAGAGTCACAGGGACCGAGTGAGACACAGGGACCGAGAGAGACACAGGGACCGTGAGAGACACAGGGACCGAGAGAGGCACAGGGACCTAGTGAGACACAGGGACCGAGAGACACACAGAGACCGAGAGAGACACAGAGACCGACAGAGACACAGGGACCGATAGAGAGACAGAGACCGAGAGAGACACAGAGACCGAGAGAGACACAGAGACCGAGAGAGACACAGGGACCGAGAGAGACACAGAGACCGAGAGAGACACAGGGACCGAGAGAGAGACAGTGACCGAGAGAGACACAGGGACTGAGAGAGAGAGACGCAGGGACCGAGAGAGAGACACAAGGACCGAGAGAGACACAGGGACCGAGTGAGACACAGGGACCGAGTGAGACACAGCGACCGAGAGAGACTCAGGGACCGAGAGAGAGACACAGGGACCGAGAGAGACACCGGGACCGAGAGAGAGACTCAGGGACCGAGAGAGACACAGGGGCCGAGTGACACACAGGTACCGAGAGAGACACAGGGACTGAGAGAAACACCAGGTCCGAGAGAGAGACACAGGGACCGTGAGAGACACAGGGACCGAGAGAGAGACACAGGGACCGAGAGAGAGACACAGGGACTGAGAGAGAGACACAGGGACTGAGAGCGAGACAGGGATCGAGAGAGACACAGGGGCCGAGTGACACACAGGCACCGAGAGAGAGTGACACAGGGACAGAGAGAGACGCAGAGAGCAAGAGAGAGAGACAGGGACCGAGAGAGAGACACAGGGACCGAGAGAGACACCGGGACCGAGAGAGACACAGGGACCGAGAGAGAGACACAAGGACCGAGAGAGACACAGGGACCGAGTGAGACACAGGGGTGAGAGGGAGACACAGGGACCGAGAGAGACACAGGGACCGAGTGAGAGACACAGTGACTGAGCGAGTCACAGGGACCGAGAGAGACCAGGGACTGAGAGAGAGACACAGGGACCGAGAGAGAGACACAGGGACCTAGAGAGAGTCACAGAGACCGAGAGAGACACAGGGACTGAGAGAGACACAGGGATCGAGAGAGACACAGGGATCGAGAGAGACACTGGGACTGTGAGAGAGACACAGGGACCGAGAGAGAGAGACACAGGAACCGAGAGAGACACAGGGACCGAGAGAGACACAGGGACCGAGAGAGAGAGACAGAGGCATTGAGTGAGTCACAGGGACCGAGAGAGACACAGGGACCGAGAGAGACACAGGGACCGAGAGAGGCACAGGGACCGAGTGAGACACAGGGACCGAGAGACACACAGAGACCGAGAGAGACACAGAGACTGAGAGAGACACAGGGACCGATAGAGAGACAGAGACCGAGAGAGACACAGAGACCGAGAGAGACACAGAGACCGAGAGAGACACAGGGACCGAGAGAGACACAGAGACCGAGAGAGACACAGGGACCGAGAGAGAGACAGTGACCGAGAGAGAGTCATAGGTACTGAGAGAGAGACAGGGACCAAGAGAGAGACACAGGGACCGAGTGACACACAGGGACCGAGAGAGACCAAGGGACCGAGAGAGACACAGGGACCGACAGAGAGACACAGGGACCGAGAGAGACACCGGGACCGAGAGAGACACAGTGACCGAGAGAGAGACAGGGACCAAGAGTGAGAGAGACACAGGGACAAAGAGAGAGACACAGGGACCAAGAGAGAGACAATGGGACCGAGAGAGAGACACAGCGACCGAGAGAGAGACTCAGGGACCGAGAGAGAGACACAGGGACCAAGAGAGAGTCACAGGGACTGAGAGAGAGACAGGGACCGAGAGGGAGACAGGGACCGAGTGAGAGACACAGGGACAGAGAGAGAGACACAGGGACCGAGTGAGACACAGGGACCGAGAGAGAGAGACAGGGTCCGAGAGAGAGTGACACAGGGACCGAGTGAGACACAGAGACCGAGAGAGAGACAGGGACCGAGTGAGACACAGGGACCCAGAGAGAGTCACAGGGACCGAAAGAGACACTGAAACTGAGAGAGAGAGACAGGGAGCAAATGAGACACAGGGACTGAGAGAGACACAGGGACCGAGTGAGAGACACAGGGACCGAGTGAGAGACACAAGGACCGAGAGAGAGACACAAGGACCGAGTGAGACACAGGGACCGAGTGTCACGTGCTCACTGTGTGAGACTCAGGGACCGAGAGAGAGACACAGGGACCAAGAGAGACACCGGGACCGAGAGAGAGACTCAGGGACCGAGAGAGACACAGGGGCCGAGTGACACACAGGTACCGAGAGAGACACAGGGACTGAGAGAAACACCAGGTCCGAGAGAGAGACACAGGGACCGTGAGAGAGACACAGGGACTGAGAGCGAGACAGGGATCGAGAGAGACACAGGGGCCGAGTGACACACAGGCACCGAGAGAGAGTGACACAGGGACAGAGAGAGACGCAGAGAGCAAGAGAGAGAGACAGGGACCGAGAGAGAGACACAGGGACCGAGAGAGACACCGGGACCGAGAGAGACACAGGGACCGAGAGAGAGACACAAGGACCGAGAGAGACACAGGGACCGAGTGAGACACAGGGGTGAGAGGGAGACACAGGGACCGAGAGAGACACAGGGACCGAGTGAGAGACACAGGGACTGAGCGAGTCACAGGGACCGAGACAGACCAGGGACTGAGAGAGAGACACAGGGACCGAGAGAGAGACACAGGGACCTAGAGAGAGTCACAGAGACCGAGAGAGACACAGGGACTGAGAGAGACACAGGGATCGAGAGAGACACAGGGATCGAGAGAGACACTGGGACTGTGAGAGAGACACAGGGACCGAGAGAGAGAGACACAGGAACCGAGAGAGACACAGGGACCGAGAGAGACACAGGGACCGAGAGAGAGAGACACAGGCATTGAGTGAGTCACAGGGACCGAGAGAGACACAGGGACCGAGAGAGACACAGGGACCGAGAGAGACGCTGGGACTGACAGAGAGACACAGGGACCGAGAGAGACACTGGGACTGAGAGAGAGACACAGGGACCGAGAGAGAGAGACACAGGAACCGAGAGAGACACAGGGACCGAGAGAGAGAGACACAGGCATTGAGCGAGTCACAGGGACCGAGAGAGACATAGGGACCGAGACAGAGACACAGGGACCGAGAGAGTGACACAGGTACCGAGAGACACACAGGGTCTGAGAGAGACACAGGGACCAAGAGAGACACAGGGGTGAGAGAGAGATACAGGGACCGAGAGAGACACAGGCACCGAGAGAGATACCAGGACCGAGAGAGACACAGGGGTGAGAGAGAGATACAGGGACCGAGAGAGATACAGGAACCGAGAGAGAGACACAGGGACAGAGAGAGAGACACAGGGACCGAGAGAGACGAAGAGAGCAAGAGAGAGAGACAGGGACCGAGAGAGAGACACAGGGACCGAGAGAGACACCGGGACCGAGAGAGACACAGGGACCGAGAGAGAGAGACAGGGACCGAGAGACAGAGAGACACAGGGACCGAGAGAGACACAGGGATCGAGAGAGACACAGGGGCCGAGTGACACACAGGTACCGAGAGAGACACAGGGACTGAGAGAAACACCAGGTCCGAGAGAGAGACAAGGGACCGTGAGAGACACAGGGATCGAGAGAGACACAGGGGCCGAGTGACACACAGGCAACGAGAGAGAGTGACACAGGGACAGAGAGAGACGCAGAGAGCAAGAGAGAGAGACAGGGACCGAGAGAGAGACACAGGGACCGAGAGAGACACCGGGACCGAGAGAGACACAGGGACCGAGAGAGAGACAGGGACCGAGAGAGAGAGAGACACAGGGACGAAGAGAGAGACACAGGGACCAAGAGAGAGACACAGGGACCGAGAGAGAGACACAGGGACCTAGAGAATGACTCAGGGACCGAGAGAGAGACACAGGGACCGAGAGAGAGACACAGGGACCGAGAGAGACACTGGGGCCTAGTGACACACAGGGACCGAGAGAGAGACAGGGACCGAGAGAGAGACACAGCGACCGAGAGAGAGACAGAGGGACCGATTGAGACACAGGGACCGAGAGAGAGAGACAGGGTCCGAAAGAGAGAGAGACACAGGGACCGAGTGAGACACAGGGACCCAGAGAGAGTCACAGGGACCGAGAGAGAGACACAATCGTCCTAGAGAGAAAGACAGGGAGCGAGAGAGAGAGACAGGGTCCGAAAGAGAGAGAGACACAGGGACCGAGTGAGACACAGAGACCGAGAGAGAGACAGGGACCAAGTGAGAGACACAGGGACCGAGTGAGACACAGGGACCGAGAGAGAGACACAATCGTCCTAGAGAGAAAGACAGGGAGCGAGAGAGAGACACAGGGACCGAGAGAGACACAGGGACCGAGAGAGACACAGGGACCGAGTGAGACACAGAGACCGAGAGAGACACAGGGACCGAGAGAGAGACACATGGACCGAGAGAGACACAGGGACCGAGTGAGACACAGGGGTGAGAGGGAGTCACAGGGACCGAGAGAGACACAGGACCGAGAGAGAGAGACACTGGGACAGAGAGATGCACAGGGACCGAGAGAGAGAGACACTGGGACCGAGAGAGACACAGGGACTGAGGGAGAGAGACACAGGGAACGAGAGATAGACACAGGGACTGAGTGAGAGACACAGGGACTGAGCGAGTCACAGGGACCGTGAGAGACACAGTGACCGAGAGAGAGACACAGGGACCTAGAGAGAGTCATAGGGACCGAGAGAGAGACTCAGGGACCGAGAGAGAGACACAGGGACCTAGAGAGAGTCACAGGGACCGAGAGAGACACAGGGACTGAGGGAGACACAGGGATCGAGAGAGACACTGGGACTGAGAGAGAGACACATGGACCGAGAGAGACACAGGAACCGAGAGAGACACAGGGACCGAGAGAGAGACACAGGGACCGAGTGAGAGACACAGGTACCGAGAGAGAGAGACACAGGCATTGAGCGAGTCACAGGGACCGAGAGAGACACAGGGACCGAGAGAGAGACACAGGGACCGAGAGAGTGACACAGGTACCGAGAGAGACACAGGGTCTAAGAGAGACACAGGGACCAAGAGAGACACAGGGGTGAGAGAGAGACACAGGGACCGAGAGAGAGAGACACAGGGACAGAGAGAGAGATACAGGAACCGAGAGAGACACAGGGACTGAGAGAGACGCAGAGAGCAAGAGAGAGAGACAGGGACCGAGAGAGACACACAGGGACCGAGAGAGACAACGGGACCGAGAGAGACACAGGGACCGAGAGAGAAACAGGGACCGAGAGAGAGAGAGACACAGGGACCAAGAGAGAGACACAGGGACCGAGAGAGAGACACAGGGACCGAGAGAGAGACTCAGGGACCGAGAGAGAGTCATAGGGACTGAGAGAGAGACAGGGACCGAGAGAGAGACACAGGGACCGAGTGACACACAGGGACCGAGAGAGACCAAGGGACCGAGAGAGACACAGGGACCGACAGAGAGACACAGGGACCGAGAGAGACACAGGGACCGAGAGAGACACAGGGACCGAGAGAGACACAGGGACCGACAGAGAGACACAGGAACCGAGAGAGACACAGGGACTGAGAGAGACACAGGGATCGAGAGAGAGACACAGGGACCGAGTGACACACAGGGACCGAGAGAGACCAAGGGACCGAGAGAGACACAGGGACCGACAGAGAGACACAGGGACCGAGAGAGACACAGGGACCGAGAGAGACACAGGGACCGAGAGAGACACAGGGACCGACAGAGAGACACAGGAACCGAGAGAGACACAGGGACTGAGAGAGACACAGGGATCGAGAGAGACACAGGGACCGTGAGAGACACAGGGAACGAGAGAGAGACACAGGAACCGAGAGAGAGACACAGGGACCGAGAGAGACACATGGGCTGAGTGACACACAGGGACCGAGAGAGAGACACAGGGACCGAGAGAGATACAGGGACCGAGAGAGACACAGGGGCCAAGAGAGACACAGGGGCCGAGTGACACACAGGGACCGAGAGAGAGAGACACAGGGACAGAGAGAGACGCAGAGAGCAAGAGAGAGAGACAGGGACCGAGAGAGAGACACAGGGACCGAGAGTGACACCGGGACCGAGAGAGACACAGGGACCGAGAGAGAGACAGGGACCAAGAGTGAGAGAGACACAGGGACAAAGAGAGAGACACAGGGACCAAGAGAGAGACAATGGGACCGAGAGAGAGACACAGGGACCGAGAGAGAAACTCAGGGACCGAGAGAGAGACACAGGGACCAAGAGAGAGTCACAGGGACTGAGAGAGAGACAGGGACCGAGAGGGAGACAGGGACCGAGTGAGAGACACAGGGACAGAGAGAGAGACACAGGGACCGAGTGAGACACAGGGACCGAGAGAGAGAGACAGGGTCCGAGAGAGAGAGACACAGGGACCGAGTGAGACACAGGGACCCAGAGATAGTCACAGGGACCGAAAGAGACACTGAAACTGAGAGAGAGAGACAGGGAGCAAATGAGACACAGGGACTGAGAGAGACACAGGGACCGAGTGAGAGACACAGGGACCGAGTGAGACACAGGGACCGAGAGAGAGAGACAGGGTCCGAGAGAGAGAGACACAGGGACCGAGTGAGACACAGAGACCGAGAGAGAGACAGGGACCGAGTGAGACACAGGGACCCAGAGAGAGTCACAGGGACCGAAAGAGAAACTGAAACTGAGAGAGAGAGACAGGGAGCAAATGAGACACAGGGACTGAGAGAGACACAGGGACCGAGTGAGAGACACAGGGACCGAGTGAGACACAGGGACCGAGAGAGACACAGGGACCGAGAGAGACACAGGGACCGAGAGAGGCACAGGGACCGAGTGAGACACAGGGACCGAGAGAGACACAGAGACCGAGAGAGACACAGGGACCGAGAGAGGCACCGGGACCGAGTGAGACACAGGGACCGAGAGAGACACAGGGACCGAGAGAGACACAGGGACCGAGAGAGGCACAGGGACCGAGTGAGACACAGGGACCGAGAGACACACAGAGACCGAGAGAGACACAGAGACCGAGAGAGACACAGGGACCGATAGAGAGACAGAGACCGAGAGAGACACAGAGACCGAGAGAGACACAGAGACCGAGAGAGACACAGGGAACGAGAGAGACACAGAGACCGAGAGAGACACAGGGACCGAGAGAGAGACAGTGACCGAGAGAGACACAGGGACTGAGAGAGAGAGACACAGGGACCGAGAGAGAGACACAAGGACCGAGAGAGACACAGGGACCGAGAGAGAGAGACACAGGAACCGAGAGAGACACAGGGACCGAGAGAGAGAGACACAGGCATTGAGCGAGTCACAGGGACCGAGAGAGACATAGGGACCGAGACAGAGACACAGGGACCGAGAGAGTGACACAGGTACCGAGAGACACACAGGGTCTGAGAGAGACACAGGGACCAAGAGAGACACAGGGGTGAGAGAGAGATACAGGGACCGAGAGAGACACAGGCACCGAGAGAGATACCAGGACCGAGAGAGACACAGGGGTGAGAGAGAGATACAGGGAGCGAGAGAGATACAGGGACCGAGAGAGAGACACAGGGACAGAGAGAGAGACACAGGAACCGAGAGAGACACTGTGACTGAGACAGTCACAGGGACAAAGTGAGACACAGGGACCGAGAGAGACGAAGAGAGCAAGAGAGAGAGACAGGGACCGAGAGAGAGACACAGGGACCGAGAGAGACACCGGGACCGAGAGAGACACAGGGACCGAGAGAGAGAGACAGGGACCGAGAGACAGAGAGACACAGGGACCGAGAGAGACACAGGGATCGAGAGAGACACAGGGGCCGAGTGACACACAGGTACCGAGAGAGACACAGGGACTGAGAGAAACACCAGGTCCGAGAGAGAGACAAGGGACCGTGAGAGACACAGGGATCGAGAGAGACACAGGGGCCGAGTGACACACAGGCACCGAGAGAGAGTGACACAGGGACAGAGAGAGACGCAGAGAGCAAGAGAGAGAGACAGGGACCGAGAGAGAGACACAGGGACCGAGAGAGACACCGGGACCGAGAGAGACACAGGGACCGAGAGAGAGACAGGGACCGAGAGAGAGAGAGACACAGGGACGAAGAGAGAGACACAGGGACCAAGAGAGAGACACAGGGACCGAGAGAGAGACACAGGGACCTAGAGAATGACTCAGGGACCGAGAGAGAGACACAGGGACCGAGAGAGAGACACAGGGACCGAGAGAGACACTGGGGCCTAGTGACACACAGGGACCGAGAGAGAGACAGGGACCGAGAGAGAGACACAGCGACCGAGAGAGAGACAGAGGGACCGATTGAGACACAGGGACCGAGAGAGAGAGACAGGGTCCGAAAGAGAGAGAGACACAGGGACCGAGTGAGACACAGGGACCCAGAGAGAGTCACAGGGACCGAGAGAGAGACACAATCGTCCTAGAGAGAAAGACAGGGAGCGAGAGAGAGAGACAGGGTCCGAAAGAGAGAGAGACACAGGGACCGAGTGAGACACAGAGACCGAGAGAGAGACAGGGACCAAGTGAGAGACACAGGGACCGAGTGAGACACAGGGACCGAGAGAGAGACACAATCGTCCTAGAGAGAAAGACAGGGAGCGAGAGAGAGACACAGGGACCGAGAGAGACACAGGGACCGAGAGAGACACAGGGACCGAGTGAGACACAGAGACCGAGAGAGACACAGGGACCGAGAGAGAGACACATGGACCGAGAGAGACACAGGGACCGAGTGAGACACAGGGGTGAGAGGGAGTCACAGGGACCGAGAGAGACACAGGGACCGAGAGAGAGAGACACTGGGACAGAGAGATGCACAGGGACCGAGAGAGAGAGACACTGGGACCGAGAGAGACACAGGGACTGAGGGAGAGAGACACAGGGAACGAGAGATAGACACAGGGACCGAGTGAGAGACACAGGGACTGAGCGAGTCACAGGGACCGTGAGAGACACAGTGACCGAGAGAGAGACACAGGGACCTAAAGAGAGTCATAGGGACCGAGAGAGAGACTCAGGGACCGAGAGAGAGACACAGGGACCTAGAGAGAGTCACAGGGACCGAGAGAGACACAGGGACTGAGGGAGACACAGGGATCGAGAGAGACACTGGGACTGAGAGAGAGACACATGGACCGAGAGAGACACAGGAACCGAGAGAGACACAGGGACCGAGAGAGAGACACAGGGACCGAGTGAGAGACACAGGTACCGAGAGAGAGAGACACAGGCATTGAGCGAGTCACAGGGACCGAGAGAGACACAGGGACCGAGAGAGAGACACAGGGACCGAGAGAGTGACACAGGTACCGAGAGAGACACAGGGTCTAAGAGAGACACAGGGACCAAGAGAGACACAGGGGTGAGAGAGAGACACAGGGACCGAGAGAGAGAGACACAGGGACAGAGAGAGAGATACAGGAACCGAGAGAGACACAGGGACTGAGAGAGACGCAGAGAGCAAGAGAGAGAGACAGGGACCGAGAGAGACACACAGGGACCGAGAGAGACAACGGGACCGAGAGAGACACAGGGACCGAGAGAGAAACAGGGACCGAGAGAGAGAGAGACACAGGGACCAAGAGAGAGACACAGGGACCGAGAGAGAGACACAGGGACCGAGAGAGAGACTCAGGGACCGAGAGAGAGTCATAGGGACTGAGAGAGAGACAGGGACCGAGAGAGAGACACAGGGACCGAGTGACACACAGGGACCGAGAGAGACCAAGGGACCGAGAGAGACACAGGGACCGACAGAGATCACGTGCTCACTGTGTGAGAGACACAGGGACCGAGAGAGACACAGGGACCGACAGAGAGACACAGGAACCGAGAGAGACACAGGGACTGAGAGAGACACAGGGATCGAGAGGAGACACAGGGACCGTGAGAGACAGAGGGAACGAGAGAGAGACACAGGAACCGAGAGAGAGACACAGGGACCGAGAGAGACACATGGGCTGAGTGACACACAGGGACCGAGAGAGAGACACAGGGACCGAGAGAGATACAGGGACCGAGAGTGACACAGGGGCCAAGAAGACACAGGGGCCGAGTGACACACAGGGACTGAGAGAGAGAGACACAGGGACAGAGAGAGACGCAGAGAGCAAGAGAGAGAGACAGGGACCGAGAGAGAGACACAGGGACCGAGAGTGACACCGGACCGACCGAACAGAGACACAGGGACCGAGAGAGAGACAGGGACCAAGAGTGAGAGAGACACAGGGACAAAGAGAGAGACACAGGGACCAGAGAGAGACAATGGGACCGAGAGAGAGACACAGGGACCGAGAGAGAGACTCAGGGACCGAGAGAGAGACACAGGGACCAAGAGAGAGTCACAGGGACTGAGAGAGAGACAGGGACCGAGAGGGAGACAGGGACCGAGTGAGAGACACAGGGACAGAGAGAGAGACACAGGGACCGAGTGAGACACAGGGACCGAGAGAGAGAGACAGGGTCCGAGAGAGAGAGACACAGGGACCGAGTGAGACACAGGGACCCAGAGATAGTCACAGGGACCGAAAGAGACACTGAAACTGAGAGAGAGAGACAGGGAGCAAATGAGACACAGGGACTGAGAGAGACACAGGGACCGAGTGAGAGACACAGGGACCGAGTGAGACACAGGGACCGAGAGAGAGAGACAGGGTCCGAGAGAGAGAGACACAGGGACCGAGTGAGACACAGAGACCGAGAGAGAGACAGGACCGAGTGAGACACAGGGACCCAGAGAGAGTCACAGGGACCGAAAGAGAAACTGAAACTGAGAGAGAGAGACAGGGAGCAATGAGACCACAGGGACTGAGAGAGACACAGGGACCGAGTGAGAGACACAGGGGACCGAGTGAGACACAGGGACCGAGAGAGACACAGGGACCGAGAGAGACACAGGGACCGAGAGAGGCACAGGGACCGAGTGAGACACAGGGACCGAGAGAGACACAGAGACCGAGAGAGACACAGGGACCGAGAGAGGCACAGGGACCGAGTGAGACACAGGGACCGAGAGAGACACAGGGACCGAGAGAGACACAGGGACTGAGAGAGGCACAGGGACCGAGTGAGACACAGGGACCGAGAGACACACAGAGACCGAGAGAGACACAGAGACCGAGAGAGACACAGGGACCGATAGAGAGACAGAGACCGAGAGAGACACAGAGACCGAGAGAGACACAGAGACCGAGAGAGACACAGGGACCGAGAGAGACACAGAGACCGAGAGAGACACAGGGACCGAGAGAGAGACAGTGACCGAGAGAGACACAGGGACTGAGAGAGAGAGACACAGGGACCGAGAGAGAGACACAAGGACCGAGAGAGACACAGGGACCGAGTGAGACACAGGGACCGAGTGAGACACAGCGACCGAGAGAGACTCAGGGACCGAGAGAGAGACACAGGGACCGAGAGAGACACCGGGACCGAGAGAGAGACAGGGACCAAGAGTGAGAGAGACACAGGGACAAAGAGAGAGACACAGGGACCAAGAGAGAGACAATGGGACCGAGAGAGAGACACAGGGACCGAGAGAGAGACTCAGGGACCGAGAGAGAGACACAGGGACCAAGAGAGAGTCACAGGGACTGAGAGAGAGACAGGGACCGAGAGGGAGACAGGGACCGAGTGAGAGACACAGGGACAGAGAGAGAGACACAGGACCGAGTGAGACACAGGGACCGAGAGAGAGAGACAGGGTCCGAGAGAGAGAGACACAGGACCGAGTGAGACACAGGGACCCAGAGATAGTCACAGGGACCGAAAGAGACACTGAAACTGAGAGAGAGAGAGACAGGGAGCAAATGAGACACAGGGACTGAGAGAGACACAGGGACCGAGTGAGAGACACAGGGACCGAGTGAGACACAGGGACCGAGAGAGACACAGGGACCGAGAGAGGCACAGGGACCGAGTGAGACACAGGGACCGAAGAGACACAAGACCGAGAGAGACACAGGGACCGAGAGAGGCACAGGGACCGAGTGAGACACAGGGACCGAGAGAGACACAGGGACCGAGAGGAGACACAGGGACCGAGACAGGCACAGGGACCGAGTGAGACACAGGGACCGAGAGACACACAGAGACCGAGAGAGACACAGAGACCGAGAGAGACACAGGGACCGATAGAGAGACAGAGACCGAGAGAGACACAGAGACCGAGAGAGACACAGGGACCGAGAGAGAGACAGTGACCGAGAGAGACACAGGGACTGAGAGAGAGAGACACAGGGACCGAGAGAGAGACACAAGGACCGAGAGAGACACAGGGACCGAGTGAGACACAGGGACCGAGTGAGACACAGCGACCGAGAGAGACTCAGGGACCGAGAGAGAGACACAGAGACCGAGAGAGACACAGGGACCGATAGAGAGACAGAGACCGAGAGAGACACAGAGACCGAGAGAGACACAGGGACCGAGAGAGAGACAGTGACCGAGAGAGACACAGGGGGACTGAGAGAGAGAGACACAGGGACCGAGAGAGAGACACAAGGACGAGAGAGACACAGGGACCGAGTGAGACACAGGGACCGAGTGAGACACAGCGACCGAGAGAGACTCAGGGACCGAGAGAGAGACACAGGGACCGAGAGAGACACCGGGACCGAGAGAGACACAGGACCGAGAGAGACACAGGGACCGAGAGAGAGAGACAGAGGGACCGAGAGAGACACAGGGACCGAGAGCGAGAGACAGGGACCGAGAGAGACACCGGGACCGAGAGAGACACAGGGACCGAGAGAGAGGCAGGGACCGAGAGAGAGACACAGGGACCGAGAGAGAGACACAGGGAGCGAGAGCGAGACACAGGGACTGACAGAGAGACACAGGGAGCAAGAGAGAGACACAGGGGAACGAGAGAGAGACACAGGGACCGAGAAAGAGACACAGGGACTGAGAGAGAGAGAGGGACCGAGAGAGGACACAGAGAGTAAGAGAGAGAGACAGGGACCGAGAGAGACACCGGGACCGAGATTGACACAGGGACCGAGCGAGAGACACAGGGACCGAGAGCGACACAGGGACCAAGAGAGAGACACAGGGACCGAGAGAGGCACAGGGACCGAGTGTGAGACACAGGGACCGAGAGAGACACAGGGACCGAGAGAGAGACACAGGAACCGAGAGAGAGACACAGGGACCGAGAGAGAGACTCAGGACCGAGAGAGAGTCACAGGGACTGAGAGAGACACTGTGACTGAGACAGTCACAGGGACAAAGTGAGACACAGGAACTGAGAGAGACGCAGAGAGCAAGAGAGAGAGACAGGGACCGAGAGAGAGACACAGGGACCGAGAGAGACACAGGGACCGAGAGAGACACAGGGACCGAGAGAGAGAGACAGGGACCGAGAGAGACACAGGGACTGAGAGAGGCACAGGGATCGAGAGAGACACAGGGACTGAGAGAGACACAGGGATCGAGAGAGACACGGACCGAGAGAGACACAGGGACCGAGAGAGACACAGGGACCGAGAGAGACACAGGGACTGAGAGAGACACAGGGATCGAGAGAGACACAGGGACTGAGAGAGAGACACAGGGACTGAGAGAGAGACACAGGGACCGAGACAGACACAGGGACTGAGAGAGAGACACAGGGACCGAGAGAGACACAGGGGCCGAGTGACACACAGGTACCGAGAGAGACACAGGGACTGAGAGAAACACCAGGGACCGAGAGAGAGACACAGGGACCGAGAGAGAGCACAGGGACCGAGAAGAGAGAAACAGGGACCGAGAGAGAGACATAGGGACCGAGAGAGAGACACAGGGACTGAGAGAGAGACACAGGGACTGAGAGGGAGACCGGGACCGAGAGAGACACAGGGGCCGAGTGACCACAGGCACCGAGAGAGAGAGACACAGGGACCGAGAGAGACACAGTGACCGAGAGAGAGACACAGGGACCTAGAGAGAGTCATAGGGACCGAGAGAGAGACTCAGGGACCGAGAGAGAGACACAGGGACCTAGAGAGAGTCACAGGGACCGAGAGAGACACAGGGACTGAGAGAGACACAGGGATCGAGAGAGAACACTGGGACTGAGAGAGAGACACAGGGACCGAGAGAGACCACAGGAACCGAGAGAGACACAGGGACCGAGAGAGAGAGACAAAGGGACCGAGTGAGACACAGGGACCGAGAGAGAGACACAGGGACCGAGTGAGAGACACAGGTACCGAGAGAGAGAGGACACAGGCATTGAGCGAGTCACAGGGACCGAGAGAGACACAGGGACTGAGAGAGAGATACAGGGACTGAGAGAGAGACACAGGGACCCGAGACAGACACAGGGACTGAGAGAGAGACACAGGGACCGAGAGAGACACAGGGGCCGAGTGACAACACAGGTACCGAGAGAGACACAGGGACTGAGAGAAACACCAGGACCGAGAGAGAGACACAGGGACCGTGAGAGACACAGGGACCGAGAGAGAGACACAGGGACCGAGAGAGAGACACAGGGACTGAGAGAGAGACACAGGGACTGAGAGCGAGACAGGGATCGAGAGAGACACAGGGGCCGAGTGAAACACAGGCACCGAGAGTGAGGAGGACACAGGGACAGAGAGAGACGCAGAGAGCAAGAGAGAGAGACAGGGACCGATAGAGAGACACAGGGACCGAGAGAGACACCGGAACCGAGAGAGACACAGGGACCCAGAGAGAGACAGGGACCGAGAGAGAGAGAGACACAGGGACCGAGAGAGAGACACAGGGACCTAGAGAATGACTCAGGGACCGAGAGAGAGACACAGGGACCGAGAGAGAGACAGAGGGACCGATTGAGACACAGGACCGAGAGAGAGAGACAGGGTCCGAAAGAGAGAGAGACACAGGGACCAAGTGAGACACCAGAGACCGAGAGAGTGACAGGGACCGAGTGAGACACAGGGACCCAGAGAGAGACACATTCGTCCTAGAGAGAAAGACAGGGAGCGAGAGAGAGACAGAGGGACCGAGAGAGACACAGGGACCCAGAGAGAGTCACAGGGACCGACAGAGACACTGAAACTGAGAGAGAGACACAGGGGACCGAGAGAGACACAGGACCGAGTGAGACACAGAGACTGAGAGACACAGGGACCGAGAGAGACACAGGGACCGAGTGAGACACAGGGACCGAGTGAGACACAGAGACCGAGAGAGACACAGGGACCGGGAAGAGAGACCACAGGGACTGAGTGATGATACACAGGGACCAAGTGAGACACAGAGTCCGAGAGAGACACAGTGACCGAGAGAGACACAGGGACTGAGAGAGAGAGACACACAGACCGAGAGAGAGACACAAGGACCGAGAGAGACACAGGACCGAGTGAGACACAGGGGTGAGAGGGAGACACAGGGACCGAGAGAGACACAGGGACCGAGTGAGAGACACAGGGACTGAGCGAGTCACAGGCACCGAGAGAGAGACACAGGGACCGACAGAGGACACTGGGACTGAGAGAGAGACACAGGGACCGAGAGAGAGAGACACAGGAACCGAGAGAGACGCAGGGACCGAGAGAGACACAGGGACCGAGAGAGAGAGACACAGGCATTGAGTGAGTCACAGGGACCGAGAGAGACACAGGGACCGAGAGAGACGCTGGGACTGAGAGAGAGACACAGGGACCGAGAGAGACACTGGGACTGAGAGAGAGACACAGGGACCGAGAGAGAGACACAGGGACCTAGAGAGAGTCACAGGGACCGAGAGAGACACAGGGACTGAGAGAGACACAGGGATCGAGAGAGACACAGGGATCGAGAGAGTCACTGGGACTGAGAGAGAGACACAGGGACCGAGAGAGAGAGACACAGGAACCGAGAGAGACACAGGGACCGAGAGAGACACAGGGACCGAGAGAGAGAGAGACACAGGCATTGAGTGAGTCACAGGGACCGAGAGAGACACAGGGACCGAGAGAGACGCTGGGACTGAGAGAGAGACACAGGGACCGAGAGAGACACTGGGACTGAGAGAGAGACACAGGGACCGAGAGAGAGAGACACAGGAACCGAGAGAGACACAGGGACCGAGAGAGACACAGGGACCGAGAGAGAGAGACACAGGCATTGAGCGAGTCACAGGGACCGAGAGAGACACAGGGGTGAGAGAGAGATACAGGGACCGAGAGAGACACAGGCACCGAGAGAGATACCAGGACCGAGAGAGACACAGGGGTGAGAGAGAGATACAGGGACCGAGAGAGATACAGGGACCGAGAGAGAGACACTGGGATAGAGAGAGAGACACAGGAACCGAGAGAGACACTGTGACTGAGACAGTCACAGGGACAAAGTGAGACACAGGGACTGAGAGAGACGAAGAGAGCAAGAGAGAGAGACAGGGACCGAGAGAGAGACACAGGGACCGAGAGAGACACCGGGACCGAGAGAGACACAGGGACCGAGAGAGAGACAGGGACCGAGAGACAGAGAGACACAGGGACCGAGAGAGACACAGGGATCGAGAGAAACACAGGGACTGAGAGAGAGATACAGGGACTGAGAGAGAGACACAGGGACCGAGACAGACACAGGGACTGAGAGAGAGACTCAGGGACCGAGAGAGACACAGGGGCCGAGTGACACACAGGTACCGAGAGAGACACAGGGACTGAGAGAAACACCAGGTCCGAGAGAGAGACACAGGGACCGTGAGAGACACAGGGACCGAGAGAGAGACACAGGGACCGAGAGAGAGACACAGGGACTGAGAGAGAGACACAGGGACTGAGAGCGAGACAGGGATCGAGAGAGACACAGGGGCCGAGTGACACACAGGGACCGAGAGAGAGACACAGGGACCGAGAGAGACACCGGGACCGAGAGAGACACAGGGACCGAGAGAGAGACAGGGACCGAGAGAGAGAGAGACACAGGGACGAAGAGAGAGACACAGGGACCAAGAGAGAGACACAGGGACCGAGAGAGAGACACAGGGACCTAGAGAATGACTCAGGGACCGAGAGAGAGACACAGGGACCGAGAGAGAGACACAGGGACCGAGAGAGACACTGGGGCCTAGTGACACACAGGGACCGAGAGAGAGACAGGGACCGAGAGAGAGACACAGCGACCGAGAGAGAGAGACAGGGTCCGAAAGAGAGAGAGTCACAGGGACCGAGTGAGACACAGAGACCCAGAGAGAGTCACAGGGACCGAGAGAGAGACACAATCGTCCTAGAGAGAAAGACAGGGAGCGAGAGAGAGAGACAGGGTCCGAAAGAGAGAGAGACACAGGGACCGAGTGAGACATAGAGACCGAGAGAGTGACAGGGACCGAGTGAGATACAGGGACCCAGAGAGAGTCAGAGGGACCGACAGAGACACTGAAACTGAGAGACAGAGACAGGGACCGAGAGAGAGACAGGGACCGAGTGAGAGACACAGGGACCGAGTGAGACACAGGGACTGAGAGAGAGACACAATCGTCCTCGAGAGAAAGACAGGGAGCGAGAGAGAGACACAGGGACCGAGAGAGACACAGGGACCGAGAGAGACACAGGGACCGAGAGAGACACAGGGACCGAGTGAGACACAGAGACTGAGAGAGACACAGGGACCGGGAGAGAGACACAGGGACTGAGTGAGATACACAGGGACCAAGTGAGACACAGAGTCCGAGAGAGACACAGGGACCGAGAGAGACACAGGGACTGAGAGAGACACAGGGGTGAGAGGGAGTCACAGGGACCGAGAGAGACACAGGGACCGAGAGAGAGAGACACTGGGACCGAGAGAGACACAGGGACTGAGGGAGAGAGACACAGGGAACGAGAGATAGACACAGGGACCGAGTGAGAGACACAGGGACTGAGCGAGAGAGACACAGAGACTGAGAGAGAGACACAAGGACCGAGAGAGACACAGGGACCGAGTGAGACACAGGGGTGAGAGGGAGTCACAGGGACTGAGAGAGACACAGGGACCGAGAGAGAGAGACACTGGGACAGAGAGATGCACAGGGACCGAGAGAGAGAGACACTGGGACCGAGAGAGACACAGGGACTGAGGGAGAGAGACACAGGGAACGAGAGATAGACACAGGGACCGAGTGAGAGACACAGGGACTGAGCGAGTCACAGGGACCGAGAGAGACACAGTGACCGAGAGAGAGACACAGGGACCTAGAGAGAGTCACAGGGACCGAGAGAGACACAGGGACTGAGAGAGACGCAGGGATCGAGAGAGAGAGACAAAGGGACCGAGTGAGACACAGGGACCGAGAGAGAGACACAGGGACCGAGTGAGAGACACAGGTACCGAGAGAGAGAGACACAGGCATTGAGCGAGTCACAGGGACCGAGAGACGCAGAGAGCAAGAGAGAGAGACAGGGACCGAGAGAGACACACAGGGACCGAGAGAGACAACGGGACCGAGAGAGACACAGGGACCGAGAGAGAGACAGGGACCGAGAGAGAGAGAGACACAGGGACCAAGAGAGAGACACAGGGACCGAGAGAGAGACACAGGGACCGAGAGAGAGACTCAGGGACCGAGAGAGAGTCATAGGGACTGAGAGAGAGACAGGGACCAAGAGAGAGACACAGGGACCGAGTGACACACAGGGACCGAGAGAGAGACACAGGAACCGAGAGAGAGACACAGGGACCGAGAGAGACACATGGGCTGAGTGACACACAGGGACCGAGAGAGAGACACAGGGACCGAGAGAGATACAGGGACCGAGAGAGACACAGGGGCCAAGAGAGACACAGGGGCCGAGTGACACACAGGGACCGAGAGAGAGAGGCACAGGGACAGAGAGAGACGCAGAGAGCAAGAGAGAGAGACAGGGACCGAGAGAAAGACACAGGGACCGAGGGAGACACCGGGACCGAGAGAGACACAGAGACCGAGAGAGACACAGAGACCGAGAGAGACACAGGGACCGAGAGAGACACAGAGACCGAGAGAGACACAGGGACCGAGAGAGAGACAGTGACCGAGAGAGAGTCATAGGTACTGAGAGAGAGAGACAGGGACCAAGAGAGAGACACAGGGACCGAGTGACACACAGGGACCGAGAGAGACCAAGGGACCGAGAGAGACACAGGGACCGACAGAGAGACACAGGGACCGAGAGAGACACCGGGACCGAGAGAGACACCGGGACCGAGAGAGAGACAGGGACCAAGAGTGAGAGAGACACAGGGACAAAGAGAGAGACACAGGGACCAAGAGAGAGACAATGGGACCGAGAGAGAGACACAGGGACCGAGAGAGAGACCTCAGGGACCGAGAGAGAGACACAGGGACCAAGAGAGAGTCACAGGGACTGAGAGAGAGACAGGGACCGAGAGGGAGACAGGGACCGAGTGAGAGACACAGGGACAGAGAGAGAGACACAGGGACCGAGTGAGACACAGGGACCGAGAGAGAGAGACAGGGTCCGAGATAGAGAGACACAGGGACCGAGTGAGACACAGAGACCGAGAGAGAGACAGGGACCGAGTGAGACACAGGGACCCAGAGAGAGTCACAGGGACCGAAAGAGACACTGAAACTGAGAGAGAGAGACAGGGAGCAAATGAGACACAGGGACTGAGAGAGACACAGGGACCGAGTGAGAGACACAGGTACCGAGTGAGACACAGGGACTGAGAGAGACACAGGGAACGAGAGAGACACAGGGACCGAGAGAGGCACAGGGACCGAGTGAGACACAGGGACCGAGAAAGACACAGAGACCGAGAGAGACACAGGGACCGAGAGAGGCACAGGGACCGAGTGAGACACAGGGACCGAGAGAGACACAGGGACCGAGAGAGACACAGGGACCGAGAGAGGAACAGGGACTGAGTGAGACACAGGGACCGAGAGACACACAGAGACCGAGAGAGACACAGAGACCGAGAGAGACACAGGGACCGATAGAGAGACAGAGACCGAGAGAGACACAGAGACCGAGAGAGACACAGAGACCGAGAGAGACACAGGGACCGAGAGAGACACAGAGACCGAGAGAGACACAGGGACCGAGAGAGAGACAGTGACCGAGAGAGAGTCATAGGTACTGAGAGAGAGAGACAGGGACCAAGAGAGAGACACAGGGACCGAGTGACACACAGGGACCGAGAGAGACCAAGGGACCGAGAGAGACACAGGGACCGACAGAGAGACACAGGGACCGAGAGAGACACCGGGACCGAGAGAGACACAGGGACCGAGAGAGAGACAGGGACCAAGAGTGAGAGAGACACAGGGACAAAGAGAGAGACACAGGGACCCAGAGAGAGACAATGGGACCGAGGAGAGAGACACGGGACCGAGAGAGAGACTCAGGGACCGAGAGAGAGGACACAGGGACCAAGGAGAGAGTCACAGGGACTGAGAGAGAGACAGGGACCGAGAGGGAGACAGGGACCGAGTGAGAGACACAGGGACAGAGAGAGAGACACAGGGACCGAGTGAGACACAGGGACCGAGAGAGAGAGACAGGGTCCGAGAGAGAGAGACACAGGGACCGAGTGAGACACAGAGGACCGAGAGAGAGACAGGGACCGAGTGAGACACAGGGACCCAGAGAGAGTCACAGGGACGAAAGAGACACTGAAACTGAGAGAGAGAGACAGGGAGCAAATGAGACACAGGGACTGAGAGAGACACAGGGGACCGAGTGAGACACAGGGACCGAGAGAGAGAGACAGGGTCCGAAAGAGAGAGAGACACAGGGGACCAAGTGAGACACAGAGACCGAGAGAGTGACAGGGACCGAGTGAGACACAGGGACCCAGAGAGAGACACATTCGTCCTAGAGAGAAAGACAGGGAGCGAGAGGAGAGACAGAGGGACCGAGAGAGACACAGGGACCCAGAGAGAGTCACAGGGACCGACAGAGACACTGAAACTGAGAGAGAGACACAGGGACCGAGAGAGACACAGGGACCGAGTGAGACACAGAGACTGAGAGAGACACAGGGACCGAGAGAGACACAGGGACCGAGTGAGACACAGGGACCGAGTGAGACACAGAGACCGAGAGAGACACAGGGACCGGGAGAGATGACACAGGGACTGAGTGAGATACACACAGTGGGA